>CM025825.1:29848364-30556639 GCA_014673565.1 Sebastes schlegelii
GAGTGAGTTTGTGTAGCGACATGGAGGAGTGACATTGAGTAGCGACATGGAGGAGATACATGAGGAGTGACATGTATGAATGACATGGATGAGACATGGAGGAGTTACAAGGAGGTTGAGTTGGTGTAGCAACATGGAGGAGTGACATGGAAGACATATAGAGATACATGGAGGAGTGAATTGGAGGAGTGACAAAACTGAGTGACATGGAAGAATGACATGGATGAGTGACATGGAGGAGTTACAAGGAGGTTTGAGTTGGTGTAGCAACATGGAGGAGTGACATGGAGTAGCGACATGGAGGAGTGACATGAGGAATGAGTTGGTGTAGCGACATGGAGGAGTGACATGGAGGTGTGACATGGAGGAGTGACAAGGAGGGTTGAGTTGGAGTAGCGACATGGAGGAGTGACATGGAGTAGCGACATGGAGGAGTTACATGAGTAATGAGTTGGTGTTGCGACATGGAGGAGTCACATGGAATAACGACATGGTGGAGTGACATGGAGGTGTGACATGGAGGAGTGACAAGAAGGATTGGGTGTAGTGACATGGCGGAGGGACATAGATGAGTTACATGGAGGAGTGACATGGAAGAGCAACATGGAGGAGCGACGTGGAGGACTGAGTTGGTGGAGAGAACATGGAGGAGTCACATGGAGTAGTCACATGGAGTAGCGACATGGAGGAGTGACATGAAGTAGTGACATGGAGGAGTGACATTGAGGAGTGAGTTGGTTGTAGAGGACATGGAGGAGTGACGTTGAGTAGCGACATGGAGGAGTGACCTGAAGGAGTGACATGGAGGAGTGAAATTGTGGAGTGACATTGGAGGAGTAACTTGGAGGAGTGACATAAGGATTGACATGGAGAGTGACAAGGAGGAGTAACATGGAGGAAGGAGTTGGTGGAGCGACATGGAGGAGTCACATGGATTAGCGACATGGAGGAGTGACATGGAGGAGTGAGTTGTTAGAGCGACATGGAGGAGAGACATGGAGGAGTGACATGGAGGAGTGGCCTTGGAGGAGTGACATGGAGGAGCAACACGAAGGAGCAACATGGAGGAGTGACATGGAGTAGTGACATGGAGAATGGACATGGAGGAGTGACATTGAGGATTGATGTGTAGTAGTGACATGGAGGATGGACATGAAGGAGTGACTTGGAGAAGTGACAGGGTTGATCAGGAAGGAGGGTGATATGGTGGAGTGACATCGTGGAGGGACATGGGTGAGTGACTTGGAGGAGTGACATGGAGGATGGACATGGAGGAGCGACATGGAGGAGTGACATGGAGGACTGACATGGATGAGTGACATGGAGGAGTGACTTTGAGTTGCGACATGGAGGAGTGACCTGGAGGAGTGAAATGGAGGAGTTGAAATGGTGGAGTGACATGGAAGAGTGAGTTGTTAGAGCGACATGGAGGAGAGACATGGAGGAGTGACATGGAGGAGTGACATGGAGGAGTGACATAGAGGAGTGATGTGGAGGAGAGACATGGAAGAGTGACATGGAGAAGTGACAGGGCGGAAACCAAGGAGGGTTGATATGGTGGAGTGACATTGCGGAGGGACATGGCTGAGTGACTGGAGGTAGTGACATGGATGAGTGACATGGAGGAGTGACATGGAGGAGCAACATGGAGGAGCAACATGGAGGAGTAACTTGGAATAGCGACATGGAGGAGTGACATGGAGGAGTGACTTTGAGTAGCGACATGGAGGAGTGACCTGGAGGAGTGACATGGAGGAGTGAGTTGTTATAGCGAAATGGAGGAGAAACATGGAGGAGTGACATGGAGGAGTGACATGGAGGAGTGACATAGAGGAGTGACGTGGAGGAGAGACATGGAGAACTGACATAGAGGACTGACGTGGAGGAGAGACATGGAAGAGTGACATGGAGAAGTGACAGGGCGGATAACCAAGGAGGGTTTATATGGTGGAGTGACATCGTGGAGGGACATGGGTGAGTGAATTGGAGGAGTGACAAAAACGAGTGACATGGAGGAATGACATGGATGAGTGACATGGAGGAGTTACAAGGAGAGTTGAGTTGGTGTAGAGACATGGAGGAGTGACATGGAGTAGCGACATGGAGGAGTGACATGAGGAATGAGTTGGTGTAGCGACATGGAGGAGTGACATGGAGGTGTGACATGGAGGAGTGACATAGAGGAGTGATGTGGAGGAGTGACATGGAGGAGGAACATGGAGGAGTGACATGAAAGACATATAGAAGTGACATGGAGGGAGTGACAAGAAGGATTGAGTTGGTGTCGTGACATGGCGGAGGGACATAGATGAATTCCATGGAGGAGTGACATGGAGGAGTGACATTGAGGAGTGAGTTGGTGTAGTGACATGAAGGAGTGACTTTCAGTAGCGACATGGAGGAGTGACCTGGAGGAGTGACATGGAAGGAGTGAAATGGTGGAGTGACATGGAGGAGTAACTTGGAGGAGTGACATAAAGGATTGACATGGAGGAGTAACATGGAGGAATAACATAAAGGGTTGACATGGAGGAGTGACATGGAGGAGTGAAAAGGAGGATTGAGTTGGTGTAGCGACATGGAGGAGTGACATAGAGTAGCGACATGGAGGAGTGACATGGCGGAGTGACATGGGGGAGCAACACGAAGAAGTGACATGGAAGAGTGAGTTGGTGTAGCGACATGGAGGATGGACAAAGAGGTTTGAGTTGGTGTATTGACATGGAGGAGTGACATGGAGAAGCGACATGGAGAAGTGACATGGAAGAGTGAGTTGGTTGTAGCGACATGGGAGGATGGACAAAGAGGTTGAGTTGGTGTATTGACATGGAGGAGTCACATGGAGTAGCGACATGGAGGAGTAACATCTGAGAGTGAGTTGGTGTAGTGATATGGAGGACTGACATGGAATAGCGACATGGAGAGAGTTACATGGAGGAGTGAAATGGAGGAGTGACATATAGGATTGATGTGGAGGAGCAACACGGAGGAGCTACATGAGGAGTGACATGGAGTAGTGACATGGAGGAGGGACATGGAGTAGTGACTTGGAGAAGTTGACATGGAGGAGCAACACAGAGGAGCGACATGGAGGAGTGACATGAAGTAGTGACATGGAGGATTGACATGGAGGAGTGACATGTAAGACATATAGAGGTGACATGGAGGAGTGAATTGTAGGAGTGACATAAAGGAGTGACATGGAGGAATGACATGGATGAGTGACACGGAGGAGTGACGAGGAGGGTTGAGTTTGTGTTGTGACATGGAGGATTGATATGTAGTAGTGACATGGAGGAGTGACAGTGAGTATTGACATGAAGGAATGACCTGGAGGAGTGACATGGAGGAGTGAAATGGTGGAGTGACATGGAAGAGTGAGTTGTTAGAGCGATATGGAGGAGAGACATGGAGGAGTGACCTGGAGGAGTGACATGGAGGAGTTACATAGAGGTTTGATGTGGAGGAGCAATACGGAGGAGTGAAAAGGTGGAGTGACATGGAGAAGTAAGTTGTTAGAGCGACATGTAGTAACGACTGTGGTATATTTTCAAGTCTTGCATATGACCGAGAGGCCCTAAGGGTAAACATATATAGGACAAGGAAGCATGAGTGGTGGCGTATGGTGATCATGTGTTGGGACCGGGTGCTGAGGGATGAACATATAGGATAATGGAGCCATTATTGTCTCATACGCTCAGCTCAGATGTTACATGACATGAACCATATATAAGAAGACGCGAGAGCCCAGAAGAGAGGGACTTGCAGATCTGACTTGAGAACTCCGGACGATCTAGACGTCCGTTATGACATTTGTTGCTTGTTTGTAATAAACTCTATTATACCAGCAAGAACAGTGTCCGCAGAGCATCCTTCTTCATCACTTCAACAGCACGGTCGCAGGAAAGATACGACACGACATAGAGTAGTAACATGAGGAGTGAGTTTGTGTAGCGACATGAAGGACTGACATAGAGTAGCGACATGGAGGAGATACATGGAGGAGTGACATGGATGAATGACATGGAGGAGTGACATGGAGGAGGGACATGGAGGAGCGATATGGAGGATTGACATGGAAGACATATAGAGATTACATGGAGTAGTGAATTGGAGGAGTGATATAAATGAGTGACATGGAGGAATGACATGGATGAGTGACATGGAGGAGTTACAAGGAGGTTTGAGTTGGTTTTGTAGCAACATGGAGGAGTGACATGGAGTAGCGACATGGAGGGTTGAGTTGGAGTAGCGACATGGAGGAGTGACATGGAGCAGCGACATGGAGGAGTGACATGAGTAATGAGTTGGTGTAGCGACATGGAGGAAGTACATGGAATAACGACATGGTGGAGTGACATGGAGGTGTGACATGGAGGAGTGACATAGATGAGTGACGTGGAGGAGTGACATGGAGGAGGGACATGCAGGAGTGACAAGGAGGGTTGAGTTGGAGTAGTGACATGGAGGATTGAAATGGAAGTAGCGACATGGAGGAGTGACAAGGAGGGTTGAGTTGGAGTAACGACATGGAGGAGTGACATGGAAGAAGTAGCGACATGGAGGAGTGACATGAGTAATGAGTTGGTGTAGCGACATGGAGGAGTCACATGGAATAACGACATGTGGGAGTGACATGGAGGGTGTGACATGGAGGAGTGACATAGATGAGTGACGTGGAGGAATGACATGGAGGAGGGACATGGAGGAGTGACATGGAAGACATATAGAAGTGACATGGATGAGTGACATGGAGGTGAGTGACAAGAAGGATTGAGTTGGTGTAGTGACATGGCGGAGGGGACATAGATGAGTTACATGGAGGAGTGACATGGAAGAGCAACATGGAGGAGCGACGTGGAGGACTGAGTTGGTGGAGCGACATGGAGGAGTCACATGGAGAAGCGACATGGAGGAGTGACATGAAGTAGTGACATGGAGGAGTGACGTTGAGTAGCGACATGGAGGAGTGACCTGGAGGAGTGACATGGAGGAGTGAAATGGTGGAGTGGCATGGAGGAGTTACTTGGAGGAGTGACATAAAGGCTTGACATGGAGGAGTGACAAGGAGGAGTGAAAAGGAGGATTGAGTTGGTGTAGCGACATGGAGGAGTGACATAGAGTAGCGACATGGAGGAGACATATGGAGGAGTGACATGGAGGAGTGACATGGAGAAGTGACATAGAGTATTGATGTGGAGGAGCAATACGGAGGAGTGAAATGGTGGAGTGACATGGAGGAGTGAGTTGTTAGAGCGACATGGATTAGCGACATAGAGTAGTAACATAAGGAGTGAGTTTGTGTAGCGAAATGGAGGAGTGACATGGAGGAGTGACATGGAGGAGTGACATAGAGTAGCGACATGGAGGAGATACATGGATGAGTGACATGGAGGAATGTCATGGAGGAGTGACATGGAGGAGGGACATGGAGGAGCGATATGGAGGAGTGACATGAAAGAGTGTAAAGGAGGATTGAGTTTGTGTAGCGACATGGAGGAGTGACATGAAGTAGTAACATTGAGGAGTGACATTGAGGAGTGAGTTGGTGTAGTTACATGTAGGAGTGACATGGAGAAGCGACATGGAGAAGTGACATGGAGGAGTGAAATGGAATAACGACATGGTGGAGTGACATGGAGGTGTGACATGGAGGAGTGACATAGATGAGTGACGTGGAGGAATGACATGGAGGAGGGACATAGAGGAGTGACATGGAAGACATATAGAAGTGACATGGATGAGTGACATGGAGGAGTGACAAGAAGGATTGAGTTGGTGTAGTGACATGGCGGAGGGACATAGATGAGTTACATGGAGGAGTGACATGGAAGAGCAACATGGAGGAGCGACGTGGAGGAGTGAGTTGGTGGAGCGACATGGAGGAGTCACAAGGAGTAGCGACATGGAGGAGTGACATGAAGTAGTGACATGGAGGAGTGACGTTGAGTAGCGACATGGAGGAGTGACCTGGAGGAGTGACATGGAGGAGTGAAATGGTGGAGTGACATGGAGGAGTTACTTTGAGGAGTGACATAAAGCATTGACATGGAGGAATGACAAGGAGGAGTGAAAAGGAGGATTGAGTTGGTGTAGCGACATGGAGGAGTGACATAGAGTAGCGACATGGAGGAGAGAAATGGAGGAGTGACATGGAGGAGTGACATAGAGGATTGATGTGGAGGAGCAATACGGAGGAGTGAAATGGTGGAGTGACATGGAGGAGTGAGTTGTTAGAGCGACATGTATTAGCGACATAGAGTAGGAACATGAGGAGTGAATTTGTGTAGCGAAATGGAGGAGTGACATGGAGGAGTGACATGGAGGAGTGACATAGAGTAGTGACATGGAGGAGATACATGGAGGAGTGACATGGAGGAATGTCATGGAGGAGTGACATGGAGGAGGGACATGGAGGAGCGATATGGAGGAGTGACATGAAAGAGTGTAAAGGAGGATTGAGTTTGTGTAGCGACATGGAGGAGTGACATGAAGTAGTAACATTGAGGAGTGACATTGAGGAGTGAGTTGGTGTAGTTACATGTAGGAGTGACATGGAGAAGCGACATGGAGAAGTGACATGGAGGAGTGAAATGGAGGAGTGACATAGAGGATTGATGTGGAGGAGCAACACGGAGGAGCGACATGGAGGAGTGACATGGAGTAGTGACATGGAGGATTGACATGGAGGAGTGACATGTAAGACATATAGAGGTGACATGGAGGAGTGAATTGGAGGAGTGAGATAAAGGAGTGACATGGAGGAATGACATGGATGAGTGACATGGAGGAGTGACAAGGAGGAGTGAGTTGGTGTAGTGACATGGAGGAGTGACCTGGAGGAGTGACATGGAGGAGTGAAATGGTGGAGTGACATGGAGGAGTGAGTTGTTAGAGCGACAAGGAGGAGAGACATTGAGGAGTGACATGGAAGAGTGACATGGAGGAGTTACATAGATGATTGATGTGGAGGAGCAACACGGAGGAGTTAAAAGGTGGAGTGACATGGAGAAGTGAGTTGTTCGAGCAACATGGAGTAACGACATAGAGTAGTAACATGAGGACTGAGTTTGTGTAGCGACATGGAGGACTGACATAGAGTAGCGACATGGAGGAGAAACATGGAGGAGTGACATGGATGAATGACATGGAGGAGTGACATGGAGGAGGGAAATGGAGGAGCGATATGGAGGATTGACATCGAAGACATATAGAGATTACATGGAGGAGTGAATTGGAGGAGTGACATAAATGAGTGACATGGAGGAATGACATGGATGAGTGACATGGAGGAGTTACAAGGAGGATTGAGTTGGTGTAGCAACAACGAGGAGTGACATGGAGTAGCGACATGGAGTAGTGACATGAGGAATGAGTTGGTGTAGCGACATGGAGGAGTGACATGGAGGTGTGACATGGAGGAGTGACAAGGAGGGTTGAGTTGGAGTAGCGACATGGAGGAGTGACATGGAGTAGCGACATGGAGGAGTGACATGAGTAATGAGTTGGTGTAGCGACATGGAGGAGTCACATGGAATAACGACATGGTGGAGTGACATGGAGTTGTGACATGGAGGAGTGACATAGATGAGTGACGTGGAGGAGTGACCTGGAGGAGTGACATGGAGGAGTGAAATGGTGGAGTGACATGGAGGAGTTACTTGGAGTAGCGACATGGAGGAGTGACCTGGAGGAGTGACATGGAGGAGTGAAATGGTGGAGAGAAATGGAGGAGCAACATGGAGGAGTGACATAGAGAATTGATGTAGAGGAGCAACAAGGAGGAGCAACACGGAGGAGTGACATAGAGTAGTGACATGGAGGATGGACATGGAGCAGTGACATCAAAGACATATAGAGGTGACATGGAGGAGTGAATTGGAGGAGTGACATAAACGAGTGACATGGAGGAATGAAATGGAGGATTGATGTTGAGGAGCAACAAGGAGGAGCGACATGGAGGAGTGACATGGAGTAGTGACATGGAGGAGGGACATGGCGGATTGACTTGGAGAAGTGACAGGGTTGATCAGGAAGTAGGGTTGATATGGTGGAGTGACATCGTGGAGGGACATGGGTGAGTGACTTGGAGGAGTGACTTGGAGGATGGAAATGGAGGAGTGACATGGAGGAGTGACTTTGAGTAGCGACATGGAGTAGTGACCTGATGGAGTGACATGGAGGAGTGAAATGGTGGAGTGACATGGATGAGTGAGTTGTTAGAGCGACATGGAGGAGAGACATGGAGGAGTGACATGGAGGAGTGACATAGAGGAGTGATGTGGAGGAGAGACATGGAAGAGTGACATGGAGAAGTGACAGGGCGGATAACCAAGGAGGGTTGATATGGTGGAGTGACATCGCGGAGGGACATGGGTGAGTGACTTGGAGGAGTGACATGGATGAGTGACATGGAGGAGTGTCATGGAGGAGCAACATGGAGGAGCAACATGGAGGAGTAACTTGGAATAGTGACATGGAGGAGTGACATGGAGGAGTGACTTTGAGTAGCGACATGGAGGAGTGACCTGGAGGAGTGACAGGGAGGAGTGAAATGGTGGAGTGACATGGAGGAGTGAGTTGTTATAGCGATATGGAGGAGAAACATGGAGGAGTGACATGGAGGAGTGACAGAGAGGAGTGATGTGGAGGAGAGATTTGGAGAAGTGACATGGAGGACTGACATGGAGGAGTGACATAGAGGAGTGACGTGGAGGAGAGACATGGAAGAGTGACATGGAGAAGTGACAGGGCGGATAACCAAGGAGGGTTGATATGGTAGAGTGACATCGCGGAGGGACATGGGTGAGTGACTTGGAGAAGTGACATGGAATAGTGACAAGGAGTAGTGACATGGCGGAGGGACATGGATGAGTGACTTGGATGAGTGACTTGGAGGAGTGACATGGAGTAGCTACATGGAAGAGTTACATGGAGGAGTGATATGGACGAGTGACATAGAGGAGTGACATGGAGGAGTGACATAGAGGAGTGACATGGAGGAGCAACATGGAGGAGTGACAAGAAGTATTGACATGGAGGAGTGACATTGAGGAGTGTGTTGGTGTAGCGACATGGAGGAGTGACATGGAGTAGCGACATAGAGTAGTAACATGAGGATTGAGTTTATGTAGCGACATGGAGGAGTGACATGGAGGAGTGAAATAGAGTATCGACATGGAGGAGATACATGGAGAAGTGACATGGATGAGTTATTTGGAGGAGTGACATGGAGGAGGGACATGGAGGAGCGATATAGAGGAGTGACATGAAAGAGTTTAAAGGAGGATTGAGTTTTTGTAGCGAAATGGAGGAGTGACATGAAGTAGTGACATTGAGGAGTGACATTGAGGAGTGAGTTGGTGTAGTGACATTGAGGAGTGACATTGAGGAGTGACATGGAGGAGTGAAATGGTGGAGTGACATGGAGGAGTGAGTTGTTAGAGCGACATGGAGGAGTGACATGGAGTAGCGACATGGAGGAGTGACATGAGTAATGAGTTGGTGTAGCGACATGGAGGAGTGACATGGAGGTGTGACTTGGAGGAGTGACATAGAGGGTTGATGTGGAGTAGTGACATGGAGGATGGACATGTAGGAGTGACTTGGAGAAGTGACATGGAAGACATATAGAGGTGACATGGAGGAGTGAATTGGAGTTGTGACATGAAGGAGTGACATGGAGGAATGACATGGATGAGTGACATGGAGGAGTGACAAGAAGTAGTGACATGGAGGAGTGACATTGAGGAGTGAGTTGGTATAGCGACATGGAGGAGTGACATGGAGTAGCGACTTAGAGTAGTAACATGAGGAGTGAGTTTGTGTAGCGACATGGAGGACTGACATGGAGGAGTGAAATGGAGGTGTGACATAGAGTAGCAACATGGAGGAGATACATGGAGGAGTGACATGGAGTAGTGACATGGAGAATGGACATGGAGGAGTGACATAGAGGATTGATGTGTAGTAGTGACATGGAGGATGGACATGAAGGAGTGACTTGGAGAAGTGACAGGGTTGATCAGGAAGTAGGGTTGATATGGTGGAGTGACATCGTGGAGGGACATGGGTGAGTGACTTGGAAGAGTGACATGGAGGATGGACATGGATGAGTGACATGGAGGAGTGACATGAAGTAGTGACATTGAGGAGTGACATTGAGGAGTGAGTTGGTGTAGTGACATGGAGGAGTGAAATGGTGGAGTGACATGGAGGATGGACATGGAGGAGTGACTTTGAGGAGTGACATGGAGGAGTGAAATGGTGGAGTGACATGGAGGAGTGAGTTGTTAGAGCGACATGGAGGAGTGACATGGAGTAGCGACATGGAGGAGTGACATGAGTTATGAGTTGGTGTAGCGACATGGAGGAGTGACATGGAGGTGTGACTTGGAGGAGTGACATAGAGGATTGATGTGGAGTAGTGACATGGAGGATGGACATGGAGGAGTGACATGGAGGAGTGACATGGAGGTGTGAAATAGAGTAGCGACATGGAGGAGATACATGGAGGAGTGACATGGAGGAATGACATGGAGGAGTGACATGGAGGAGGGACAGGGAGGAGCGATATGGAGGAGTGACATGAAAGAGTGTAAAGGAGGGTTGAGTTTGTGTGGCGACATGGAGGAGTGACATGGAGGAGTGACATGAGGAGTGAGTTTGTGTAGCGACATGGAGGAGTGAAATGGAGTAGCTACATAGAGGAGTGACGTGGAGGAGTGACATGGAGGAGTGACATGGAGGAGTGACATATGGAGTGAGTTTGTGTAGCGACATGGAGGAGTTACATGGAATAGCGACAAGGAGTAGTGATATGGCGGAGGGACATGGATGAGTGACTTGGATGAGTGACTTGGAGGAGTGACATGGAGGAGCAACATGGAGGAGAAACATGGAGGAGTGACATGGACGAGTGACTTAGAGGAGTGACATGAGGAGTGAGTTTGTGTAGCGACATGGAGTAGTTACATGGAATAGCAACAAGGAGTAGTGACATGGCGGAGGGACATGGATGAGTGACTTGGATGAGTGACATGTAGTAGCTACATGGAGGAGTTACATGGAGGAGTGACATGGACGAGTGACTTAGAGGAGTGACATGGAGGAGTGACATGGAGGAGTGACATGGAGGAGCAACATGGAGGAGCAACATGGAGGAGTAACTTGGAATAGCAACATGGAGTAGTGACATGGAGGATGGAGATGGAGGAGTGACTTGGAGAAGTGACAGGGCGGATAACCAAGGAGGGTTTATATGGAGGAGTAACATTGCGGAGGGACATGGGTGAGTGACTTGGAGGAGTGACATGGAGGAGTGACATGAGGATTGAGTTTGTGTAGCGACATGGAGGAATGACATGAAGTAGTGACATTGAGGAGTGACATTGAGGAGTGAGTTGGTGTAGGGACATGAAGGAGTGACTTTGAGCAGCGACATGGAGGAGTGACCTGGAGGATTGACATGGAGGAGTGAAATGGTGGAGTGACATGGAGGAGTGAGTTGTTAAAGCGACATGGAGGAGAGAAATGGAGGAGGGATATGGAGGAGTGACATTGAGGAGTGAGTTGGTGTAGTAAGACGGAGGAGTGACTTTGAGTAGCGACATGGAGGAGTGAAATTGTGGAGTGACATGTAGGAGGGAGTTGTAAGAGCCACATGGAGGAGAGACATGGAGAAGTGACATGGAGGAGTGACATAGAGGAGCGACGTGGAGTAGTGACATGGAGAATGGACATGGAGGAGTGACATAGAGGATTGATGTGTAGTAGTGACATGGAGGATGTACATGAAGGAGTGACTTGGAGAAGTGACAGGGTTGATCAGGAAGTAGGGTTGATATGGTGGAGTGACATCGTGGAGGGACATGGGTGAGTGACTTGGAAGAGTGACATGGAGGATGGACATGGATGAGTGACATGGAGGAGTGACATGAAGTAGTGACATTGAGATGTGACATTGAGGAGTGAGTTGGTGTAGTGACATGGAGGAGTGAAATGGTGGAGTGACATGGAGGATGGACATGGAGGAGTGACTTTGAGGAGTGACATGGAGGAGTGAAATGGTGGAGTGACATGGAGGAGTGAGTTGTTAGAGCGACATGGAGGAGTGACATGGAGTAGCGACATGGAGGAGTGACATGAGTAATGAGTTGGTGTAGCGACATGGAGGAGTGACATGGAGGACTGACATGGAGGAGCAACATGGAGGAGCAACATGGAGGAGTAACTTGGAATAGCAACATGGAGTAGTGACATGGAGGATGGAGATGGAGGAATGACATGGATGAGTGACATGGAGGAGTGACTTTGAGTAGTGACATGGAGGAGTGACATGGAGGAGTGACATAGAGGAGTGATGTGGAGGAGAGACATGGAAGAGTGAAATGGAGAAGTGACAGGGCGGATAACAAAGGAGGGTTGATATGGTGGAGTGACATCGCGGAGGGACATGGGTGAGTGACTTGGAGGAGTGACATGGATAAGTGACATGGAGGACTGACATGGAGGAGCAACATGGAGGAGCAGCATGGAGGAGTAACTTGGAATAAAGACATCGAGGAGTGACATGGAGGAGTGACTTTGAGTAGTGACATGGAGGAGTGACCTGGAGGAGTTACATGGAGGAGTGAAATGGTGGAGTGACATGGAGGAGTGAGTTGTTATAGCGACATGGAGGAGAAACATGGAGGAGTGACATGGAAGAGTGAAATAGAGGAGTGACGTGGAGGAGAGACATGGAGAAGTGACATGGAGGAGTGACATAGAGGAGTGACGTGGAGGAGAGACATGGAAGAGTGACATGGAGAAGTGACAGGGCGGATAACCAAGGAGGGTTGATATGGTGAAGTGACATCGCGGAGGGACATGGGTGAGTGACTTGGAGGAGTGACATGGAGGAGTGACATGAGGAGTGAGTTTGTTTAGCGACATGGAGTAGTTACATGGAATAGCAACAAGGAGTAGTGACATGGCGGAGGGACATGGATGAGTGACTTTGATGAGTGAATTGGAGGAGTGACATGGAGTAGCTACATGGAGGAGTTACATGGAGGAGTGACATGGACGAGTGACTTAGAGGAGTGACATGGAGGAGTGACATAGAGGAGTGACATGGATGATTGACATGGAGGAGTGACATGGAGGAGCAACATGGAGGAGCAACATGGAGGAGTAACTTGGAATAGCAACATGGAGTAGTGACATGGAGGATGGAGATGGAGGAGTGACTTGGAGAAGTGACAGGGCGGATAACCAAGGAGGGTTTATATGGTGAAGTAACATTGCGGAGTGACATGGGTGAGTGACTTGGAGTAGTGACATGGAGGAGTGACATGGAGGAGTGACATGAGGATTGAGTTTGTGTAGCGACATGGAGGAATGACATGAAGTAGTGACATTGAGGAGTGACATTGAGGAGTGAGTTGGTGTAGGGACATGAAGGAGTGACTTTGAGTAGCGACATGGAGGAGTGACCTGGAGGATTGACATGGAGGAGTGAAATGGTGGAGTGACATGGAGGAGTGAGTTGTTAAAGCGACATGGAGGAGAGAAATGGAGGAGGGATATGGAGGAGTGACATTGAGGAGTGAGTTGGTGTAGTAACACGGAGGAGTGACTTTGAGTAGCGACATGGAGGAGTGAAATTGTGGAGTGACATGTAGGAGGGAGTTGTAAGAGCGACATGGAGGAGAGACATGGAGAAGTGACATGGAGGAGTGACATAGAGGAGCGACGTGGAGGAGTGACATGGAGGAGGGACAAGGAAGACATATAGAAGTGACATGGATGAGTGACATGGAGGAGTGACAAGAAGGATTGAGTTGGTGTAGTGACATGGCGGAGGGACATAGATGAGTTACATGGAGGAGTGACATGGAAGAACAACATGGAGGAGCGACGTGGAGGAGTGAGATGGTGGAGCGACATGGAGGAGTCACATGGAGTCGTGACATGGAGGAGTGACATAAAGTAGTGACATGGAGGAGTGACATTGAGGAGTGAGTTGGTGTAGTGACATGGAGGAGTGACTTTGAGTAGCGACATGGAGGAGTGACCTGGAGGAATGACATGGAGGAGTGAAATGGTGGAGTGACATTGAGGAGTGAGTTGTTAGAGCGACATGGAGGAGTGACATGGAGGAGTGACATAGGGGTTTGATGTGGAGTAGTGACATGGAGGATGGACATGGAGGAGTGACATAGAGGATTGATGTGTAGTAGTGACATGGAGGATGGACATGAAGGAGTGACTTGGAGAAGTGACAGGGTTGATCAGGAAGGAGGGTTGATATGGTGGAGTGACATCGTGGAGGGACATGGGTGAGTGACTTGAAGGAGTGACAATGAGGAGATACATGGAGGAGCGACATGGAAGAGTGACATAGAGTAGCGACATGGAGGAGATACATGGAGGAGCGACATGGAAGAGTGCAAAGGAGGGTTTAGTTTGTGTAGCGACATGGAGGAGTGATACTGAGGAGTGACATTTAGGATTGAGTTGGTGTAGTGACATGGAGGACTGACTTTGAGTAGCGACATGGAGGAGTGACGTGGAGGAGTGACATGGAGGAGTGAGTTGTTATAGCGACATGGAGGAGAAACATGGAGGAGTGACATGGAGTAGCGACATGGAGGAGTGACATGAGGAATGAGTTGGTGTAGCGACATGGAGGAGTGACATGGAGGTGTGACATGGAGGAGTGACAAGGAGGGTTGAGTTGGAGTAGCGACATGGAGGAGTGACATGGAGTAGCGACATGGAGGAGTGACATGAGTAATGAGTTGGTGTAGCGACATGGAGGAGTCACATGGAATAACGACATGGTGGAGTGACATGGAGGTGTGACATGGAGGAGTGACATAGATGAGTGACATGGAGGAGTGACCTGGAGGAGTGACATGGAGGAGTTACTTGGAGTAGCGACATGGAGGAGTGACCTGGAGGAGTGACATGGAGGAGTGAAATGGTGTAGTGAAATGGAGGAGCAACATGGAGGAGTGACAAAGAGAATTGATGTAGAGGAGCAACAAGGAGGAGCAACACGGAGGAGTGACATGGAGTAGTGACATGGAGGATGGACATGGAGCAGTGACATCAAAGACATATAGAGGTGACATGGAGGAGTGAATTGGATGAGTGACATAAACGAGTGACATGGAGGAATGAAATGGATGAGTGACATGGAGGAGTGACTTTGAGTAGCGACATGGAGGAGTGACCTGGAGAAGTGACATGGAGGAGTGAAATGGTGGAGTGACATGGAGGAGTGACATGGAGGATTGATGTTGAGGAGCAACAAGGAGGAGCGACATGGAGGAGTGACATGGAGTAGTGACATGGAGGAGGGACATGGCGGATTGACTTGGAGAAGTGACAGGGTTGATCAGGAAGTAGGGTTGATATGGTGGAGTGACATCGTGGAGGGACATGGGTGAGTGACTTGGAGGAGTGACTTGGAGGATGGAAATGGAGGAGTGACATGGAGGAGTGACTTGGAGGATGGAAATGGAGGAGTGACATGGAGGAGTGACTTTGAGTAGCGACATGGAGTAGTGACCTGATGGAGTGACATGGAGGAGTGAAATGGTGGAGTGACATGGATGAGTGAGTTGTTAGAGCGACATGGAGGAGAGACATGGAGGAGTGACATGGAGGAGTGACATAGAGGAGTGATGTGGAGGAGAGACATGGAAGAGTGACATGGAGAAGTGACAGGGCGGATAACCAAGGAGGGTTGATATGGTGGAGTGACATCGCGGAGGGACATGGGTGAGTGACTTGGAGGAGTGACATGGATGAGTGACATGGAGGAGTGTCATGGAGGAGCAACATGGAGGAGCAACATGGAGGAGTAACTTGGAATAGTGACATGGAGGAGTGACATGGAGGAGTGACTTTGTGTAGCGACATGGAGGAGTGACCTGGAGGAGTGACAGAGAGGAGTGAAATGGTGGAGTGACATGGAGGAGTGAGTTGTTATAGCGATATGGAGGAGAAACATGGAGGAGTGACATGGAGGAGTGACAGAGAGGAGTGATGTGGAGGAGAGATTTGGAGAAGTGACATGGAGGACTGACATGGAGGAGTGACATAGAGGAGTGACGTGGAGGAGAGACATGGAAGAGTGACATGGAGAAGTGACATGGAAGAGTGACATGGAGAAGTGACAGTGCGGATAACCAAGGAGGGTTGATATGGTAGAGTGACACCGCGGAGGGACATGGGTGAGTGACTTGGAGGAGTGACATGGAAGAGTGAGATGAGGAGTAAGTTTGTGTAGCGACATGGAGGAGTTACATGGAATAGTGACAAGGAGTAGTGACATGGCGGAGGGACATGGATGAGTGACTTGGATGAGTGACTTGGAGGAGTGACATGGAGTAGCTACATGGAGGAGTTACATGGAGGAGTGACATGGATGAGTGACATGGAGGAGTGACATGGAGGAGCAACATGGAGGAGCAACATGGAGGAGTAACTTGGAATAGCGACATGGAGGAGTGACATGGAGGAGTGACATGGAGGAGTGACATAGAGGATTGAAGTGGAGTAGTGACATGGAGGTTGGACATGGAGGAGTGACTTGGAGAAGTTACAGGGCGGATAACCAAGGAGGGTTGATATGGTGGAGTGACATCGCGGAGGTACATGGGTGAGTGACTTGGAGGAGTGACATGGAGGAGAGACATGGAGAAGTGACATGAGGAGTGAGTTTGTGTTGCGACATGGAGGAGTGACATAGAGTAGCTACATGGAAAAGTTACATGGAGGAGTGACTTGGAAGAGCAACACGGAGGAGAGACATGGAGGAGTGACATGGAGTAGTGATATGGAGTAGCTACATGTAGGAGTTACATGGAGGAATGACTTGGAGGAGCAACATGGAGGAGTGACATAGAGGATTGATGTGGAGGAGCAACACGGAGGAGCGACATGGAGGAGTGTCATGAGTAGTGACATGTAGGAAGGACATGGAGGAGTGGCTTGGAGAAGTGACAGGGTTGATCAGGAAGTAGGGTTGATATGGTGGAGTGGCATAGTGGAGGGACATGGGTGAGTGACTTGGAGGAGTGTCATGGAGGAGCAACACGGAGGAGCAACATGGAGGAGTGACATGGAGTAGTGACATGGAGGATGGACATGGAGGAGTGACATGGAGGAATGACATGGATGAGTGACATGGAGGAGTGACTTTGAGTAGCGACATGGAGGAGTGACATGAAGTAGCGACATGGAGGAGTGACCTGGAGGAGTGACATGAAGGAGTGAAATGGTGGAGTGACATGGAAGAGTGACATGGAGGAGTGACATTAAGGAATGACGTGGAGGATAGACATGGAAGAGTTACATGGAGAAGTGACAGGGCGGATAACCAAGGAAGATTGATATGGTGGAGTGACATGGCGGAGGGACATGGATGAGTGACATGGAGGTGTCACACGGAGGAGCAACATGGAGGAGCGACATGGAGGAGTGATATAGAAGAGTGAGTAGGTGTAGCGACATGGAAGATTAACATGGAGGAGTGACATGGAAGACATTTAGAAGTGACATGGAGGAGTGAATTGGAGGGGTGACATAAACGAGTGACATGGAGGAATGACATGGTTGAGTGACATGGAGGAGTTACTTTGAGTAGCGACATGGAGGAGTGACCTGGAGGAGTGACATGGAGGAGTGAAATGGTGGAGTGACATGGAGGAGTGACATGGAGGAGCAACATGGAGGAGCAACATGGAGGAGTAACTTGGAATAGCAACATGGAGGAGTGACATGGAGGAGTGACATGGAGGAGTGATATAGAGGATTGAGGTGGAGTAGTGACATGGAGGTTGGACATGGAGGAGTGACTTGGAGAAGTGACAGGGCGGATAACCAAGGAGGGTTGATATGGTGGAGTGACATCGTGGAGGTACATGGGTGAGTGACTTGGAGGAGTGACATGGAGGAGTGACATGAGGAGTGAGTTTGTGTTGCGACATGGAGGAGTGACATAGAGTAGCTACATGGAGGAGTTACATGGAGGAGTGACTTGGAGGAGCAATACGGAGGAGCGACATGGAGGAGTGACATGGAGTAGTGTTATGGAGTAGCTACATGTAGGAGTTACATGGAGGAGTGACATGGAGTAGTGACATGGAGGATGGACATGGAGGAATGACATGGGTGAGTGACTTGGAGGAGTGACATGGAGGAGCAACACGGAGGAGCAACATGGAGGAGTGACATGGAGTAGTGACATGGAGGATGGACATGGAGGAGTGACATGGAGGAATGATATGGATGAGTGACATGGAGGAGTGACTTTGAGTAGCGACATGGAGGAGTGACATGAAGTAGCGACATGGAGGAGTGACCTGGAGGAGTGACATGAAGGAGTGAAATGGTGGAGTGACATGTAGGAGTGAGTTGTTAGAGCAACATGGAGTAGAGACATGGAGGAGTGACATAGAGGAGTGACATGGAGGAGCAACATGGAGGAGTAACTTGGAATAGCGACATGGAGGAGTGACATGGAGGAGTCACTTTGAGTAGCGACATGGAGGAGTGACCTGGAGGAGTGACATGGAGGAGTGAGTTGTTATAGCGACATGGAGGAGAAACATGGAGGAGTGACATGTAGGAGATACATGGAGAAGTGACATGGAGGAGTGACATAGAGGAGTGACGTGGAGGAGAGACATGGAAGAGTGACATGGAGAAGTGACAGGGCGGATAACCAAGGAGGGTTTATATGGTGGAGTGACATCGCTGAGGGACATGGGTGAATGAATTGGAGGAGTGACATAAACGAGTGACATGGAGGAATGACATGGATGAGTGACATGGAGGAGTTACAAGGAGGGTTGAGTTGGTGTAGCGACATGGAGGAGTGACATGGAGGTGTGACATGGAGGAGTGACATAGAGGAGTGATGTGGAGGAGTGACATGGAGGCGGAACATGGAGGAGTGACATGGAAGACATATAGAAGTGACATGGAGGAGTGACAAGAAGGATTGAGTTGGTGTAGTGACATGGCAGAGGGACATAGATGAATTACATGGAGGAGTGACATGGAGGAGTGACATTGAGGAGTGAGTTGGTGTAGTGACATGAAGGAGTGACTTTGAGTATCGACATGGAGGAGTGACCTGGAGGAGTGACATGGAGGAGTGAAATGGTGGAGTGACATGGAGGAATGACTTTGAATAGCGACATGGAGGAGTAACATGGAGGAGTAACATAAAGGATTGACTTGGAGGAGTGACATGGAGGAGTGAAAAGGAGGATTGAGTTGGTGTAGCGACATGGAGGAGTGACATAGAGTAGCGACATGGAGGAGTGACATGGGGGAGTGACATGGAGGAGAGACATAGAGGAATTTCGTGGAGGAAAGACATGGAGGAGTGACATGGAGAAGTGACAGGGCGGATCACCAAGGAAGATTGATATGGTGGAGTGACATGGCGGAGGGACATGGATGAGTGACTTGGAGGAGTGACATGGAGGAGGGACATGGAGGAGCGATATAGAGGAGTGACATGAAAGAGTTTAAAGGAGGATTGAGTTTTTGTAGCGACATGTAGGAGTGACATGAAGTAGTGACATTGAGGAGTGACATTGAGGAGTGAGTTGGTGTAGTGACATGGAGGAGTGACTTTGAGGAGTGACATGGAAGAGTGAAATGGTGGAGTGACATGGAGGAGTGAGTTGTTAGAGCGACATGGAGGAGTGACATGGAGTAGCGACATGGAGGAGTGACATGAGTAATGAGTTGGTGTAGCGACATGGAGGAGTGACATGGAGGTGTGACTTGGAGGAGTGACATAGAGGATTGATGTGGAGTAGTGACATGGAGGATGGACATGGAGGAGTGACTTGGAGAAGTGACATGGAAGACATATAGAGGTGACATGGAGGAGAGAATTGGAGTTGTGATATAAAGGAGTGACATGGAGGAATGACATGGATGAGTGACATGGAGGAGTGACAAGAAGTAGTGACATGGAGGAGTGACATTGAGGAGTGAGTTGGAGGAGTGACATGGAGGAGTGACAAGGAGGAGTGACATAGAGGAGTGACATGGATGAGTGACATGGAGGAGCAACATGGAGGAGCAACATGGAGGAGTAACTTGGAATAGTAACATGGAGTAGTGACATGGAGGATGGAGATGGAGGAGTGACTTGGAGAAGTGACAGGGCGGATAACCAAGGAGGGTTTATATGGTGGAGTAACATTGCGGAGGGACATGGGTGAGTGACTTGGAGGAGTGACATGGAGGAGTGACATGAGGATTGAGTTTGTGTAGCGACATGGAGGAGTGACATGAAGTAGTGACATTGAGGAGTGACATTGAGGAGTGAGTTGGTATAGGGACATGAAGGAGTGACTTTGAGTAGCGACATGGAGGAGTGACCTGGAGGATTGACATGGAGGAGTGAGTTGTTAAAGCGACATGGAGGAGAGAAATGGAGGAGGGATATGGAGGAGTGACATTGAGGAGTGAGTTGGTGTAGTAACATGGAGGAGTGACTGAGTAGCGACATGGAGGAGTGAAATTGTGGAGTGACATGTAGGAGGGAGTTGTAAGAGCGACATGGAGGAGAGACATGGAGAAGTGACATGGAGGAGTTACAAAGAGGGTTGACTTGGTGTAGCAACATGGAGGAGTGACATGGAGTAGTGACATGGAGTAGCTACGTGTCGAAGTTACATGGAGGAATGACTTGGAGGAGCAACATGGAGGAGTGACATAGAGGATTGATGTGGAGGAGCAACACGGAGGAGCGACATGGAGGAGTGACATGGAGTAGTGACATGGAGGAGGGACATGGAGGAGTGACTTGGAGAAGTGACAGGGTTGATCAGGAAGGAGGGTTGATATGGTGGAGTGACATCGTGTAGGGACATGGGTGAGTGACTTGGAGGAGTGACATGGAGGAGCAACACGGAGGAGCAACATGGAGGGGTGACATGGAGTAGTGACATGGAGAATAGACATGGAGGAGTGACATAGAGGGTTGATGTGTAGTAGTGACATGGAGGATGGACATGAATGAGTGACTTGGAGAAGTGACAGGGTTGATCAGGAAGGAGGGTTGATATGGTGGAGTGACATCGTGGAGGGACATGGGTGAGTGACTTGGAGGAGTGACATGGAGGATGGACATGGAGGAGTGACATGGAGGAGTAACATGGAGGAATGACATGGATGAGTGACTTTGAGTAGTGACATGGAGGAGTGAGTTGTTATAGCGACATGGAGGAGAAACATGGAGGAGTGACATGGAGGAGTGATATAGAGTAGCGACATGGAGGAGTGACTTTGAGTAGCGACATGGAGGAGTGACCTTGAGGTTTGACATGGAGGAGTTACTTTGAGGAGTGAAATGGTGGAGTGACATGGAGGAGCAACATGGAGGAGTGACATGAGGAGTGAGTTTGTGTAGCGACATGGAGGAGTGACATGGAGGGGTGACATGGAGGAGTGACATAGATGAGTGACCTGGAGGAGTGACATGGAGGAGTGAAATGGTGGAGTGACATGGCGGAGTTACTTGGAGTAGCGACATGGAGGAGTGACCTGGAGGAGTGACATGGAGGAGTGAAATGGTGGAGTGACATGGAGGAGCAACATTGAGGAGTGACATGAGGAGTGAGTTTGTGTAGCGACATGGAGGAGTGACATGGAGGGGTGACATGGAGGAGTGATATAGAGTAGCGACATGGAGGAGATACATGGAGGAGTGATATGGAGGAATGACATGGAGGATTGACATGGAGGAGGGACATGGAGGAGCGATATGGAGGAGTGACATGAAAGAGTGTAAAGGAGGATTGAGTTTGTTTAGCGACATGGAGGAGTGATATGAAGTAGTGACATTGAGGAGTGACATTGAGGAGTGAGTTGGAGGATTGACAAGGAGGGTTGAGTTGGTGTAGCGACATGGAGGAGTGACATGGAGTAGCGACATGGATGAGTGACATGGAGGAGTGACTTTGAGTAGCGACATGGAGGAGTGACCTGGAGGAGTGACATGGAGGAGTGAGTTGTTAGAGCGACATGGAGGAGAGACATGGAGAAGTGACATGGAGGAGCAACACGGAGGAGCGACATGAAGGAGGGACATGGAGGAGTGACTTGGAAGACATATAGAACTGACATGGAGGAGTGAATTGGAGGAATGACATAAAGGAGTGACATGGAGGAATGACATGGATGTGTGACATTGAGGAGTGACTTTGAGTAGCGACATGGAGGAGTGACCTCGAGGAAAGACATGTAGAAGTGACATGGAGGAGTGACATTGAGGAGTGACTTTGAGTAGCGACATGGAGGAGTGACCTGGAGGAAAGACATGGAGAAGTGACATGGAGGAGTGACATGGAGGAGTGACATGAGGAGTGAGTTTGTGTAGCGACAAGGAGGAGTGACATGGAGTAGCTACATGTAGGAGTTACATGGAGGAGTGACTTGGAGGAGCAACATGGAGGAGTGACATAGAGGATTGATGTGGAGGAGCAACACGGAGGAGCGACATGGAGGAGTGACATGGAGTAGTGACATGGAGGAGGGACAGGGAGGAGTGACTTGGAGAAGTGACAGGGTTGATCAGGAAGTAGGGTTTATATGGTGGAGTGACATAGTGGAGGGACATGGGTGATTTACTTGGAGGAGTGACATGGAGGAGCAACACGGAGGAGCAACATGGAGGAGTGACATGGAGTAGTGACATGGAAGATGGACATGGAGGAGTGACATGGAGGAATGACATGGATGAGTGACATAGAGGAGTGACATAAACGAGTGACATGGAGGAATGACATGGATGAGTGACATGGAGGAGTGACTTTGAGTAGCGACATGGAGGAGTGACCTGGAGGAGTGACATAGAGGAGTTACATGGAGGAGTGACATGGAGTAGTGAGTTGGTGGAGCGACATGGAGGAGTCACATGGAGTAGCGACATGGAGGAGTGACATGGAGGAATGAGTTGTTATAGCGACATGGAGGAGAAACATGGAGGAGTGACATGGAGGAGTGACATGGAGGAGTGACATAGAGGAGTGACGTGGAGGAGAGACATGGAGAAGTGACATGGAGGACTGACATGGAGGACTGACATAGAGGAGTGACGTGGAGGAGAGACATGGAAGAGTGACATGGAGAAGTGACAGGGCGGATAACCAAGGAGGGTTTATATGGTGGAGTGACATCGCGGAGGGACATGGGTGAGTGACTTGAAGGAGTGACATGGAGGAGTGACATGGAGGAGTGACATGAGGAGTGAGTTTGTGTAGCGACATGGAGGAGTTACATGGAATAGCGACATGGAGGAGTGACATGCAGGAGTGACATAGAGGATTGATGTGGAGTAGTGACATGGAGGATGGACATGGAGGAGTGACTTGGAGAAGTGACTGGCATGATCAGGAAGGAGGGTTGATATAGTGGAGTGACATCGTTGAGGGACATGGGTGAGTGTCTTGGAGGAGTGACAAGGAGGAGCAACACGGAGGAGCGACATGGAGGACTGACATGGAGTAGTGACATGAAGGATGGACATGGAGGAGTGACATGGAAGACATATAGAGGTGACATGGAGGAGTGAATTGGAGGACTGACATAAAGGAGTGACATGGAGGAATGACATGGAGGAGTGACAAGAAGTATTGACATGGAGAAGTGACATTGAGGAGTGAGTTTGTGTAGCGACATGGAGGAGTGACATGGAGGAGTGAAATAGAGTAGCGACATGGAGGAGATACATGGAGGAGTGACATGGAGGAATGACATGGAGGAGTGACATGGAGGAGGGACATGGAGGAGCGATATAGAGGAGTGACTTGAAAGAGTGTAAAGGAGGATTGAGTTTGTGTCGCAACATGGAGGAGTGACATGAAGTAATAACATTGAGGAGTGACATTGAGGAGTGAGTTGGTGTAGTGACATGGAGGAGTGACTTTGAGTAGTGACATGGAGGAGTGACCTGGAGGAGTGAAATGGAGGAGTGAGTTGTTATAGCGACATGGAGGAGAGAAATGGAGGAGTGACATGAAGGATTGACATTGAGGAGTAAATTGGTGTAGCGACATGGAGGAGTGACCTGGAGGAGTGACATGGAGGAGTGAAATGGTGGAGTGACATGGAGGAGTGACATGGAGGAGTGAGTTGTTAGAGCGATATAGAGGAGAGACATGGAGGAGTGAAATGTAGGAGTAACATGGAGGAGTGACATAGAGGAATTTCGTGGAGGAAAGACATGGAGGAGTGACATGGAGAAGTGACAGGGCGGATCACCAAGGAAGATTGATATGGTGGAGTGACATGGCGGAGGGACATGGATGAGTGACTTGGAGGAGTGACATGGAGGAGTGACATGGAGGAGTGACATGAGGAGTTAGTTTGTGTAGCGACATGGAGGAGTGACATGGAATAGCGACATAGAGTAGTAACATGAGGAGTGAGTTGGTGTAGTGACATGGAGGAGTGACTTTGAGGAGTGACATGGAGGAGTGAAATGGTGGAGTGACATGGAGGAGTGAGTTGTTAGAGCGACATGGAGGAGTGACATGAGTAATGAGTTGGTGTAGCGACATGGAGGAGTGACATGGAGGTGTGACTTGGAGGAGTGACATAGAGGAGCAACGTGGAGGAGTGACATGGAGGAGGGACATGGAGGAGCGACATGGAAGACATATAGAAGTGACATGGATGAGTGACATGGAGGAGTGACAAGAAGGATTGAGTTGGTGTAGTGACATGGAGGAGTGAGTTGTTAGAGCGACATGGAGGAGTGACATGGAGGAGTGACATAGAGGATTGATGTGGAGTAGTGACATGGAGGATGGACATGGAGGAGTGACATGGAGGAGTGACATGGAGGTGTGACATAGAGTAGCGACATGGAGGAGATACATGGAGGAGTGACATGGATGAATGACATGGAGGAATGACATGGAGGAGGGACATGGAGGAGCGATATGGAGGATTGACATGGAAGACATATAGAGATTACATGGAGGAGTGAATTGGAGGAGTTACATATATGAGTGACATGGAGGAATGACATTGATGAGTGACATGGAGGAGTTACAAGGAGGTTTGAGTAGGTTTAGCAACATGGAGGAGTGACATGGAGTAGCGACAAGGAGGAGTGACATGAGGAATGAGTTGGTGTAGCGACATGGAGGAGTGACATGGAGGAGTGACAAGGAGGGTTGAGTTGGAGTAGCGACATGGAGTAGTGACATGGAGTAGCGACGTGGAGGAGTGACATGAGTAATGAGTTGGTGTAGCGACATGGAGGAGTCACATGGAATAACGACATGGTGGAGTGACATAGAGGTGTGACATGTAGGAGTGACATAGATGAGTGACGTGGAGGAGTGACATGGAAGACATATAGAAGTGACATGGATGAGTGACAAGGAGGAGTGACAAGAAGGATTGAGTTGGTGTAGTGACATGGCGGAGGGACATAGATGAGTTACATGGAGGAGTGACATGGAAGAGCAACATGGAGGAGCGACGTGGAGGACTGAGTTGGTGGAGCGACATGGAGAAGTCACATGGAGTAGCGACATGGAGGAGTGACATGAAGTAGTGACATGGAGGAGTGACATTGAGGAGTGAGTTGGTGTAGAGACATGGAGGAGTGACGTTGAGTAGCGACATGGAGGAGTGACCTGGAGGAGTGACATGGAGGTGTGAAATGGTGGATTGACATGGAGGAGTTACTTGGAGGAGGATTGACATGGAGGAGTGACAAGGAGGAGTGAAAAGGAGGATTGAATTGGTGTAGCGACATGGAGGAGTGACATAGAGTAGCGACATGGAGGAGAGACATGGAGGAGTGACATGGAGGAGTGACATGGAGGAGTGACATAGAGGATCGATGTGGAGGAGCAATACGGAGGAGTGAAATAGTGGAGTGACATGGAGGAGTGAGTTGTTAGAGCAACATGGATTAGCTACATAGAGTAGTAACATGAGGAGTGAGTTTGTGTAGCGAAATGGAGGAGTGACATGGAGGACTGACTTTGAATAGCGACATGGAGGAGTGACCTAGAGGAGTGACATGGAGGAGTGAGTTGTTATAGCGACATGGAGGAGAAACATGGAGGAGTGACATGGAGGAGTGACATAGAGGAGTGACGTGGAGGAGAGACATGGAGAAGTGACATGGAGGAGTGACATAGAGGAGTGACGTGGAGGAGAGACATGGAAGAGTGACATGGAGAAGTGACAGGGCTGATAACCAAGGAGGGTTTATATGGTGGAGTGAAATTGCGGAGGGACATGGGTGAGTGAATTGGAGGAGTGACATAAACGAGTGACATGGAGGAATGACATGGATGAGTGACATGGAGGAGTTACAAGGAGGGTTGATTTGGTGTAGCGACATGGAGGAGTGACATGGAGTAGCGACATGGAGGAGTGACATTAGGAATGAGTTGGTGTAGCGACATGGAGGAGTGACATGGAGGTGTGACATGGAGGAGTGACATAGAGGAGTGATGTGGAGTGGTGACATGGAGGAGGAACATGGAGGAGTGACATGGAAGACATATAGAAGTGACATGGAGGAGTGACAAGAAGGATTGAGTTGGTGTAGTGACATGGCGGAGGGACATAGAGTAGCGACATGGAGGAGTGACATGGAGGAGTGACATGGAGGAGTGACATAGAGTAGCGACATGGAGGAGATACATGGAGGAGTGACATGAAGGAATGTCATGGAGGAGTGACATGGAGGAGGGACATGGAGGAGCGATATGGAGGAGTGACATGAAAGAGTGTAAAGGAGGTTTGAGTTTGTGTAGCGACATGGAGGAGTGACATGAAGTAGTAACATTGAGGAGTGACATTGAGGAGTGAGTTGGTGTAGTTACATGGAGGAGTGACATGGAGAAGCGACATGGAGAAGTGACATGGAGGAGTGAAATGGAGGAGTGACATAGAGGATTGATATGGAGGAGCAACATGGAGGAGCGACATGGAGGAGTGACATGGAGTAGTGACATGGAGGATTGACATGGAGGAGTGACATGTAAGACAAATATAGAGGTGACATGGAGGAGTGAATTGGAGGAGTGAGATAAAGGAGTGACATGGAGGAATGACATGGATGAGTGACATGGAGGAGTGACAAGGAGGGTTGAGTTTGTGTTGTGACATGGAGGAGTGACATATAGTAGTGACATGGAGGAGTGACAGTGAGGAGTGAGTTGGTGTAGTGACATGGAGGAGTGACTTTGAGTATCGACATGGAGGAGTGACCTGGAGGAGTGACATGGAGGAGTGAAATGGTGGATTGACATGGAGGAGTGAGTTGTTAGAGCGACATGGAGGAGAGACATGGAGGAGTGACATGGAAGAGTGACATGGAGGAGTTACATAGAGGATTGATGTGGAGGAGCAACACTGAGGAGTGAAAAGGTGGAGTGACATGGAGAAGTGAGTTGTTAGAGCGACATGGAGTAGCGACATAGAGTAGTAACATGAGGAGTGAGTTTGTGTAGCGACATGGATGAGTGACATGGAGGTGTGACATGGAGGAGTGACAAGGAGGGTTGAGTTGGAGTAGCGACATGGAGGAGTGACATGGAGTAGCGACATGGAGGAGTGACATGAGTAATGAGTTGGTGTAGTGAAGGAATTCCCCTCCAGGAATTGTTACCTTCAGACGTGTTGGTTTATCTTCTAGGAATCATACAAAATACACAGTTATATTAAAGAAGCATCAATTTATTCCGTATATATATTCATCATAGTTGCACAGAGTTATATTCAGAAGTTCTGGTTTCCTCAATGTGTCCCTGATACCATGCAACACGGTGGTCAGTTCGCAGAGAAGAACCCCGTGTTCTGTTTTTCACATAATATTTATACATGTCATGTGCCCCCAGTGAGAGGAGGAGGGGTAGGCATTATCTATGTAAAGACTTGATACCTTTCTTATGCATTGTAACAGGCTATCTTCTGTTGGCCTCCATCTGACTCCGTTTCTACGCACCTCGTGCTGTACTGACGTCCCCTTCCCCCTTTATCTTCCCTGAGGCTGGAACATGGTAAAGACTAGTCCTTTGTACAGACATGTCAGCCTGATATCATGTGCTGCCCAGATTATATTTCTTAGATCAGTACGTCATTCTGATTACATGTTTTCACATATGACAGTTTACACTTTAATTAAACATGAGATATTTCTAACAATTCCTCTTTTGAACTTGTCCAAGTTCACTTTGGTCCGGAAATATCCAAATCCCAACGGTAATTACCCTCCATGATTAGTTATCAATTCACCCATATTTTCTAGCAATGATCTACGAGTTCCATCTTTAAACCAATTAAGGTTTTGCCAAGGAAATAACCCTCAAACCATCCAAACCCAAGAGAGATCTGGAGAGGTCTTTTTGATAGAAGTCGCAGGTCACATGCTGCTACTGACAACTGGCCAAAAACTCCCCCCCGTTATACAGGGGATGGAGCAAAAAGACCAGATGCGCTACCTACGCTACTTGGAAAAGACAACGGTAAAACCTCAAATAGACGAGGAAAAAACCACATTGACCCTTTGGTTACCACAAATTAGTTATAATTTTAGCTAGAATAATATATCTGATTAACATTTATACAAAATCCCCAAAATCTGATTAACATTATACAAAATCCCCCAAATTACTTGATTGTTTGACATTGTACAGTCCACGTCATAACTGTCTATAGATCAGAGTTACTTATTGTCCTAGGAAACAAGCAGGATTTGTCATACACCAGGTTCATTATTACACTAGTTTAATTTCCTCCATTTCCCTATCTGTATCCTGATCAAGGAAATCCATGTTTAATAGCCCCTGTTCTCTCCACCCTCCCCCATTGGTACTCATGCTCATTTGATAGGCTGGTGGTTGGTCAGGGCGTTTTTTCTCTATAACTGTTACTATTAGTCTTTCAGTTAGGTGGCGGATACATGGGACGCAGCAACATCCACACAAAATTAAGCATGCAAGAGCCACCATTATGGATGAACACAACGACACTATCATTGATTTCCATTTACCGAATGTCCTATTGAGCCAATCGTCAATCGGGTTGTCTATGCCGGAGTCTGCATGCATTTTATCAGATAGAGTTCTCAGTCCTTCTAATGCTTTTGTCACCGTACCATCCGGAGAGGTATTATTTGGAATAAAGATACAGCACGAATCCTGAAACATGGAACAAACTCCCCCCTTCTCTGCCAACAACATGTCCAGAGCCATCCGATTTTGGATTACCATCAGGGATGTGGGGGCTAATTGTTCTGCAATTCCGGCTATCGCATCGCGCGTTAGATTAGTCAGTCTAAGTATATTGTAGTGAATGTAATTAATTCGGTCCACGTTTTTATTGGGAGTTATGGGAAAAAATGCCGATATGACAGGAAGATTCTCAAACCCGGTCGAGGTTTGATCTGCGAGTTTAAACTCATCTGGTACACCTCTGGGTACTCCAATAGCGTCTATATAGGTGGGATTATTTAGATTTACGTATTGTTACACTCCTCGTCAGTGCACCTTTTGGATCTATTATGTGCTTGTGGTCTAATGTCCTGAACACTTTTGGTGAGATTATTCGATGTGACGTTGGTTTGTGTGATTCCTAGGTTTTGGTTCTGTTCTACTTTTTGTCTTGGTGGGGAGTCTAAAAAGAGTAAAATACTGCCCACTAATAGTACTGATCCCAGTACTACCAGTGTTTTGTATCGCCAACCCATACCCATGGTTTTTCTGTCCCTGGTCTCTCTCCTTCTGACTCTATACAAATACTGCAAAGTCAAATTTGAAATGGTATATAAAAAGCAATGAATAAACTAGCACAGAGCATACAATCTATTGAGTCACCTTGTTTGTACTTGTAAGCTGTGTTTTAGCTGTAAAACCGGCAAGACCTTGAAACCTTCTCTCCCTTAATTGTGTCTCATACAGCTCAGTACATGGAAAGATATTGAAAACAACAAACGGAAAACAAAAAATACAGTTAGTTACGCTTCAATGTTTACGTCTCTCCTTATGCGTTCTTCTCTGGTGTCCCTGCAGAGATGCTTGCGTCTACCCCTGGTGCTGTTCCTTTGTCCGGTTCATCTGTTGGGTGTGTCGGTTTGTCCACGCCTCCATTGATGACATCCACACCGGGTGGTGGAGTTTTAGTAGAGCTGCACTGTGTCAGGTGCCACCACACGCCGCCTTTTCCTTTCAGCTGTACCGCCGTGGATGTCCTCGCTGTCACCTCGTAGGGTCCTGTCCACCTTGGCTCCGACCACTTCCTCTTTAACACCTTCAACCAAAGGTGTTCTGGAGGGCCTTCAGGTAGGGGTCTGAGCAGAATCGGAGATGGATAGGGTGCACCTGGACAATGAAAGGCTGAGGTCATAGCATTAACAGACTGATAAAATGAGCGATACCCTACTGCGGGAAGTACACAAAATGGATGCGAAGGACCAGGAAACGGTCTGCCATAGGTTAGTTCAAAAGGCGTTAATCCCGTTGCGGTATTAACAGAGGAACGAATTCCCAGAAGGACAATTGGCAATGCATTTGGCCATGTCATGCCTGTGGTTTTACAAACCTTCAATAGTTTGGCTTTAATCGTCCGATTAGCCCGTTCAACCTTCCCTTGAGATTGAGGGTGGTACACAGAGCCAAATTTGTGTTGGAGCCCCAACACTTCTTCAACGGATCGCAAATCTTTATTTTTGAAATGCGAACCATTATCCGAGCGAATCAATTTTGGAAAACCATGTTTAGGTATATAATCGTTAACCAGGCATTTTATGACCGATTTGGCGTCCTCTTTTCCAGTGGGATAGGCTTCTATCCAACGGGAAAAGGCATCCACAATTACCAACAAAAACCGTTTTCCCCCCACCCGGATCCCCATATCCGTGAAATCCATAACGATTTGTTCTCCTGGACCGTTTGGTTTTGGGTACGTGCCCACCGGAGGTTTTTCCGTGGGTCTTATGTTACAGGCTTGACATATTGTACAATTTTGTACAAAGTCACCAACTGTCTTCCTCTTTTGAGGAAACCACCACCCCTCAAGGGCAAACATCATAACAGCCACACCTGCATGGCACAATCCATGGGTCTGCTTCATCATAGAAGGAATCCAGTCATTAGGCATAACTGTTTTACCGTCTTTCTGCCAGATTCCTGTGAAACAATCAGCGGCTCCTGCATCCTCCCAGGATTTTTTCTCATGCTCTGGAGCGTCCTCCTGAGCATTTTTTACATCCTTCAAAAAGCTGCCAACATCTTCTGCTAGTAGCATAATACATTCAGATACATAGCCTGCCGCCTTCTTTGCGGCCTCGTCGGCTGCATTATTACCAATGCTCTCTGGATCACTGCCCTGTGAGTGTCCTTTTACCTTAATCACCGCCACCTTTAATGGAAGGTGGATAGCGGCCAACAAGTCTTTCATGAGATCTTCATGAACCATCGACTTGTTGCCACTAGTCTTGAACCCTGCCTGTATCCATCCAGACATATCCCTGTGTATAGCATTACATACATATGCCGAATCAGTGTAAATATTTGCAGTTTTACCCTCGGACAGTTTTAGAGCACATATCACAGCGGTTAGTTCAGCAGCCTGAGCGGATTGTTTGCCTTCCAAAAGGGATGAAAACAGAGTGACCGGTTCTTTTTCAGATTTTTTAAACGCCACTACAGCATATCCTGCTTTCAATCCGTTAGTGGGATGTCTGAAGCAACAGCCATCAGTAAAAAGGCTGAGATCAGGATCAGTCAGTGGGATAGCCTCCAACCCTGAACGTATTTTTACAAAGGGTTCTGATTTTTCAGTGCAGGAATGCTTTTCGCCTGTTCCATCGCCCATGCCTTCTGCCATATTACAGCCGCCATGTACAAAGGACACATATGGCCTAGAGAGAATCTGTAATATTTTAGTCTGTCTCAGGGGAGTGAGTGTGAAACATGAGGAGGTTACATATGTCACTGTACTGTGGGAAGTGAGAATTTGGAGTGGATGATGCATTACAATATGTCCGATTTTCTCAACTATTTTAGCCAGAGCAGCAGCATATCTGACACACGAACTAGCCCTCTGTTCAGGTGTATCCAACAGGATGCTACAATAGTACAGAACCTGTCTTTCCCCCCTTATCTTCTGATACAGGACTCCGTGAGCCGTAGACAACTGCTCTGACACATCCAAATGGAAAGGTTGTGTGTAGTCGGGAAGAGCTAAGGCAGCTGCCTCAGCCATTTCCTGCTTAAGCCTGATGAACCCCTCCTCCCCTTCTTGTGACCATTCCAATTCAGCCGTGAGGTTTCTCATTCCTGCCATAGTTACCATCTGTCTTAGCAACTGAGTGTCTCCTGCATAATTAGGTATGTACTGTCTGGAGTAGCCTGTGAGACCTAGGAACGACAACATTTCTTTAACTGTGTGTGGTTTTGGGTGATGCAAAATCGACTCTCTGTGAACAGGTGACATGGCAGTGCCTTTAGCTGTAATCATTCTTCCCAAGAATGATACCTGCGCTCTGCAACACTGGAGTTTTTCTTTAGAGACCTTATAGCCACAACTATTTAGTCTTGACAGCAACGTATGCGTCAGAGTCAGACACACCTCAGCCGAGGGTGCTGCGATGAGTAAGTCATCAACATATTGTACAATAAAACATCCGTCCGGAAGTTCCAACCCTTTTAAATGTTTTCTTAGTGTTTTGTTGAAGATTGAGGGTGACAGAATGAAGCCCTGTGGTAACACATTATATGTCAGTTTGTGGCCTTCATAGGTAAAGGAGAAAATGTCTTGCAAATGGTCTGCTAAGGGTAAGCAAAAGAAAGCGTTAGCCAAGTCTATGCACGTGAACGTGGTATGAGCAGGTGTGAGCATTGAAAGCGCAGAGTGAGGGTTGGGAACCGGGGTCACAGGAGTGGACACCTGTTCGTTTATAACCCTTAGGTCATGAGCCATCCTATAGGAACCACTTGACTTTAGCACTGGTAAGATTGGTGTATTCCACTGGGAGTATGAGGTTCTAAGTACCCCGGCCTTTATGAGGCCTTCAATCGTGGGTGTAATACCCTGGGCTGCTTCAATTTTGTGTTTATATTGGGGCTTCCAAATGGGACAGTATGTTTTCATTTCGAAGGTAACTGGTTCCATATTGCACCGCCCCACATCAAAAGGGCCTGTCGACCATAATGAGGACGGGAGAGTGGACAACATGGAATCAGTACCCTCTCCATCGGTCATTTCACATCCGTGATGACGCTGAAGTGATATATTTTCACACCTTCCCTTTACTGTGCCAATATAAGATATTTTGTAATACCTTCCCTGGTCCGCCACCCATACCCCTTGTAAAGATGTCTCAACCCATTTTGTTATGTGGCCTGCTTCTTTGCACATGCCACCTAAATCCTTTGCCTGATGTTTGGGTGCTAGTGCCAATGATACATGAGGAACGGCATAAGAGGAAAGACGATACCATTCTTGCTGTTCTGGAGTTAGAGATACTACTGCTGCCACCCCTTGTGGACCTATGATAATATCTTTTACCTGAAGGGTCCACTGATTATCAGCTATTTGTTGTTGAAACTCATCTTGATACTGCAAATCGCTTTCCCTATCATAGTTCAGAGTACAATGGGGAGGGTCGGGAACAGGTAGATATGGATGCAGGGCTCGAATCCACGGTTGCCATTGTTGGTACATATCAAGGAGGGAATTAACAGGATCCAGAAGAAGCCAATATATTTCTGCCATCGGTTCAGTGTCCTGTGGGTCGGATAATTCTTTTAGCAACATTTGATATGTTATCGCTGCTGTTCCGGAACAGTGTGTTATTTGTCCACTGGGAAATTCTACTGATATCCCTTCTTTTGTGCAGTGTACTGACGCTCCTAATGCAGTCAGCATGTCTCTCCCCAAAAGATCCCTAGGGCAGTCTGGTGCGTGCAGGAAAGAATGTGTTAAAACTTGAGGCCCATGTTCCACCAGCAGGGGAACTGTAAAAGGTAACTGTTGCTCTTGGCCTGAAAAACCTAAAACAGATACATAGTGAGAGGAGAGTTGACATTGTGGTTCGGCCATGGTGGAATACCGAGCTCCGGTATCAACCATGAACCTCCTAGTTTTCCCATTCACTGTTAATTGTAGGCAAGGTTTGGCCAATCCCTGTTCTTTTCTGTTTTCTAGGCTCCCCTATAGGTCCCATTGTCCTCTTTGTGGTTGCTGCTGATACAGAGGTGCTTGAACAGGAGCATATTGTTGGTTGGGTGCCTGTGGGGGAGGCGGTCCGGGGGGAGGTGCCCTGTACTGTGACTGTGGTTGGCTGTGTACATTGTTAGGGCACACCCTCGCCCAGTGATCCATGCTCCCACACAGGAAGCATCCTCTTTCTCCTCGCGGCGGTCCTCCCCTCCCTCTGTTCATTCCCCTTCCCCTCCCCCTGTACTGTCCCTGCCTATTCTGGTATGGGAAATATTGACCCTGAGGTCCCGGTGGGGGCCCATACTGTTGGGGGGCTGGTGGGGGACCGTATTGTGGGGGATAATATTGGGGAGTTTGTAATATAGGGACTGGAGCTGGGGAAGGTGCTGGGGTCTGCACCATCTGTTTTTTTTTTTTTTTTTTTTTTCTTCGTTAGCGCTGTCCCTGGCTTGTGCTAACTGTAATTTGGCCAATTGGGCTACTATTTCCCTCATTTCCCCACTTTCACCGTCTTTCTTATCCTCATGTTTACTCAAATGATGCAGGAAATGGGTCTCCCATTTTCCTACATCGGCCCCAAACATATCAGGATTATTATCTATGGCTTCTTTAACTTCGTGAGGTGCATATTTCAGTACTGCATTTCTAAAAGGGTGCTGGTGATCTTTTTTATCAGGATTATGGCCAGAGGCATCTACCCACTCCCTCCTGCACCTATTCAGATACTGTCTCCCGGATTCTTCTGGTTTTATTTTAAACACCAAACTGTGTAGTTTCCCTGCAGGGATCGGATATTTTGCTCTTATAGCCTCCCCTAAAGGGGTAGCACATTTTGCCCATGTTTTTTCATCCCCCACCATGAGGGTGTTGGCCATCTCTTCTAATTCTCTTTGTGTCCAGTTAGAAACTCCCGCCCCTCCCATTAGTGCTCTTATATCTCCCATGGAAAGCTCCATACCTCTCGTTTGCGCATCCAATGCTCTCAGCCATGCCCCCCCTCCCTCTGTTATTTCGGGCATGAGGGCCAATATGGCTCCTTTATCTCCTGCCCCAAAAGGCTGATATTTCTTCCCTCCCCCTCCCGCTACTTCTACTAACGGCATTTGAGTGTGTGTGTATCTTGATTGTGGTTTTGTAACCTTGTTATCAGCTCCTCTGTTTCTTAGGTCGTAACCATGTCCTCTTTCTAGATCCCCTTTGTCAAGTTTAGCCGTGAAATTACCGCTCAAAAATCCAGAACCACTAGGTTGTATCCTTGGTTCTTTCTCGGTTTCTGATCCCCGGCCATCTGGTCCGGTGGTCCAATGAAATGGTTCACGCCTGTTACTGTCATTATCATTTCGAGAGCTCTCTTTTTCTCTACTGGTCGGATACATTGGTCCGTCCCGTGCCCATAAGCTTGAGGTTCTGGAGGAAACACCATCTATATTAAGTTCTCCCATGGTTCGTTCCAGCTCAGCCATTGTAAAAGCGCAGGCCGCTTCTAATTGGGATATTTGTCTTTCTTTCTCTGTTCGTTTATCAAGTTCTGCCCATAACGCCCTTTCTTCATCCCTACCTTTACCTTCCCCTACTTCTCTTCTGTGGCGCAACAGGGCACCAGTTTGCTCTTGCACCTCTCTTTCCCAGGTTATAATTTTCTCCCTCCCCCCTTCTTTCTGTTGCTCCTCTTCCTGTCCTCTGTTATGGCCTTGTTTCATGTTGGCTACTTCCAACTCTAAACAGTGTAATCTTTTGTTTTGTTCTTTCTTGTGAGTTTTATCTTCCTGGGTTTCTTCGAAGTGCACATTTCCCCCAGTTACTGTTACTACAGGCATTTGGGTGTTTAGAGCAGGTTTCGGAGGGTCGGGTTCATTGACTCGTAATATTTTATTCTCATACGGGGGTGGTGCAGATGGCGGTTCTCTCATTATTATCTGGTGTTTAGGCATGGGGGAAGGATCGGGGAATGGGCCGGGATAGTCACCTAAGTGAGGATACAAAGTATTCTCATTTGTTGGCGGTGGTCTCTCTTTTTTGGATTTTCTTTGATGTCCCAACTCAGCCACTGCAGCCAGGTAGACACAATTTGCCTGGGCCAGTGAACTAGCTTGCTGTTCAACATGTTTCTTTGCTTTTGCTTGGGTGAATATGTTACTGTTCTGTAATTGCTTTTGACCTTCTGCCAACTGTTCTTGTTGTTTAGATATGTGCCTCCGAACTGCCGGGGTAACTGCCGCTTGGGAGTCCTCTTTAGGAAACTCCTTTTTTGCTATCATGTTTTTGAACCATTCATCCAAATCTTTCGCTTTCTCGTCTACTTTCTTAGGATCAAAGGTGCATATCACATTTGTCCTCACTTTGGCCCACTGCTGTCCAAACGTGAGACCTGTGTGGTTGCAACCTCCTATTTCCTCACACTCTCTATCGAATTCCCCCTCCATATTTGTTGATTGTTAGTTGTTTACACACAGTAGTGATTTCAGAGTAATTGGGTCGTTATGCCCCCGCAACAGATTCCACCAACACAGGCTTCTACTAACGATTTCTCATCAGCGGTGCTGGCACGGTATCTGAGGCAGTTTTAAATTTCCTCTGATGACACTATTATTACAGTTGATTAGTATTATACACACATTTATATTCTTAAGGACTCAAACCTTCTGCCAAAGGACTCAAACCTTCTGCTGTTAGTTATTACACACAGTAGTGATTTCAGAGTAATTGGGTTTTTATGCCCCTGCAACAGATTCCACCACACACAAGCTTCTACTAACGATTTCTCGTCAGCGGTGCGGGCACGGTATCTGAGGCAGTTTTAAATTACTCTGACACTATTATTACAGTTGATTAGTCATACAGGCGCTCCAAGCGCTATTTTTACTAAACTCTAACGTCCCAGACGTTACTAACAACTAGCGCTCCAAGCACACTACTCCAGCGCTCCAAGCGCAGCGTTCCAAACGCTTCTCTATTATATTCTCAAGGACTTTAACCTTCCAAAAGGACTCTAACCTTTCCTGAGGGACTTTAACCCCTGTCTTCAGGACTTTAACCTTTTCTTAAGGACTTTAACCTTCCAAAAGGACTCTAACCTTTCCTGAGGGACTTTAACCCCTGTCTTAAGGACTCTAACCTTTCTCTTTGGGCCTCCGGAGCCACAGGATCTCCGATCCTTTTCTTCTGTGCAACCAGATGTTTTTAATACGCCAACAGAGATGTGTCATACTCAGCAAGAGAGATAAATTTAGAACCTATGCCAATTTGGAGATTTTGATTTAACAGGTTCTGCTTACCTTTGCCTTGTAGTCAGGGATCCCTTTATCTCTCTCTCACTGAGTCCTCCAGTCTCTGGCTCGATTCTTTGAAGATCACGTCGGGGTCACCAAATTGAAGGAATTCCCCTCCAGGAATTGTTACCTTCAGACATGTTGGTTTATCTTCTAGGAATCATACAAAATACACAGTTATATTAAAGAAGCATCAATTTATTCCGTATATATATTCATCATAGTTGCACAGAGTTATATTCAGAAGTTCTGGTTTCCTCAATGTGTCCCTGATACCATGCAACACGGTGGTCAGTTCGCAGAGAAGAACCCCGTGTTCTGTTTTTCACATAATATTTATACATGTCATGTGCCCCCAGTGAGAGGAGGAGGGGTAGGCATTATCTATGTAAAGACTTGATACCTTTCTTATGCATTGTAACAGGCTATCTTCTGTTGGCCTCCATCTGACTCCGTTTCTACGCACCTCGTGCTGTACTGACGTCCCCTTCCCCCTTTATCTTCCCTGAGGCTGGAACATGGTAAAGACTAGTCCTTTGTACAGACATGTCAGCCTGATATCATGTGCTGCCCAGATTATATTTCTTAGATCAGTACGTCATTCTGATTACATGTTTTCACATATGACAGTTTACACTTTAATTAAACATGAGATATTTCTAACAGTAGCGACATGGAGGAGTCACATGGAATAACGACATGGTGGAGTGACATGGAGGTGTGACATGGAGGAGTGACATAGATGAGTGACATGGAGGAGGGACATGGAAGAAATATAGAAGTGACATGGATGAGAAACATGGAGGAGTGACAAGAAGGATTGAGTTGGTGTAGTGACATGGCGGAGGGACATAGATGAGTTACATGGAGGAGTGACATGGAAGAGCAACATGGAGGAGCGACGTGGAGGACTGAGTAGGTGGAGAGACATGGAGGAGTCACATGGAGTAGCGACATGGAGGAGTGACATTGAGGAGTGAGTTGGTGTAGAGACATGGAGGAGTGACGTTGAGTAGCGACATGGAGGAGTGACCTGGAGGAGTGACATGGAGGAGTGAAATGGTGGAGTGACATGGAGGAGTGACAAGGAGGAGTAACATGGAGGAAGGAGTTGGTGGAGCGACATGGAGGAGTCACATGGATTAGCGAGATGGAGGAGTGACATGAAGGAGTGAGTTGTTAGAGCGACATGGAGGAGAGACATGGAGGAGTGACATGGAGGAGTGACATGGAGGAGTGACATAGAGGATTGATGTGGAGGAGCAACACGGAGGAGTGACATTGAGGAGTGACATGGAGTAGTGACATGGAGGAGGGACATGGAGAAATGACTTGGAGAAGTGACAGGGTTGATCAGGAAGGAGCGTTGATATGGTGGAGTGACATCGTGAAGGGACATGGGTGAGTGACTTGGAGGAGTGACATGGAGGATGGACATGGAGGAGTGACATGGAGGAGTGACATGGAGGACTGACATGGATGAGTGACATGGAGGAGTGACTTTGAGTAGCAACATGGAGGAGTGACCTGGAGGAGTGACATGGAGGAGTGAAATGGTGGAGTGACATGGAGGAGGGACATGGAGGAGTGAATTGTTATAGCGACATGGAGGAGAAACATGGAGGAGTGACATGGAGGAGTGAGTTGTTATAGCGACATGGAGGAGAAACATGGAGGAGTGACATGGAGGAGTGACATGGAGGAGTGACATAGAGGAGTGACGTGGAGGAGAGACATGGAAGAGTGACATGGAGAAGTGACAGGGCGGATAACCAAGGAGGGTTTATATGGTGGAGTGACATCGCGGAGGGACATGGGTGAGTGAATTGGAGGAGTGACATAAACGAGTGACATGGTGGAATTACATGGATGAGTGACATGGAGGAGTTACAAGGAGGTTTGAGTTGGTGTAGCGACATGGAGGAGTGACATGGAGTAGCGACATGGAGGAGTGACATGAGGAATGAGTTGGTGTAGCGACATGGAGGAGTGACATGGAGGTGTGACATGGAGGAGTGACATAGAGGAGTGATGTGGAGGAGTGACATGGAGGAGGAACATGGAGGAGTGACATGGAAGACATATAGAAGTGACATGGAGGAGTGACAAGAAGGATTGAGTTGGTGTAGTGACATGGCGGAGGGACATAGATGAATTACATGGAGGAGTGACATGGAGGAGTGACATTGAGGAGTGAGTTGGTGTAGTGACATGGAGGAGTGACTTTGAGTAGCGACATGGAGGAGTGACATGGAGGAGTGACATAGAGGAGTGACGTGGAGGAGAGACATGGAAGAGTGACATGGAGAAGTGACAGGGCGGATAACCAAGGAGGGTTTATATGGTGGAGTGACATCGCGGAGGGACATGGGTGAGTGAATTGGAGGAGTGACATAAACGAGTGACATGGTGGAATTACATGGATGAGTGACATGGAGGAGTTACAAGGAGGTTTGAGTTGGTGTAGCGACATGGAGGAGTGACATGGAGTAGCGACATGGAGGAGTGACATGAGGAATGAGTTGGTGTAGCGACATGGAGGAGTGACATGGAGGTGTGACATGGAGGAGTGACATAGAGGAGTGATGTGGAGGAGTGACATGGAGGAGGAACATGGAGGAGTGACATGGAAGACATATAGAAGTGACATGGAGGAGTGACAAGAAGGATTGAGTTGGTGTAGTGACATGGCGGAGGGACATAGATGAATTACATGGAGGAGTGACATGGAGGAGTGACATTGAGGAGTGAGTTGGTGTAGTGACATGAAGGAGTGACTTTGAGTAGCGACATGGAGGAGTGACCTGGAGGAGTGACATGGAGGAGTGAAATGGTGGAGTGACATGGAGGAGTGACTTGGAGGAGTGACATAAAGGATTGACATGGAGGAGTAACATGGAGAAGTGACATGGAAGAGTGAGTTGGTGTAGCGACATGGAGGATGGACAAAGAGGTTTGAGTTGGTGTATTAACATGGAGGAGTGACATGGAGAAGCGACATGGAGAAGTGACATGGAAGAGTGAGTTGGTGTAGCGACATGGAGGATGGACAAAGAGGTTTGAATTGGTGTATTGACATGGAGGAGTCACATGTAGTAGCGACATGGAGGAGTAACATCAGAGAGTGAGTTGGTGTAGTGACATGGAGGACTGACATGGAATAGCGACATGGAGGAGTTACATGGAGGAGGGACATGGAGTAGTGACTTGGAGAAGTGACATGGAGGAGCAACACAGAGGAGCGACATGGAGGAGTGACATGGAGTAGTGACATGGAGGATTGACATGGAGGAGTGACATGTAAGACATATAGAGGTGACATGGAGGAGTGAATTGGAGGAGTGACATAAAGGAGTGACATGGAGGAATGACATGGATGAGTGACATGGAGGAGTGACGAGGAGGGTTGAGTTTGTGTTGTGACATGGAGGAGTGACATGTAGTAGTGACATGGAGGAGTGACAGTGAGGAGTAAGTTGGTGTCGTGACATGGAGGAGTGACTTTGAGTATTGACATGAAGGAGTGACCTGGAGGAGTGACATGGAGGAGTGAAATGGTGGAGTGACATGGAGGAGTGAGTTGTTAGAGCGATATGGAGGAGAGACATGGAGGAGTGACCTGGAGGAGTGACATGGAGGAGTTCCATAGAGGATTGATGTGGAGGAGCAACACGGAGGAATGAAAAGGTGGAGTGACATGGAGAAGTGAGTTGTTAGAGCGACATGGAGTAGCGACATAGAGGAGTGACATGGATGAATGACATGGAGGAGTGACATGGAGGAGGGACATGGAGGAGCGATATGGAGGATTGACATGGAAGACATATAGAGATTACATGGAGGAGTGAATTGGATGAGTGACATAAATGAGTGACATGGAGGAATGACATGGATGAGTGACATGGAGGAGTTACAAGGAGGTTTGAGTTGGTGTAGCAACATGGAGGAGTGACATGGAGTAGCAACATGGAGGAGTGACAAGAAGGATTGAGTTGGTGTAGTGACATGGCGGAGGGACATAGATGAGTTACATGGAGGAGTGACATGGAAGAGCAACATGGAGGAGCGACGTGGAGGACTGAGTAGGTGGAGAGACATGGAGGAGTCACATGGAGTAGCGACATGGAGGAGTGACATTGAGGAGTGAGTTGGTGTAGAGACATGGAGGAGTGACGTTGAGTAGCGACATGGAGGAGTGACCTGGAGGAGTGACATGGAGGAGTGAAATGGTGGAGTGACATGGAGGAGTGACAAGGAGGAGTAACATGGAGGAAGGAGTTGGTGGAGCGACATGGAGGAGTCACATGGATTAGCGAGATGGAGGAGTGACATGAAGGAGTGAGTTGTTAGAGCGACATGGAGGAGAGACATGGAGGAGTGACATGGAGGAGTGACATGGAGGAGTGACATAGAGGATTGATGTGGAGGAGCAACACGGAGGGGTGACATTGAGGAGTGACATGGAGTAGTGACATGGAGGAGGGACATGGAGAAATGACTTGGAGAAGTGACAGGGTTGATCAGGAAGGAGCGTTGATATGGTGGAGTGACATCGTGAAGGGACATGGGTGAGTGACTTGGAGGAGTGACATGGAGGATGGACATGGAGGAGTGACATGGAGGAGTGACATGGAGGACTGACATGGATGAGTGACATGGAGGAGTGACTTTGAGTAGCAACATGGAGGAGTGACCTGGAGGAGTGACATGGAGGAGTGAAATGGTGGAGTGACATGGAGGAGGGACATGGAGGAGTGAGTTGTTATAGCGACATGGAGGAGAAACATGGAGGAGTGACATGGAGGAGTGAGTTGTTATAGCGACATGGAGGAGAAACATGGAGGAGTGACATGGAGGAGTGACATGGAGGAGTGACATAGAGGAGTGACGTGGAGGAGAGACATGGAAGAGTGACATGGAGAAGTGACAGGGCGGATAACCAAGGAGGGTTTATATGGTGGAGTGACATCGCGGAGGGACATGGGTGAGTGAATTGGAGGAGTGACATAAACGAGTGACATGGTGGAATTACATGGATGAGTGACATGGAGGAGTTACAAGGAGGTTTGAGTTGGTGTAGCGACATGGAGGAGTGACATGGAGTAGCGACATGGAGGAGTGACATGAGGAATGAGTTGGTGTAGCGACATGGAGGAGTGACATGGAGGTGTGACATGGAGGAGTGACATAGAGGAGTGATGTGGAGGAGTGACATGGAGGAGGAACATGGAGGAGTGACATGGAAGACATATAGAAGTGACATGGAGGAGTGACAAGAAGGATTGAGTTGGTGTAGTGACATGGCGGAGGGACATAGATGAATTACATGGAGGAGTGACATGGAGGAGTGACATTGAGGAGTGAGTTGGTGTAGTGACATGAAGGAGTGACTTTGAGTAGCGACATGGAGGAGTGACCTGGAGGAGTGACATGGAGGAGTGAAATGGTGGAGTGACATGGAGGAGTGACTTGGAGGAGTGACATAAAGGATTGACATGGAGGAGTAACATGGAGGATTGACATGGAGGAGTGACATGGAGGAATGACATGGATGAGTGACATGTAGAAGTGACTTTGAGTAGCGACATGGAGGAGTGACCTGGAGGAGTGACATGGAGGAGTGAAATGGTGGAGTGACATGGAGGAGTGAGTTGTTATAGTGACATGGAGGAGAGAAATGAACGAGTGACATGGAGGAGTGACATGGAGGAGTGACATAGAGGAGTGACGTGGAGGAGAGACTTGGAAGAGTGACATGGAGAAGTGACAGGTCGGATCACCAAGGAAAATTGATAGGGTGGATTGACATGGCGGAGGGACATGGATGAGTGACATGGAGGAGTGCCATGGATGAGTGACATGGAGGAGTGACATGAAGTAGTGACATGGAGCAGTGACATTGAGGATTGAGTTGGTGTAGTGACATGGAGGAGTGACTTTGAGTAGCGACATGGAGGAGTGACCTGGAGGAGTGACATGGAGGAGTGAAATGGTGGAGTGACATGGAGGAGTGACCTGGAGGAGAGACAAGTCGGATCACCAAGGAAGATTAATAGGATGGAGTGACATGGAGGAGGGACATGGATGAGTGACATGGAGGAGTGACATGGAGGAGTGACATGGAGGAGTGACCTGGAGAAGTGACATGGAGGAGCGACATGGAGGATTGATGTGGAGGAGCAACAAGGAGGAGCGACATGGAGGAGTGACATGGAGTAGTGACATGGAGGAGGGACATGGAGGAGTGACTTGGAGAAGTGACAGGGTTGATCAGGAAGTAGGGTTGATATGGTGGAGTGACATCGTGGAGGGACATGGGTGAGTGACTTGGAGGAGTGACATGGAGGATGGAAATGGAGGAGTGACATGGAGGAGTGACATGGAGGAATGACATGGATGAGTGACATGGAGGAGTGACTTTGAGTAGCGACATGGAGGAGTGACCTGGAGGAGTGACATGGAGGAGTGAAATGGTGGAGTGACATGGAGGAGTGAGTTGTTAGAGCGACATGGAGGAGCAACATGGAGGAGTAACTTGGAATAGCGACATGGAGGAGTGACAATGAGGAGTGACTTTGAGTAGGAGGAGTGACCTGGAGTGACTTGACATGGAGGAGTGACCTGGAGGAGAGACATGGAGAAGTGACATGGAGGAGTTACATGGAGGAGTGACATGGAGGAGTTACATGGAGGATTGACTTGAAGGAGCAACACGGAGGAGCGACATGTAGGAGTGACATGGAGGAGCAACATGGAGGAGTGACATGGAGGAGTGACATGGATTAGTGACATGGAGTAGCTACATGTAGGAGTAACATGGAGGAGTGACTTGTAGGAGCAACATTGAGGAGTGACATAGAGAATTGATGTGGAGGAGCAACAAGGAGGAGCAACACGGAGGAGTGACATGGAGTAGTGACATGGAGGATGGACATGGAGCAGTGACATGAAAGACATATAGAGGTGACATGGAGGAGTGAATTGGAGGAGTGACATAAATGAGTGACATGGAGGAATGATATGGATGAGTGACATGGAGGAGTGACTTTGAGATGTGACAGGGTTGATCAGGAAGTTGGGTTGATATGGTGGAGTGACATTGTGGAGGGACATGGGTGAGTGACTTGGAGGAGTGACATGGAGGATGGACATGGAGGAGTGACATGGAGGAGTGACCTGGAGGAGCAACATGGAGGAGTGACATAGAGGATTGATGTGGAGGAGCAACACGGAGGAGCGACATGGAGGACTGACATGGAGTAGTGACATGGAGGAAGGACATGGAGGAGTGACTTGGAGAAGTGACAGGGTTGATCAGGAAGTAGGGTTGATATGGTTGAGTGGCATAGTGGAGGGACATGGGTGAGTGACTTGGAGGAGTGACATGGAGGAGCAACACAGAGGAGCAACATGGAGGAGTGACATGGAGTAGTGACATGGAGGATGGACATGGAGGAGTGACTTTTAGGAATGACATGGATGAGTGACAAGGAGGAGTGACTTTGAGTAACGACATGGAGGAGTGACCTGGAGGAGTGACATGGAGGAGTGAAATGGTAGAGTGACATGGAGTAGTGAGTTGTTAGAGCAACATGGAGGAGAGACATGGAGGAGTGACATGGAGGAGTGACATGGAGGAGTGACATAGAGGAGTGACTTGGAGGAGAGACATGGAAGAGTGACATGGAGAAGTGACAGGTCGGATCACCAAGGGAGATTGATAGGGTGGAGTGACATGGCGGAAGGACATGGATGAGTGACATGGAGGAGTGACATGGAGGAGTGAATTGGAGGAGTGACATAAAGGAGTGACATGAGGAATGACATGGATGAGTGACATGGAGGAGTGACAAGGAGGGTTGAGTTTGTGTAGCGACATGGAGGAGTGACATGAAGTAGCGACATGGAGGAGTGACCTGGAGGAGTGACATGAAACAGTGAAATGGTGGAGTGACATGGAGGAGTGATTTGTTAGAGCGACATGGAGTAGAGACATGGAGGAGTGACATAGAGGAGTGACATGGAGGAGTGACAGAGGAATGACGTGGAGGAAAGACATGGAAAAGTGACATGGAGAAGTGACAGGGCGGATAACCAAGGAAGATTGATATGGTGGAGTGACATGGCGGAGGGACATGGATGAGTGACATGGAGGAGTGACACGGAGGAGCAACATGGAGGAGCGACATGGAGGAGTGACGTGGAAGAGTGAGTAGGTGTAGCGACATGGAGGATGGACATGGAGGAGTGACATGGAAGACATATAGAAGTGACATGGAGGAGTGAATTGGAGGAGTGACATAAACGAGTGACATGGAGGAATGACATGGTTGACTGACATGGAGGAGTGAAATGGTGGAGTGACATGGAGGAGTGAGTTGTTAGAGCAACATGGAGGAGAGATATGGAGTAGCGACATAGAGTAGTAACATGAGGAGTGAGTTTGTGTAATGACATGGAGGAGTGACATGGAGGAGTGACATGGAGGAGTGATATAGAGTAGCGACATGGAGGAGATACATGGAGGAGTGACATGGAGGAATGACATTGAAGAGTGACATTGAGGAGTGAGTTGGTGTAGTGACATGGATGAGTGACTTTGAGTAGCGACATGGAGGAGTGACCTGGAGGAGTGACATGGAGAAGTGAAATGGTGGATTGATATGGAGGAGTGAAATGGTGGAGTGACATGGAGGAGTGAGTTGTTAGAGCAACATGGAGGAGAGACATGGAGAAGTGACATGGAGGAGTGAATTGGAGGAGTGACATAAACGAGTGACATGGAGGAATGACTTGGTTTAGTGACATGGAGGAGTGAAATGGTGGAGTGACATGGAGGAGTGAGTTGTTAGAGCAACATGGAGGAGAGACATGGAGAAGTGACATGGAGGAGTGACATGGAGGAGTGACATAGAGGAGTTTCGTGGAGGAGAGACATGGGGGAGTGACATTGAGGAGTGAGTTGGTGTAGTGACATGGAGGAGTGACTTTGAGTAGCTTCATGGAGGAGTGAACTGGAGGAGTGACATGGAGGAGTGAGTTTGTTATAGCGACATGGAGGAGAGAAACGGAGGAGTGACATGAAGGTGTGACATTGAGGTGTAAGTTGGTATAGCAACATGGAGGAGTGACCTGGAGGAGTAACATGTAAGATATATATATAAGTGACATGGAGGAGTGAATTGGAGTTGTGACATAAAGGAGTGACATGGAGGAATGACATGGATGAGTGACAGGGAGGAGTGACAAGAAGTAGTGACATGGAGGAGTGACACTGAGGAGTGAGTTTGTGTAGCGACATGGAGTAGCGACATAGAGTAGTAACATGAGGAGTGAGTTTGTGTAAGGACATGGAGGAGTGACATGGAGGAGTGACATGGAGGAGTGATATAGAGTAGCGACATGGAGGAGATACATGAAGGAGTGACATGGAGGAATGACATTGAGGAGGGACATTGAGGAGTGAGTTGGTGTAGTGACATGGAGGAGTGACTTTGAGTAGCGACATGGAGGAGTGACCTGGAGGAGTGACATGGAGGAGTGAAATGGTGGAGTGACATGGAGGAGTGAGTTGTTAGAGCGACATGGATGAGAGACATGGAGGAGTGACATAGAGGAGTGACATGGAGGAGTGACATAGAGGAATGACGTGGAGGAGAGACATGGAAGAGTGACATGGAGAAGTGACAGGGCGGATAACAAAGGAAGATTGATATGGTGGAGTGACATGGCGGAGGGACATGGATGAGGGATATGGAGGAGTGACACGGAGGAGTGACATTAAAGAGTGAGTAGGTGTAGCGACATGGAGGATGGACATGGAGGAGTGACATGGAATACATATAGAAGTGACATGGAGGAGTGAATTGGAGGAGTGACATGGTTGAGTGACATGGAGGAATGACATGGTTGAGTGACATGGAGGAGTGACTTTGAGTAGCGACATGGAGGAGTAACCTGGAGGAGTGACATGGAGGAGTGAAATGGTGGAGTTACATGGAGGAATGACATGGAGGAGCAACACGGAGGAGTGACATGGAGGATGAACAAAGAGGTTCGAGTTGGTGTATTGACATGGAGGAGTGACATGAAGTAGTGACACTGAGGAGTGACGTGGACGAGTGAGTTGTTAGAGCGACATGGAGGAGTGACATGGAGTAGCGACATGGAGGAGTGACATGAGTAATGAGTTGGTGTAGCGACATGGAGGAGTGACATGGAGGTTTGATTTGGAGGAGTGACATAGAGGAGCGACGAGGAGGAGTGACATGGAGGAGGGACATGGAGGAGTGACATGGAAGACATATAGAAGTGACATGGATGAGTGGCATGGAGGAGTGACAAGAAGGATTGAGTTGGTGTAGTGACATGGAGGAGTGACTTTGAGTAGCGACATGGAGGAGTGACCTGGAGGAGTGACATGGAGGAGTGAAATGGTGGGTTGACATGGAGGAGTGAGTTGTTAGAGCGACATGGAGGAGTGACATGGAGGAGTGACATAGAGTATTGATGTGGAGTAGTGACATGGAGGATGGACATGGAGGAGTGACTTGGAGAAGTGACATGGAAGACATATAGAGGTGACATGGAGGAATGAATTGGAGTTGTGACAAAAAGCAGTGACATGGAGGAATGACATGGATGAGTGACATGGAGGAGTGACAAGTAGTAGTGACATGGAGGAGTGACATTGAGGAGTGAGTTGGAGAAATGACAGGGTTGATCAGGAAGGAGGGTTGATATGGTGGAGTGACATCGTGTAGGGACATGGGTGAGTGACTTGGAGGAGTGACATGGAGGAGCAACACGGAGGAGCAACATGGAGGAGTGACAAGGAATAGTGACATGGAGGATGGACATGGAGGAGTGACATGGAAGACATATAGAGATGAAATGGAGGAGTGAATTGGAGGAGTGACGTAATCGAGTGACATGGAGGAATGACATGGATGAGTGACATGGAGGAGTTACAAGGAGGGTTGAGTTGGTGTAGCGACATGGAGGAGTGACATGGAGGAGTGAAATGGTGGAGTGACATGGAGGAGTGAGTTGTTAGAGCGACATGGATGAGAGACATGGAGGAGTGACATAGAGGAGTGACATGGAGGAGTGACATAGAGGAATGACGTGGAGGAGAGACATGGAAGAGTGACATGGAGAAGTGACAGGGCGGATAACAAAGGAAGATTGATATGGTGGAGTGACATGGCGGAGGGACATGGATGAGGGATATGGAGGAGTGACACGGAGGAGTGACATTAAAGAGTGAGTAGGTGTAGCGACATGGAGGATGGACATGGAGGAGTGACATGGAATACATATAGAAGTGACATGGAGGAGTGAATTGGAGGAGTGACATAAACGAGTGACATGGAGGAATGACATGGTTGAGTGACATGGAGGAGTGACTTTGAGTAGCGACATGGAGGAGTAACCTGGAGGAGTGACATGGAGGAGTGAAATGGTGGAGTTACATGGAGGAGTGACATGGAGGAGCAACACGGAGGAGTGACATGGAGGATGAACAAAGAGGTTCGAGTTGGTGTATTGACATGGAGGAGTGACATGAAGTAGTGACACTGAGGAGTGACGTGGACGAGTGAGTTGTTAGAGCGACATGGAGGAGTGACATGGAGTAGCGACATGGAGGAGTGACATGAGTAATGAGTTGGTGTAGCGACATGGAGGAGTGACATGGAGGTTTGATTTGGAGGAGTGACATAGAGGAGCGACGAGGAGGAGTGACATGGAGGAGGGACATGGAGGAGTGACATGGAAGACATATAGAAGTGACATGGATGAGTGGCATGGAGGAGTGACAAGAAGGATTGAGTTGGTGTAGTGACATGGAGGAGTGACTTTGAGTAGCGACATGGAGGAGTGACCTGGAGGAGTGACATGGAGGAGTGAAATGGTGGGTTGACATGGAGGAGTGAGTTGTTAGAGCGACATGGAGGAGTGACATGGAGGAGTGACATAGAGTATTGATGTGGAGTAGTGACATGGAGGATGGACATGGAGGAGTGACTTGGAGAAGTGAAATGGAAGACATATAGAGGTGACATGGAGGAGTGAATTGGAGTTGTGACAAAAAGCAGTGACATGGAGGAATGACATGGATGAGTGACATGGAGGAGTGACAAGTAGTAGTGACATGGAGGAGTGACATTGAGGAGTGAGTTGGTGTATCGACATGGAGGAGTGACATGGAGAAGTGACAGGGCGGATAACCAATGAGGGTTGATATGGTGGAGTGACATCGCAGAGGGACAAGGGTGAGTGACTTGGAGGAGTGACATGGAGGAGTGACATGAAGGAGTGACATGAGGAGTGAGTTTGTGTAGCGACATGGAGGAGTGACATGGAGTAGCTACATGGAGGAGTTACATGGAGGAGTGACTTGGAGGAGCAACACGGAGGAGCGACATGAAGGAGTGACATGGATTAGTACATGGAGTAGCTACATGTGGGAGGGACATGGAGAAGTGACAAGGATTATCAGGAAGGAGGTTTGATATCGTGGAGTGACATCGTGGAGGGACATAGGTGAGTGACTTGGAGGAGTGACATGGAGGAGCAACACAGAGGAGAAACATGGAGCAGTGACATGGAGTAGTGACACGGAGGATGGACATGGAGGAGTGTCATGGAAGACATATAGAGATGACATGGAGGAGTAAATTGGAGGAGTGACATAAACGAGTGACATGGAGGAATGACATGGATGAGTGACATGGAGGAGTTACAAGGAGGGTTGAGTTGGTGTAGCGACATGGAGGAGTGACATGGAGTAGCGACATGGAGGAGTGACACGAGGAATGAGTTGGTGTAATGACATAGAGGAGTCACTTTGAGTAGCGACATGGAGGAGTGACATGAGTAATGAGTTGGTGTAGCGACATGGAGGAGTGACATGGAGTAGCGACATGGAGGAGTGACACGAGGAATGAGTTGGTGTAATGACATAGAGGAGTCACTTTGAGTAGCGACATGGAGGAGTGACATGAGTAATGAGTTGGTGTAGCGACATGGAGGAGTGACATGGAGGTGTGACATGGAGGAGTGACATGGAGGAGTGACATGGAGTAGCGACATGGAGGAGTGACATGAGTAATGACTTGGTGTAGCGACGTGGAGGAGTGACATGGAATACGACATGGAGGAGTGAAATGGAGGTGTGACATGGAGGAGTGACATAGAGGAGTTACGTGGAGGAGTGACATGGAGGAGGGACATGGAGGAGTGACATGGAAGACATATAGAAGTGACATGGATGAGTGACATGGAGGAGTGACAAGAAGGATTGAGTTGGTGTAGTGACATGGAGGAGTGACATGGAGGAGCAACACGGAGGAGTGACGTGGAGGAGTAAGTTGGTGGAGCGACATGGAGGAGGCACATGGAGTAGGGACATGGAGGAGTGACATGGAGGAGTGATATGGAGGAGCAACATGGAGGAGCGACATGGAGGAGTGACAAGGAGGATTGAGTTGGTGTAGCGACATGGAGGAGTGATATGGAGGAGTGACATGAATAGTGAGTTTGTGTAGCGACATGGAGGAGTGACATGGAGTAGCTACATGGAGGAGTGACTTGGAGGAGCAACACGGAGGAGCGACATGGAGGAGTGACATGGAGTAGTGACATGGAGTAGCTACTTGTAGGAGTTACATGGAGGAATGACTTGGAGGAGCAACATGGAGGAGTGACATAGAGGAGTGATGTGGAGGAGGAACACGGAGGAGCGACATGGAGGAGTGACATGGAGTAGTGACATGGAGGAGGGACATGGAGGAGTGACTTGGAGAAGTGACAGGGTTGATCAGGAAGTAGGGTTGATATGGTGGAGTGACATGGAGTATTGACATGGAGTAGCTATATGTAGGAGTTACATGGAGGAATGACTTGGAGGAGCAACATGGAGGAGTGACATGGAGGAATGACATGGATGAGTGACATGGAGGAGTGACATTGAGGAGTGAGTTGGTGTAGCAACATGGAGGAGTGACATGGAGTAGCGACATAGAGTAGTAACATTAGGAGTGAGTTTGTGTAGCGACATGGAGGAGTGACATGTATTAGTGACATGGAGGAGTGACATAGAGAAGCGACATGGAGGAGATACATGGAGGAGTGAAATGGAGGAATGACATGGAGGAGTGAGTTGGTATAGCGACATGGAGGAGTGACATGGAGAAGTCACAGGGCAGATAACCAAGGAGGGTTGATATGATGGAGTGACATCGCAGAGGGACATGGCTGAGTGACTTGGAGGAGTGACATGGAGTAGCTACATAGAGGAGTTACATGGAGGAGTGCCTTGGAGGAGCAACAAATAGGAGCGACATGAAGGAGTGACATGGATTAGTACATGGAGTAGCTACATGTGGGAGGGACATGGAGAAGTGACAGGGTTTATCAGGAAGGATGGTTGATATGGTGGAGTGACATCGTGGAGGGACATAGGTGAGTGACTTGGAGGAGTGACATGGAGGAGCAACACGGAGGAGCAACATGGAGGAGTGACATGGAGTAGTGGCACGAAGGATGGACATGGAGTAGTGTCATGGAAGATATATAGAGATGACATGGAGGAGTGAATTGGAGGAGTGACATAAACGAGTGACATGGAGGAATGACATGGATGAGTGACATGGAGGAGTTACAAGGAGGGTTGAGTTGGTGTAGCGACATGGAGGAGTGACATGAAGTAGCTACATGGAAGAGTTACATGGAGGACTGACTTGGAGGAGCAACACGGAGGAGCGACATGGAGGAGGGACATGGAGGAGTGACTTGGAAGACATATATAAGAGACATGGAGGAGTGAATTGGAGGAGTGACACAAAGGAGTGACATGGAGGAGTGAGTTTGTGTAGCGACATGGAGGAGTGACATAGAGAAGTGACATAGAGTAGGGACATTGAGGAGATACTAGGAGGAGTGAAATGGAGGAATGACATGGAGGAGTGACATGGAGGAGGGACATGGAGGAGTGACTTGGAGAAGTGACAGGGTTGATCAGGAAGGAGAGTTGATATGGTGGAGTGACATCGTGGAGTGACACGGGTCAGTGACTTGGAGAAGTGATTTGCAGGAGCAACACGGAGGAGCGACATAGAGGAGTGACATGGAGTAGGGACATGGAGGATGGACATGGAGGAGTGACATAGAGGAGTTACATGGATGAGCGACATGGGGGAGTGACATGGAGGAGTGACATGGAGGAGTGACATAGAGGATTGATGTGGATTTGTGACATGGAGGATGGTCATGGAGGAGTGAATTGGAGGAGTGACATAAAGGAGTGACATGGAGGAATGACATGGATGAGTGACATGGAAGAGTGACAAGGAGGAGTGAATTGGAGGAGTGACATAAAGGAGTGACATAGAGGAATGACATGGATGAGTGACATGGAGGACTGACATGGAGGAGTGAATTGGAGGAGTGACATAAAGTAGTGACATGGAGGAATGACATGGATGAGTGACATGGAGGAGTGACAAGGAGGGTTGAGTTTGTGTAGCGACATGGAGGAGTAGCATGAAGTAGTGACATTGAGGAGTGATATTGAGGAGTGAGTTGGTGTAGTGACATGGAGGAGTGACTTTGAGGAGTGACATGAAGGAGTGAAATGGTGGAGTGACATGGAGGAGTGAGTTGTTAGAGCGACATGGAGGAGTGACATGGAGTAGCGACATGGAGGAGTGACATGAGTAATGAGTTGGTGTAGCGACATGGAGGAGTGACATGGAGGTGTGACTTGGAGGAGTGACATAGATGTGCGACGTGGAGGAGTGACATGGAGGAGGGACATGGAGAAGTGACATGGATGAGTGATATGGAGGAGTGACAAGAAGGATTGAGTTGGTGTAGTGACATGGAGGAGTGAGTTGTTAGAGCGACATGGAGGAGTGACATGGAGGAGTGACATAGAGGATTGATGTGGAGTAGTGACATGGAGGATGGACATGGAGGAGTGACTTGGAGAAGTGACATAAAGGAGTGACATGGAGGAATGACATGGATGAGTGACATTGAGGAGTGAGTTTGTGTAGCGACATGGAGGAGTGACATGGAGTAGTGACATAGAGTAGTAACATGAGGAGTGAGTTTGTGTAGCGACATGGAGGAGTGACATGGAGGAGTGACATGGAGGTGTGACATAGAGTAGCGACATGGAGGAGATACATGGAGGAGTGACATGGAGGAGTGACATGGAGGTGTGACATAGAGTAGCGACATGGAGGAGATACATGGAGGAGTGACATGGAGGAATGACATGGAGGAGTGACATGGAGGAGGGACATGGATGAGCGATATGGAGGAGTGACATGAAAGAGTGTAAAGGAGGTTTGAGTTTGTGTGGCGACATGTAGGAGTGACATGAAGTAGTGACATTGAGGAGTGATATTGAGGAGTGAGTTGGTGTAGTGACATGGAGGAGTGACTTTGAGTAGCGACATGGAGGAGTGACATGGAGGAGTGACATGGAGGAGTGAGTTGTGATAGCGACATGGAGGAGAGAAATGGAGGAGTGACATGAAGGAGTGACATTGAGGATTAAGTTGGTGTAGCGACATGGAGGAGTGACCTGGAGGAGTGACATGGAGGAGTGAAATGGTGGAGTGACATGGAGGAGTGACATGGAGGAGTGAGTTGTTACAGCGATATAGAGGAGAGACATGGAGGAGTGACATGTAGGAGTGACATGGAGGAGTGACATAGAGGAATTTCGTGCAGGAAAGACATCACCAAGGAAGATTGATATGGTGGAGTGACATGGCGGAGGGACATGGATGAGTGACTTGGAGGAGTGACATGGAGGAGTGACATGGAGGAGTGACATGAGGAGTGAGTTTGTGTAGCGACATGGAGGAGTGACATGGAGTAGCTACATGGAGGAGTGACTTGGAGGAGCAACACGGAGGAGCGACATGGAGGAGTGACATGGAGTAGTGACATGGAGTAGCTACATGTAGGAGTTACATGGAGGAGTGACTTGGAGGAGCAACATGGAGGAGTGACATAGAGGATTGATATGGAGGAGCAACACGGAGGAGCGACATGGAGGAGTGACATGGAGTAGTGACATGGAGGAGGGACATGAAGGAGTGACTTCGAGAACTGACAGGGTTGATCAGGAAGGAAGGTTGATATGGTGGAGTGATATCGTGTAGGGACATGGGTGAGTGACTTGGAGGAGTGACATGGAGGAGCAACATGGAGGAGCAACATGGAGGAGTGACATGGAGTAGTGACATGGAGGATGGACATGGAGGAGTGACATAGAGGATTGTTGTGTAGTAGTGACGTGGAGGATGGACATGAAGGAGTGACTTGGAGAAGTGACAGGGTTGATCAGGAAGGAGGGTTGATATGGTGGAGTGATATCGTGGAGGGACATGGGTGAGTGACTTGGAGGAGTGACAAGGAGGAGCAACACGGAGGAGCGACATGGAGGAGTGACTTGGATGAGTGACAAGGAGGAGCAACACGGAGGAGCGACATGGAGGAGTGACATGGAGGAGCGACATGGAGGAATGACATGGATGAGTGACATGGAGGAGTGACAAGAAGTAGTGACATGGAGGAGTTACATTGAGGAGTGAATTCGTGTAGCGACATGGAGGAGTGACATGGAGTAGCGACATGGAGGAGTGACATGAGTAATGAGTTGGTGTAGCGACATGGATGAGTGACATGGAGGTGTGACTTGAAGGAGTGACATAGATGAGCGACGTGGAGGAGTGACATGGAGGAGGGACATGGAGAAGTGACATGGATGAGTGATATGGAGGAGTGACAAGAAGGATTGAGTTGGTGTAGTGACATGGAGGAGTGAGTTGTTAGAGCGACATGGAGGAGTGACATGGAGGAGTGACATAGAGGATTGATGTGGAGTAGTGACATGGAGGATGGACATGGAGGAGTGACTTGGAGAAGTGACATAAAGGAGTGACATGGAGGAATGACATGGATGAGTGACATGGAGGAGTGACAAGAAGAAGTGTAAAGGAGGGTTGAGTTTGTGTAGCTACATGGAGGAGTCACATGAAGTAGTGACATTGAGGATTGAAATTGATGAGTGAGTTGGTGTAGTGACATGAAGGAGTGACTTTGAGTAGCGACTTGGAGGAGTGACCTGGAGGAGCTACATGGAGGAGTGACATAGAGTAGTGACATGGAGGAGTGACATGAAGGAATGACATGGAGGAGTCACATTGAGGGTTGAGTTTGTGATGTGACATGGAGGAGTGACATGAAGTAGTGACATAGAGGAGTGAAATTGAGGAGTGAGTTGGTGTAGTGACATGGAGGAGTGACTTTGAGTAGCGACATGGAGGAGTGACATGGAGGAGCTACATGGAGGAGTGACATAGAGTAGCGACATGGAGGAGGGACATGGAGGAGAGATATGGACGACTGACATGAAAGAGTTTAAAGGAGGTTTGAGTTTGTGTAGCGACATGGAGGAGTAACATGAAGTAGTCACATTGAGGGGTGACATTGAGGAGTGAGTTGGTGTAGTGACATGGAGGAGTGACTTTGAGTAGCGACGAGGAGGAGTGACATAGAGGAGTGAGTTGTTAGAGCGATATAGAGGAGAGACATGGAGGAGTGACCTGAAGGAGTGACATTGAGGAGTGAGTTTGTGTAGCGACATGGAGGAGTGACATGGAGTAGCTACATGGAGGAGTTACATGGAGGAGTGACTTGGAGGAGCAACACGGAGGAGCAACTTGTAGGAGAGACATGGAGGAGTGACTTTGAAAACATATAGAAGTGACATGGAGGAGTGACTTGTAGGAGTGACATAAAGGACTGACATTGAGGAATGACATGGATGAGTGACATGGAGGAGTGACAAGGAGGTTTGAGTTGGTGTAGTGACATGGAGGAATGAAATGGAGGAGTGACGAGGAAAACATGTAGAAGTGAGTCGGAGGAGTGATATGGAGGAGTGACAATGTGGAGCTACACAGATGAGAGACATGATATTGAAGACTTGGAGAAGTGACATGGAGGAGCGACATGGAAGAGTGACAAGGAGGAATGACATTAAGTAGCGATATGGAGGAGTGACATGGAGGAGTGAGCTGGTGTAACGACATGGAGGAGTGAGTTGGTGAAATGACATAAAGGAGGGATATGGAGGAGTGACTTGGAGGAGCAACACAGAGGAGCGACATGGAGGAGTGACATGGAGTAGTGACTTTCAGTAGCGACATGGAGGAGTGACCTGGAGGAGTGACATGGAGGAGTGAAATTGTGGAGTGACATGGAGGAGTGAGTTGTTATAGCGACATGGAGGAGAAACATGGAGGAGTGACATGGAGGAGTGACATAGGGGAGTGACGTGGAGGAGAGACATGGAGAAGTGACATGGAGGACTGACATGGAGGAGTGACATAGAGGAGTGACGTGGAGGAGAGACATGGAAGAGTGACTTTGAGTTGTGACATGGAGGAGTGACATGGAGGAGCTACATGGAGGAGTGACATAGAGTAGCGACATGGAGGAGGGACATGGAGGAGAGATATGGACGAGTGACATGAAAGAGTGTAAAGGAGGGTTGAGTTTGTGTAGCGACATGGAGGAGTGAAATGAAATAGTGACATTGAGGAGTAACATTGAGGTGTGACATAGAGGAGTGACATTGAGGAGTGAGTTGGTGTAGTGACATGGAGGAGTGACTTTGAGTAGCGACATGGAGGAGTGACATGGAGGAGCTACATGGAGGAGTGACATAGAGTAGCGACATGGAGGAGGGACATTGAGGAGTGAGTTGGGGTAGTGACATGGAGGAGGGACATGGAGGAGAGATATGGACGAGTGACATGAAAGAGTGTAAAGGAGAGTTGAGTTTGAGTAGCGACATGGAGGAGTGACATAAAGTAGTGACATTGAGGAGTGACATTGAGGAGTGAGTTGGTGTAGTGACATGGAGGAGTTACTTTAAGTAGCGACATGGAGGAGTGAAATGGAGGACTGACATGGAGGAGTGACTTTGAGTAGCGACATGGAGGAGTGACATGAAGGAGTTACATTGAGGAGTGAGTTTGTGTAGCGACATGGAGGAGTGACATGGAGGAGTGACTTTGAAGACATATAGAAGTGACATGGAGGAGTGACTTGGAGGAGTGACATAAAGGAGTGACATGGAGGAATGACATGGAGGAGTGACATGGAGGAGTGACTTTGAAGACATATAGAAGTGACATGGAGGAGTGACTTGGAGGAGTGACATAAAGGAGTGACATGGAGGAATGACCTGGAGGAGTGACATGGAGGAGTGAAATGGTGGAGTGACATGGAGGAGTGAAATGGAGGAGTGAGTTGTTAGAGCGATATAGAGGAGAGACATGGAAGAGTGACATGTAGGAGTGACATGGAGGAGTAACATAGAGGAGTGACGTGGAGGAGAGACAGGGCGGATCACCAAGGAAGATTGATATGGTGGAGTGACTGGGCGGAGGGACATGGATGAGTGACTTGGAGGAGTGACATGGAGGAGTGACATGGAGGAGTGACATGAGGAGTGAGTTTGTGTAGCGACATGGAGGAGTGACATGGAGTAGCTACATGGAGGAGTTACATAGAGGAGTGACTTGGATGAGCGACATGGAGGAGTGACATGGAGTAGTGACATGGAGGAGGGATATGGAGGAGTGACTTCGAAAAGTGACAGGGTTGATCAGGAAGGAGGGTTGATATGGTGGAGTGACATCATGTAGAGACATGGGTGAGTGACTTGGAGGAGTGACATGGAGGAGCAACACGGAGGAGCAACATGGAGGAGTGACTTCGAGAAGTGACAGGGTTGATCAGGAAGGAGGGTTGATATGGTGGTTGACAAGGAGGATCAACACGGAGGAGCGACATGGAGGAGTGACTTGGAGGAGTGACAAGGAGGAGCAACACGGAGGAGCGACATGGAGGAGTGACATGGAGGAGCGACATGGAGGAATGACATGGATGAGTGACATGGAGGAGTGACAAGAAGTAGTGACATAGAGTAGTAACATGAGGAGTGAGTTTGTGTAGCGACATGGATGAGTGACATCGAGTAGCGACATAGAGTAGTAACATGAGGAGTGAGTTTGTGTAGCGACATGGAGGAGTGACATGAAGTAGTGACATTGAGGAGTAACATTGAGGAGTGACATAGAGGAGTGACATTGAGGAGTGAGTTGGTGTAGTGACATGGAGGAGTGACTTTGAGTAGCGACATGGAGGAGGGACATTGAGGAGTGAGTTGGGGTAGTGACATGGAGGAGGGACATGGAGGAGAGATATGGACGAGTGATATAAAAGAGTGTAAATGAGGGTTGAGTTTGAGTAGCGACATGGAGGAGTGACATGAAGTAGTGACATTGAGGAGTGACATTGAGGAGTGAGTTGGTGTAGTGACATGGAGGAGTTACTTTGAGTAGCGACATGGAGGAGTGAAATGGAGGACTGACATGGAGGAGTGACTTTGAGTAGCGACATGGAGGAGTGACATTGAGGAGTGAGTTTGTGTAGCGACATGGAGGAGTGACATGGAGGAGTGACTTTGAAGACATATAGAAGTGACATGGAGGAGTGACTTGGAGGAGTGACATAAAGGAGTGACATGGAGGAATGACATGGAGGAGTGACTTGGAGGAGTGACATAAAGGAGTGACATGGAGGAATGACATGGAGGAATGACATGGAGGAGTGACGAGGAAAACATGTAGAAGTAAGTCGGAGGAGTGATGTGGAGGAGTGACAATGTGGAGCTACACGGATGAGAGACATGATATTGAAGACTTGGAGAAGTGACATGGAGGAGCGACATGGAAGAGTGACAAGGATGAATGACATTAAGTAGCAATATGGAGGAGTCAGTTGGTGGAATGACATAAAGGAGGGATATGGAGGAGTGACTTGGAGGAGCAACACAGAGGAGCAACATGGAGGAGTGACATGGAGTAGTGACATGGAGGATGGACAAAGAGGTTTGTGTTGGTGTATTGACATGGAGGAGTGACATGAGGAGTGATGTAGAGGAGTGACGTGGTGGAGTGAAATGGAGGAGTGACATGGAAGAGTGAGTTGGTGTAGCGACATGGAGGACTGACATGGAATAGCGACATGAGGAGTGAGTTTGTGTAGCGACATGGAGGAGTGACATGGAGGATATACATGGAGTAGTGACATGGAGGAGCAACATGGAGGAGTGACATGGAGTAGTGACATAAACGAGTGACATGGAGGAGTGAATTGGAGTAGTGACATAAAGGTATTGACATGGAGGAGTTACAAGAAGTAGTGACATGGAGGAGTGACATTGAGGAGTGAGTTGGTGTAGTGACATGGAGGAGTGACTCTGAGTAGCGACATGGAGGAGTGACCTGGAGGAGTGACATGGAGGAGTGAAATGGTGGAGTGACATGGAGGAGTGAGTTGTTATAGCGACATGGAGGAGAGAAATGAAGGAGTGACATGGAGGAGTGATAGGTCGATCACCAAGGAAGATTGATAGGGTGGAGTGACATGTCGGAGGGACTTGGATGAGTGACATGGAGGAGTGAATTGGAAGAGTAACATAAAGGAGTAACATGGAGGAATGACATGGAGTAGCGACATAGAGTAGTAACATGAGGAGTGAGTTTGTGTAGCGACATGGAGGAGTGACATGGAGGAGTGAGTTGTTATAGCGACATGGAGGAGAGAAATGAAGGAGTGACATTGAGGAGTGACATGGAGGAGGGACATGGAGAAACAATATGGAGTGAAATGAAAGACTGTAAAGGAGGTTTGAGTTTGTGTAGCGACATGGAGTAGTGACATGAAGTATACCAAAGTAGCTATACCAACTCATTACTCCATGTCACTCCTCCATTTTACTCCTCAATGTCACTCCTCCATGTCAATACTTCTTGTTACTCCTCCATGTCATTCCTCCATGTCACTCCTTTATGTCAGTCCTCCATTTCACTCCTCCATGTAACCTCTATATGTCTTCCATGTCACTCTTCCATGTCCATCCTCCATGCCACTTCTCCATGTCACACCTCCATGTCTCTATTACACGTCAATCCTCTATGTCACTCCTCCAAGTCACTCCTCTCTGTCACTCCTCCATGTCACTCCTCCATGTCGCTCATCAATGTCAGTACTCCATGTTGCTATACCAACTCATTACTCCATGTCACTCCTCCATGTCACTAATTCATATGACTCCTCCATGTAACTTCTATATGTCTTCCATGTCACTCCTCCAGGTCCCTCCTCCATGTAGCTACTCCATGTCACTCCTCCATGTCATTCTTCCATGTCGCTCCTCCACGTCACTCCTCCTTGTCACTCCTCCATGTCACTCCTCTATGTCACTCCTACATGTCGCTCATCAATGTCAGTACTCCATGTTGCTATACCAACTCATTACTCCATATCACTCCTCCATGTCACTTCTATATGTCTTCCATGTCACTCCTCTGTTTAACTCCTCGATGATCCTCATCCATGTCACTTAACCATGTCGCTACACCAACTCACTCCTCCATATCACTCCTCCATGTCACTCCTCCGTGTCACTCCCCCATGTCATTCCTCCATGTCATTCTTTCATGTCACTCCTTTATGTGACTCCTCCAAGTCGTTCCTCCATGACACTTCTATATGTCTTCCATGTCACTCCTCCAGGTCCCTCCTCCATGTTGCTAATCCATTTCACTCCTCCATGTCGCTACACTAACTCACTCCTCGTCACTTCTTCATGTCGTTACTCCATATCACTCCTCCATGTCGCTACACCAACTCAATCTTCCTTGTCACTCCTCCATGTCACTTCTATGTCTTCCATGTCACTCCTCCATGTCACTACACCAACTCACTCCTCCATGTCACTCCTCCATGTCGCTACTACATGTCACTCCACAATATCAATCTTCCATGTCGCTCCTCCATGTAACTTCTCCAAGTATTCAATGTCATGTCTCTCATCTGTTTATCTGCAAATTGTCACTCCTCCATATCACTCCTCCATGTCACTTCTACATGTTTTCCATGTCTCTCCTCCATGTCACTCCTCCATGTCGCTACACCAACTCACACCTCCTTGTCACTGCTCGATGTCACTCATCCATGTCATTTCTCATTTCTACATTTCTACATGTCAATCCTTCATGTCACTCTTCCTTATCACTCCTTTTTGTCACTCCTCCACGTCACTCCTCCATGTCACTCCTCCATGTAGCTACTCCATGTCACCTCTCCCTTTCACTCCTCCATATCGCTCCTCCATGTCAATCCTCCTTGTCACTCCTCCATGTCCCTCTTCCATTTCACTACACCAACTCACTCCTCCATGTCACTCCTCCATATCAACCCTCCATATCGCTCCTCCATGTCAATCCTCCTTGTCACTCCTCCATGTCCCTCTTCCATTTCACTACACCAACTCACTCATCCCTGTCCCTCTGCCATGTCTCTCCAACATATCAACCCTCCTTCCTGATCAAACCTGTCACTCCTCCATGTCACTTCTATGTCTTCCATGTCACTCCTCCATGTTGCTACACCAACTCACTCTTCCATGTCACTCCATTTACCTCCACCACGTCACTCCTCTATGTAACTCCTCACGTCAAACCTCTATGTCACTCCTCCATGTCACTCCCCCGTCTCGCTATTCCATGTCACTCCTCCATGCCGCTACACCAACTCAAACCTCCTTGTCACTCCTCCATTTCACTCATCCATGTAATTCCTCAAAGTCACTAATTTATGTCACTCCTCCAAGTTACTCCTCAATTTCACTTCTATATGTCTTCCATGTCACTCCTCTATTTCACTCCTCCATGTCACTCCTCCATATCAAACCTTCATTTAACTCCTCCATATCAATGCTCCATTTCACTCCTCCATTCAACTCCTCTGTCACTCCTCCTTGTCGCTCCTCCATGTCACTCCTCCTTGTCGCTCCTCCATGTCACTCCTTCTTGTCGTTCTTCCATGTCACTCCTCCTTGACGCTCCTCCATGTAACTCCTCCATGTCACTCCGATATTTCACTCCTCCATATCGCTCCTCCATGTCGCTACTCCATATCACTCCTCAATGCCAATCCTCCATGTCACTCCAGAATGTCACTCCTCCATGTCCCTCCTCCATGCCACTCCTCTATGTCACTCCTCCTTGTGGCTCCCCCATGTCACTCCTCCTTGTCGCTCCTCAATGTCACTCCTCCATGTCACTCCTCCTTCATGTCACTCCTCCATGTCACTCCTCCTTGTCGCTCCTCAATGTCACTCCTCCATGTCACTCCTCCTTCATGTCACTCCTCCATGTAACTCCTCCATATCGCTCCTCCATGTTGCTTCTCCATATCACTCCTCAATGTCAATCCTCCATGTCACTCCAGAATGTCGCTCCTCCATGTCACTCCAGACTGTCACTCCTATATTTAGATCTTCTCTGTTGCTCCTCCATGTCACTCCAGAATGTATCTCCACCATGTCCTCCAGAATGTTCCTTTTCATTGTCATTGTCATCTATGTCGCTCCGTGATGTCGCTCCTTCCTGTAGCTCCTCCATGTTGCTCTTCCATGTCTCTCCTCCATGTCACTCCTCCATGTCGATCATCCCTGTCACTCCTCCATGTCTCTCTTCCATGTCACTCCTCCATGTCGCTCCTCCTTGTCACTCCTCCATGTAACTACTCAATGTCGATTCTCCATGTCGATCCTCCAGGTCGATCCTCCTTGCTCCTCCTTATCACTCCTCAGTGTCGTTCTTTCATGTCACTCCAGAATGTCGATCCTCCATGTCACTACAGAATGTCCCTCCAGAATTTCACTCCAGAATGTACCTCCTCCATGTAACTCCTCCCTGTCTTCCACATCACTCCTACATATAACTCCTCCATGTCAATCCTTCATGTCACCCCTCCAAGTCATTCCACCATGTCGCTCCTCCTTGTCACTCCTCCCTGCCTTCCAAGTCACTCCTCCATGTCACTCGTCCATGTCGATCCTCCATTTTGATCCTCCATGTTGTTCCGCCATATCACGCCTCCATGTGTTCCATGTCACCCACCCATGTATGTCCTCCATGTCACTCCTCCATATCTTACATGTCACTCCCCCATGTACGTCCTCCATGTAGCTCCTCCATGTAGATCCTTCATGTTATTCCCATATGTCAACCCTCCATATCTCTCATCAATGTCCCTCCAGAATGTGCCACCAAAATATCGATCCTCAATGTCACTCCTCCATGTCGACATATGTCGACACATGTCGATCCTCCATGTCGCTCCTCCTTGCTTATCCATATCAATCGGCCATGTAACTCCTCCATATCACTCCAGAATGTCACTCCTCGATGTCACTCCAGAATTTCACTCTTCCATTTAGATCCTACATTTTATTCCTCCATGTTTATCTTCCATGTCGCTCCTCCATGTCACTCCAGAATGTTGCTCCAACATGTCACTCCAGAATATACCACCTCGTTGTCAGTCCTCCATGTCACTCTTCTATGTCACTCCTCCATGTCACTCCTCCATGTCACTTCTCCATGTCACTCCTCCATATCGCTCCTCCATGTGAATCCTTCATGTCACTCCTCCATGTCACTCCTTTTTGTCACTCTTCCATGTCACACCTCCTTGTCACTTCCCATGTCACTCCACCATATCAATCCTCCTTGCTGATCCGCCCTGTCACTTCTCCATGTCACTCCTCCATGTCACTTCTATGTCTTCCATGTCACTCCTCCATGTGACTCCTCCATGTCGCCCAACCAATTCACTCCTCCATGTGACTCCTCCATGTCGCCCAACCAATTCATTCCTCAATGTCACACATCCATGTTACTCCTCCATGTAGTTACTCCATGTCACTCCTCCATGTCACTCCTCCAAGTCACTCCTCCATGTCAGTCCTCCATGTCGCTCCGCAATTTTTCTCTTCCATGTAGCTCATCCTAGTCGCTCTATCATGTTGCTCCTCCATGTCACTCCTCCATTTAGATTCTACATGTTACTCCTCCATGTCGATCTTCAATGTCTCTCCAGAATATATCTCCTCCATGTCACTCCTCCATGTCACTTCCATGTCTTCCATGTCACTCCTCCATGTCGCTGCACCAACTCACTCTTCCATGTCACTCCTCCACGTCACTACTCAATGTCACTCCTCCATGTAGATCTTCCATGTCGCTCCTCCATGTAACTTCTCCAAGTATTCAATGTCATGTCTCTCATCCATGTCGGACCACATTGTCACTCCTCCATATCACTCCTCCGTGTCACTTCTACATGTTTTCCATGTCACTCCTCCATGTGAATCCTCCATGTCGCTCCACAAATTCATTCCTCCATGTCACTCCTCCATGTCACTCCTCCACATCACTCCTCTATGTCACTCCTCCATGTCACACATCCATGTCACTCCTCCATGTCGTTACTCCATGTCACTCCTCTATATCGCTAAACCAACTCACTCCTTATGTCACTCCTCCATGTCACTCCTCCATGTTGCTACACCAACTCAACCCTCCTTGTCACTCCTCCATGTCACTCCTCCATATCAATCCTCCATTTAACTCCTCCATATCAATGCTCCATTTCACTCCTCCATGTTGCTACTCCATGTCACTCCTCCATGTCACTTACCCATGTCCCTCTGCCATGTCACTCCACCATATCAAATCAACCTTCCTGATCCGCCCTGTCACTTCTCCATGTCTCTCATCCACGTCAATCCTCTATGTCACTCCTCCATTTCACTCCTCTATGTCACTCCTTCATGTCACTCCTCTATGTCACTCCTCCATGTAGCTACTCCATGTCGCTCCTCCATGTCGCTACACAAATTCATTCCTCGTCACTCCTCCATGTCACTCCTCCAAGTCACTCCTCCATGTCGCTACTCCATGTTACTCCTCCATGTCACTCTTCCACGTCACTCCTCTATGTCACTCCTCCATGTCACACCTCCATGTAACTCCTCCATGTCGCTACTCCATGTCACTCCTCCATGTCGCTACGCCAACTCACTCCTCCATGTCACTCCTCCATGTCACTCCTTCATGTCACTCATCCGTGTCATAACTCCATGTCACTCCTTTATATCACTCCTCTATGTCACTCCTCCATATCACTTTTATATATCTTCCATGTCACTCTTCAGTCTCACTCCTCCATATTGCTCCTCCTTGTCACTCCACCTTGTCAATCCACCATATCAATCCTCCTTGCTGATCTGCCCTGTCACTTCTCCATGTCACACCTCCATGTCTCTCTTCCACGTCAATCCTCGGTCACTCCTCCATTTCACTCCTCTATGTCACTCCTCCATGTCGCTACACAAATTCATTCCTCGTCAGTCCTCCATGTCACTCCTTTATGTCACTCCTCCAAGTCACTCCTCCATGTCGTTACTCCATGGCACTCCTCCATGTCACTCCTCCATGTCATTACACCAACTCAACCCTCCTTGTCACTCCTCCATGTCACTCATCCATGTCATTACTCCCTGTCACTCCTTTATATCACTCCTGTATGACACTCCTCCATGTCACACCTCCATGTCACTCCTCCATGTCGTTACTCCATGGCACTCCTCTTTGTCACTCCTCCATGTCACTCCTCCTTGTCACTCCTCCATGTCACTCCTCCATGTCACTACTCTATGTCACTCCTCCATGTCACTCCTCCATGTCGCTCATCAATGTCAGTACTCCATGTTGCTATACCAACTCATTACTCCATGTCACTCCTCCATGTCACCCCTCCATGTCACTACTTCATATGACTCCTCCATGTCACTTCTATACGTCTTCCATGTCACTCCTCCAGGTACCTCCTCCATGTCGCTAATCCATTTCAATCCTCCATGTCGCTACAATAACTCACTCCTCGTCACTCCTTCATGTCATTACTCCATGTCACTCCTCCATGTTCCTCATCCATGTCACTTCACCATGTCGTTACACCAACTCACTCCTCCATATCACTCCTCCATGTCACTCCTCCATGTCACTCCCCCATGTCATTCCTCCATGTCATTCTTCCATGTCACTCCTTTATGTCACTCCTCCAAGTCACTCCTCCATGTCACTTCTATATGTCGTCCATGTCCCTCCTCCATGTCGCTAATCCATTTCACTCCTCCATGTCGCTACAGTAACTCACTCCGCGTCACTCCTTCATGTCGTTACTCCATGTCACTCCTCCATGTCGCTACACCAACTCAATCTTCCTTGTCACTCCTCCATGTCACTCCACCATATCAATCCTCCTTGCTAATCCGCCCTGTCACTGCTCCATGTCACTCCTCCATGTCACTACACCAAATCACTCCTCCATGTCGCTACTACATGTCACTCCTCCATATCAATCTTCCATGTCGCTCTTCCATGTAACTTCTCCAAGTATTCAATGTCATGTCTCTCATCCGTGTAGCTCCACATTGTCACACCTCCATATCACTCCTCCGTGTCACTTCTACATGTTTTCCATGTCACTCCTCCATGTTACTCCTCCATGTCGCTCCACCAATTCATTCCTCAATGTCACTCCTCCATGTCACTCCTCCACGTTACTCCTCTATGTCAGTCCTCCATGTCACTCCTCCATGTCACGCCTCGATGTCATTCCTCCATGTCAGTACACCATGTCGCTATACCAACTCACTCCTCCATGTCACTCCTCCATGTCACTCCTCCATATCGCTCCGACATGTCAATCCTTCATGTCATTCCTCCATGTCACTCCTCCATGTCACTCCTCCATGTCACACATCCATGTCACTCCTCCATGTCGTTACTCCATGTCACTCCTCTATGTCGCTAAACCAACTCACTCCTCATGTCACTCCTCCATGTCACTCCTCTATGTTGCTACACCAACTCAACCCTCCTTGTCACTCCTCCATGTCACTCCTCCACGTCACTCCTCCATTTCACTCCTCCATGTCGCTACTCCATGTCACTCATCCATGTCTCTCATCCACGTCAAACCTCTATGTCACTCCTCCATGTCACTCCTCCATGACGCTATTCCATGTCACTCCTCCATGTCCCTACACTAACTCACTCCTCCATGTCACACCTCCATGTCTCTCTTCCACGTCAATCCTCTATGTCACTCCTTCATGTCACTCCTCCATGCCACTCCTCCATGTAGCTACTCCATGTTACTCCTCCATGTCGCTACACAAATTCACACCTCGTCACTCCTCCATGTCATTCCTCCATGTCACCACTTTATGTCAATCCACCAAGTCACTCCTCCATGTCGCTACTCAATGTTACTCCTCCATGTCACTCCTCCATGTCACTCCTCTATGTCACTCCTCCATGTAGCTACTCCATGTCACTCCTCCATGTCGCTACACAAATTCATTCCTCGTCACTCCTCCATGTCACACCTCCATTTCACTCCTCCATGTCGCTACTCCATGTCACTCATCCATGTCGCTACGCCAACTCACTCCTCATGTGACTCCTCCGTGTCGCTTCTTCATGTCACTCCTCCATGTCATTACACCAACTCAATCCTCCTTGTCACTCCTCCATGTCACTCATCCGTGTCATAACTCCATGTCACTCCTTTATATCACTCCTCTATGTCACTCCTCCATTTCACACCTCCATGTCACTCATCCATGTCATTACTCCATGTCACTTCTTTATATGACTCCTCAAAGTCACTCCTCCATATCACTTTTATATGTCTTCCATGTCACTCTTCAGTGTCGCTCCTCCATGTTGCTCCTCCATGTCACTCCACCTTGTCAATCCACCATATCAATCCTCCTTGCTGATCTGCCCTGTCACTTCTCCATGTCACACCTCCATGTCTCTCTTCCACGTCAATCCTCTATTTCAGTCCTCCATGTCACTCCTCTATGTCACTCCTCCATGTCGCTACACGAATTCATTCCTCCTCAGTCCTCCATGTAACTCCTTTATGTCACTCCTCCAAGTCACTCCTCCATGTCACTCCTCCATGTAGCTACTCCATGTCACTCCTCCATGTCACTCTTCCATGTCGCTCCTCCATGTAACTTCTCCAAGTCTTCAATTTCATGTCTCTCATCTGTGTAGCTCCACATTGTCACTCCTCCATATCACTTCTCCGTGTCACTTCTCCATGTCACACCTCCATGTCTCTATTCCACGTAAATCCTCTATTTCAGTCCTCCATGTCACTCCTCTATGTCACTCCTCCATGTCACACCTCGATGTCGCTCCTCCATGTCAGTATTCCATGTCGCTATACCAACTCATTCCTCCATGTCACTCCTCCATGTCACTCCTCCATGTCACTCCTTTTTGTTACTCCTCCTTGTCACTCCTTCATGTAGCTACTCCATGTCACCCCTTCATTTCACTGCTCCATTTCACTCCTCCATGTCACTTCTACGTCTTCCATGTCACTCCTCCATGTCACTGCACCAACTCACTCCTCCATGTCACTCCTCCACGTCACAACTCAATGTCACTCCTCCATGTAGATCTTCCATGTCGCTCCTCCATGTAACTTCTCCAAGTATTCAATGTCATGTCTCTCATCCATGTCGGTCCACATTGTCACTCCTCCATATCACTCCTCCGTGTCACTTCTACATGTTTTCCATGTCTCTCCTCCATGTGAATCCTCCATGTCGCTCCACAAATTCATTCCTCCATGTCACTCCTCCATGTCACTCCTCCACATCACTCCTCTATGTCACTCCTCCATGTCACACATCCATGTCACTCCTCCATGTCGTTACTCCATGTCACTCCTCTATGTCGCTAAACCAACTCACTCCTCATGTCACTCCTCCATGTAACTCCTCCATGTTGCTACACCAACTCAACCCTCCTTGTCACTCCTCCATGTCACTCCTCCATGATGCTATTCCATGTCACTCCTCCATGTCCCTACACCAACTCACTCCTCCATGTCACACCTCCATGTCTCTCTTCCACATCAATCCTCTATGTCACTCCTCCATTTCACTCCTCTATGTCACTCCTTCATGTCACTCCTCCATGTCACTCCTCCATGTAGCTACTCCATGTCACTCCTCCATGTCGCTACACAAATTCACACCTCGTCACTCCTCCATGTCACTCCTCCATGTCACTACTTTATGTCAATCCTCCAAGTCACTCCTCCATGTCGCTACTCAATGTTACTCCTCCATGTCACTCCTCCATGTCACTCCTCTATGTCACTCCTCCATTTAGCTACTCCATGTCACTCCTCCATGTCGCTACACAAATTCATTCCTCGTCACTCCTCCATGTCACTCCTCCAAGTCACTCCTCCAAGTCACTCCTCCATGTCGCTACTCCATGTCACACCTCCATGTCACTCCTCCATGTAGCTACTCCATGTCACTCCTCCATGTCAATCTTCCATGTCGCTCCTCCATGTAGCTTCTCCAAGTCTTCAATTTCATGTCTCTCATCTGTGTAGCTCCACATTGTCACTCCTCCATATCACTTCTCCGTGTCACTTCTTCATGTCACACCTCCATGTCTCTATTCCACGTAAATCCTCTATTTCAGTCCTCCATGTCACTCCTCTATGTCACTCCTCCATGTCACACCTCGATGTCGCTCCTCCATGTCACTCCTCCATGTCACTCCTCCATGTCACTCCTTTTTGTCACTCCTCCACGTCACTCCTCCATGTCGCTACTCAATGTTACTCCTCCATGTCACTCCTCCATGTCACACCTCCATGTCACTCCTCCATGTAGCTACTCCATGTCACTCCTCCATGTCAATCTTCCATGTCGCTCCTCCATGTAGCTTCTCCAAGTCTTCAATTTCATGTCTCTCATCTGTGTAGCTCCACATTGTCACTCCTCCATATCACTTCTCCGTGTCACTTCTTCATGTCACACCTCCATGTCTCTATTCCACGTAAATCCTCTATTTCAGTCCTCCATGTCACTCCTCTATGTCACTCCTCCATGTCACACCTCGATGTCGCTCCTCCATGTCACTCCTCCATGTCACTCCTCCATGTCACTCCTTTTTGTCACTCCTCCACGTCACTCCTCAATGTCGCTACTCCATGTGACTCCTCCATGTCGCTCCACCAACTCACTCCTCCATGTCACACCTCCTTGTCACTCCTCCATGTAGCTACTCTATGTCACCCCTTCATTTCACTGCTCCATTTCACTCCTCCATGTCACTTCTATGTCTTCCATGTCACTCCTCCATGTCGCTGCACCAACTCACTCCTCCATGTCACTCCTCCACGTCACAACTCAATGTCACTCCTCCATTTAGATCTTCCATGTCGCTCCTCCATGTAACTTCTCCAAGTATTCAATGTCATGTCTCTCATCCATGTCGGTCCACATTGTCACTCCTCCATATCACTCCTCCGTGTCACTTCTACATGTTTTCCATGTCTCTCCTCCATGTGAATCCTCCATGTCGCTCCACAAATTCATTCCTCCATGTCACTCCTCCATGTCACTTCTCCACATCACTCCTCTATGTCACTCCTCCATGTCACACATCCATGTCACTCCTCCATTTCACACCTCCATGTCTCTCTTCCACATCAATCCTCTATGTCACTCCTCCATTTCACTCCTCTATGTCACTCCTTCATGTCACTCCTCCATGTCACTCCTCCATGTAGCTACTCCATGTCACTCCTCCATGTTGCTACACAAATTCACACCTCGTCACTCCTCCATGTCACTCCTCCATGTCACTACTTTATGTCAATCCTCCAAGTCACTCCTCCATGTCACTCCTCTATGTCACTCCTCCATTTAGCAACTCCATGTCACTCCTCCATGTCGCTACACAAATTCATTCCTCGTCACTCCTCCATGTCACTCCTCCAAGTCACTCCTCCAAGTCACTCCTCCATGTCGCTACTCCATGTTACTCCTCCATGTCACTCCTCCACGTCACTCCTCTATGTCCCTCCTCCATGTCACACCTCCATGTCACTCCTCCATGTCACTACTCCATGTCACTCCTCCATGTCGCTACGCCAACTCACTCCTCATGTGACTCCTCCGTGTCGCTTCTCCATGTCACTCCTCCATGTCATTACACCAACTCAATCCTCCTTGTCACTCCTCCATGTCACTCATCCATGTCATAACTCCATGTCAATCCTTTATATCACTCCTCTATGTCACTCCTCTATGTCAAACCTCCATGTCACTCATCCATGTTATTACTCCATGTTAGAATCCCCGAGCGGTCATGGAGGAAATGAGGATCAGTCCACAACTGGATGGCATTTCAGCATAGAAGCATTTATTTTTCCTTTCACACCCGTCACACATGTTGCCTCCACTGTAGTATTCCTCCCAAATGGACCCAAACTCATGGTTTTTATACTCCCCTCAATTGGCCCATACCATTTTCCCAAACACAACACCACACCAATATACCAAAAATATCCACATTTATGTACACAAAGCCATTTCCCACATATAAATCCTCTTAATAAATACATACACACCTAACCATCTTCAATAAATATCCATAAACATTACCCTTTCACAAATACACACAAAACCGTCACGCCGAACTCCCCTCCACCCACTTCCCACTGGTTTCGCCCTCCCGGAACTATTAATAGGGCGCGAGTCCCCGGGGATCTCTTTCACCCGCTCACCTTGGGAGACAGAAACCGGAAGTAGTAAGTTTGGACGTTATTGACGGTTTTAATTCATTAATACCTCTGTGTTTTCAAGTGTATTCAATAATCCATATGTATAGTAATTATAGTTACACATACTATATTACTCCCGTAACGGCGAGCCGTCGTTACATTTCCTCCCCTCCTCTCCAAAGAGTACAGTACCTCAATTTTCATGTACTCTGGAGAGACAGTCTGCTTCCAGGTTGGCCTTTCCTGCCCGGTACTGGACTGTGAAGTCATAGGGTTGCAGGGACAGGTACCACCCTGTGATACGTGTATTCGAGTCCTTCATCCGGTTCAGCCACTGCAGAGCCCGATGATCCGTCTCAAGGCAGAAGTGACGTCCCAGCAAGTAGTACCTCAGTGAATCAACAGCCCACTTCATGGCTAGACACTCCTTCTCCACTGTGGAGTACCTTGTCTCCCGGTCCAGGAGTTTGCGGCTCAGGAACAATACAGGACACCTCTCCCCCTCAGCCTCCTGTAGCAGCACTGCTCCAAGGCCGACACCAGAAGCATCCGTCTGCAGTGTGAATGGCTGAGAGAAGTCAGGAGTGTGTAGAACAGACTCGCTTGTGATGGCACTCTTAAGATCCTTGAAGGCCCTGTCACACTCTTCATTCCATCTCACTCTGTTTGGGGCTGAGGCCTTGGTGAGGTCAGTAAGGACAGCTGCCCTCTCAGAAAGGTGGGGGATGAACTTGCTGTACCAACCCACCAGCCCCATAAAGGCACGCACCTTCTTCTTGGTGGTGGGCACCGGATACGAGTGGATGGCATCCACTTTCCCCACTCGAGGCTTGACCACCCCTTGTCCAACGACATGGCCCAGGTACTCCACCTGTTCTCGTGCAAAAGCACACTTGTTTGGATTAATGGTTAGCCCGGCTGTCTTGATCAGGTGGAGGACCCGTTGCAGGTGAGCCATATGTTCCTCCCATGTCTGGCTGAAGATGACAACATCATCCAAGTAGGCGGCTGCAAACTGTGGCACCTCCCTCAACACTTGGTCCATGAGTCGTTGGAAGGTTGCTGGCGCCCCATGGAGACCAAACGGCATCACCCTGAACTGAAACATGCCATAGGGCGTCTTGAATGCTGTCAGCTCCCTGGACTCAGGTGCCAGGGCCAGCTGCCAGTACCCCTTGCTCAGGTCAAGCGTGGTGATGAACGTGGACCTCCCAACTCTTTCCAGCAACTCATCGATGCGGGGCATTGGGTAGGTTTCAAACTTTGAGACTGCATTGAGGTACCTGAAGTCAATATAGAACCTCAGTGAGCCATCTTTTTTAGGTACCAACACAACAGGACTGCACCACTCACTGGTTGATGTCTCAATTATTCCCAGCTGCAACATCAGTTCAATCTCCTTCTTGAACTCTGGTACCAAACGTTCAGGGATCCTATAGCTCTTCCGGCGGGGAGCAGCCTCTCCCTTCAGATGGACCTTGTGCTGGACCAGAGTTGTGAAGCCAGGTTTTTCTTGGAAAAGCTCTGGATCCAGCAAGGCTTTTATCTCCCTCTGCTGGGCTGGCTGGAGATGGGACACATCCGCTGAAGTCGGCTCAGAGTTGGTGGGGAACGACTGCTCTCTGTTTTCCTCCTCATCGAGAGCACGGATGAAGAGTTGCTGCTGGGCAGGTTGCTGGATCGGCAGTGAAGGCACCTGAAACTCCTTCAACAGGTTCACGTGAAAACACTGATGTTTCTTCAATCTGTCAGGCATGTGTAGTTCATAGGTTACTGTGGTATATTTTCAGGTCATGCAAAGGACAGTGAGGCCCTTACTGTAAACACATATGTAAGAAGCATACGTGGAGACATTTATGGCCATACGCTAAGACCAGGCTGAAAGATGAACATATAGGATAACAGAGACATATATGGTCATACGTTCAGCTCAGATGTTGCATGATGTGGTCATACGTTCAGCCCTGATGTTACATGACATGAACCTGATATAAGGAGGAGGGAGAGCCCCGAAGTGCAGGGACTTTCAGATCTGACTTGAGACCTCCGGACGGTATAGACGTTCGTTATGACATTTGTTGCTTGTTTGTAATAAACTCTATTATACCAGCAAGAACAGTGTCCGCGGAACTCCTTTCTCATCACTTCAACAGCACTGTCGCAGAGAAGATACCACATTACCTTACCCTGGCGCTTGGTGACTTGGTAAGGCCCCTGCCATTTGGCTAACAGCTTACAGTCACTGGTTGGGAGCAACAGCATCACCTGCTGCCCTGGATGAAATGTCCTGTCGCTGGCCTTTCTGTCATACCAGGTCTTCTGGTTGACTTGCGCCGTCCTCATGTGCTCCTGTGCTAGAGCCGTCATCTGTTCCAGCCTCTCTCTCATCTTCACGACATAGGCAACAACATTCTCCTGATCTGCAATTGGATTCTCCCAGTGCTCTCTCAGGAGGTCCAGTGGCCCCCTCACCTGGCGACCATAGAGAAGCTCGAAGGGCGAAAATCCTGTTGAAGCCTGTGGCACCTCCCGGTAGGCAAACAGCAGGTATGGCAGCCATTGGTCCCAATCAGAGCCTGTGTGGGAGACAAACTTTCGCAGCATGTTCTTAAGTGTTTGATTGAATCTTTCCACCAGGCCGTCCGTCTGGGGGTGGTATGGGGTGGTCTTAATACCTGTCACACCTAACAACTGATAAATTTGCTGCAGTAGTTTGGACAGGAAGTTTGTCCCACAGTCTGTCAGGACCTCTCTAGGTATGCCTACCCTTGAAAATAGCTGTATAAGACAGTTGGCAACCTGTCTGGCTTTAACAGACCTGAGGGGAAAGACTTCTGGGTAACGGGTGGCATAATCACAAATTACCAAGATGTACCGATTTCCTGAAGAACTTTTCTCAAGGGGCCCCACTACATCCATGCCTATTCGGTCAAATGGTGTATCAATAATGGGCAGTGACTGAAGCTGGGCTCGGGCTACACCCTTAGGTGAAGTTAGCTGACACGTCTCACATAAGCGCAAAAATTCTTAACCCGGGTGTACATGCCCGGCCAAACAAATCTCCTGCCAATCCTGCTGAGGGTTTTTTGAAATGCTAGGTGACCTGCCCAGGGGATAGAATGCCCTAGTTCCATGACTTTCTGTGTAAGGCTCTGTGGCAAAGCTAAGGCTTCATCCTTTCCCTGACGCTGGTAGAGAATGCCCCTCTTAACCACATAGCTAGCATCAGCTAAACAGTCTACCTTTCCCTGTTTCTCACCTTCGACCTCTGTCACCTTGTCAAACCAGGATTTTAGCGTTGGATCAGCTCGTTGTATTGCTGCTATGTCAGGGGGAATGTGAAAATCTAAAGGATGGCTGGGCTTAGGTACTCCCTCAAACTCTTCCCTGGCCGTAGCCAAAACCTTTTCCCTCCTTCTCTGAGCTCTGGACTTCAGCTGCTTGACTGGACCTGCCTCCAACTCAACCTGGTAAAATGGTAACTCCTCAAGTGTATTTCTTGCCTTCTGTGCTCTAGTTGTGACCACGTTACATGCTTTAACTGCCGGTTGGAGCTGTAACTGCTGCTCAACCTCCTGAACTGGTGCCTCAACAGTGCCCTCTACATGTCCCTCACTGGTAACTTGCTTATTACCTTTTGCCTGCTCAATCAAATCTAACAGTGTGGGGACATCCTGGCCAAGGATAACAGGATATGGTAGTCTGGGCACTAACGCTACTGGCAGGAGGTAAGTCTGGCCACCAACCGTAAGATAAACCTCAGCTGTGGGGTACTTTTTCTCATCACCGTGTACACAACTAATATTGGCAGTGGTCTCACTCCACAGTTCTCTAGGAACTATGCTGGACAGCACCACAGACTGGAAACTGCCAGAGTCTAAGAGGGCCTTCTCACACTGACCATTCACTAACACCGGTGTTGTGAGCGCTTCTGCCTGCACAGAGACTGGGTTAGCGGGTCTGGGTACTGTACACAAAAGGGAAGGCTTACTCTGTCTGGTTGCGGGGCATGTATACTGAGTGTGACCTAAGGCATTACACTGATAGCAGCGGATGTCCTGCTTAGAGCTGGAAAAGGGCTTGTTACTGTTAGGTTTACTGGGAGGGAACTGCCTAGCATTGTTCTGAGGCCTAAACTGAGTTTGACCACCCCTTTCACCCCCATTGGACTTACTGCGCCCGGTGAAGTAGTTGTCCCGGCCGAAGGTGGTTCTTCTGCTCCCAGTTCTGGCTGACAGGAAAACCTCTGCAAACCGGGCGGCATCTTCTGCAGACTTTGGGTCCCGTTCACGGATCCAGACCTCCAACTCCGGGTCCACCATCCTCAAAAACTGCTCCAGAATCATCAGCTCGGCCATGTCTTTCACCGTAGAGCTCTGTGGTTTGATCTATTTGTTAAACATGTCCTTCAGTCGCACATACAGTTCACGTGGGGTCTCTCCTTGATCAATGTTCAGTGCACGAAACCGCCTTCCATAGGTGTCGGCTGTGATCTCATATTTAGCTAGAATAGCCTCTTTAACCTTTTCATACTCTTCAGAGTCTGTGATGTCCATGAGAACATAGGCACTACGTGACTTACCTGTGAGCAGAGGAACAAGATGAATGGCCCACTCCTCTTTTGGCCAACGGCAGACAGTGGCCATTCTTTCAAACGTTGTCAGAAAGTGTTCGATGTCATCCTCCGGAGTGAGTGGTATCAACTTGGGGTCTCTATGCATGTGTCGCACCCTCTGTGGTGGTGGCGACCACTCCCGCTGACTGGACTGGCCAGCCATCACCTCCGGTTCTTCCCCGTCTGCACCATCAACACTTTCATAGCGCTCCCCTCTGCTGTCATATTCTTCTCTCAACTCTGTCACCTGTGTTTGAATCCGTTGGAACTGGTGTTGCATGCTCCTCCATCTCTGCTCTTGGCGCATGGACTCTTTTTCCAACTGCTGATCTCTGGATGTTTGGGAGCGGACCAGAGACTTCATCATGCCAGTCAGCTCCTCCAGCTTATCAGGATTTCCACCAGCCGCTGCCCCCTGCTGGTCAGCTGAAGTACCTGCTTCCCCACTGCCTGGCTACTCCTGAGGATCTTTCTTTGTGCCTCTAGTCATCATGCTCTCCTCAATATATTTCAGCATAGAAGCATTTATTTTTCCTTTCACACCCGTCACACATGTTGCCTCCACCGTAGTATTCCTCCCAAATGGACCCAAACTCATGGTTTTTATACTCCCCTCAATTGGCCCATACCATTTTCTCAAACACAACACCACACCAATATACCAAAAATATCCACATTTATATACACAAAGCCATTTCCCACATATAAATCCTCTTAATAAATACATACACATCTAACTATCTTCAATAAATATCCATAAACATTACCCTTTCACAAATACACACAAAACCGTCCCGCCGAACTCCCCTCCACCCACTTCCCACTGGTTTCGCCCTCCCGGAACTATTACTAGGGCGCGAGTCCCCGGGGATCTCTTTCACCCGCGCACCTTGGGAGACGGAAACCGGAAGTAGTAAGTTTGGACGTTATTGACGGTTTTAATTCATTAATACCTCTGTGTGTTCAAGTGTATTCAATAATCCATATGTATAGTAATTATAGTTAGACATTTTCCTCCATGTAGATCCTTCACGTTGCTCCTCCATGTCGCTCCTCCTTGTCACTCCTCCATGTCACTACTCAATGATGATCCACCATGTCACTGCTCCATGTTGATCCTCCATGTCGATCATCTATGTTGCTCCTCCATTTCACTCCTCCATGTCTTCCATGTTAATCCTCCATGTCACTCCGCGATGTCGCTCCTCCATGTAGCTCCTCTATGTGGATCCTTCATGTTAAACCTCTATGTCAATCCTCCAAATCTCACATCAAAGTCACTCCAGAATGTCACTCCAGAATGTTGCTCCTCCATGTTACTCCAAAATGTCCCTCCAGAATGTCCCTCCAAAATGTCACTCCTCCATGTAACTCCTCCATGTCGCTCCTTTGTCTCACTCCTCCAAGTGACTACTCAATGTCGGTTTTCCATGTAGGCACATGTCAATCCTTCATGTCGCTCCTTCATGTTGCTCCACCTTGTCATTCCTCCATGTAACTACTCTTTCGATTCTCTATGTCACTCCTCCATGTCTTCTATGTCACTCCTCCATGTCGATCCTCCATGTCGATCCTTCATGTCGCTCCTCCATGTCGCTCCTCCATGTCGCTCCTCCTTGTCACTCCTCCATGTAACTCCTCCAGGTCGATCTTCCATGTCTATCCTCCATGTAGCTCCTCTATGTAACTACTCAATGTCGATTCTCCAACTCACTCCAGAATGTCACTCCAGAATGTCGCTCCACCATGTCCCTCCAGAATGTACATCAATGTTGTCAGTCCTCCATGTCGCACTGCGATGTCGCTCCTTCCTGTAGCTCCTCCATGTTGCTCTTCCATGTCGCTCCTCCTTGTCACTCCTCCATGTCACTCCATTTCACTCCACCACGTCACTCCTCTATGTAACTCCTCATGTCACTCCTCCATGTTGCTATTCCATGTCACTCCTCCATGTCGCTACACCAACTCACTTTTCCATGTCACTCCATTTCACTCCACCACGTCACTCCTCTATGTAACTCCTCATGTCACTCCTCCAAGTCGCTACTCCATGTCACTCCTCCATGTCGCTACACCAACTCACTCCTCCATGACACTCCTCCATGTCGCTACTCCATATCACTCCGCCATGTCAATCTTCCATGTCACTCCTCCATGTAACTTCTCCAAGTATTCAATGTCATGTCTCTCGTCCATGCAGCCCCACATTGTCACTCCTCCATATCACTCCTCCGTGTCACTTCTACATATTTTCCATGTCACTCCTCCATGTGACTCCTTCATGTCGCTGAACCAAAACACTCCTCATGTCACTCCTCCATGTCACTCCTCCATGTTGCTACACCAACTCAACCCTCCTTGTCACTCCTCCATGTCACTCTTCCATGTCGCTCCTCCATGTAACTTCTCCAAGTCTTCAATGTTATGTCTCTTATCTGTGTAGCTCCACATTGTCACTCTTCTATATCACTCCTCCGTGTCACTTCTACATGTTTTCCATGAAAATTCTCCATGTCACTCCTCCATGTCACTCCTCCATGTCGCTCCTCCATGTCAGTACTCCATGTCGCTATACCAACTCATTCCTCCATGTCACTTCTCCATGTGACTCCTCCATGTCACTCCTCCATATCGCTCCTACATTTCAATCCCTCATGTCACTCCTCCATTTCACTCCTTTTTGTCACTCCTCCATGTCGCTACACCAACTCACTCCTCGTCACTCCTCCATGTCGTTACACCAACTCAATCTTCCTTGTCACTCCTCCATGTCATTCCTCCATGTTACTCCTTTATGTCACTCCACCCTATCAATTCTCCTTGCTGATCCGCCCTGTCACTTCTCCATATCACTCCCCCTTGTCACTTCTATATGTCTTCCATGTCACTCCTCAAGGTCCCTCCTCCATGTCACACCTCCATGTCACTCCTCCATGTCGCTACTCCATTTCACTCCTCCATGTCGCTACACCAACTCAATCTTCCTTGTCACTCCTCCATGTCACTCCACCATATCAATCCTCCTTGCTGATCCGCCCTGTCACTTCTCCATGTAACTCCTCCATGTCGTTACTCCATGTCACTCCTCCATGTCGCTACACCAACTCAATCCTCCTTGTCACTCCTCCATGTCACTCATCCATGTCATTTCTCCATGTCACTACTTTATTTCACTCCTCCAAGTCACTCCTCAATGTCACTTCTATATTTCTTCCATGTCACTCCATCAGGTCCCTCCTCCATGTCACACCTCTATGCCACTCCTCCATGTCGCTACTCCATTTCACTCTTCCATGTCGCTAAACCAACTCACTCCTCGTCACTCCTACAAGTCGTTACTCCATGTCACTCCTCCATGTCGCTACACCAACTCAATCTTCCTTGTCACTCCTCCATGTCACTCCACCATATCAATCCTCCTTGCTGATCTGCCCTGTCACTTCTCCATGTCACTCCTCCATGTCGCTACTCCATGTCACTCCTCCATGTTGCTACACCAACTCAACCCTCCTTGTCACTCCTGCATGTCACTCATCCATGTCATTTCTCCATGTCATCCATGGCATTTCTCCATGTCACTACTTTATTTCGCTCTACTATGTCTACTCCTTTTCATTCCTCCATGTCGCTACACCAACTCAATCTTCCATGTCACTCCACCATATCAATCGTCCTTGCTGATCCGCCCTGTCACTTCTCCATGTCACTCCTCCATGTCAGTTCTATGTCTTCCATGTCACTCCTCCATGTCGCTACACCAACTCAATCTTCCTTGTCACTCCTCCATGTAACTCCACCATATCAATCCTCCTTGCTGATCCGCCCTGTCAATTCTCCATATCACTCCTCCATGTCACTTCTATATGTCTTCCATGTCACTCCTCCATGTCGCTCCTCCATGTTGCTCCTCCATGTCACTCCTCCATTTCACTCATCCATGTCCCTCCGCCATGTCACCACCATATCAATCCTCCTTGCTGATCCGCCCTGTCGCTACTCCATGTCACTCCTCCATGTCACTCCTCCTTGTCGCTTCTCCATGTCACTCCTCCATGTCGCTACACTAACTCAAACCTCCTTGTCACTCCTCCATGTCACTACTCCATGTCACTCCTCCATGTCGATCATCCATGTCTCTCCTCCATTTCACTCCTCCATTTCGCTCCTACATGTAGATCCTCCATGTCGCTCCTCCTTGTCACTCCTCCATGTCACTACTCAATGATAATCCCCCATGTCACTGCTCCATGTTGATCCTCCATGTCGATCATCTATGTTGCTCCTCCATTTCACTCCTCCATGTGTTCCATGTCGCTCCTCCATGTCGATCCTCCATGTCACTCCTCCATGTCACTCCTCCAGGTCGATCCTCCATGTCGATCCTCCATGTTGCTCCTCTATGTAACTACTCAATGTCGATTCTCCATCTCACTCCAGAATGTCACTCCAGAATGTTGCTCCACCAAGTCCATCCAGAATGTACCTCAATGTTGTCAGTTCTCTATATCGCTCCACGATGTCGCTCCTTCCTGTACTCCTCCATGTTGCTCTTCCATGTCGCTCCTCCATGTCACTCCTCCATGTCGATCATCCATGTCACTCCTCCATGTCACTCCTCCATTTCGCTCCTCCATGTAGATCCTTCATGTTTTTCCTCCATGTTGCTCCACCTTGTCACTCCTCCATGTCACTCTTGCATGTTGCTATTCCATGTCACTCCTCCATGTCGCTACACCAACTCACTCTTCCATGTCTCTCCATTTCACTCCACCACGTCACTCCTCTATGTAACTCCTCATGTCACTCCTCCATGTCGCTACTCCATGTTACTCCTCCATGTCGCTACACCAACTCAAACCTCCTTGTCACTCCTCCATGTCACTCATCCATGTCATTCATCCATGTCACTCTTTTATGTCACTCCTCAATTTCACTTCTATATGTCTTCCATGTCACTCCTCCATGACGCTCCTCCGTGTTGGTCCTCCATGTCACTCCGCCATATCACTCATCCATGTCCCTCCGCCATGTAACTCCACCATATCAATCCTCCTTCCTGATCAACCCTGTCACTTCTCCATGTCACTCCTCCATGTTTCTCCTCCACGTCAAACATCTATGTCACTCCTCCATGTCACTCCCCCATGTCGCTATTCCATGTCACTCCTCCATGCCGCTACACCAACTCAAACCTCCTTGTCACTCCTCCATGTCACTCATCCACGTCATTCCTCAATGTCACTCATTTATGTCACTCCTCCAAGTCACTCCTCAATTTCACTTCTATATGTCTTCCATGTCACTCCTCCATCTCACTACTTAATGTCACTCCTCCATGTCGCTACACAAACTCAACCCTCCTATACAATCTTTCATGTCAATCCTCCATATCGCTCCTCCATGTCAATCCTCCATGTCACTCCTCCATGTCACTCGTTTATGTCACTCCTCCAAGTTACTCCTAAATGGCGTTACTCCATGTGACTCCTCCATGTTGCTCCACCAACTCACTCCTCCATGTTCCTCCTCCAATTCACTCCTCCATGTCACCTCTATATGTCTTCCATGTCACTCCTCCATGTCCATCCTCCATGTCACTACTCCATGTTGCTCCTCCATGTTGCTCCTCCATGTCACTCCTCTATGTCGCTCCGCGATGTCGCTCCTTCCTGTAGCTCCTTCATGTTGCTCTTCCATGTCGCTCCTCCATGTCACTCCTCCTTGTCGATCATCCATGTCACTCCTCCATGTCACTCCTCCATTTCGCTCCTCCATGTAGATCCTTCATGTTTTTCCTCCATTTCGCTCCTCCTTGTCACTCCTCCATGTCACTCTTCCATGTTGCTATTCCTTGTCGCTCCTCCATGTAGCTACTCCATGTCAATCCTCCATGTCGCTACACAAACTCACTCATGTCACTCCTCCATGTCACTCCTCCATTTCACTCCTCCAACTCACTCATCCATGTCCCTCCGCCATGTCACTCCACCATATCAAACCTCCTTCCTGATCAACCCTGTCACATCTCCAAGTCACTCCTCCATGTCCCTCCTCCATGTCACTACTCCTTGTCGCTACTGTAGTATCTTCTCTGCGACAGTGCTGTTGAAGTGATGAGAAAGGATGTTCCGTGGACACTGTTCGTGCTGGTATAATAGAGTTTATTACAAACAAGCAACAAATGTCATAACGGACATCTAGAACGCCCGGAGGTCTCAAGTCAGATCTGAAAGTCCCTCTCGTCGGGGCTCTCGCATCTTCTTATATAGGGTTCATGTCATGTAACATCTGAGCTGAGCGTACAAGATATTTATGGCTCCATTATCCTATATGTTTATCTTTCAGCCCCTGGTCTTAACATATGACCATTGTCTTAACATGACCATTGTACGTCACCACGTATGCTTCTCACACATATGTTTATAATAAGGGGCCACGCTGTCTGGTGCCAGACATATGTTTACAATATGGGCCTCTCTTGTATTGTGCCGGACTTAAAAATATACCACACTACACAAACTCAACCCTCCTTGTCACTCCTCTATGTCACTCATCCATGTCATTCCTCCATGTCACTCCTTTATGTCACTCCTCCAATTCACTCCTCCATGTCACTCCTCCATGTCACTCATCCATGTCCCTCCGCCATGTCACTACACCCTATCAATCTTCCTTGGTGATCCGACCAGTCACTTCTCCATGTCACAACACAAACTCAACCCTCCTTGTCACTCCTCCATGTCACTCAACCATGTCAATCTTCCATGTCACTCCTTTATGTCACTCCTCCAATTCACTCACCATGTCACCTCTATTTGTCTTCCATGTTACTTCTCCATGTCCATCCTTCATGTCACTCCTCTGTGTTGCTCCTCCATGTCACTTCTCCAAGTCACTCACCCATGTTCCTCCACGATGTCACTCCACCATATCAACTCTCTTTCCTGATCTACCCTGTCACTTCTCCAAGTCACTCCTCCATGTTCCTCCTCCATGTCACTACTCCATGTCACTCCTCCATGTCGCTACTCCGTGTTGCTCCTCCACATCAATTCTCTATGTCACTCCTCCATGTCACTCCTCCATGTCGCTATTCCATGTCAGTCCTCCATGTCGCTACACCAACTCACTCTTCCATGTCACTTCTCCATGTCGCTTCTCCATGTCACTCCTCCATGACAATACACCAACTCAAACCTCTTTGTCCATCCTCCATGTTACTCCTCCGTGTTGCTCCTCCATGTCACTCCTCCATGTCACTCCTCCATGTCGCTACTCTATGTGACTTCTCCATGTCGTTCCACCAACTCCTTCCTCCATGTTACTCCTCCATGTCGCTCCTCCATGTTGCTCCTCCATGTCACTCCTCCATGTCACTCATCCATGTCACTCCTCTATGTCACACCTCCATGTCACTCCTCTATGTCACTCGTCCATGTCACTCCTCCATGTAACTCCTCCATGTAGCTACTCCATGTCACTCCATGTCGCTACACAACCTCACTCCTCATGTCACTCCTCCATGTCACTCCTGCATTTCACTCCTCCAAGTCACTCATCCATTTCCCTCCGCCATGTCACTCCACCATATCAACCCTCCTTCCTTATCAACCCTGTCACATCTCCAAGTCACTCCTCCATGTCACTTCTCCATGTCAGTCCTCCATGTCGCTCCTCCATGTAGCTCCTCCGTGTCACTCCTCCATGTCACTCATCCATGTCCCTCCGCCATATCACTCCACCATATCAATCTTCCTTTGTGATCTGCCCTGTCACTCCTCCATGTCACTCCTCCATGTCGCTCTAACAACTCACTCCTCCATGTCATTCATCCATGTCATTCCTCCATGTCACTCCTTTATGTCACTCCTCCAATACACTCCTCCATGTCGCTCCTCTGTGTTGCTCCTCCTTGTCACTCCTCCAAGTCACTCACCCATGTCCTTCCACGATGTCACTCCACCATATAAACCCTCCTTCCTGATCAACCCTGTCACTCCTCCAAGTCACTCACCCATGTCACTACTTCAAATCAATACTCCATGTCGCTACACAAACTCATCCCTCCTTGTCACTCCTCCATGTCACTCATCCATGTCATTCCTCCAATTCACTCCTCCATGTCACCTCTATATGTCTTCCATGTCACTCCTCCATGTCCATCCTCCATGTCACTCCTCCATGTCTCTCCTCCATGTCGCTCTAACAACTCACTCCTCCATGTCACTCCTCCAGGTCACTCCTCCATGTCACTACTTCATGTCACTCCTCCATGTCGCTACACAAACTCAACCCTCCTTGTCACTCCTCCATGTCACTCATCCATGTCATTCCTCCATGTCACTCCTCCATGTCCATCCTCCATGTCACTCCTCCATGTCCCTCCTCCATATCACTACTCCATGTTACTCCTCCATGTCGCTCCTCCGTGTTGCTCCTCCACATCAATCCTCTATGTCACTCCTCCATGTTGCTCCTCCAAGTCACTCCTCTATGTAACTCCTACATGTAGCTACTCCATGTCACTACTTCATGTCACTCCTCCATGTCACTCATCCTTGTTGCTCCTCCAAGTCACTCCTCCATGTAACTCCTCCATGTCGCTACACAAACTAACTCCTCATGTCAGTCCTCCATGTCACTCCTCCATGTCACTCCTCCAAGTCACTCACCCATGTCCCTCCGCGATGTCACTCCACCATATCAACCCTCCTTGGTTAACTGCCCTGTCACTTCTCCATGTCACTCTTCCATGTCTCTCCTCCACATCACTCCTCTATGTCACTCCTCCATGTCATTCCTCCATGTCACTCCTCCATGTCTCTCCTCCATGTCACTCTAACAACTCACTCCTCCATGTCACTCCACCATTTCACTCCTCCATGTCACTCCTCCATGTTGCTCCTCCGTGTTGCTCATCCATGTCATTCCTCCATGTCACTCGTTTATGTCACTCCTCCAATTCACTCCTCCATGTCACCTCTATATGTCTTCCATGTCACTCCTCCATGTCACTCCTCCATGTCACTATTCCATGTCAGTCCTCCATGTAGCTCCTCCGTGTTGCTCCTCCATGTCACTCCTCCAAGTCATTCACCCATGTCCCTCCATGATGTCACTCCACCATATAAACCCTAGTTCCTTATCAACCCTGTCACTCCTCCAATTCACTCCTCCATGTCACCTCTATATGTCTTCCATGTCACTCCTTCATGTCCCTCCTCCATGTCGCTACACCAACTCACTCTTCCATGTCACTCCACAATTTCACCCCTTTATGTCCCTCCTCCATGTCACTACTCCATGTCACACCTCCATGTCGCTCCTCCGTGTTGCTCCCCCACATCAATCCTCTATGTCACTCCTCCATGTTGCTCCTTCAAGTCACTCCTCCATGTAACTCCTACATATAGCTACTCCATGTCACTACTCCATGTCACTCCTCCATGTCGCTCCTCCATGATGCTCCTCCAAGTCACTCATCCATGTCACTCATCCATGTCATTCCTCCATGTCACTCCTTTATGTCACTCCTCCGTGTCACTCCTCCATGTAACACCTCCGTGTCACTCATCCACGTCCCTCTGCCATGTCACTCCACCCTATCAATCTTCCTTGGTGATCTGCCCTGTCACTTCTCCATGTCACTCTTCCATGTCTCTCCTCCACGTCATTCCTCTATGTCTCTCCTCCACGTCACTCCTCTATGTCACTCCTCCATGTCTCTCCTCCATGTTGCTCTAACAACTCACTCCTCCATGTCACTCCACCATTTCACTCCTCCATGTAACTCCTCCAGCTCACTCCTCCATGTCGCTACTCAAAGTCACTCCTCCATGTCACTACACCAACTCACTCCTCAATGTCACTCCTCCATGTCACTCATCCATGTCATTCCTCCATGTCACTCCTTTATGTCACTCCTCCAATTCACTCCTCCATGTCACCTCTATATGTCTTCCATGTCACTCCTCCATGTCCATCCTCAATGTCACTACTCCATGTCACTCCTCCATGTCACTCCTCCATGTCACTATTCCATGTCAGTCCTCCATGTCACTCCTCCATGTCACTCTTCCATATATGTCCGCAAAGTCACTCCTCTATGTCACTCCTCCATGTCACTCCTCCATGTCACTCCTCCATGTCTCTCCTCCATGTCGCTATAACAACTCACTCCTCCATGTCACTCCACCATTTCACTCCTCCATGTCACTCCTCCAGGTCACTCCTCCATGTCGCTACTCAAAGTCACTCCTCCATGTCACTACACCAACTCACTCCTCAACGTCACTCCTCCATGTCACTACTTCATGTCACTCCTCCATGTCGCTACTCCATATGACTCCTCCATGTCGCTCCACCAACTCACTCCTCCACGTCGCTCTTCCATGTTGCTCTTCCATGTCACTCCTCCATGTAACTCATCTATGTCCCTCCGCCATGTCACTACACCAACTCAATCCTTTTTGTCACTCCTCCATGTCACTCATCCATGTCATTTCTATATGTCTTCCATGTCACTGTCCCTCCTCAATGTCGCTACACCAACTCACTCCTCCATGTCACTCCTCCATATCGCTACTCCATGTCATTCCTCCTTGTCACTCTTCCATGTCGCTCCTCCATGTCTATTCTTTATGTCACTCCTCCAAGTTACTCCTCCATGTCACTTCTATATGTCTTCCATGTGACTCCTCCATGTTAATCCTCCATGTCACTCCTCCACATCACTCCTCTATGTCACTCCTCCATGTCGCTACACCAACTCAACCCTCCTTGTAACTCCTTCATGTCACTCTTCTATGTCACTCCTCCATGTCACACCTCCATGTCACCCCTCCATGTCGCTACAACCAACTCATTCCTCATGTCACTCCTCCAAGTCACTCACCATTGTCCCTCCATGATGTCACTTCAATATATCAACCCTCCTTCCTGGTCAACCCTGTCACTTCTCCAAGTCACTCCTCCATATCCCTCCTCCATGTCACTATAACTTGCTGCTCCACGTCGCTCCTCCATGTAACCCCTCTGTCACTGCTCTATGTTTCTCCTCCACAAAACTCCTCTATGTCATTCCTTCATGTCACTCCTCACTGTCACTCCTCCATGTCCAGCCTCCAAGACACTCCTCTGTTTAACTCCTCCATGTTCCTCATCCATGTCACTTCACCATGTCGCTACACCAACTAACTACTCCATATCACTCCTCAATGTCACTCCTCTATGTCACTCATCCTTGTCACTCCTCCATGTCACTACTCAGTGATGATCCACCATGTCACTGCTCCATATTGATCCTCCATGTCACTCATCCATGTCCCTCCGCCATGTCACTCCACCATATCAATCTTCCTTGGTGATCCGCCCTGTCACTTCTCCATGTCACTATTCCATGTCTCTCCTCCACGTCATACCTCTATATCACTCCTCCATGTCTCTCCTCCATGTCGCTCTAACAACTCACTCCTCCATGTCACTCCACCATTTCACTCCTCCATGTCACTCCTCCAGGTCACTCCTCCAGGTCGCTACTCAAAGTCACTCCTCCATGTCACTCCTCCATGTCACTACTTCATGTCACTCCTCCATGTCGCTACTCCATGTGACTCCTCCAAGTCGCTCCAACAACTCACTCCTCCACGTTGATCCTCCATGTTGCACTTCCATGTCACTCCTCCATGTAACTCATCTATGTCCCTCCGCCATGTCACTACACCAACTCAATCCTTCTTGTCACTCCTCCATGTCACTTCTATATGTCTTCCATGTCACTCCTCCATGTTCTTCCTACATGTCACTCCTCCATATCACTCCTCTATGTCACTCCTCCATGTCACACCTCCATTTCACTCCTCCATGTCGCTACACCAATTCATTTCTCATGTCACTCCTCCATGTCGCTACTCCATGTCGCTACAACAACTCAACCCTCCTTGTAATTCCTCCATGTCACTCATCCATATCACTCCTCCATGTAACTCCTCCATGTAACTACTCCATGTCACTCCTCCATGTCGCTACACAAACTCACTCCTCATGTCACTCCTCCATGTCACTACTTCTTGTAACTCCTCCATGTAACTCATCCATGTCATTCCTCCATGTCACTCCTTTATGTCACTCCTCCAATACACTCCTCCATGTCACCTCTATATGTCTTCCATGTCACTCCTCCATGTCGCTCCTCCGTGTTGCTCCTCCTTGTCACTCCTCCAAGTCACTCACCTATGTCCTTCCATGATGTCACTCCACCATATCAACCCTCCTTCCTGATCAACAATGTCACTTCTCCAAGTCACTCCTCCATGTCCATCCTCCATGTCACTACTCCACATCAATCCTTTATGTCACTCCTCCATGTCACTCCTCCATGTCTTTACTCCATGTCGCTCGAACAACTCACTCCTCCATGTCACTCCACCATTTCACTCCTCCATGTCACTCCTCCAGGTCACTCCTCCATGTCGCTATTCCATGTCAGTCCTCCATGTCTCTACACCAACTCACTCTTTCATGTTACTCCTCCAAGTCGCTACTCCATGTGACTCCTCCATGTAGCTCCACCAACTCCTTCCTCCATGTTACTCCTCCATGTAATTCCTCCATGTCACTCCTCTCTGTCACTCATCCATGTCCCTCCGCAATGTCACTCCACCATATCAATCTTCCTTGGTGATCCGCCCTGTCACTTCTCCATGTCACTGCTCCATGTCGCTACACAAACTCACTCCTCATATTGCTACTATATGTCGCTACTCCATGTCACTCCTCCATGTCACTCCACCATTTCACTCCTCCATGTCACTCCTACAGGTCACTCATCCATGTCGCTACTCAAAGTAAATCCTCCATGTCACTACACCAACTCACTCCTCAATGTCACTCCTCAATGTCACTACTTCATTTCACTCCTCCATGTCACTCCACCATTTCACTCCTCCATGTCACTCCTACAGGTCACTCATCCATGTCGCTACTCAAAGTAAATCCTCCATGTCACTACACCAACTCACTCCTCAATGTCTTTCCACAATGTCACTCCTCCATGTCACTCCTCCATATCTCTCCTCCATGTCACTCCACCATTTCACTCCTCCATGTCACTACTCCATGTCACTCCTCCATGTCGCTCCTCCGTGTTGCTCCTCCAAGTCACTTCTCCATGTAGTTACTCCATGTCACTCCTCCATGTCGCTACACAAACTCCTCCATGTCCATCCTCCATGTCACTACTCCACATCAATCCTCTATGTCACTCCTTCTTGTCACTCCTCCATGTCACTCATCCATGTCCCTCCTCCATATCACTCCTCCATGTCCCTCCTCCATATCACTACTCCATGTTACTCCTCCATGTCGCTCCTCCGTGTTGCTCCTCCACATCAATCCTCTTTGTCACGCCTCCATGTCACTCCTCCATGTCACTCCTCCATGTCGCTATTCCATGTCAGTACTCCATGTCGCTACATCAACTCACTCTTTCATGTTACTCCTCCATGTCACTCCTCTATGTCACTCGTCCATGTCACTCCTCCATGCAACTCCTCCATGTAGCTACTCCATGTCACTCCTTCATGTCACTACACAAACTCACTCCTCATGTCACTACTCCATGTCACTCCTCCATTTCACTCCTCCAAGTAACTCATCCATGTCCCTCCGCCATGTCACTCCACCATATCAACCCTCCTTCCTGATCAACCCTGTCACAACTCCAAGTCACTCCTCCATGTCCCTCCTCCATGTAACTACTCCTTGTCGCTATTCCATGTCAGTCCTCCATGTCGCTACACCAACTCACTCTTCCATGTGACTCCTCCATGTCGCTCCTCCATGTTGCTCTTCCATGTCCATCCTCCATGTCACTCCTCCATGTATTTCCTCCATGTCGCTACTCTGTGTCACTTCTCCAAGTCACTCCTCCATGTCCATCCTCCATGTCACTACTCCACATCAATCCTCTATGTCACTCCTCCATGTCACTCCTCCATGTCTCTCCTCCATGTCACGCCACCATTTCACTCCTCCATGTCACTACTCCATGTCACTCCTCCATGTCGCTCCTCCGTGTTGCGCCTCCAAGTCACTTCTCCATGTAGTTACTCCATGTCACTCCTCCACGTTGCTACACAAACTCCTCCATGTCCATCCTCCATGTCACTACTCCACATCAATCCTCTATGTCACTCCTCCATGTCACTCCTCCATGTCACTCCTCCATGTCACTCCTCCATGTCACTCCTCCATGTCACTCCTCCATGTCCCTCCTCCATGTCACTACTCCTTGTCACTATTCCATGTCAGTCCTCCATGTCGCTACACCAACTCACTCTTCCATGTCACTCCTCCATGTCACTCCTCCATGTTGCTCCTCCATGTCCATCCTCCATGTCATTCCTCCATGTATTTCCTCCATGTCGCTACTCTGTGTCACTTCTCCAAGTCACTCCTCCATGTCCATCCTCCATGTCACTACTCCACATCAATTCTCTATGTCACTCCTCCATGTCACTCCTCCATGTCTCTCCTCCATGTAACTCCACCATTTCACTCCTCCATGTCACTACTCCATGTCACTCCTCCATGTTGCTCCTCCGTGTTGCTCCTCCAAGTCACTTCTCCATGTAGTTACTCCATGTCACTCCTCCATGTCGCTACACAAACTCCTCCATGTCCATCCTCCATGTCACTACTCCACATCAAACCTCTATGTTACTCCTCCAAGTCACTCCTCCATGTCACTCCTCCATGTCACTCATCCATGTCCCTCCGCCATGTCACTCCACCCTATCAATCTTCCTTGGTGATCCGACCTGTCGCTCCTCCATGTCACTCCTCCATGTCACTCCTCCATGTTGCTATTCCATGTCAGTACTCCATGTCGCTACATCAACTCACTCTTTCATGTTACTCCTCCATGTCACTCCTATATGTCACTCGTCCATGTCACTCCTCCATGTAACTCCTCCATGTAGCTACTCCATGTCACTCCTCCATGTCACTACACAAACTCACTCCTCATGTCACTACTCCATGTCACTCATCCATTTCACTCCTCCAAGTCCTTCCTCCATGTCCCTCCTCCATGTCACTACTCCTTGTCGCTGTTCCATGTCAGTCCTCCATGTCACTACAACCAACTCTCTCTTCCATGTCACTCCTCCATGTCACTACTCAATGATAATCCCCCATGTCACTGCTCCATGTTGATCCTCCATGTCGATCATCTATGTTGCTCCTCCATTTCACTCCTCCATGTGTTCCATGTTGCTCCTCAATGTCCATCCTCCATGTCACTCATCCATGTCACTCATCCATGTCCCTCCGCCATGTCACTCCACCATATAAATCTTCCTTTGTGATCTTCCCTGTCACTCCTCCATGTCACTCCTCATGTCGCTCTAACAACTCACTCCTCCATGTCATTCATCCATGTCATTACTCCATGTCACTCCTTTATGTCACTCCTCCAATACACTCCTCCTTGTCACCTCTATAAGTCTTCCATGTCACTCCTACATGTCCATCCTCCATGTCACTACTCCACATCAATCCTCTATGTCACTCCTCCATGTCGCTCCTCCGTGTTACTCCTCCTTGTCACTCCTCCAAGTCACTCACCCATGTCCTTCCACGATGTCACTCCACCATATAAACCCTCCTTCCTGATCACCCTGTCACTCTTCCAAGTCACTCACCCATGTCACTAATTCATGTCAAACCTCCATGTCGCTACACAAACTCAACCCTCCTTGTCACTCCTCCATGTCACTCATCCATGTCATTCCTCCAATTCACTCCTCCATGTCACCTCTATATGTCTTCCATGTCACTCCTCCATGTCCATCCTCCATGTCACTACTCCATGTCACTCCTCCATGTCCCTTTAATTTGTGTTGCTCCTCCTTGTCACTCCTCCAAGTCACTCACACATGTCCCTCCATGATGTCACTACTCCACATCAATCCTCTATGTCACTCCTCCATGTCACTCCTCCATGTCTCTCCTCATTGTCGCTCTAACAACTCACTCCTCCATGTCACTCCTCCAGGTCACTCCTCCATGTCACTACTTCATGTCACTCCTCCATGTCGCTACACAAACTAAACCCTCCTTGTCACTCCTCCATGTCACTCATCCATGTCATTCCTCCATGTCACTCCTCCATGTCCATCCTCCATGTCACTCCTCCATGTCCCTCCTCCATATCACTACTCCATGTTACTCCTCCATGTCGCTCCTCCGTGTTGCTCCTCTACATCAATCCTCTATGTCACTCCTCCATGTTGCTCCTCCAAGTCACTCCTCTATGTAACTCCTACATGTAGCTACTCCATGTCACTACTCCATGTCACTCCTCCATGTCGCTCATCCTTGTTGCTCCTCCAAGTCACTCCTCCATGTCACTCCTCCATGTCGCTACACAAACTCACTCCTCATGTCAGTCCTCCATGTCACTCCTCCATGTCACTCCTCCAAGTCACTCACCCATGTCCCTCCGCGATGTCACTCCACCATATCAACCCTCCTTGGTTAACCGCCCTGTCACTTCTACATGTCACTCTTCCATGTCCCTCCTCCACGTCACTCCTCTATGTCACTCATCCATGTCATTCCTCCATGTCACTCCTCCATGTCTCTCCTCAATGTCGCTCTAACAACTCACTCCTCCATGTCACTCCACCATTTCACTCCTCCATGTCACTCCTTCAGATCACTCCTCCATGTCACTCATCCACGTCATTCCTCCATGTCACTCGTTTATGTCACTCCTCCAATTCACTCCTCCATGTCACCTATATATGTCTTCCATGTCACTCCTCCATGTCCATCCTCCATGTCACTACTCCATGTCACTCCTCCATGTCGCTCCTCCGTGTTGCTCCTCCACATCAATCCTCTATGTCACTCCTCCATGTAACTCCTACATGTCAATCCCTCATGTCACTCCTCCATGTCACTCCTTTTTGTCACTCCTCCATGTCACTACACCAATTCACTCCTCGTCATTGCTCCATGTCGCTACACCAACTCACTCCTCGTCACTCCTCCATGTCGCTACTCCATGTCACTCCTCCATGTCGCTACACCAACTCAATATTCCTTGTCACTCCTCCATGTCACTCATCCATGTCATTCCTCCTTGTCACTCCTTTAAGTCACTCCTCCAAGCCACTCCTCAATTTCACTTCTATATGTATTCCATGTCACTCCTCCATGTCGCTCCTCTGTGTTGCTCCTCCATGTCACTCCTCCATGTCACCTCTCCATGTAGATCCTTCATGTTGCTCCTCCATGCTGCTCCTCCTTGTCACTCCTCCATGTCACTCATCCATGTCATTCCTCCATGTTACTCCTTTATGTCTCTCCTCCAAGTTACTAGTCCATGTCACTTCTATAGGTATTCCAAGTCACTCCTCCATGTTACTCCTCCATTTCACTCCTCCAAGTCTCTCCTCCATTTTTCTCCTCTATGTCACTCCTCCATGTCACTCCTCCTTGTCACTTCTATATTTCTTCCATGTCACTCATCCAGGTCCCTCCTCCATGTCACACCTCCATGCCACTCCTCCATGTCGCTACTCCATTTCACTCTTCCATGTCGCTAAACCAACTCACTCCTCGTCACTCCTCCATGTCGTTACTCCATGTCACTCCTCCATGTCGCTACACTAACTCAATCCTCCTTGTCACTCCTCCATGTCACTCCTCCAAGTCACTCCTCCTTGTCACTTCTATATGTCTTCCATGTCACTCCTCCCATGTCGCTACTCCATTTCAATCTGCCATGTCGCTACACCAACTCACTCCTCGTCACTCCTCCATGTCGTTACTCCATGTCACTCCTCCATGTCGCTACACTAACTCAATCATCCTTGTCACTCCTTTATGTCACTCCTCCAAGTTACTAGTCCATGTCACTTCTATATGTCTTCCATGTCACTCCTCCATGTCCATCCTCCATGTCACTCATCCATGTCATTTCTCCATGTCACTCTTCCATGTCACTCCTTTATGTCAGTCCTCCAAGTCACTCCTCCATGTCGCTACTCATTGTGACTCCTTCATGTCGCTCCACCAACTCAATCCTCCATGTTACTCCTCCATGTCACTCCTCCACATCACTCCTCTATGTCACTCCTCCATGTCTCACCTACATGTCACTCCTACATGTCGTTACTCCACTTCACTCCTCCATGTCGCTACGCCAACTCACTTCTCATGTCACTCCTCCGTGTCGATACTCCATGTCACTCCTCCATTTAACTATTCCATGTCGCTCCTCCATTTAATTTCTCCAAGTCTTCAATGTCATGTCTCTTATCTTTGAAGCTCCACATTGTCACTCCTCTATGTAACTCCTCCATGTCACTCCTCCATGTAGCTACTCCATGTCACTCCTCCATGTAACTCTTCCATGTCGCTCCTCCATGTAACTTCTCCAAGTCTTCAATGTCATGTCTCTTATCTGTGTAGCTCCACATTGTCACTCCTCTATATCAATCCTCCGTGTCACTTCTACATGTTTTCCATGAAAATTCTCCATGTCACACCTCCATGTCTCTATTCCACCTCAAACCTCTATTTAACTCCTCCATGTCACTCCTCCATGTCCCTCTGCCATGTCACTCCACCATATCAATCCTCCTTTCTGATCAACCCTGTCACTTTTCTATGTCACTCCTCCATGTCTCTCATCCACGTCAATCCTCTATGTCACTCCTCCATGTCACTCCTCTATGTCACTCCTCTATGTCGCTCCGCGATGTCGCTCCTTCCTGTAGCTCCTCCACGTTGCTCTTCCATGTCGCTCCTCCATGTCACTCCTCCTTGTCGATCATCCATGTCACTCCTCCATGTCACTCCTCCATTTCGCTCCTCCATGTAGATCCTTCATGTTTTTCCTCCATGTCGCTCCTCCTTGTCACTCCTCCATGTCACTCTTCCATGTTGCTATTCCTTGTCGCTACTCCATGTCGCTACACCAACTCACTCTTCCATGTCACTCCATTTCACTCCACCACGTCACTCCTCTATGTAACTCCTCATGTCACTCCTCCATGTCGCTAATCCATGTTACTCCTCCATGTCGCTACACCAACTCAAACCTCCTTGTCACTCCTCCATGTCACTCATCCATGTCATTCATCCATGTCACTCCTTTATGTCACTCCTCCAATTCACTCCTCAATTTCACTTCTATATAACTTCCATGTCACTCCTCCATGTCGCTCATCCATGTCATTCATCCATGTCACTCCTTTATGTCACTCCTCCAATTCATTCCTCCATGTCACTCATCCATGTCCCTCCGCCATGTCACTCCACCCTATCAATCTTCCTTGGTGATCCGACCTGTCACTTCTCCATGTCACAACACAAACTCAACCCTCCTTGTCACTCCTCCATGTCACTCATCCATGTCAATCCTCCATGTCGATCATCCATGTCTCTCCTCCATTTCACTCCTCCATTTCGCTCCTACATGTAGATCTTCCATGTCGCTCCTCCTTGTCACTCCTCCATGTCACTACTCAATGATAATCCCCCATGTCACTGCTCCATGTTGATCCTCCATGTTGATCATCTATGTTGCTCCTCCATTTCACTCCTCCATGTGTTCCATGTCGCTCCTCCATGTCGATCCTCCATGTCACTCCTCCATGTCACTCCTCCAGGTCGATCCTCCATGTCGATCCTCCATGTTGCTCCTCTATGTAACTACTCAATGTCGATTCTCCATCTCACTCCAGAATGTCACTCCAGAATGTTGCTCCACCATGTCCATCCAGAATGTACCTCAATGTTGTTAGTTCTCTATATCGCTCCGCGATGTCGCTCCTTCCTGTACTCCTCCATGTTGCTCTTCCATGTCGCTCCTCCATGTCACTCCTCCATGTCGATCATCCATGTCACTCCTCCATGTCACTCCTCCATTTCGCTCCTCCATGTAGATCCTTCATGTTTTTTCCTCCATGTTGCTCCTCCTTGTCACTCCTATATGTCACTCTTGCATGTTGCTATTCCATGTCACTCCTCCATGTCGCTACACCAACTCACTCTTCCATGTCACTCCATTTCACTCCCACCACGTCACTCCTCTATGTAACTCCTCATGTCACTCCTCCATGTCGCTACTCCATGTTACTCCTCCATGTCGCTACACCAACTCAAATCTCCTTGTCACTCCTCCATGTCACTCATCCATGTCATTCATCCATGTCACTCCTTTATGTCACTCCTCAATTTCACTTCTTTTTTTCTTCCATGCCACTACGTGTTGCTCCTCCATGTCGCTATTCCATGTGACTCCTCCATGTCACTCCTCCATGTCGCTATTCCATGTGACTCCTCCATGTCGCTCCACCAACTCCTTCCTCCATGTCACTCCTCCAAGTTACTCCTCCATGTTGCTCCTCCATGTTGCTCCTCCATGTCACTCCTCCATGTCACTCATCCATGACACTCCTCTATGTCACTCCTCTATGTCACTCGTCCATGTCACTCCTCCATGTAACTCCTCCATGTAGCTACTCCATGTCAATCCTCCATGTCGCTACACAAACTCACTCCTCATGTCACTCGTCCATGTCACTCCTCCATTTCACTCCTCCAAGTCACTCATCCATGTCCCTCCGCCATGTCACTCCACCATATCAAACCTCCTTCCTGATCAACCCTGTCACATCTCCAAGTCACTCCTCCATGTCCCTCCTCCATGTCACTACTCCTTGTCGCTCTTCCATGTTGCTCCTCCATGTCAGTCCTCCATGTCACTCATCCATGTCCCTCCGCCATGCCACTCCACCATATCAATCTTCCTTGGTGATCCGCCCTGTCACTTCTCCATGTCACTCTTCCATGTCTCTCCTCCACGTCATTCCTCTATATCACTCCTCCATGTCTCTCCTCCATGTCGCTCTAACAACTCACTCCTCCATGTCACTCCAACACTTCACTCCACCATGTCACTCCTCCAGGTCGCGACTCAAAGTCACTCCTCCATGTAACTACACCAACTCACTCCTCAATGTCACTCCTCCATGTCAGTACTTCATGTCACTCCTCCATGTCGCTACTGTAGTATCTTCTCTGCGACAGTGCTGTTGAAGTGATTAGAAAGGATGTTCCGTGGACACTGTTCGTGCTGGTATAATAGAGTTTATTACAAACAAGCAACAAATGTCATAACGGACATCTAGAACGCCCGGAGGTCTCAAGTCAGATCTGAAAGTCCCTCTCGTCGGGGCTCTCGCATCTTCTTATATAGGGTTCATGTCATGTAACATCTGAGCTGAGCGTACAAGATATTTATGGCTCCATTATCCTATATGTTTATCTTTCAGCCCCTGGTCTTAACATATGACCATTGTCCTTAACATGACCATTGTACGTCACCACGTATGCTTCTCACACATATGTTTATCCCTCCCGTTGTCCTCATATCATGTATACACCCAGTGTCCTCCGGGTCACATCGACCCGGGAGGACGAAAAAAATCCCTCACTCAGCACATTTTATTTGTTTTTCACATGACTTGTATTTTATGTTTTTCGACATGCCGCGGCCTGACTTTTTATTTGTTTTTGACATGACTATTTTGTTTTGCGGTTTGACACCTTGGTGACTCACCACGTGTCCCGGGTTGTCTGCTGCACACAGTCTCGGAGCAGGTAAAGAACTCAGTACAAACAACACACATGTCATATTCGTATCACTTTATTTGGTACACCTACACAAACCTTTCTACAGTCACACATCTGTACCCATAGACTGTACTTGTACCTACACCGTAACCCTCCCGTTGTCCTCATATCATGTATACACCCAGTGTCCTCCGGGTCGCATCGACCCCGTGGGATAAGAAAACCCTCACTCGGCACATGTAGGGCAGTATGCACGTGCACAGCCTTTGCAGATATATTTCTTACATCTACAGCACACAGTATGTGTTTTACAGTCCTTCTTGGGTGGGCAGATCTGACACCTCTTCCTCTTACTTGCCCCCGCGTGGGCAGTGGCTAGGGCAGCGGGATCATCCTCAGGTCGATCGAGACATCTAGCCCGCTGAACAGATTTCACGACTGCTGCAGATGCGTCTGTGCGGGGGAGACGCTCCCTTCTTTCGATCAGTGGAGTTACAAGTGCCTTTCCCAGCTGCTCAAGGAACACCCTCCTCTTGTTGCGCTTACCGGGCATCCAGCCGGGGTTGATCTCTCTCCATATCACAAAGGCGTTGTAGGAGGACACGTCAATGATGTTGTGGAAGACGGCCAGGGGCCAGCGGGCAGTCATCCTTCTGCAGCTGTACGTTCCAATCACTTTATCTAGGTTGTCCACGCCTCCTTTGGTACAGTTGTAGTCTAGGATGATGGCTGGCTTCCTGTCCTGGCGATCACTAATGTCAGCCTCCGTGTGCCGCGTGCTCATAAGCATGACATTCTTGTTCTTCTTCGGGAGGTAGGAGACTAGAGTGGTGCTGGACGTGAAGGCAAACTTGGACGAGAGGACCTGTCTTCCTTTCGTGGCAAGCAGTGCAGGTGGGAGCTCAGGCTTGTTCCTTCGAACCGTGCCAATCATGGTGATGTCCCTCTTCAGGAGCTGCTGTCCGAGTTCGTAAGAGGTGAAGAAGTTGTCACACGTGACATTGTGACCCTTCAGTCCCTCTGTGACATCGAGCACAACCCTCATCCCCTGGTTCTTCTCTGAGCCTCCACTGGCAGGCTTGCCGGTGTAGACCTGCATCATCCAAGCGTAGCTGGATTTGGTGTCACAGGCCACCCATGACTTGATCCCATATCTTGCTGGCTTGCTGGGCATATACTGCCGGAAGGGACAACGACCTTTGGATAGAAGACACGATCGTCGGTAATCAGTCTCTGTGTCACAGAAAGCAGTCACACGCACACACATATACACACACACGTCAGTTGTGCGATATATATATACACACATACACACGCATACATACCTCTGAATGGAACCAGCTGCTCATCCACTGTTACGTCAGGCCCTGGGTTGTAGAGGTGTGGCAACCGCTTTACCCACTTCTCCCAGACATCTCTTATGGCTGCCATCTTGTCAGTCGCACGTCTTGGGGGTCGTAACTCACGGTCATCAAATCGTAGCATGCTCGAGTAAGTGTGAAAGAGTTTGAGTGGCATCGTGGCACGGAAAATCGATCTACCGCTCTCCGCGTCCCATAGGCTAGCTGCAGCCTCACCTCGGGACCTGTATACACCCGCTAAGATTAGCAGCCCTACGTAGGCACGCAGATCAGTCTCATCCATCTTTTTCCAACTGTCACCATGTTTTCGACAACCCTCCAGATTAGTCATCTCCAGGATGAGGTTTTCTATTTCCGGTGTGAAGAACAGGTAGAACGTTGAAGCAATGTCACGGACGTGGGGAACGGCATATTGTGTGGGTCCTGGGGTCATGTCCAGGACCTTATGTTCTACCGTCCTGCCCCGTTTGTGATATGCTAGTGAGGACCATTTGATTGCTTTGTTTTTTGACAGGAAAGTCTGTCTTTTGACTCGAGGCGTTTCCTCCTCCTCCTCCTCCTCCTCCTCTTCTTCTTCTTCGTAGTCTTCGATTTTCGTTGTTGATGTTGTTGTTGTTGTCATCCTTTTCTTCGTCTTCTTCTACTTCTTCTTCGTCTCCTTCTGAGGATGATACATCTTGCTCTGGTCTGTATTCCTCTCCATCTTCTTCTTCTGACACATCCTCTGCTTCCTCTTCAGAATCAGGGTAGTCTTGCTGGTCACTTGACCAGATTTGCTCTAGAACCTGTTCAGCGGTGAAACGCGCAGCCATGGCTTCCGGTACGGAGAGGAGGATGAGGAGGACGAGGAGGAGCAGGAGGATGAGGAGGACGATGGGTGGGGGTGGGGGTGAATTCCCATGCGAATGTCACGTGGGAATGAAAGGAAAACGTAACTAACAAAAGCAAAGTTTCCCCTATGTGATGTTTGGGTCACGGTGGGGATCAAGTCCGGACATGTTCACGCGCGCCTCCGATTGATGTCAGACAGACCTACGGCGCACTTGATTTTCTTGGGCTCAAGTCCGGACATGTTCACGCGCGCTACCGATTGATGTCAGACAGACCTACGGCGTACTTGATTTCTTTCTTTTTTTTTGTTGAGCACGCACGGGGTAGGAGGGGGTGGGGGGCTGAATTGTTCTAGAACCTGTTCAGCAGTGAAACGCGCAGCCATGGCTTCCGGTACGGAGAGGAGGAGGAGGAGGAGGAGGAGGAGGAGGAGGAGGAGCAGGAGGAGGGGTGGGGGTGAATTCCCATGCGAATGTCACGTGGGAATGAAAGGAAAACGAAATGCAACTAACAAAGACAAAGTTTCCCTTTGTAATGTTTGGGTCACGGTGGGGGATCAAGTGTAGCATGCAGGAGATTTTTGTTTCCCTGTGGGGGGTGGGGGGTGGGGGAGGATATACTTGCGGAGAGCGGGTCCTTTTGACCCCGAGGACAGTGGGAAGGAGGGTATTACGTGAGAGCGGGTCCTTATGACCCGAGGACAGTGGGAAGGAGGGTTGTGTACGTGAGAGCGGGTCCTTATGACCCGAGGACAGTGGGAAGGAGGGTTGTGTACGTGAGAGCGGGTCCTTATGACCCGAGGACAGTGGGAAGGAGGGTTGTGTACGTGAGAGCGGGTCCTTATGACCCGAGGACAGTGGGAAGGAGGGTTGTGTACGTGAGAGCGGGTCCTTATGACCCGAGGACAGTGGGAAGGAGGGTTGTGTACGTGAGAGCGGGTCCTTATGACCCGAGGACAGTGGGAAGGAGGGTTGTGTACGTGAGAGCGGTGGGAAGGAGGGTTGTGTACGTGAGAGCGGGTCCTTTGACCCGAGGACAGTGGGAAGGAGGGTTGTGTACGTGAGAGCGGGTCCTTATGACCCGAGGACAGTGGGAAGGAGGGTTGTTACGTGAGAGCGGGTCCTTATGACCCGAGGACAGTGGGAAGGAGGGTTGTGTACGTGAGAGCGGGTCCTTTGACCCGAGGACAGTGGGAAGGAGGGTTGTGTACGTGAGAGCGGGTCCTTATGACCCGAGGACAGTGGGAAGGAGGGTGTACGTGAGAGCGGGTCCTTATGACCCGAGGACAGTGGGAAGGAGGGTGTACGTGAGAGCGGGTCCTTATGACCCGAGGACAGTGGGAAGGAGGGTGTACGTGAGAGCGGGTTTTGACCCGAGGACAGTGGGAAGGAGGGTTGTGTACGTGAGAGCGGGTCAGTCTGACCCGAGGACAGTGGGAAGGAGGGTTGTGTACGTGAGAGCGGGTCCTTATGACCCGAGGACAGTGGGAAGGAGGGTTGTGTACGTGAGAGCGGGTCCTTATGACCCGAGGACAGTGGGAAGGAGGAGTATACGTGAGAGCGGGTCCTTATGACCCGAGGACAGTGGGAAGGAGGAGTATACGTGAGAGCGGGTCCTTATGACCCGAGGACAGTGGGAAGGAGGGTTGTGTACGTGAGAGCGGGTCGGACTGACCCCGAGGACAGTGGGAAGGAGGAGTATACGTGAGAGCGGGTCCTTATGACCCGAGGACAGTGGGAAGGAGGGTTGTGTACATGAGAGCGGGTCGGACTGACCCCGAGGACAGTGGGAAGGAGGGTTATACGTGAGATCGGGTCCTTTTGCTTCTCAAGAAACACTGTAAAAGCTCATTAGACATACCTGCGGGTCAATATAACCCCGGGACAGCGGGAGGTTTTTAGGCAGCTCTCCTCCCGGGGAAGGTAATGACATGAGGATATAGATAAACTCGGGTATCTAAGTCATTTTAGTCGCTGTTATTTTTTTCCATATAAAGTTAAATTAGTCATTCCCAAAAACCTTTTCAATTTTCTGTCGCCTGTATGTAGCTTTCTATCAAAGTTTTCCTTCGTCATAAGTTCCATGTCTTTAGGGATGTGTACACCGAGGACATCTATTGGGACGTCTGACCATTTTAGTGGCGGATTGCTATAGATGTTAAACTTTGCACCTTTCAGAGATCCAATTCGCAACACGGTACATTTATCGTAGGTAGGTTTTAGTCCGGAAATAACCGAAAAGTTATTCAGCTCTTCAACTAATGCAGTAAAGGATGCGACATTTGGTTGGATTTGACAGTTTACATCGTCCACATACACATTGAGATTTTTTAATTCCAAACCATTTTTGTTATACATTCTTGCTTTTTGGGCTAAGATTTCTATAGCTATAATAAATAGATGCAAAGACAGCGGATGTCCTTGTTTCAATCCTCTATATTGCTTAATGGGTTCAGAAAAAAAAACAATAAAAAAACAGTGTTTATCATTTTACACTTTGGACTACTACTACATTTATATTTTATCCAACTAAATAAAGAATCTCCAAAGATAAAATATTCTAATCATTTATAAATAAAATCCAAACGTACTTTATCGAATCCTTTCTCAAAGTCAGCAAAAACACAAATGAAAGCAGTGGTTTGTGTTGAGTCGTGTTGATATTCAATTATTTCGATTACTCTTGCTGCGGGTCAATATGACCCGGAGACAGCGGGAGGGGTTATAAACATGCCGGTGGGTCAGTGTGACCCACGGGGCAGCGGGAGGGTTATAATAAGGGGCCACGCTGTCTGGTGCCAGACATATGTTTACAATATGGGCCTCTCTTGTATTGTGCCGGACTTAAAAATATACCACACTACACAAACTCAACCCTCCTTGTTACTCCTCTATGTCACTCATCCATGTCATTCCTCCATGTCACTCCTTTATGTAACTCCTCCAATTCACTCCTCCATGTCACTCCTCCATGTCACTCATCCATGTCCCTCCGCAATGTCACTACACCCTATCAATCTTCCTTGGTGATCCGACCTGTCACTTCTCCATGTCACAACACAAACTCAACCCTCCTTGTCACTCCTCCATGTCACTCATCCATGTCAATCTTCCATGTCACTCCTTTATGTCAATCCTCCAATTCACTCACCATGTCACCTCTATTTGTCTTCCATGTTACTTCTCCATGTCCATCCTTCATGTCACTCCTCTGTGTTGCTCCTCCATGTCACTTCTCCAAGTCACTCACCCATGTTCCTCCACGATGTCACTCCACCATATCAACTCTCTTTCCTGATCTACCCTGTCACTTCTCCAAGTCACTCCTCCATGTTCCTCCTCCATGTCACTACTCCATGTCACTCCTCCATGTCGCTACTCCGTGTTGCTCCTCCACATCAATTCTCTATGTCACTCCTCCATGTCACTCCTCCATGTCGCTATTCCATGTCAGTCCTCCATGTCGCTACACCAACTCACTCTTCCATGTCACTTCTCCATGTCGCTTCTCCATGTCACTCCTCCATGACAATACACCAACTCAAACCTCTTTGTCCATCCTCCATGTTACTCCTCCGTGTTGCTCCTCCATGTCACTCCTCCATGTCACTCCTCCATGTCGCTACTCTATGTGACTCCTCCATGTCGCTCCACCAACTCCTTCCTCCATGTTACTCCTCCATGTCACTCCTCCATGTCAATCATTTATGTCACTCCTCCAAGTTACTCCTCCATGTCGCTCCTCCATGTTGCTCCTCCATGTCACTCCTCCATGTCACTCATCCATGTCACTCCTCTATGTCACACCTCCATGTCACTCCTCTATGTCACTCGTCCATGTCACTCCTCCATGTAACTCCTCCATGTAGCTACTCCATGTCACTCCATGTCGCTACACAACCTCACTCCTCATGTCACTCCTCCATGTCACTCCTGCATTTCACTCCTCCAAGTCACTCATCCATTTCCCTCCGCCATGTCACTCCACCATATCAACCCTCCTTCCTTATCAACCCTGTCACATCTCCAAGTCACTCCTCCATGTCACTTCTCCATGTCAGTCCTCCATGTCGCTCCTCCATGTAGCTCCTCCGTGTCACTCCTCCATGTCACTCATCCATGTCCCTCCGCCATGTCACTCCACCATATCAATCTTCCTTTGTGATCTGCCCTGTCACTCCTCCATGTCACTCCTCCATGTCGCTCTAACAACTCACTCCTCCATGTCATTCATCCATGTCATTCCTCCATGTCACTCCTTTATGTCACTCCTCCAATACACTCCTCCATGTCGCTCCTCCGTGTTGCTCCTCCTTGTCACTCCTCCAAGTCACTCACCCATGTCCTTCCACGATGTCACTCCGCCATATAAACCCTCCTTCCTGATCAACCCTGTCACTCCTCCAAGTCACTCACCCATGTCACTACTTCAAGTCAATCCTCCATGTCGCTACACAAACTCATCCCTCCTTGTCACTCCTCCATGTCACTCATCCATGTCATTCCTCCAATTCACTCCTCCATGTCACCTCTATATGTCTTCCATGTCACTCCTCCATGTCCATCCTCCATGTCACTCCTCCATGTCTCTCCTCCATGTCGCTCTAACAACTCACTCCTCCATGTCACTCCTCCAGGTCACTCCTCCATGTCACTACTTCATGTCACTCCTCCATGTCGCTACACAAACTCAACCCTCCTTGTCACTCCTCCATGTCACTCATCCATGTCATTCCTCCATGTCACTCCTCCATGTCCATCCTCCATGTCACTCCTCCATGTCCCTCCTCCATATCACTACTCCATGATAATCCTCCATGTCGCTCCTCCGTGTTGCTCCTCCACATCAATCCTCTATGTCAGTCCTCCATGTCGCTACACCAACTCACTCTTCCATGTCACTTCTCCATGTCGCTTCTCCATGTCACTCCTCCATGACAATACACCAACTCAAACCTCTTTGTCCATCCTCCATGTTACTCCTCCGTGTTGCTCCTCCATGTCACTCCTCCATGTCACTCCTCCATGTCGCTACTCTATGTGACTCCTCCATGTCGCTCCACCAACTCCTTCCTCCATGTTACTCCTCCATGTCACTCCTCCATGTCAATCATTTATGTCACTCCTCCAAGTTACTCCTCCATGTCGCTCCTCCATGTTGCTCCTCCATGTCACTCCTCCATGTCACTCATCCATGTCACTCCTCTATGTCACACCTCCATGTCACTCCTCTATGTCACTCGTCCATGTCACTCCTCCATGTAACTCCTCCATGTAGCTACTCCATGTCACTCCATGTCGCTACACAACCTCACTCCTCATGTCACTCCTCCATGTCACTCCTGCATTTCACTCCTCCAAGTCACTCATCCATTTCCCTCCGCCATGTCACTCCACCATATCAACCCTCCTTCCTTATCAACCCTGTCACATCTCCAAGTCACTCCTCCATGTCACTTCTCCATGTCAGTCCTCCATGTCGCTCCTCCATGTAGCTCCTCCGTGTCACTCCTCCATGTCACTCATCCATGTCCCTCCGCCATGTCACTCCACCATATCAATCTTCCTTTGTGATCTGCCCTGTCACTCCTCCATGTCACTCCTCCATGTCGCTCTAACAACTCACTCCTCCATGTCATTCATCCATGTCATTCCTCCATGTCACTCCTTTATGTCACTCCTCCAATACACTCCTCCATGTCGCTCCTCCGTGTTGCTCCTCCTTGTCACTCCTCCAAGTCACTCACCCATGTCCTTCCACGATGTCACTCCACCATATAAACCCTCCTTCCTGATCAACCCTGTCACTCCTCCAAGTCACTCACCCATGTCACTACTTCAAGTCAATCCTCCATGTCGCTACACAAACTCATCCCTCCTTGTCACTCCTCCATGTCACTCATCCATGTCATTCCTCCAATTCACTCCTCCATGTCACCTCTATATGTCTTCCATGTCACTCCTCCATGTCCATCCTCCATGTCACTCCTCCATGTCTCTCCTCCATGTCGCTCTAACAACTCACTCCTCCATGTCACTCCTCCAGGTCACTCCTCCATGTCACTACTTCATGTCACTCCTCCATGTCGCAACACAAACTCAACCCTCCTTGTCACTCCTCCATGTCACTCATCCATGTCATTCCTCCATGTCACTCCTCCATGTCCATCCTCCATGTCACTCCTCCATGTCCCTCCTCCATATCACTACTCCATGTTACTCCTCCATGTCGCTCCTCCGTGTTGCTCCTCCACATCAATCCTCTATGTCACTCCTCCATGTTGCTCCTCCAAGTCACTCCTCTATGTAACTCCTACATGTAGCTACTCCATGTCACTACTTCATGTCACTCCTCCATGTAACTCCTCCATGTCGCTACACAAACTTACTCCTCATGTCAGTCCTCCATGTCACTCCTCCATGTCACTCCTCCAAGTCACTCACCCATGTCCCTCCGCGATGTCACTCCACCATATCAACCCTCCTTGGTTAACTGCCCTGTCACTTCTCCATGTCACTCTTCCATGTCTCTCCTCCACATCACTCCTCTATGTCACTCATCCATGTCATTCCTCCATGTCACTCCTCCATGTCTCTCCTCCATGTCACTCTAACAACTCACTCCTCCATGTCACTCCTCCATGTTGCTCCTCCGTGTTAATCATCCATGTCATTCCTCCATGTCACTCGTTATGTCACTCCTCCAATTCACTCCTCCATGTCACCTCTATATGTCTTCCATGTCACTCCTCCATGTCACTCCTCCATGTCACTACTCCATGTCACTCCTCCATGTTGCTCCTCCGTGTTGCTCCTCCATGTCACTCCTCCAAGTCATTCACCCATGTCCCTCCATGATGTCACTCCACCATATAAACCCTAGTTCCTTATCAACCCTGTCACTCCTCCAATTCACTCCTCCATGTCACCTCTATATGTCTTCCATGTCACTCCTTCATGTCCCTCCTCCATGTCGCTACACCAACTCACTCTTCCATGTCACTCCACCATTTCACCCCTTTATGTCCCTCCTCCATGTCACTACTCCATGTCACACCTCCATGTCGCTCCTCCGTGTTGCTCCCCCACATCAATCCTCTATGTCACTCCTCCATGTTGCTCCTCCAAGTCACTCCTCCATGTAACTCCTACATATAGCTACTCCATGTCACTACTCCATGTCACTCCTCCATGTCGCTCCTCCGTGATGCTCCTCCAAGTCACTCATCCATGTCACTCATCCATGTCATTCCTCCATGTCACTCCTTTATGTCACTCCTCCAATTCACTCCTCCATGTAACACCTCCGTGTCACTCATCCACGTCCCTCTGCCATGTCACTCCACCCTATCAATCTTCCTTGGTGATCTGCCCTGTCACTTCTCCATGTCACTCTTCCATGTCTCTCCTCCACGTCATTCCTCTATGTCTCTCCTCCACGTCACTCCTCTATGTCACTCCTCCATGTCTCTCCTCCATGTTGCTCTAACAACTCACTCCTCCATGTCACTCCACCATTTCAATCCTCCATGTAACTCCTCCAGCTCACTCCTCCATGTCGCTACTCAAAGTCACTCCTCCATGTCACTACACCAACTCACTCCTCAATGTCACTCCTCCATGTCACTCATCCATGTCATTCCTCCATATCACTCCTTTATGTCACTCCTCCAATTCACTCCTCCATGTCACCTCTATATGTCTTCCATGTCACTCCTCCATGTCCATCATCCATGTCACTACTCCATGTCACTCCTCCATGTCACTCCTCCATGTCGCTATTCCATGTCAGTCCTCCATGTCACTCCTCCATGTCACTCTTCCATATCTGTCCGCAACGTCACTCCTCTATGTCACTCCTCCATGTCACTCCTCCATGTCACTCCTCCATGTCTCTCCTCCATGTCGCTATAACAACTCACTCCTCCATGTCACTCCACCATTTCACTCCTCCATGTCACTCCTCCAGGTCACTCCTCCATGTCGCTACTCAAAGTCACTCCTCCATGTTACTACAACAACTCACTCCTCAACGTCACTCCTCCATGTCACTACTTCATGTCACTCCTCCATGTCGCTACTCCATATGACTCCTCCATGTCGCTCCACCAACTCACTCCTCCACGTCGCTCTTCCATGTTGCTCTTCCATGTCACTCCTCCATGTAACTCATCTATGTCCCTCCGCCATGTCACTACACCAACTCAATCCTTTTTGTCACTCCTCCATGTCACTCATCCATGTCATTTCTATATGTCTTCCATGTCACTGTCCCTCCTCAATGTCGCTACACCAACTCACTCCTCCATGTCACTCCTCCATATCGCTACTCCATGTCATTCCTCCTTGTCACTCTTCCATGTCGCTCCTCCATGTCTATTCTTTATGTCACTCCTCCAAGTTACTCCTCCATGTCACTTCTATATGTCTTCCATGTGACTCCTCCATGTTCATCCTCCATGTCACTCCTCCACATCACTCCTCCATGTCACACCTCCATGTCACCCCTCCATGTCGCTACACCAACTCATTCCTCATGTCACTCCTCCAAGTCAATCACCATTGTCCCTCCATGATGTCACTTCAATATATCAACCCTCCTTCCTGGTCAACCCTGTCACTTCTCCAAGTCACTCCTCCATATCCCTCCTCCATGTCACTCCTCCATGTCACAATAACTTGCTGCTCCACGTCGCTCCTCCATGTAACCCCTCTGTCACTGCTCTATGTTTCTCCTCCACAAAACTCCTCTCTGTCATTCCTGCATGTCACTCCTCACTGTCACTCCTCCATGTCCAGCCTCCAAGACACTCCTCTGTTTAACTCCTCCATGTTCCTCATCCATGTCACTTCACCATGTCGCTACACCAACTAACTACTCCATATCACTCCTCAATGTCACTCCTCTATGTCACTCATCCTTGTCACTCCTCCATGTCACTACTCAGTGATGATCCACCATGTCACTGCTCCATATTGATCCTCCATGTCACTCATCCATGTCCCTCCGCCATGTCACTCCACCATATCAATCTTCCTTGGTGATCCGCCCTGTCACTTCTCCATGTCACTATTCCATGTCTCTCCTCCACGTCATACCTCTATATCACTCCTCCATGTCTCTCCTCCATGTCGCTCTAACAACTCACTCCTCCATGTCACTCCACCATTTCACTCCTCCATGTCACTCCTCCAGGTCACTCCTCCATGTCACTACTTCATGTCACTCCTCCATGTCGCTACTCCATGTGACTCCTCCAAGTCGCTCCAACAACTCACTCCTCCACGTTGATCCTCCATGTTGCTCTTCCATGTCACTCCTCCATGTAACTCATCTATGTCCCTCCGCCATGTCACTACACCAACTCAATCCTTCTTGTCACTCCTCCATGTCACTTCTATATGTCTTCCATGTCACTCCTCCATGTTCTTCCTACATGTCACTCCTCCATATCACTCCTCCATTTCACTCCTCCATGTCGCTACACCAATTCATTTCTCATGTCACTCCTCCATGTCGCTACTCCATGTCGCTACACCAACTCAACCCTCCTTGTAATTCCTCCATGTCACTCATCCATATCAATCCCCCATGTCACTCCTCATGTCACTCCTCCATTTCACTCCTTTATGTCACTCCTCCAAGTTACTCCTAAATGTTGCTACTCCATGTGACTCCTCCATGTTGCTCCACCAACTCACTCCTCCATGTTGCTCCTCCATGTTGCTCCTCCAATTCACTCCTCCAAGTCACCTCTATATGTCTTCCATGTCACTCCTCCATGTCTATCCTCCATGTCACTACTCCATGTGACTCCTCCATGTCGCTCCTCCGTGTTGCTCCTCCATGTCACTTCTCCAAGTCACTCACCTATGTCGCTCCACGATGTCACTACTTCATGTCACTCCTCCATGTCGCTCCTCCGTGTTGCTCCTCCACATCAATCCTCTATGTCACTCTTCCATGTAACTCCTACATGTCACTCCTCCATATTGCTCCTCCGTGTTGCTCCTCCAAGTCACTTCTCCATGTAGTTACTCCATGTCACTCCTCCATGTCGCTACACAAACTCCTCCATGTCCATCCTCCATGTCACTACTCCACATCAATCCTCTATGTCACTCCTCCATGTCACTCCTCCATGTCACTCCTCCATGTCACTCCTCCATGTCCCTCCTCCATGTCACTACTCCTTGTCACTATTCCATGTCACTCCTCCATGTCGCTACACAAACTCCTCCATGTCCATCCTCCATGTCACTCCTCCATGTTGCTTCTCCATGTCCATCCTCCATGTCACTCCTCCATGTATTTCCTCCATGTCGCTACTCTGTGTCACTTCTCCAAGTCACTCCTCCATGTCCATCCTCCATGTCACTAATCCACATCAATCCTCTATGTCACTCCTCCATGTCACTCCTCCATGTCTCTCCTCCATGTCACTCCACCATTTCACTCCTCCATGTCACTACTCCATGTCACTCCTCCATGTTGCTCCTCCGTATTGCTCATCCATGTCACTCCTCCATGTCGCTACACAAACTCCTCCATGTCCATCCTCCATGTCACTACTCCACATCAATCCTCTATGTTACTCCTCCAAGTCACTCCTCCATGTCACTCCTCCATGTCACTCATCCATGTCCCTCCGCCATGTCACTCCACCCTATCAATCTTCCTTGGTGATCCGACCTGTCGCTCCTCCATGTCACTACTCCATGTCACTCCTCCATGTCGCTCCTCCGTGTTGCTCCTCCACATCAATCCTCTTTGTCACTCCTCCATGTCACTCCTCCATGTCACTCCTCCATGTTGCTATTCCATGTCAGTACTCCATGTCGCTACATCAACTCACTCTTTCATGTTACTCCTCCATGTCACTCCTATATGTCACTCGTCCATGTCACTCCTCCATGTAACTCCTCCATGTAGCTACTCCATGTCACTCCTCCATGTCACTACACAAACTCACTCCTCATGTCACTACTCCATGTCACTCATCCATTACACTCCTCCAAGTCCTTCCTCCATGTCCCTCCTCCATGTCACTCCTCCATGTCACTACACCAACTCACTCTTCCATGTCACTCCTCCATGTCACTACTCAATGATAATCCCCCATGTCACTGCTCCATGTTGATCCTCCATGTCGATCATCTATGTTGCTCCTCCATTTCACTCCTCCATGTGTTCCATGTTGCTCCTCCATGTCCATCCTCCATGTCACTCATCCATGTCACTCATACATGTCCCTCCGCCATGTCACTCCACCATATAAATCTTCCTTTGTGATCTTCCCTGTCACTCCTCCATGTCACTCCTCATGTCGCTCTAACAACTCACTCCTCCATGTCATTCATCCATGTCATTACTCCATGTCACTCCTTTATGTCACTCCTCCAATACACTCCTCCTTGTCACCTCTATAAGTCTTCCATGTCACTCCTACATGTCCATCCTCCATGTCACTACTCCACATCAATCCTCTATGTCACTCCTCCATGTCGCTCCTCCGTGTTACTCCTCCTTGTCACTCCTCCAAGTCACTCACCCATGTCCTTCCACGATGTCACTCCACCATATAAACCCTCCTTCCTGATCAACCTTGTCACTCCTCCAAGTCACTCACCCATGTCACTAATTCATGTCAAACCTCCATGTCGCTACACAAACTCAACCCTCCTTGTCACTCCTCCATGTCACTCATCCATGTCATTCCTCCAATTCACTCCTCCATGTCACCTCTATATGTCTTCCATGTCACTCCTCCATGTCCATCCTCCATGTCACTACTCCATGTCACTCCTCCATGTCGCTTCTTTTGTGTTGCTCCTCCTTGTCACTCCTCCAAGTCACTCACCCATGTCCCTCCATGATGTCACTACTCCACATCAATCCTCTATGTCACTCCTCCATGTCACTCCTCCATGTCTCTCCTCATTGTCGCTCTAACAACTCACTCCTCCATGTCACTCCTCCAGGTCACTCCTCCATGTCACTACTTCATGTCACTCCTCCATGTCGCTACACAAACTAAACCCTCCTTGTCAGTCCTCCATGTCACTCATCCATGTCATTCCTCCATGTCACTCCTCCATGTCCATCCTCCATGTCACTCCTCCATGTCCCTCCTCCATATCACTACTCCATGTTACTCCTCCATGTCGCTCCTCCGTGTTGCTCCTCCACATCAATCCTCTATGTCACTCCTCCATGTTGCTCCTCCAAGTCACTCCTCTATGTAACTCCTACATGTAGCTACTCCATGTCACTACTCCATGTCACTCCTCCATGTCGCTCATCCTTGTTGCTCCTCCAAGTCACTCCTCCATGTCACTCCTCCATGTCGCTACACAAACTCACTCCTCATGTCAGTCCTCCATGTCACTCCTCCATGTCACTCCTCCAAGTCACTCACCCATGTCTCTCCGCGATGTCACTCCACCATATCAACCCTCCTTGGTTAACCGCCCTGTCACTTCTCCATGTCACTCTTCCATGTCCCTCCTCCACGTCACTCCTCTATGTCACTCATCCATGTCATTCCTCCATGTCACTCCTCCATGTCTCTTCTCTATGTCGCTCTAACAACTCACTCCTCCATGTCACTCCACCATTTCACTCCTCCATGTCACTCCTTCAGATCACTCCTCCATGTCACTCATCCACGTCATTCCTCCATGTCACTCGTTTATGTCACTCCTCCAATTCACTCCTCCATGTCACCTATATATGTCTTCCATGTCACTCCTCCATGTCCATTCTCCATGTCACTACTCCATGTCACTCCTCCATGTCCATCCTCCATGTAACTCCTACATGTCAATCCCTCATGTCACTCCTCCATGTCACTCCTTTTTGTCACTCCTCCATGTCACTACACCAATTCACTCCTCGTCATTGCTCCATGTCGCTACACCAACTCACTCCTCGTCACTCCTCCATGTCGCTACTCCATGTCACTCCTTCATGTCGCTACACCAACTCAATCTTCCTTGTCACTCCTCCATGTCACTCATCCATGTCATTCCTACTTGTCACTCCTTTAAGTCACTCCTCCAAGCCACTCCTCAATTTCACTTCTATATGTATTCCATGTCACTCCTCCATGTCGCTCCTCTGTGTTGCTCCTCCATGTCACTCCTCCATGTCACTTCTCCATGTAGATCCTTCATGTTGCTCCTCCATGCTGCTCCTCCTTGTCACTCCTCCATGTCACTCATCCATGTCATTCCTCCATGTTACTCCTCCATTTCACTCCTCCAAGTCTCTCCTCCATTTTTCTCCTCTATGTTACTCCTCCATGTCACTCCTCCTTGTCACTTCTATATTTCTTCCATGTCACTCATCCAGGTCCCTCCTCCATGTCACACCTCCATGCCACTCCTCCATGTCGCTACTCCATTTCACTCTTCCATGTCGCTAAACCAACTCACTCCTCGTCACTCCTCCATGTCGTTACTCCATGTCACTCCTCCATGTCGCTACACTAACTCAATCCTTCTTGTCACTCCTCCATGTCACTCCTCCAAGTCACTCCTCCTTGTCACTTCTATATGTCTTCCATGTCACTCCTCCATGTCGCTACTCCATTTCAATTTGCCATGTCGCTACACCAACTCACTCCTCGTCACTCCTCCATGTCGTTACTCCATGTCACTCCTCCATGTCGCTACATTAACTCAATCCTCCTTGTCACTCCTTTATGTCACTCCTCCAAGTTACTAGTCCATGTCACTTCTATATGTCTTCCATGTCACTCCTCCATGTCCATCCTCCATGTCACTCATCCATGTCATTTCTCCATGTCACTCTTCCATGTCACTCCTTTATGTCATTCCTCCAAGTCACTCCTCCATGTCGCTACTCATTGTGACTCCTTCATGTCGCTCCACCAACTCACTCCTCCATGTTACTCCTCCATGTCACTCCTCCACATCACTCCTCTATGTCACTCCTCCATGTCTCACCTACATGTCACTCCTACATGTCGTTACTCCACTTCACTCCTCCATGTCGCTACGCCAACTCACTTCTCATGTCACTCCTCCGTGTCGATACTCCATGTCACTCCTCCATTTAACTATTCCATGTCGCTCCTCCATTTAATTTCTCCAAGTCTTCAATGTCATGTCTCTTATCTTTGAAGCTCCACATTGTCACTCCTCTATGTAACTCCTCCATGTCACTCCTCCATGTAGCTACTCCATGTCACTCCTCCATGTAACTCTTCCATGTCGCTCCTCCATGTAACTTCTCCAAGTCTTCAATGTCATGTCTCTTATCTGTGTAGCTCCACATTGTCACTCCTCTATATCAATCCTCCGTGTCACTTCTACATGTTTTCCATGAAAATTCTCCATGTCACACCTCCATGTCTCTATTCCACCTCAAACCTCTTTGTCACTCCTCCATGTCACTCATCCATGTCCCTCTGCCATGTCACTCCACCATATCAATCCTCCTTTCTGATCAACCCTGTCACTTTTCTATGTCACTCCTCCATGTCTCTCATCCACGTCAATCCTCTATGTCACTCCTCCATGTCACTCCTCTATGTCACTCCTCTATGTCGCTCCGCGATGTCGCTCCTTCCTGTAGCTCCTCCACGTTGCTCTTCCATGTCGCTCCTCCATGTCACTCCTCCTTGTCGATCATCCATGTCACTCCTCCATGTCACTCCTCCATTTCGCTCCTCCATGTAGATCCTTCATGTTTTTCCTCCATGTCGCTCCTCCTTGTCACTCCTCCATGTCACTCTTCCATGTTGCTATTCCTTGTCGCTACTCCATGTCGCTACACCAACTCACTCTTCCATGTCACTCCATTTCACTCCACCACGTCACTCCTCTATGTAACTCCTCATGTCACTCCTCCATGTCGCTAATCCATGTTACTCCTCCATGTCGCTACACCAACTCAAACCTCCTTGTCACTCCTCCATGTCACTCATCCATGTCATTCATCCATGTCACTCCTTTATGTCACTCCTCCAATTCACTCCTCAATTTCACTTCTATATAACTTCCATGTCACTCCTCCATGTCGCTCATCCATGTCATTCATCCATGTCACTCCTTTATGTCACTCCTCCAATTCACTCCTCCATGTCACTCATCCATGTCCCTCCGCCATGTCACTCCACCCTATCAATCTTCCTTGGTGATCCGACCTGTCACTTCTCCATGTCACAACACAAACTCAACCCTCCTTGTCACTCCTCCATGTCACTCATCCATGTCAATCCTCCATGTCACTCCTTTATGTCACTCCTCCAATTCACTCACCATGTCACCTCTATATGTCTTCCATGTCACTCCTCCATGTCCATCCTCCATGTCCCTCCTCCATGTCACTCCTCCATGTCACTCCTCCATGTCGCTATTCCATGTCTGTCCTCCATGTCGCTACACCAACTCACTCTTCCATGATACTCCTCCATGTCGCTACTCCATGTGACTCCTCCATGTCAATACACCAACTCAAACCCCTTTGTCCATCCTCCATGTCGCTACACCAACTCACTCTTCCATGTCATTTCTCCATGTCTCTTCTCCATGTCACTCCTCCTTGTCAATACACCAACTCAAACCTCTTTGTCCATCCTCCATGTCACTCCTCCGTGTTGCTCCTCCATGTAACTTCTCCATGTCACTCCTCCATGTCGCTACTCTATGTGACTCCTCCATTTCGCTCCACCAACTCCTTCCTCCATGTTACTCCTCCATGTCACTCCTCCATGTCTATCCTTTATGTCACTCCTCCAAGATACTCCTCCTTTTCGCTCTTCCATGTTGCTCCTCCATGTCTCTCCTCCATGTCACTCATCCATGTCATGCCTCTTTGTCACTCCTCCATGTCACTCCTCTATGTCACTCGTCCATGTCACTCCTCCATGTAACTCCTCCATGTAGCTACTCCATGTCACTCCTCCATGTCACTCCTCCATGTCCCTCTGCCATGTCACTCCAGCATATAAATCCTCCTTCCTGATAAACCCTGTCACTTCTCTATGTCACTCCTCCATGTCTCTCATCCACGTCCATCCTTTATGTCACTCCTCCATGTCACTCCTCCATGTAGCTACTCCATGTCACTCCTCCATGTAACTCTTCCATGTCGCTCCTCCATGTAACTTCTCCAAGTCTTCAATGTCAAGTCTCTCATCTGTGTAGCTCCACATTGTCACTCCTCCATATCACTCCTCCGTGTCACTTCTACATGTTTTCCATGCCACTTCTCCATGTCACACCTCCATGTCTCTATTCCACATCAATCCACTATGTCACTCCTCCATGTCACTCCTCTATGTCACTCCTTTATGTCACTCCTCCAAGACATACCTCCATGTCATTCCTCCATGTCCCTCCTCCATGTCACACCTCCGTGTCACTCCTCCATGTCGCTACTCCTTTTCATTCCTCCATGTCGCCACACCAACTCAATCTTCCTTGTCACTCCTCCATGTCACTCCACCATATCAATCGTCCTTGCTGATCCGCCCTATCACTTCTCCATGTCACTCCTCCATGTCACTTCTATGTCTTCCATGTCACTCCTCCATGTCGCTACACCAACTCAATCTTCCTTGTCACTACTCCATGTCACTCCTCCAAGACATTCCTCCATGTCATTCCTCCATGTCACTCCACCCTATCAATCTTCCTTGGTGATCCGACCTGTCACTTCTCCATGTCACAACACAAACTCAACCCTCCTTGTCACTCCTCCATGTCACTCATCCATGTCAATCCTCCATGTCACTCCTTTATGTCACTCCTCCAATTCACTCACCATGTCACCTCTATATGTCTTCCATGTCACTCCTCCATGTCCATCCTCCATGTCCCTCCTCCATGTCACTCCTCCATGTCACTCCTCCATGTCGCTATTCCATGTCTGTCCTCCATGTCGCTACACCAACTCACTCTTCCATGATACTCCTCCATGTCGCTACTCCATGTGACTCCTCCATGTCAATACACCAACTCAAACCCCTTTGTCCATCCTCCATGTCGCTACACCAACTCACTCTTCCATGTCATTTCTCCATGTCTCTTCTCCATGTCACTCCTCCTTGTCAATACACCAACTCAAACCTCTTTGTCCATCCTCCATGTCACTCCTCCGTGTTGCTCCTCCATGTAACTTCTCCATGTCACTCCTCCATGTCGCTACTCTATGTGACTCCTCCATTTCGCTCCACCAACTCCTTCCTCCATGTTACTCCTCCATGTCACTCCTCCATGTCTATCCTTTATGTCACTCCTCCAAGATACTCCTCCTTTTCGCTCTTCCATGTTGCTCCTCCATGTCTCTCCTCCATGTCACTCATCCATGTCATGCCTCTTTGTCACTCCTCCATGTCACTCCTCTATGTCACTCGTCCATGTCACTCCTCCATGTAACTCCTCCATGTAGCTACTCCATGTCACTCCTCCATGTCACTCCTCCATGTCCCTCTGCCATGTCACTCCAGCATATAAATCCTCCTTCCTGATAAACCCTGTCACTTCTCTATGTCACTCCTCCATGTCTCTCATCCACGTCCATCCTTTATGTCACTCCTCCATGTCACTCCTCCATGTAGCTACTCCATGTCACTCCTCCATGTAACTCTTCCATGTCGCTCCTCCATGTAACTTCTCCAAGTCTTCAATGTCAAGTCTCTCATCTGTGTAGCTCCACATTGTCACTCCTCCATATCACTCCTCCGTGTCACTTCTACATGTTTTCCATGCCACTTCTCCATGTCACACCTCCATGTCTCTATTCCACATCAATCCACTATGTCACTCCTCCATGTCACTCCTCTATGTCACTCCTTTATGTCACTCCTCCAAGACATACCTCCATGTCATTCCTCCATGTCCCTCCTCCATGTCACACCTCCGTGTCACTCCTCCATGTCGCTACTCCTTTTCATTCCTCCATGTCGCCACACCAACTCAATCTTCCTTGTCACTCCTCCATGTCACTCCACCATATCAATCGTCCTTGCTGATCCGCCCTATCACTTCTCCATGTCACTCCTCCATGTCACTTCTATGTCTTCCATGTCACTCCTCCATGTCGCTACACCAACTCAATCTTCCTTGTCACTACTCCATGTCACTCCTCCAAGACATTCCTCCATGTCATTCCTCCATGTCACTCCTTTATGTCACTCCTCCAAGACATTCCTCGATGTCATTCCTCCATGTCCCTCCTCCATGTCACACCTCCGTGTCACTCCTCCATGTCGCTACTCCTTTTCATTCCTCCATGTCGCTACACCAACTCAATCTTCCTTGTCACTCCTCCATGTCACTCCACCATATCAATCCTCCTTGCTGATCCGCCCTGTCACTTCTCCATGTCAGTCCTCCATGTCACTTCTATATGTCTTCCATGTCACTCCTCCATGTCGCTCCTCCATGTTGCTCCTCCATGTCACTCCTCCATTTCACTCATCCATGTCCCTCCGCAATGTCACCACCATATCAATCCTCCTTGTTGATCCGCCCATGTTACTCCACCATGTCGTTCCACCAACTCCTTCCTCCATGTTACTCCTCCATGTCACTCCTCCATGTCAATCCTTTATGTCACTCCTCCAAGTTACTCCTCCATGCCACTCCACCATTTCACTCCTCCATGTCACACCTCCAGGTCACTCCTCCATGTCGCTACTAAAAGTCACTCCTCCATGTCACTACACCAACTCACTCCTCAATGTCACTGCTCCATGTCACTACTTCATGTCACTCCTCCATGTCGCTCCTCCGTGTTGCTCCTCCACATCAATCCTCTATGTCACTCCTCCATGTAACTCCTACATGTAGCTACTCCATGTCACTCCTCCATGTCGCTCCTCCGTGTTGCTCCTCCAAGTCACTCCTCCATGTAACTCCTACATGTAGCTACTCCATGTCACTCCTCCATGTCCCTCCTCCAGGTCACTCCTCCAGGTCGCTACTCAAAGTCACTCCTCCATTTAACTACACCAACTCACTCCTCAAAGTCACTTCTCCATGTCACTACTTCATGTCACTCCTCCATGTTGCTACAAAAACTCAACACTCCTTGTCACTCCTCTATGTCACTCATCCATGTCATTTCTCCATGTCACTCCTTTATGTCACTCCTCCAATTCACTCCTCCATGTCACTCCTCCATGTCACTCATCCATGTCCCTCCGCCTTGTCACTCCACCATATCAATCTTCCTTGGTGATCCGCCCTGTCACTTCTCCAAGTCACTCTTCCATGTCTCTCCTCCACGTCGCTCTAACAACTCACTCCTCCATGTCACTCCACCATTTCACTCCTCCATGTCACTCCTCCAGGTCACTCCTCCATGTCGCTACACCAACTCAAACCTCTTTGTCATGTGATCCGCCCTGTCACTTCTCCATGTCACTCTTCAATGTCTGTCCGCAACGTCACTCCTATATGTCTCTCCTCCATGTCACTCCTCCATGTCACTCCTCCATGTCTCTCCTCCATGTCGCTATAACAACTCACTCCTCCATGTCACTCCACCATTTCACTCCATCATTTCACTCCTCCATGTCACTCCTCCAGGTCACTCCTCCATGTCGCTACACCAACTCAAACCTCTTTGTCATGTGATCTGCCCTGTCACTTCTCCATGTCACTCCTCCATGTCTCTCCTCCATGTCACTCCTCCATGTCACTCCTCCATGTCTCTCCTCCATGTCGCTATAACAACTCACTCCTCCATGTCACTCCACCATTTCACTCCTCTATGTCACTCCTCCATGTCACTCATCTATGTGAATCCTCCATGTCACTCCTCCATGTAACTCCTCCATGTAGCTACTCCATGTCACTCCTCCATGTCACTCCTCCATGTCCCTATGCCATGTCACTCCAGCATATCAATCCTCCTTCCTGATAAACCCTGTCACTTCTCTATTTCACTCCTCCATGTCTCTCATCCACGTCAATCCTCTATGTCACTCCTCCATGTCACTCCTCCATGACGCTATTCCATGTCACTCCTCCTTATCCCTACACCAACTCACTCCTCCATGTAACTCTTCCATGTCGCTCCTCCATGTAACTTCTCCAAGTCTTCAATGTCAAGTCTCTCATCTGTGTAGCTCCACATTGTCACTCCTCCATATCACTCCTCCGTGTCACTTCTACATGTTTTCCATGCCACTTCTCCATGTCACACCTCCATGTCTCTATTCCACATCAATCCACTATGTCACTCCTTTATGTCACTCCTCCAAGACATTCCTCCATGTCATTCCTCCATGTCCCTCCTCCATGTCACACCTCCATGTCACTCCTCCATGTCGCTACTCCTTTTCATTCCTCCATATCGCTACACCAACTCAATCTTCCTTGTCACTCCTCCATGTCACTCCACCATATCAATCATCCTTGCTGATCCGCCCTATCACTCCTCCATGTCACTCCTCCATGTCACTTCTATGTCTTCCATGTCACTCCTCCATGTCGCTACACCAACTCAATCTTCCTTGTCACTCCTCCATATCGCTCCTCCAAGTCACTCCTCCATGTCACTCATCCAAGACATTCCTCCATGTCATTCCTCCATGTCACTCGTTTATGTCACTCCTCCAAGACATTCCTCCATGTCATTCCTCCATGTCCCTCCTCCATGTCACACCTCCGTGTCACTCCTCCATGTTGCTACTCCTTTTCATTCCTCCATGTCGCTACACCAACTCAATCTTCCTTGTCACTCCTCCATGTCACTCCACCATATCAATCCTCCATGTTGCTCCTCCATGTCACTCCTCCATTTCACTCATCCATGTCCCTCCGCCATGTCACCACCATATCAATCCTCCTTGCTGATCCGCCCATGTTACTCCTCCATGTCGTTCCACCAACTCCTTCCTCCATGTTACTCCTCCATGTCACTCCTCCATGTCAATCCTTTATGTCACTCCTCCAAGTTACTCCTCCATGCCAATCCACCATTTCACTCCTCCATGTCACACCTCCAGGTCACTCCTTCATGTCGCTACTAAAAGTCACTCCTCCATGTCACTACACCAACTCACTCCTCAATGTCACTGCTCCATGTCACTACTTCATGTCACTCCTCCATGTCGCTCCTCCGTGTTGCTCCTCCACATCAATCCTCTATGTCACTCCTCCATGTAACTCCTACATGTAGCTACTCCATGTCACTCCTCCATGTCGCTCCTCCATGTTGCTCCTCCAAGTCACTCCTCCATGTAACTCCTACATGTAGCTACTCCATGTCACTCCTCCATGTCCCTCCTCCAGGTCACTCCTCCAGGTCGCTACTCAAAGTCACTCCTCCATGTAACTACACCAACTCACTCCTCAAAGTCACCCCTCCATGTCACTACTTCATGTCACTCCTCCATGTTGCTACACAAACTCAACCCTCCTTGTCACTCCTCTATGTCACTCATCCATGTCATTCCTCTATGTCACTCCTTTATGTCACTCCTCCAATTCACTCCTCCATGTCACTCCTCCATGTCATTCCTCCATGTCACTTCTATATAAATTCCATTTCACTCCTCCAGTTCCCTCCGCAATGTCACACCTCCATGTCACTCCACCATATCAATCCTCCATGCTGATCCGCCCTGTCACTTCTCCATGTCACTCCTCCATGTCACTTCTATATGTCTTCCATGTCACTCCTCAATGTCGCACCTCCTTTTTGCTCCTCCATGTCACCCCTCCATTTCACTCATCCATGTCCCTCCGCCATGTCACCACCATATCAGTTCTCCTTGCTGATCCGCCCTGTCGCTACTCCATGTCACTCCTCCATGTCGCTACACTAACTCAAACCTCCTTGTCACTCCTCCATGTCACTCCTCCATGTCGATCATCCATGTCACTCCTCCATGTCACTCCTCCATTTCGCTCCTCCATGTAGATCCTCCATGTAGATCCTTCCTGTTGCTCCTCCATGTCGCTCCTCCTTGTCACTCCTCCATGTCGCTACTCCATGTCACTCCTCCATGTCGCTACACTAACTCAAACCTCCTTGTCACTGCTCCATGTTGATCCTCCATGTCGATCATCTATGTTGCTCCTCCATTTCACTCCTCCATGTCTTCCATGTCGCTCCTCCATGTCAATCCTCCATGTCACTCCTCCATGTCACTCATCCAGGTCGATCCTCCATGTCGATCCTCCATGTCGCTCCTCTATGTAACTACTCAATGTCGATTCTCCATCTCACTCCAGAATGTCACTCCAGAATGTTGCTCCACCATGTCCCTCCAGAATGTACCACAATATTGTCAGTCCTCTATGTCGCTCCGCGATGTCGCTCCTTCCTGTAGCTCCTCCATGTTGCTCTTCCATGTCTCTCCTCCATGTAACTCTTCCATTTTGCTATTCCTTGTCGCTCCTCCATGTCGCTACACCAACTCACTCTTCCATGTCACTCCATTCACTCCACCACGTCACTCCTCTATGTAACTCCTCATGTCACTCCTCCATGTCGCTCCTCCATGTAGATCCTGCATGTCACTCCTCCTTTTCGCTCCTACATGTCACTCTTCCATGTTGCTATTCCATGTCACTCCTCCATGTCGCTACACCATGTCACTCCTCCATGTCGCTACACCAACTCAAACCTCCTTGTCACTCCTCCATGTCACTCATCCACGTCAATCTTCAATGTCACTCATTTATGTCACTCCTCCAAGTCACTCCTCAATTTCACTTCTATATGTCTTCCATGTCACTCCTCCATGTTGCTCTTCCATATCACTCCTCTATTTCACTCCTCCATGTCACTCTTCCATATCAAACCTCCATTTAACTCCTCAATATCAGTGCTCAATTTCACTCCTCCATGTAACTCCTCCATGTCGCTCCTCCATGTTGCTCCTCCATGTCACTCCACCATGTCACTCCACCATATCAATCCTCCTTGCTGATATGCCCTGTCACTTCTCCATGTCACACCTCCATGTCTCTCTTCCACGTCAGTCCTCTATTTTCACTCCTCCATGTCACTCCTCTATGTCACTCCTCCTTTTCGCTCCTCCATGTCACTCCTCTATGTCACTCTTCCTTCATGTCACTCCTCCATGTCACTCCTCTATTTCGCTCCTCCATATCGCTCCTCCATATCACTCCTCAATGTCAATTGTCCATGTCACTCCAGAATGTCGCTCCTCCATGTCACTCCAGAATGTCACTCCTCCATTTAGATCTTCTATGTCCCTCCTCCGTGTTGCTCCTCCACATCAATTCTCTATGTCACTCCTCCATGTCACTCCTCCATATCACTCCTCCCTGTCGCTATTCCATGTCAGTCCTCCATGTCGCTACACCAACTCACTCTTCCATGTTACTCCTCCATGTCGCTACTCCATGTGACTCCTCCATGTCAATACACCAACTCGAACCTCTTTGTGCATCCTCCATGTCACTCCTCCGTGTTGTTCCTCCATGTCACTTCTCCATGTCGCTTCTCCATGTCACTCCTCCATGTCAATACACCAACTCGAACCTCTTTGTTCATCCTCCATGTCACTCCTCCGTGTTGCTCCTCCATGTCACTCCTCCATGTCACTCCTCCATGTCGCTACTCTATGTCACTCCTCCATGTCGCTACACCAACTCAAACCTCCTTGTCACACCTCCATATCGCTCCTCCATGTTGCTCCTCCATATCACTCCTCCATGTCACTCCTCCATGTCCCTACTCCATGTGACTCCTCCATGTTGCTCCACCAACTTACTCCTCCACGTCGCTCCCCCATGTTGCTCTTCCATGTCACTCCTCCATGTAACTCATCTATGTCCCTCCGCCATGTCACTACACCAACTCAAACCTTCTTGTCACTCCTCCATGTCAATCATCCATGTCACTTCTATATGTCTTCCATGTCACTCCTCCATGTCCCTCCTCCATGTCAATCCTCCACGTAACTCCTCTATGTCACTCCTCCATGTCACACCTCCATTTCACTCCTCCATGTCGTTATTCCATGTCACTCCTCCATGTCGCTACACCAACTCATTACTCATGTCACTCCTCCATGTCGCTACTCCATGTCACTCCTCCATGTCACTCCTCCATGTCACACCTCCATGTCACTCCTCCATGTCACCTCTATATGTCTTCCATGTCACTCCTCCATGTCCATCCTCCATGTCCCTCCACGATGTCACTCCACCATATCAACTCTTCTTCTTGATCAACCCTGTCACTTCTCCAAGTCACTCTTCCATGTCCATCCTCCATGTCAATTCTCTATGTCACTTCTCCATGTCGCTACACCAACTCAACCCTCCTTGTAACTCCTCCATGTCACTCATCCATGTCATTCCTCCATGTCACTCGTTTATGTCACTCCTCCAATTCACTCCTCCATGTCATCTCTATATGTCTTCCATGACACTCCTCCATGTCCATCCTCCGTGCCACTACTCCATGTCACTCCTCCATGTTGCTCCTCCGTGTTGCTCCTCCATGTCACTCCTCCAAGTCACTCACCTATGTCCCTCCACGATGTCACTCCACCATATCAACCCTCCTTCCAGATAAACCCTGTCACTTCTCCATGTCCCTCCCACATGTAGCTACTCCATGTACTAATCCATGTCACTCCTTCATGTCGCTCCTCCGTGTTGCTCCTCCAAGGCACTCCTCCATGTAACTCCTCCATGTAGCTACTCCATATCACTCCTCCATGTCGCTACAAATACTCACTCTTCATGTCACTACTCCATGTCGCTCCTCCATGTTGCTCCTCCATGTCCCTCCGCCATGTCACTCCACCATATAAATCTTCCTTTTTTATCCACCCTGTCACTTCTCCATGTCTCTCTTCCATGTCTCTCGTCCACGTCATTCCTCTATGTCACTCCTCTATGTCACTCCTCCATGTCACTTCTCCATGTCGCTTCTCCATGTTGCTCCTCCATGTCACTCCTCCATGTCACTCATCCATGTCCCTCCGCCATGTAACTCCACCATATCAATCTTTCTGGGTTTTCCGCCCTGTCACTTCTCCATGTCACTCTTCCATGTCTCTCCTCCATGTCATTCCTCTATGTCACTCCTCCATGTCACTCCTCCATGTCACTCCTCCATGTCTCTCCTCCATGTCGCTCTAACCACTCACTCCTCCATGTCACTCCTCTATTTCACTCCTCCTTGTCACTCCTCCAGGTCACTCCTCCATGTCGCTACTCAAAGTCACTCGTCCATGTAACTGCACCAACTCACTCCTCACTGTCACTCCTCCATGTCACTACTTCATGTCACTCCTCCATGTCACTACACAAACTCAACCCTCCTTGTCACTCCTCCATGTCACTCATCCATGTCATTCCTCCATGTCACTCCTTTATGTCACACCTCCAATTCACTCCTCCATGTCATCTCTATATGTCTTCCATGTCACTCCTCCATGTCCATCCTCCATGTCACTACTCCATGTCACTCCTCCATGTCGCTCCTCTCTGTGGCTCCTCCATGTCACTTCTCCATGTCACTCACCCATGTCCCTTCACGATGTCACTCCACCATATCAACCCTCCATCCTGATCAACCCTGTCATGTCTCCAATTCACTCCTCCATGTCCCTCCTCCATGTCACTTCTCCATGTCACTCCTCCATGTCGCTCCTCCGTGTTGCTCCTAAACATCAATCCTCCATGTCGCTGCACCAACTCACTCTTCCATGTTACTACACCAACTCATTCCTCAATGTCACTCCTCCATGTCACTACTTCATGTCACTCCTCCAAGTCATTCCTCCATGTCTCTCCTCCATGTCGCTCTAACAACTCACTCCTCCATGTCACTACTTCATGTCACTCCTCCATGTCGCTCCTCCGTGTTGCTCTTCCACATCAATCCTCTATGTCACTCCTCCATGTAACTCCTACATGTAGCTACTCCATGTCACTCCTCCATGTCGCTCCTCCATGTTGCTCCTCCAAGTCACTCCTCCATGTAACTCCTACATGTAGCTACTCCATGTCACTCCTCCATGTCCCTCCTCCAGGTCACTCCTCCAGGTCGCTACTCAAAGTCACTCCTCCATGTAACTACACCAACTCACTCCTCAAAGTCACCCCTCCATGTCACTACTTCATGTCACTCCTCCATGTTGCTACACAAACTCAACCCTCCTTGTCACTCCTCTATGTCACTCATCCATGTCATTCCTCTATGTCACTCCTTTATGTCACTCCTCCAATTCACTCCTCCATGTCACTCCTCCATGTCATTCCTCCATGTCACTTCTATATAAATTCCATTTCACTCCTCCAGTTCCCTCCGCAATGTCACACCTCCATGTCACTCCACCATATCAATCCTCCATGCTGATCCGCCCTGTCACTTCTCCATGTCACTCCTCCATGTCACTTCTATATGTCTTCCATGTCACTCCTCAATGTCGCACCTCCTTTTTGCTCCTCCATGTCACCCCTCCATTTCACTCATCCATGTCCCTCCGCCATGTCACCACCATATCAGTTCTCCTTGCTGATCCGCCCTGTCGCTACTCCATGTCACTCCTCCATGTCGCTACACTAACTCAAACCTCCTTGTCACTCCTCCATGTCACTCCTCCATGTCGATCATCCATGTCACTCCTCCATGTCACTCCTCCATTTCGCTCCTCCATGTAGATCCTCCATGTAGATCCTTCCTGTTGCTCCTCCATGTCGCTCCTCCTTGTCACTCCTCCATGTCGCTACTCCATGTCACTCCTCCATGTCGCTACACTAACTCAAACCTCCTTGTCACTGCTCCATGTTGATCCTCCATGTCGATCATCTATGTTGCTCCTCCATTTCACTCCTCCATGTCTTCCATGTCGCTCCTCCATGTCAATCCTCCATGTCACTCCTCCATGTCACTCATCCAGGTCGATCCTCCATGTCGATCCTCCATGTCGCTCCTCTATGTAACTACTCAATGTCGATTCTCCATCTCACTCCAGAATGTCACTCCAGAATGTTGCTCCACCATGTCCCTCCAGAATGTACCACAATATTGTCAGTCCTCTATGTCGCTCCGCGATGTCGCTCCTTCCTGTAGCTCCTCCATGTTGCTCTTCCATGTCTCTCCTCCATGTCACTCTTCCATTTTGCTATTCCTTGTCGCTCCTCCATGTCGCTACACCAACTCACTCTTCCATGTCACTCCATTTCACTCCACCACGTCACTCCTCTATGTAACTCCTCATGTCACTCCTCCATGTCGCTCCTCCATGTAGATCCTGCATGTCACTCCTCCTTTTCGCTCCTACATGTCACTCTTCCATGTTGCTATTCCATGTCACTCCTCCATGTCGCTACACCATGTCACTCCTCCATGTCGCTACACCAACTCAAACCTCCTTGTCACTCCTCCATGTCACTCATCCACGTCAATCTTCAATGTCACTCATTTATGTCACTCCTCCAAGTCACTCCTCAATTTCACTTCTATATGTCTTCCATGTCACTCCTCCATGTTGCTCTTCCATATCACTCCTCTATTTCACTCCTCCATGTCACTCTTCCATATCAAACCTCCATTTAACTCCTCAATATCAGTGCTCAATTTCACTCCTCCATGTAACTCCTCCATGTCGCTCCTCCATGTTGCTCCTCCATGTCACTCCACCATGTCACTCCACCATATCAATCCTCCTTGCTGATATGCCCTGTCACTTCTCCATGTCACACCTCCATGTCTCTCTTCCACGTCAGTCCTCTATTTTCACTCCTCCATGTCACTCCTCTATGTCACTCCTCCTTTTCGCTCCTCCATGTCACTCCTCTATGTCACTCTTCCTTCATGTCACTCCTCCATGTCACTCCTCTATTTCGCTCCTCCATATCGCTCCTCCATATCACTCCTCAATGTCAATTGTCCATGTCACTCCAGAATGTCGCTCCTCCATGTCACTCCAGAATGTCACTCCTCCATTTAGATCTTCTATGTCCCTCCTCCGTGTTGCTCCTCCACATCAATTCTCTATGTCACTCCTCCATGTCACTCCTCCATATCACTCCTCCCTGTCGCTATTCCATGTCAGTCCTCCATGTCGCTACACCAACTCACTCTTCCATGTTACTCCTCCATGTCGCTACTCCATGTGACTCCTCCATGTCAATACACCAACTCGAACCTCTTTGTGCATCCTCCATGTCACTCCTCCGTGTTGTTCCTCCATGTCACTTCTCCATGTCGCTTCTCCATGTCACTCCTCCATGTCAATACACCAACTCGAACCTCTTTGTTCATCCTCCATGTCACTCCTCCGTGTTGCTCCTCCATGTCACTCCTCCATGTCACTCCTCCATGTCGCTACTCTATGTCACTCCTCCATGTCGCTACACCAACTCAAACCTCCTTGTCACACCTCCATATCGCTCCTCCATGTTGCTCCTCCATATCACTCCTCCATGTCACTCCTCCATGTCCCTACTCCATGTGACTCCTCCATGTTGCTCCACCAACTTACTCCTCCACGTCGCTCCCCCATGTTGCTCTTCCATGTCACTCCTCCATGTAACTCATCTATGTCCCTCCGCCATGTCACTACACCAACTCAAACCTTCTTGTCACTCCTCCATGTCAATCATCCATGTCACTTCTATATGTCTTCCATGTCACTCCTCCATGTCCCTCCTCCATGTCAATCCTCCACGTAACTCCTCTATGTCACTCCTCCATGTCACACCTCCATTTCACTCCTCCATGTCGTTATTCCATGTCACTCCTCCATGTCGCTACACCAACTCATTACTCATGTCACTCCTCCATGTCGCTACTCCATGTCACTCCTCCATGTCACTCCTCCATGTCACACCTCCATGTCACTCCTCCATGTCACCTCTATATGTCTTCCATGTCACTCCTCCATGTCCATCCTCCATGTCCCTCCACGATGTCACTCCACCATATCAACTCTTCTTCTTGATCAACCCTGTCACTTCTCCAAGTCACTCTTCCATGTCCATCCTCCATGTCAATTCTCTATGTCACTTCTCCATGTCGCTACACCAACTCAACCCTCCTTGTAACTCCTCCATGTCACTCATCCATGTCATTCCTCCATGTCACTCGTTTATGTCACTCCTCCAATTCACTCCTCCATGTCATCTCTATATGTCTTCCATGACACTCCTCCATGTCCATCCTCCGTGCCACTACTCCATGTCACTCCTCCATGTTGCTCCTCCGTGTTGCTCCTCCATGTCACTCCTCCAAGTCACTCACCTATGTCCCTCCACGATGTCACTCCACCATATCAACCCTCCTTCCAGATAAACCCTGTCACTTCTCCATGTCCCTCCCACATGTAGCTACTCCATGTACTAATCCATGTCACTCCTTCATGTCGCTCCTCCGTGTTGCTCCTCCAAGGCACTCCTCCATGTAACTCCTCCATGTAGCTACTCCATATCACTCCTCCATGTCGCTACAAATACTCACTCTTCATGTCACTACTCCATGTCGCTCCTCCATGTTGCTCCTCCATGTCCCTCCGCCATGTCACTCCACCATATAAATCTTCCTTTTTTATCCACCCTGTCACTTCTCCATGTCTCTCTTCCATGTCTCTCGTCCACGTCATTCCTCTATGTCACTCCTCTATGTCACTCCTCCATGTCACTTCTCCATGTCGCTTCTCCATGTTGCTCCTCCATGTCACTCCTCCATGTCACTCATCCATGTCCCTCCGCCATGTAACTCCACCATATCAATCTTTCTGGGTTTTCCGCCCTGTCACTTCTCCATGTCACTCTTCCATGTCTCTCCTCCATGTCATTCCTCTATGTCACTCCTCCATGTCACTCCTCCATGTCACTCCTCCATGTCTCTCCTCCATGTCGCTCTAACCACTCACTCCTCCATGTCACTCCTCTATTTCACTCCTCCTTGTCACTCCTCCAGGTCACTCCTCCATGTCGCTACTCAAAGTCACTCGTCCATGTAACTGCACCAACTCACTCCTCACTGTCACTCCTCCATGTCACTACTTCATGTCACTCCTCCATGTCACTACACAAACTCAACCCTCCTTGTCACTCCTCCATGTCACTCATCCATGTCATTCCTCCATGTCACTCCTTTATGTCACACCTCCAATTCACTCCTCCATGTCATCTCTATATGTCTTCCATGTCACTCCTCCATGTCCATCCTCCATGTCACTACTCCATGTCACTCCTCCATGTCGCTCCTCTCTGTGGCTCCTCCATGTCACTTCTCCATGTCACTCACCCATGTCCCTTCACGATGTCACTCCACCATATCAACCCTCCATCCTGATCAACCCTGTCATGTCTCCAATTCACTCCTCCATGTCCCTCCTCCATGTCACTTCTCCATGTCACTCCTCCATGTCGCTCCTCCGTGTTGCTCCTAAACATCAATCCTCCATGTCGCTGCACCAACTCACTCTTCCATGTAACTACACCAACTCATTCCTCAATGTCACTCCTCCATGTCACTACTTCATGTCACTCCTCCAAGTCATTCCTCCATGTCTCTCCTCCATGTCGCTCTAACAACTCACTCCTCCATGTCACTCCTTCATGTCACTCCTCCATGTCACTCCTCTAGGTCACTCCTCCATGTCGCTACTCCATGTTACTCCTCCATTTCACTCCACCACGTCACTCCTCTACGTCACTCCTCATATCACTCCTCCATGTCAATACATCAACAAAAAATTCTTTGTCCATCCTCCATGTCTCTACTCCATGTCACTCCTCCATGTCGCTCCTCTGTGTTGCTCCTCCATGTCACTCCTCCATGTCCCTCCTTAATGTAACTCATCTATGTCCCTCTGCCATGTCACTATACCAACTCAAACCTCCTTGTCACTCCTCCATGTTACTCATCCATGTCGCTATTCCATGTCACTCCTCCATGTTGCTACACCAACTCACTCTTCCATGTCACTCCTCCATTTCACTACACCACGTCAGTCCTCTACATCACTCCTCATATCACTCATCCATGTCATTCCTCCATGTCACTCCTTCATGTCACTCCTCCATGTCACTCCTCTCGGTCACTCCTCCATGTCACTCCTCCATGTAACTCCTACATGTAGCTACTCCATGTCACTCCTCTATGTCGCTACACAAAATCACTCCTCATGTCACTCCTGCATGTCACTCCACCATGTCACTCCTCCATGTCGCTCCTCCGTGTTGCTCCTCCACATCAATCCTCTATGTCACTCCTCCATGTCACTCCTCCATGTCGCTATTCCATGTCAGTCCTCCATTTCGCTACACCAACTAACTCTTCCATGTCACTCCTCCATTTCACTCGACCAACTCACTCCTCTACGCCACTCCTCATGTCACTCCTCCATGTCAATACACCAACACAAACCTCTTTGTCCATCCTCCATGTCACTACTCCATGTCACTCCTCCATGTCGCTCCTCCGTTTTGCTCTTCCATGTCAATCCTCCCTGTCCCTCCTTTATGTATCTCATCTATGTCTCTCCGCCATGTCACTACACCAACTCAATCCTCCTTGTCACTCCTCCATGTAACTCCTCCATGTTCCTCCTCCATTTTACTCCTCCACGTCACTCCTCTATGTCACTCCTCCATGTCACTCCTCCATGTCACACCTCCATATCACTCTATGTCGTTATTCCACGTCACTCCTCCATGTCGCTACACTTACTCATTCCTCATCTTACTCCTCCATGTCGCTACTCCATGTCACTCCTCCATGTCACTCCTCCATGTCGCTACACCAACTCACTCTTTCATGTTACTCCTCCATGTTGCTACTCCATGTGACTCCTCCATGTCGCTCCACCAACTCCCTCCTTCATGTCCATCCTCCATGTCACTACTCCATGTCACTCCTCCATGTCGCTCCTCCGTGTTGCTCCTCCTTGTCACTCCTCCAAGTCCCTCACCCATGTGACTCCTCCATGTCGCTACACCAACTCCTTCCTCCATGTTACTCCTCCATGTCACTCCTCCATGTCAATCCTTTATGTCACTCCTACAAGTTACTCCTCCATGTCGCTCGTCCATGTTGCTCCTCCATGTCACTCCTCCATGTCACTCATCCAAGTAACTCCTCTATGTCACTACTCCATGTCACTCCTCTATGTCACTCGTCCATGTCACTCGTCCATGTAACTCCTCCATGTAGCTACTCCATGTCACTCCTCCAAGTCACTCACCCATGTCCCTCCACGATGTCACTCCACCATATAAACCCTCCTTCCTGATCAACCCTGTGACTTCTCCAAGTCACTCCTCCATGTCCATCCTCCATTTCACTACTCCACATCAATCCTCTATGTCACTCCTCCAAGTTACTCCTCCATGTCGCTCCTCCATGTTGCTCTTCCATGTCACTCCTCCATGTCACTCATCCATGTCACTCCTCCATGTCAATCCTCCATGTCTCTCCTCCATGTCTCTCTAACAACTCACTCCTCCATGTCACTCCACCATTTCACTCCTCCTTGTCACTCCTCCAGGTCACTCCTCCATGTCGCTACTCAAAGTCACTCCTCCATGTCACTACACCAACTCACTCCTCAATGTCACTCCTCCATGTCACTACTTCATGTCACTCCTCAATGTCGCTACTCCATGTGACTCCTCCATGTCGCTCCACCAACTCACTTCTCCACGTCGCTACTCCATGTTGCTCTTCCATGTCACTCCTGCATGTAACTCATCTATGTCACTCCTCCATGTCACAACACAAACTCAACCCTCCTTGTCACTCCTCCATGTCACTCATCCATGTCATTCCTCCATGTCACTCCTTTATGTCACTCCTCCAATTCACTCCTTTATGTCACCTCTATATGTCTTCCATGTCACTCCTCAATGTTGCTCCTCCATATCACTTCTCCAAGTCACTCCTCCATGTCGCTCCTCCATGTTGCTCCTCCATATCACTTCTCCAAGTCACTCCTCCATGTCACTCCTCCATGTTGCTATTCCATGTCAGTCCTCAATGTCGCTACACCAACTCACTCTTCCATGTCACTTCTCCATGTCGCTTCTCCATGTCACTCCTCCATGTCACTCCTCCGTGTAGCTACTCCATGTCACTCCTTTATTTCATTCCTCCAATTCACTCCTTTATGTCACCTCTATATGTCTTCCATGTCACTCCTGCATGTAACTCATCTATGTCACTCCTCCATGTCACAACACAAACTCAACCCTCCTTGTCACTCCTCCATGTCACTCATCCATGTCATTCCTCCATGTCACTCCTTTATGTCACTCCTCCAATTCACTCCTTTATGTCACCTCTATATGTCTTCCATATCGCTCCTCTGTGTTGCTCCTCCATATCACTTCTCCAAGTCACTCACCCATGTCCCTCCACGATGTCACTCCACCATATCAACTCTCCATCCTGATCAACACTGTCACTTCTCCAAGTCACTCCTCCATGTCCCTCCTCCATGTCACTACTCCATGTCACTCCTCCATGTTGCTCCTCCGTGTTGCTCCTCCATGTCAATACACCAACTCAAACCTCTTTGTCCATCCTCCATGTCGCTACACCAACTCACTCTTCCATGTCACTTCTTCATGTCGCTTCTCCATGTCACTCACCCATGTCAATACACCAAATCAAACCTCTTAGTCCATCCTCCATGTCACTCCTCCGTGTTGCTCCTCCATGTCACTCCTCCATGTCGCTACTCTATGTCACTCCTCCATGTCGCTACACCAACTCAATCCTCCTTGTCACTCCTCCATGTCGCTCCTCCATGTTGCTCCTCCATTTCACTCCTCCATGTCACTCATCCATGTCCCTCCGCCATGTCACTCCACCATATCAATCTTCGTTGGTGATCCGCCCTGTCACTTCTCCATGTCACTCTTCCATGTCTCTCCTCCACGTCACACCTCTATGTCACTCCTCCATATCTCTCCTTCATGTCGCTATAAAAACTCACTCCTCCATGTCACTCCACCATTTCACTCCTCCAACTCACTCCTCAATGTTACTCCTCCATGTCACTCATCCATGTCATTCCTCCATGTCACTCATTTATGTCACTCCTTTATGTCACCTCTATATGTCTTCCATGTCACTCCTTCATGTTCATCCTCCATGTCACTACTCCATGTCACTCCTCCATGTCGCTCCTCTGTGTTGTTCCTCTATATCACTTCTCCAAGTAAATCACCCATGTCCCTCCACGATGTCACTCCACCATATCAATTCTCGTTCCTGATCAACCCTGTCACTCCTCCATGTCACTACTTCATGTCACTCCTCAATGTCGCTACTCAATGTGACTCCTCCATGTCGCTCCACCAACTCACTCCTCCACGTCACTACTCCATGTCACTCCTCCATATCGCTCCTCTGTGTTGCTCCTCCATATCACTTCTCCAAGTCACTCACCCATGTCCCTCCACGATGTCACTCCACCATATCAACTCTCCATCCTGATCAACACTGTCACTTCTCCAAGTCACTCCTCCATGTCCCTCCTCCATGTCACTACTCCATGTCACTCCTCCATGTTGCTCCTCCGTGTTGCTCCTCCATGTCAATACACCAACTCAAACCTCTTTGTCCATCCTCCAAGTCGCTACACCAACTCACTCTTCCATGTCACTTCTTCATGTCGCTTCTCCATGTCACTCACCCATGTCAATACACCAAATCAAACCTCTTAGTCCATCCTCCATGTCACTCCTCCGTGTTGCTCCTCCATGTCACTCCTCCATGTCGCTACTCTATGTCACTCCTCCATGTCGCTACACCAACTCAATCCTCCTTGTCACTCCTCCATGTCGCTCCTCCATGTTGCTCCTCCATTTCACTCCTCCATGTCACTCATCCATGTCCCTCCGCCATGTCACTCCACCATATCAATCTTCGTTGGTGATCCGCCCTGTCACTTCTCCATGTCACTCTTCCATGTCTCTCCTCCACGTCACACCTCTATGTCACTCCTCCATATCTCTCCTTCATGTCGCTATAAAAACTCACTCCTCCATGTCACTCCACCATTTCACTCCTCCAACTCACTCCTCAATGTTACTCCTCCATGTCACTCATCCATGTCATTCCTCCATGTCACTCATTTATGTCACTCCTTTATGTCACCTCTATATGTCTTCCATGTCACTCCTTCATGTTCATCCTCCATGTCACTACTCCATGTCACTCCTCCATGTCGCTCCTCTGTGTTGTTCCTCTATATCACTTCTCCAAGTAAATCACCCATGTCCCTCCACGATGTCACTCCACCATATCAATTCTCGTTCCTGATCAACCCTGTCACTCCTCCATGTCACTACTTCATGTCACTCCTCAATGTCGCTACTCCATGTGACTCCTCCATGTCGCTCCACCAACTCACTCCTCCACGTCGCTACTCCATGTTGCTCTTCCATGTCACTCCTGCATGTAACTCATCTATGTCACTCCTCCATGTCACAACACAAACTCAACCCTCCTTGTCACTCCTCCATGTCACTCATCCATGTCATTCCTCCATGTCCCTCCTCCATGTCACTACTCCAAGTCACTCCTCCATGTCGCTCCTCCGTATTGCTCCTCCACATCAATTCTCTAAGTCACTCCTCCATGTAACTCCTCCATGTAGCTACTCCATGTCACTCCTCCATGTCGCTACACAAACTCACTCCTCATGTCACTCCTGCATGTCACTCCTCCAAGTCACTCACCCATGTCCCTCCGCGATGTCACTCCACCATATCAACCCTCCTAGGTTATCCGCCCTGTAACTTCTCCATGTCACTCTTCCATGTCTCTCCTCCACGTCACCCATCTATGTCACACCTCTATGTCAGTCCTCCATGTCACTTATCCATGTCACTCCTCCATGTCACTCCTACATGTCTCTCCTCCATGTCGCTACACCAACTCAATCCTCCTTGTCACTCTTCCATGTCTCTCCTCCACGTCATTCCTCTATGTCACTCCTCCATGTCTCTCCTCCATGTCAGTCCTCCGTGTCGCTCCTCCATGTTGCTCCTCCGTGTCACTCTTCCATGTCACTCCTCCATTTCACTCCACCACGTCACTCCTCTACATCACTCCTCCATGTCACTCATCCATGTCGCTACTCCATGTCTCTCCTCCATGTAGCTCTAAAAACTCCCTCCTCCATGTCACTCCACCATTTCAATCCTCCATGTCACTCCTCCAGGTTCACTCCTCCATGTCACTACACCAATTCACTCCTCAATGTCACTCCTCCATGTCACTACTTCATGTCACTCCTCCATGTCACAACACAAACGCAACCCTCCTTGTCACTCCTCCATGTCGCTATTCCATGACATTCCTCCATGTCGCTACACAAACTCACTCTTCCATGTCACTCCTCCATTTCACTCCACCACGTCACTCCTCTACGTCACTCCTCATGTCACTCTTCCATGTCAATACACCAACACAAACCTCTTTGTCCATCCTCCATGTCACTACTCCATGTCACTCCTTCATGTCGCTCCTACGCGTTGCTCCTCCATGTCACTACTCCATGTCGCTATAACAACTCACTCCTCCAGTTCACTCCTCCATGTTGCTCCTCCATGTAACTCCTCCATGTCACTCATCCATGTCACTCCTCTATGTCACTCCTCTATGTCACTCCTCTATGTCACTCGTCCATGTCACTCCTCCATGTAACTCCTCCATGTAGCTACTCCATATCACTCCTCCATGTCGCTACACAAACTCACTCCTCATGTCACTCCTCCATGTCACTACTCCTTGTCGCTATTCCATGTCACTCCTCCATGTCGCTACACCAACTCACTGTTCGATGTCACTCCTCCATGTCGGTCCTCCATGTTGCTCCTCCATGTCATTCCTCCATGTCACTCATCCATGTAACTCCGCCATTTAACTACACCATATCAATCTTCCTTGGTGATCCGCCCTGTCACTTCTCCATGTCACTCTTCCATGTCTCTCCTCCACGTCATTCCTCTATGTCACTCCTCCATGTCTCTCCTCCATGTCAGTACTCCATGTCGCTCCTCCATGTTGCTCCTCCGTGTCACTCCTCCATGTCACTCATCCATGTCACTCCACCATATCAATCTTCCTTGGTGATCCGCCCTGTCACTTCTCCATGTCACTCTTCCATGTCTCTCCTCCACGTCACTCCTCTATGTCACTCCTCCATGTAACTCCTCCATGTCTCTCCTCCATGTCGCTATAACAACTCACTCCTCCATGTCACTCCACCATTTCACTCCTCCATGTCACTCCTCCAGTTCACTCCTCCATGTCGCTACTCAAAGTCACTCCTCCATGTCACTACACCAACTCACTCCTCAATGTCACTACTCCAATTGACTCCTCCATGTCACCTCTATATGTCTTCCATGTCACTCCTCCATGTCCATCCTCCATGTCACTACTCCATGTCACTCCTCCATGTTGCTCCTCCGTGTTGCTCCTCCATGTCACTCCTCCAAGTCACTCATCCATGTCCCTCCACGATGTCACTCCACCATATCAACCCTCCTTCCTGATCAACCCTGTCACATCTCCAAGTCACTCCTCCATGTCCCTCCTCCATGTCACTACTCCATGTAACTCCTACATGTTGCTCCTCCAAGTCACTCATCCATGTCCCTCATCCATGTCCCTCCGCCATGTCACTCCACCCTATTAATCTTCCTTGGTGATCCTACCTGTCACTTCTCCATGTCACTCTTCCATGTCTCTCCTCCATGTCACTCCTCTATGTCACTCCTCCATTTAACTCCTCCATTTCACTCCTCCATGTCTCTCCTCCATGTCGCTCTAAAAACTCCCTCCTCCATGTCACTCCACCATTTCAATCCTCCATGTCACTCCTCCAGGTTCACTCCTTCATGTCACTACACCAACTCACTCCTCAATGTCACTCCTCAATGTCACTACTTCATGTCACTCCTCCATGTCACAACACAAACGCAACCCTCCTTGTCACTCCTCCATGTCGCTATTCCATGACATACCTCCATGTCGCTACACAAACTCACTCTTCCATGTCACTCCTCCATTTCACTCCACCACGTCACTCCTCTACGTCACTCCTCATGTCACTCCTCCATGTCAATACACCAACATAAACCTCTTTGACTATCCTCCATGTCACTACTCCATGTCACTCCTTCATGTCGCTCCTACGCGTTGCTCCTCCATGTCACTACTCCATGTCGCTATAACAACTCACTTCTCCAGTTCACTCCTCCATGTCGCTACTCAAAGTCACTCCTCCATGTCACTACACCAACTCACTCCTCTATGTCACTCCTCCATGTCACTCCACCATGTCACTCCTCCATGTCTTTCCTCCATGTCGCTATAACAACTCACTCCTCCATGTAACTCCACCATTTCAATCATCCATGTCACTCCTCCAGTTCACTCCTCCATGTCGCTAGTCAAAGTCACTCCTCCATGTCACTACACCAACTCACTCCTCAATGTCACTCCTCCAATTCACTCCTCCATGTCACCTCTATATGTCTTCCATGTCAATCCTCCATGTCCATCCTTCATGTCACTACTCCATGTTACTCCTCCAAGTTGCTCCACCAAGTCACTCCTCCATGTAACTCCTACATGTAGCTACTCCATGTCACTACTCCATGTTACTCCTCCATGTCGCTCCTCCGTGTTGCTCCTCCAAGTCACTCCTCCATGTAACTCCTCCATGTAGCTACTCCATGTCGCTACACAAACTCACTCCTCCAAGTCACTCATCCATGTCCCTCCGCCATGTCACTCAACCATATCAACCCTCCTTCCTGATCAACCCTGTCACATCTCCAAGTCACTCCTCCATGTCCCTCCTCCATGTCACTACTCCATGTCACTCCTCCATGTCGCTACTCCGTGTTGCTCCTCCACATCAATCCTCTATGTCACATCTCCATGTCACTCCTCCATTTCACTCCTCCATGTCGCTATTCCATGTCAGTCCTCCATGTCGCTACACCAACTCACTCTTTCATGTTACTCCTCCATGTCGCTACTCCATGTGACTCCTCCATGTCGTTCCACCAACTCCTTCCTCCATGTTACTCCTCCATGTCACTCCTCCATGTCACTCCTTTATGTCACTCCTCCAAGTTACTCCTCCATGTTGCTCCTCCATGTTGCTCCTCCATGTCACTCCTCCATGTCACTCCTCTAGGTCACTCCTCCATGTCACTCCTCCATGTAACTCCTCCATGTCGCTACAACAACTCATTCCTCATGTCACTCCTCCATGTCTCTCCTCCATGTAACTCCGCCATGTAACTCCACCATATCAATCTTCCTTGGTGATCCGCCCTGTCACTTCTCCATGTCACTCTTCCATGTCTCTACTCCATGTCACTTCTCCATGTAACTCCTCCATGTAGCTACTCCTTGTCACTCCTCTACGTCACTCCTCATGTCAATCCTCCATGTCACTCCTCCATGTTGCTATTCCATGTCAGTCCTCCATGTCGCTACACCAACTCACTCCTCTACGTCACTCCTCATGTCAAACCTCCATGTCAATACACCAACACAAACCTCTTTGTCCATCCTACATGTTACTACTCCATTTCACTCCTCCATGTCGCTCCTCCGTGTTGCTCCTCCAAGTCACTCCTCCATATCCCTCCTTTATGTCATTCGACAACTCACTCCTCCATGTTGCTCCTCCATGTCACTCCTCCATGTCACTCATCCATGTCACTCCGCCATGTCACTCCACCATATCAATCCTCCGTACTGATCTGCCCTGTCACTTCTCCATGTCACTCCTCCATGTCACTTCTATATGTCTTCCATGTCGCTACACCAGCTCACTCCTCCTTGTCACTCTTCCATGTCGCTCCTCCATGTCACTCCTCCATGTCACTTCTCTATGTCTTCCATGTCGCCACACCAGCTCACTCCTCCATGTCCCTCCTCCATATCGCTACTCCATGTCAATCCTCCTTGTCACTCTTCCATGTCATTCCTCCATGTCACTCGTTAATGTCACTCCTCCAATTCACTCCTCCATGTCCATCCTCCATGTCGCTTCTCCGTGTTGCTCCCCCAAGTCACTCCTCCATGTAACTCCTCCATGTCGCTCCTCCATATCACTCCTCCATGTCACTTCTATATGTCTTCCATGTCGCTACACCAGCTCACTCCTCCATGTCCCTCCTCCATATCGCTACTCCATGTCATTCCTCCTTGTCACTCTTCCATGTCATTCCTCCATGTCACTCGTTTATGTCACTCCTCCAATTCACTCCTCCATGTCATCTCTATATGTCTTCCAAGACACTCCTCCATGTCCATCCTCCGTGCCACTACTCCATGTCACTCCTCCATGTTGCTCCTCCGTGTTGTTCCTCCATGTCACTCCTCCAAGTCACTCACCTATGTCCCTCCACGATGTCACACCATATCAACCCTCCTTCCTGATCAACCCTGTCACTCCTCAATGTCCTTCCTCCATGTCACTACTCCATGTCACTCCTCCATGTCGCTCCTCCGTGTCGCTACTCAAAGTCACTCCTCCATGTCGCTACTCAAAGTCACTCCTCCATGTCAGTACACCAACTCACTCCTCATGTCACTCCTCCATGTAACTCCTACATTTAGCTACTCCATGTGACAACGCCATGTCACTCCTCCATGTCGCTTCACAAACTCATTCCTCGTGTCACTCCTCCATGTCGCTACACCAACTCAACCCTCCTTGTAACTCCTCCATGTCACTCATCCATGTCATTCCTCCATGTTACTCGTTTAAGTCACTCCACTTATTCACTCCTCCATGTCACCTCTATATGTCTTCCATGTCACTTCTCCTTGTCCATCCTCCATGTCACTACTCCATGTCACTCGTCCATGTTTCTCCTCCTTGTTGCTCCTCCATGTCACTCCTCCAAGTCACTCACCCATGTCCCTCCACGATGTCACTCCACCATATCAACCCTCCTTCCTGATCAACCCTGTCACTTCTCCAAGTCACTCCTCCATGTCCCTCCTCCATGTCACTACTCCATATCAATCCTCCGTGTCGCTCCTCCATGTTGCTCCTCCACATCAATCCTCTATGTCACTCCTCCATGTCGCTCCTCCATGTTGCTCCTCCATGTCACTCCTCCATGTCACTAATCCATGTCCCTCCGCCATGTAACTCCACCATATCAATCTTCCTTGGTGATCCGCCCTGTCACTTCTCCATGTCAATCTTCCATGTCTCTACTCCACGTCACTCCTATATGTCACTCCACCATTTCACTCCTCCATGTCACTCATCCATGTCACTTCTATATTTCTTCCATGTCTCTCCTCCACGTCACTCTTCTATATCACTCCTCCATGTCACTCCTCCATGTCAGTCCTCCATGTCTCTCCTCCATGTCGCTATAACAACTCACTCCTCCATATCACTCCACCATTTCACTCCCCCATGTCACTCCTCTACTTGACTCCTCCATGTCACTCCTCCATGTAACTCCTCTTGTCGTTATTCCATGTCACTCCTCCAGATCGCTACACCAACTCATTACTCATGTCACTCCTCCATGTCGCTACTCCATGTCACTCCTCCATGTCGCTACACTATGTCACCTCTATTTGTCTTCCATGTCACTCCTCCATGTCCATCCTCCACGTCACTCCTCTATGTCACTCCTCAATGTCAGTCCTCCATGTCACTTCCCCATGTCTCTCCTCCACGTCACTTCTCTATGTCACTCCTCCATGTCAGTCCTCCATGTCACTTCTCCATGTCTCTCCTCCACGTCACTCCTCTATGTCACTCCTCCATATCACTCCTCCATGTCACTCCTCCATGTTGCTACTCCATGTGACTCCTCCATGTAACTCATCTATGTCCCTCTGCCATGTCATTACACCAACTCAATCCTTCTTGTCACTCCTCCATGTCACTCATCCATTTCACTTTTATATGTCTTCCATGTCACTCCTCCATGTCCCTCCTCCATGTCACTCCTCCACGTCGCTCCTCTATGTCACTCCTCCATGTCACACCTCCATGTAACTCCTCCATGTCACTATTCCATGTCACTCCTCCATGTCGCTACTCCATGTCACTCCTCCATGTCGCTGCACCAACTCAACCCTCCTTGTAACTCCTCCATGTCACTCCTCCATGTCGTTATTCCATGTCACTCCTCCATGTAGCTACACCATGTCACTCCTCCATGTCGTTACACAAACTCACTCCTCATGTCACTTCTCCATGTCACTCTTCCATGTCTCTCCTCCACGTCACTCCTATATGTGACTCCGCCATGTCACTCCACCAACTCCTTCCTCCATGTTAGTACTCCATGTGACTCCTCCATGTCACTCCTTTATGTCACTCTTCCGAGTTACTCCTCCATGTCGCTCCTCCATGTTGCTCCTCCAAGTCACTCCTCCATGTCACTTCTACATGTCTTCCACGTCACTCCTCCATGTCCATCCTCCATGTCAGTCCTCCATGTCACTCCTCCATGTCGCTCCTCCTTGTTGCTCCTCCAAGTCACTCGTCCATTTAACTCCTCCATGTAGCTACTCCATGTCACTCCTCCATGTCGCTACACAAACTCACTCCTCATGTCACTCTTCCGTGTCGCTACTCCATGTCACTCCTCCATGTCATTCCTCCAAGTCACTCACCCATGTCCCTCCACGATGTCACTCCACCATATCAACCCTCCTTCCTGATCAACCCTGTCACTCCTCAATGTCCTTCCTCCATGTCACTACTCCATGTCACTCCTCCATGTCGCTCCTCCATGTCGTTGTTCCATGTCACTCCTCCATGTAGCTACACCATGTCACTCCTCAATGTCGTTACACAAACTCACTCCTCATGTCACTTCTCCATGTCACTCTTCCATGTCTCTCCTCCACGTCACTCCTCCAGGTCACTCCTCCATGTCGCTACTCAAAGTCACTCCTCCATGTTACTACACCAACTCACTCCTCAATGTCACTCCTCCATGTCACTACTTCATGTCACTCCTCCATGTTGCTACACAAACTCAATCCTCCTATACAATCTTTCATGTCACTCCTCCATATCGCTCCTCCATGTCAATCCTCCATGTCACTACTCCATGTCACTCCTTTTTTGTCACTCCTCCAAGTTACTCCTAAATGTCGCTACTCCATGTGACTTCTCCATGTTGCTCCACCAACTTACTCCTCCATGTTGCTCCTCCATATTGCTCCTCCAATTCACTCCTCCATGTCACCTCTATATGTCCTCCATGTCTCTCCTCCTTGTCCATCCTCCATGTCACTACTCCATGTCACTCCTCCATGTCGCTCCTCCGTGTTGCTCCTCCATGTCACTTCACCAACTCCTTCCTCCATGTTAGTCCTCCATGTGACTCCTCCATGTCACTCCTTTAAGTGACTCCTCCGAGTCACTCACCCATGTCCCTCCACGATGTCACTCCACCATATAAACCCTCCTTCCTGATCAACCCTGTCAAATCTCCAATTCACTCATCCATGTCCTTCCTCCATGTCACTACTCCATGTCACTCCTCCATGTCGCTCCTCCGTGTTGCTCCTCCACATCAATCCTCTATGTCACTCCTCCATGTCACTCCTCAATGTCGCTATTCCATGTCAGTAATCCATGTCGCTACATCAACTCACTCTTTCATGTTACTAATCCATGTCGCTACTCCCTGTGACTCCTCCATGTCACTCCACCAACTCCTTCTTCCATGTTAGTCCTCCATGTGACTCCTCCATGTCACTCCTTTAAGTCACTCCTCCGAGTTACTCCTCCATGTCGCTCCTCCAATTCGCTCCTCCGTGTTGCTCCTCCAAGTCACTCCTCCATGTAACTCCTCCATGTAGCTACTCCATGTCACTCCTCCATGTCGCTCCTCCGTGTTGCTCCTCCACATCAATCCTCTATGTCACTCCTCCATGTCACTACTCCATGTCACTATTCCATGTCAGTCCTCCATGTCGCTACTCCATGTCACTCCTCCATGTCGCTCCTCCGTGTTGCTCCTCCTTGTCACTCCTCCAAGTCACTCACCCATGTCCCTCCACGATGTCACTCCACCATATAAACCCTCCTTCCTGATCAACCCTGTCACTTCTACAAGTCACTCCTCCATGTTCATCCTCCATGGCACTACTCCATGTCACTCCTCCATGTCACTCCTCCGTGTTGCTCCTCCTTGTCACTCCTCCAAGTCCCTCACCCATGTCCCTCCACGATGTCACTCCACCATATAAACCCTCCTTCCTGATCAACCCTGTCAAATCTCCAATTCACTCCTCCATGTCCTTCCTCCATGTCCTTCCTCCATGTCACTACTCCATGTCACTCCTCCATGTCGCTCCTCCGTGTTGCTCCTCCACATCAATCCTCCATGTCACTCCTCCATGTCCATCCATCATGTCACTACTCCGTGTCACTCCTCCATGTCGCTCCTCCATGTTGCTCCTCCAAGTCACTCCTCCATGTAACTCCTCCATTTAGCTACTCCATGTCACTCCTCCATGTCGCTCCTCCATGTCACTCATCCATGTCAGTCCTCCATGTCGCTCCTCCATGTTGCTCCTCCGTGTCACTCCTCCATGTCACTCATCCATGTCCCTCCGCCATGTCACCCCACCATATCAATATTTCTTGGTGATACACCCTATCACTTCTCCATGTCACTCTTCCATGTCTCTCCTCCACGTCATTCCTCTATGTCACTCCTCCATGTCACTCCTTCATGTCACTCCTCCATGTCTGTCCTCCATGTTGCTCTAACAACTCACTCCTCCATGTTACTCCTCCATGTCGCTACTCCATATGACTCCTCCATGTCAATACACCAACTCAAACCTCATTGTACATCCTCCATGTCGCTATACCAACTCACTCTTCCATGTCACTTCTACATGTCGCTTCTCCAAGTCACTCCTCCATGTAACTACACCAAATCACTCCTCAATGTCACTCCTCCATGTCACTACTTCATGTCACTCCTCCATGTCACTCCTCCATGTCTCTCCTCCATGTCGCTCTAACAACTCACTCCTCCATGTCACTCCTCCATGTCACTCCTCCATGTCACTCCTCCATGGAGCTACTCCATGTCACTCCTCATGTCACCCCTGCTTGTCACTCCACCATATAAACCCTCCCTCCTGATCAACCCTGTCACTTCTCCAAGTCACTACTATATGTCACTCCTCCATGTCATTACTCCATGTCACTCCTCCATGTCACTCCTCCATGTCGCTACAACAACTCATTCCTCATGTCACTCCTCCATGTCGCTCCTCCGTGTTGCTCCTCCAAGTCACTCCTCCATGTAACTCCTCCATGTAGCTATTCCATGACAGTCCTCCATTTCGCTACACCAACTCACTCTTCCATGTCACTCCTCCATTTCACTCCACCACGTCACTCCTCTACGTCACTCCTCATGTAACTCCTCCATGTCAATACACCAACACAAACCTCTTTCTCCAACCTCCATGTCACTACTCGATGTAACTCCTCCATGTCGCTCCTCCGTGTTGCTCCTCCATGTCACTAGTCCATGTTGCTACAACAACTCACTCTTCCTTGTCACTCCTCCATTTCACTCCACCACGTCACTCCTCTACATCACTCCTCATATCACTCATCCATTTCATTCCTCCATGTCACTCCTTTATGTCACTCCTCCAATTCACTCCTCCATGTCACCTCTATATGTCTTCCATGTCACTCCTCCATGTCCATCCTCCATGTCACTCCTCCATTTTGCTCCTCCGTTTTGCTCCTCCACATCAAACCTCTCTGTCACTCCTCCATGTCACTCTTCCATATCACTCCTCCATGTCGCTATTCCATGTTAGTCCTCCATGTGACTCCTCCATGTCACTCCTTTAAGTGACTCCTCCGAGTCACTCATCCATGTCCCTCCACGATGTCACTCCACCATATAAACCCTCCTTCCTGATCAACCCTGTCAAATCTCCAATTCACTCATCCATGTCCTTCCTCCATGTCACTACTCCATGTCACTCCTCCATGTCGCTCCTCCGTGTTGCTCCTCCACATCAATCCTCTATGTCACTCCTCCATGTCACTCCTCAATGTCGCTATTCCATGTCAGTAATCCATGTCGCTACATCAACTCACTCTTTCATGTTACTAATCCATGTCGCTACTCCCTGTGACTCCTCCATGTCACTCCACCAACTCCTTCTTCCATGTTAGTCCTCCATGTGACTCCTCCATGTCACTCCTTTAAGTCACTCCTCCGAGTTACTCCTCCATGTCGCTCCTCCAATTCGCTCCTCCGTGTTGCTCCTCCAAGTCACTCCTCCATGTAACTCCTCCATGTAGCTACTCCATGTCACTCCTCCATGTCGCTCCTCCGTGTTGCTCCTCCACATCAATCCTCTATGTCACTCCTCCATGTCACTACTCCATGTCACTATTCCATGTCAGTCCTCCATGTCGCTACTCCATGTCACTCCTCCATGTCGCTCCTCCGTGTTGCTCCTCCTTGTCACTCCTCCAAGTCACTCACCCATGTCCCTCCACGATGTCACTCCTCCATATAAACCCTCCTTCCTGATCAACCCTGTCACTTCTACAAGTCACTCCTCCATGTCCATCCTCCATGTCACTACTCCATGTCACTCCTCCATGTCGCTCCTCCGTGTTGCTCCTCCTTGTCACTCCTCCAAGTCCCTCACCCATGTCCCTCCACGATGTCACTCCACCATATAAACCCTCCTTCCTGATCAACCCTGTCACTTCTCTAAGTCACTCCTCCATGTCCATCCTCCATGTCACTACTCCACATCAATCCTCCATGTCACTCCTCCATGTCCATCCATCATGTCACTACTCCATGTCACTATTCCATGTCACTCCTCCATGTTGCTCCTCCAAGTCACTCCTCCATGTAACTCCTAAATGTAGTTACTCCCTGTCACTACTCCGTGTCACTCCTCCATGTCGCTCCTCCATGTTGCTCCTCCAAGTCACTCCTCCATGTAACTCCTCCATTTAGCTACTCCATGTCACTCCTCCATGTCGCTCCTCCATGTCACTCATCCATGTCAGTCCTCCATGTCGCTCCTCCATGTTGCTCCTCCGTGTCACTCCTCCATGTCACTCATCCATGTCCCTCCGCCATGTCACCCCACCATATCAATATTTCTTGGTGATACACCCTATCACTTCTCCATGTAACTCTTCCATGTCTCTCCTCCACGTCATTCCTCTATGTCACTCCTCCATGTCACTCCTTCATGTCACTCCTCCATGTCTGTCCTCCATGTTGCTCTAACAACTCACTCCTCCATGTTACTCCTCCATGTCGCTACTCCATATGACTCCTCCATGTCAATACACCAACTCAAACCTCATTGTACATCCTCCATGTCGCTATACCAACTCACTCTTCCATGTCACTTCTACATGTCGCTTCTCCAAGTTACTCCTCCATGTAACTACACCAAATCACTCCTCAATGTCACTCCTCCATGTCACTACTTCATGTCACTCCTCCATGTCACTCCTCCATGTCTCTCCTCCATGTCGCTCTAACAACTCACTCCTCCATGTCACTCCTCCATGTCACTCCTCCATGTCACTCCTCCATGTCACTCCTCCATGGAGCTACTCCATGTCACTCCTCATGTCACCCCTGCTTGTCACTCCACCATATAAACCCTCCCTCCTGATCAACCCTGTCACTTCTCCAAGTCACTACTATATGTCACTCCTCCATGTCATTACTCCATGTCACTCCTCCATGTCACTCCTCCATGTCGCTACAACAACTCATTCCTCATGTCACTCCTCCATGTCGCTCCTCCGTGTTGCTCCTCCAAGTCACTCCTCCATGTAACTCCTCCATGTAGCTATTCCATGACAGTCCTCCATTTCGCTACACCAACTCACTCTTCCATGTCACTCCTCCATTTCACTCCACCACGTCACTCCTCTACGTCACTCCTCATGTAACTCCTCCATGTCAATACACCAACACAAACCTCTTTGTCCAACCTCCATGTCACTACTCGATGTAACTCCTCCATGTCGCTCCTCCGTGTTGCTCCTCCATGTCACTAGTCCATGTTGCTACAACAACTCACTCTTCCTTGTCACTCCTCCATTTCACTCCACCACGTCACTCCTCTACATCACTCCTCATATCACTCATCCATTTCATTCCTCCATGTCACTCCTTTATGTCACTCCTCCAATTCACTCCTCCATGTCACCTCTATATGTCTTCCATGTCACTCCTCCATGTCCATCCTCCATGTCACTCCTCCATTTTGCTCCTCCGTTTTGCTCCTCCACATCAAACCTCTCTGTCACTCCTCCATGTCACTCTTCCATATCACTCCTTCATGTCGCTATTCCATGTCAGTCCTCCATGTCACTACACCAACTCACTCTTCCATGTCACTCCTCTTTTTCACTCAACCACGTCACTCCTCTACGACACTCCTCATGTCACTCCTCTATGTCAATACACAAACCTCTTTGTCCATCCTCCATGTCACTACTCAATGTCAATCCTCCATGTCGCTCTTCCGTGTTGCTCCTCCATGTAACTCCTCCATGTCCCTCCTTTATGTAACTTATCTATGTCCCTCCGCCTTGTCACTACACCAACTCAATCCTCCTTGTCACTCCTCCATGTTACTCATCCATGTCGCGATTCCATGTCACTCCTCCATGTTGCTACACCAACTCACTCTTCCATGTCACTCCTCCATTTCACTCCACCACATCACTCCTCTACATCACTCCTCCATGTCACTCATCCATGTCACTTCTATAAGTCTTCCATGTCACTCCTCCATGTCACTCCTCCATGTCGCTACTCCATTTCACTCCTCCATGTCGCTACACCAACTCAACCCTCCTTGTCACTCCTCCTTGTCAATCATCCATGTCATTCCTCCATGTCACTCCATGATGTTTCTTCTCCAATTCACTCCTCCATGTCACCTCTATATGTCTTCCATGTCACTCCTCCATGTCCATCCTCCAAGTCACTACTTTTTATCACTCCTCCATGTCACTCATCCATGTAATTCCTCCATGTCACTCCCTTATGTCACTCCTCCAATTCACTCCACCATGTCACCTCTATATGTCTTCCATGTCACTCCTCCATGTCCATCCTCCATGTCACTACTCCATGTCACTCCTCCACGTCGCTCCTCCGTGTTGCTCCTCCTTTTCACTCCTCCACGTCACTCACCCATGTCCCTCCACGATGTCACTCCACCATATAAATCCTCCTTCCTGATCAACCCTGTCACTTCTCCAAGTCATTCCTCCATGTCCATCCTCCCTGTCACTACTCCATGTCACTCCTCCATGTCGCTCCTCCGTGTTGCTCCTCCTTGTCACTCCTCCAAGTCACTCACCCATGTCCCTCCACGATGTCACTCCACCATATCAACCCTCCTTCCTGATCAACCCTGTCACTTCTCCAAGTCACTCATCCATGTCATTCCTCCACGTCACTCCATAATGTCTCTCCTCCAATTCACTCCTCCATGTCACCTCTATATGTCTTCCATGTCACTCCTCCATGTCACTACTTCTTATCACTCCTCCATATCACTCATCCATGTCATTCCTCCATGTCACTCCCTTTTGTCACTCCTCCAATTCACTCCTCCATGTCCATCCTCCATGTCACTACTCCATGTCACTCCTCCATGTCGCTCCTCCGTGTTGCTCCACCTTGTCACTCCTCCAAGTCACTCACCCATGTCCCTCCACGATGTCACTCAACCATATCAACCCTCCTTCCTGATCAACCCTGTCACTTCTCCAAGTCACTCTTCCATGTCCATCCTCAATGTCACTACTCCACATCAATCCTCTATGTCACTCTTCCACGTCACTCCTCCATGTCACTCCTCCATGTCGCTATTCCATGTCTCTCCTCCATGTCAGTCCTCCATGTCGCTCCTCCATGTTGCTCCTCCGTGTCAATCCTCCATGTCACTCATCCATGTCACTCCACCATATCAATCTTCCTATGTGATCCGCCCTGTCACTTCTCCATGTCACTCTTCCATGTCTCTCCTCCACGTCACTCCTCTATGTCACTCCTCCATGTCACTCCTCCATGTAACTCCTCCATGTCTCTCCTCCATGTCGCTATAACAACTCACTTCTCCATGTCACTCCACCATTTCACTCCTCAATGTAACTCCTCCAGTTCACTCCTCCATGTCGCTACTCAAAGTAACTCCTCCATGTCACTACACCAACTCACTCCTCAATGTCACTCCTCCAATTCACTCCTCCTTGTCACCTCTATATGTCTTCCATGTCACTCCTCTATGTCCATCCTCCATGTCACTACTCCATGTCACTCCTCCATGTTGCTTCTCCGTGTTGCTCCTCCATGTCACTCCTCCAAGTCACTCATCCATGTCCCTCCACGATGTCACTCCACCATATCAACCCTCCTTCCTGATCAACCCTGTCACTTCTCCAAGTCACTCCTCCATGTCCCTCCTCCATGTCACTACTCCATGTCACTCCTCCATGTCGCTCCTCCATGTTGCTCCACCAAGTCACTCCTCCATGTAACTCCTACATGTAGCTACTCCATGTCACTACTCCATGTGACTCCTCCATGTCGCTCCTCCGTGTTGCTCCTCCAAGTCACTCCTCCATGTACCTCCTCCATGTAGATACTCCATGTCGCTACACAAACTCACTCCTCATGTCACTCCTCCAAGTCACTCATCCATGTCCCTCCGCCACGTCACTCAACCATATCAACCCTCCTTCCTGATCAACCCTGTCACATCTCGATGTCACTCCTCCATGTCCCTCCTCCATGTCACTACTCCATGTCACTCCTCCATGTCGCTCTTCCTTGTTGCTCCTCCACATCAATGCTCTATGTCACTCATCCATGTCCCTCTGCCATGTCACTCCACCCTATCAATCTTCCTTGGTGATCCGACCTGTCACTTCTCCATGTCACTCTTCCATGTCTCTCCTCCATGTCACTCCTCTATGTCACTCCTCCATTTAACTCCTCCATGTCACTCCTCCATGTCTCTCCTCCATGTCGCTCTAAAAACTCACTCCTCCATGTCACTCCACCAATTCACTCCTCAATGTCACTTCTCCATGTCACTACTTCATGTCATTCCTCCATGTCACAACACAATCTCAACCCTCCTTGTCACTCCTCCATGTCGCTATTCCATGACATTCCTCCATGTCGCTACACAAACTCACTCTTCCATGTCACTCCACCATTTCACTCCTCCATGTCACTCCTCCAGGTTTATTCCTCCATGTCGCTACTCATTGTCACTCCTCCATGTCACTACACCAATTCACTCCTCAATGTCACTCCTCCATTTCACTCCTCCATGTCACTCCTCCATGTCGCTCCTCCATGTTGCTCCTCCTTGTCACTCCTCCATGTCACTCATCCATGTCCCTCCGCCATGTAACTCCACCATATTAATCTTCCTTGGCTATCTGCCCTGTCACTTCTCCATGTCTCTCTTCCATTTCTCTCAATCACGTCATTCCTCTATGTCACTCCTCTATGTCACTCCTCCATGTCACTTCTCCATATCGCTTCTCCATGTTGCTCCTCCATGTCACTCCTCCATGTCACTCATCCATGTCATTCATCCATGTCCCTCCGCCATGTCACTCCAATATATCAATCTTCCTTGCTGATCCGCCCTGTCATTCCTCTATGTCACTCCTCTATGTCTCTCCTCCATGACACTCCTCCATGTCGCTCCTCCGTGTTGCTCCTCCAAGTCACTCCTCCATGTAAATCCTCCATGTAGTTACTCCATGTCACTCCTCCATGTCCATGCTCCATTTCACTACTCCATGTAACTCCTCCAAGTCGCTCTTCCGTGTTGCTCCTCCTTGTCACTCCTCCAAGTCACTCACCCATGTCCCTCCACGATGTCACTCCACCATATAAACCCTCCTTCCTGATCAAACCTGTCACTTCTTCAAGTCACTCCTCCATGTCACTACTCCATGTCACTCCTCCATGTCGCTCCTCCGTGTTGCTCCTACTTGTTGCTCCTCCTTGTCACTCCTCCAAGTCACTCACCCATGTCCCTCCACGATGTCACACCACCATATCAACCCTCCTTCCTGATCAACCCTGTCACTTCTCCATGTCACTCCTCCATGTCCATCCTCCATGTCACTACTCCACATCAATCCTCTATGTCACTCCTCTATATCACTCCTCCATGTCACTACTTCATGTCACTCCTCCATGTCACAACACAAACTCAACCCTCCTTGTCACTCCTCCATGTCGCTATTCCATTACATTCCTCCATGTCGCTGCACAAACTCACTCTTCCATGTCACTCCTCTATTTCACTCCACCACGTCACTCCTCTACGTCACTCCTCATGTCACTCCTCCATGTCTATACACCAACAAAAACCTCTTTGTCCATCCTCCATGTCACTACTCCATGTCAATCCTTCATGTCGCTCCTCCGTGTTGCTCCTCCATGTCACTACTCCATGTTGCTACACCAACTCACTCCTCCATGTCTCTCCTCCATGTCACTATAACAACTCACTCCTCCAGTTCACTCCTCCATGTCGCTACTCAAAGTCACTCCTCCATGTCGCTCCTCGGTGTTGCTCCTCCACATCAATCCTCTATGTCACTCCTCCATGTCACTCCTCCATGTCAATACACCAACTCACTCCTCATGTCACTACTCCATGTCACTCATCCATGTCACTCCTCCATGTCGCTACTCTATGTCACTCCTTCATGTCACTCATCCATGTCCTTCCGCCATGTCACTCCACCATATCAATCTTCCTTGGTGATCTGCCCTGTCACTTTCCATGTCACTCTTCCATGTCTCTCCTCCATGTCATTCCTCTATGTCACTCCTCCATGTCACTCCTCCATGTCACTCCTCCATGTCTCTCCTCCATGTTGCTCTAACAACTCACTCCTCCATGTCACTCCACCATTTCACTCGTCCATGTCACTCCTCCAGGTCACTCCTCCTGGTCGCTACTCAAAGTCACTCCTCCATGTAACTACACCAACTCTCTCCTCAATGTCACTCCTCCATGTCACTACTTCATGTCACTCCTCCGTGTCGCTACACAAACTCAACCCTCCTTATCACTCCTCCATGTCACTCATCCATGTCATTCCTCCATGTCACTCCTTTATGTCACTCCTCTAGGTCACTCCTTTATGTCACTCCTCCAGGTCACTCCTCCATGTCACTCATCCATGTCATTCCTCCATGTCACTCCTCCATGTCACTCCTCCAGGTCACTCCTCCATGTCGCTACTCAAAGTCACTCCTCCATGTCACTACTTCATGTTACTCCTCCATGTCGCTACTCCATGTGACTCCTCCATGTCGCTCCACCAACTCGCTCCTGCATGTAGCTCTTCCATGTCACTCCTCCATGTAACTCATCTATGTCCCTCCGCCATGTCACTACACCAACTCAATCCTTCTTGTCAGACCTCCATGTCACTCATCCATGTCACTTCTATATGTCTTCCATGTCACTCCTCCATGTCCCTCCTCCGTGTTACTCCTCCACGTCACTCCTCTATGTCACTCCTCCATGTCACACCTCCATGTCACTCCTCCATGTCGTTATTCCATGTCACTCCTCCATGTCGCAACACCAACTCAACCCTCCTTGTAAATCCTCCATGTTGCTCTTCCATGTTGGTCTTCCATGTCACTCCTCCATGTCAATCATCCATGTCCCTCCGCCATGTCACTCCAATATATCATTCTTCCTTGCTGATCCGCCCTGTCACTTCTCCAAGTCACTCCTCCATGTCCATCCTCCATGTCACTACTCCACATCAATCCTCTATGTCACTCCTCTATATCACTCCTCCATGTCACTCCTCCATGTCGCTATTCCATGTGACTCCTCCATGTCGCTCCACCAACTCCTTCTTCCATGTTACTCCTCCATGTCACTCCTCCATGTCAATCCTTTATGTCACTCCTCCAAGTTACTCCTCCATGTCGCTCCTCCATGTTGCTCCTCCATGTCACTCCTCCATGTCGCTACACAAACTCAATCCTCCTTTACACTCTTTCATGTCACTCCTCCATATCGCTCCTCCATGTCCCTCCTCCATGTGACTCCTCCATGTCATTCCTCCATGTCACTCCTCCATGTATCTCATCCATGTCGCTATTCCATGTGACTCCTCCATGTCGCTCTACCAACTCCTTCCTCCATGTTACTCCTCCATGTCACTCCTCCATGTAAATCCTTTATATCACTCCTCCAAGTTACTCCTCCATGTCATTCCACCAATTCACTCCTTCATGTCAATCTTCCAGGTCACTCCTCCATGTCGCTAATCAAAGTCACTCCTCCATGTCACTACACCAACTCACTCCTCAATGTCACTCCTCCATTTCACTACTTCATTTCACTCCTCCATGTCGCTACTTCATGTGACTCCTCCATGTCGCTCCACCAACTCACTCCTCCACGTCGCTCCTCCATGTTGCTCTTCCATGTCACTCCTCCATGTAACTCATCTATGTCACTCCTCCATGTCACTCATCCATGTTCCTCCTCCATGTCACTCCTCCACATCACTCCTCTATGTCACTCCTCCATGTCACTACACCAATTCAATCCTTCTTGTCACTCCTCCATGTCACTCATTCATGTCACTTCTATATGTGTTCCATGTCACTCCTCCATGTTCCTTCTCCATGTCACTCCTCCATGTCGCTACTCCATGTCACTCCTCCATGTCGCTACACCAACTCAACCCTCCTTTTAACTCCTCCATGTTACTATTCTATGTCACTACACCAACTCAATCCTTCTTGTCACTCCTCCATGTCACTCATCCATATCACTTCTATATGTCTTCCATGTCACTCCTCCAAGTAACTCCTCCGTGTTGCTCGTCCATGTCACTCCTCCAAAGTCACTCACCCATGTCCCTCCACGATGTCACTCCACCATATCAAACCTCCTTCCTGATCAACCCTGTCACTTCTCCAAGTCACTCCTCCATGTCCCTCCTCCATGTCAATCCTTTATGTCACTCCTCCAAGTTACTCCTCCATGTCGCTCCTCCATGTTGCTCCTCCATGTCACTCCTCCATGTTGCTACACAAACTCAATCCTCCTTTACACTCTTTCATGTCACTCCTCCATATCGCTCCTCCATGTCCCTCCTCCATGTCACTACTCCATGTCACTCCTCCATGTCGCTCCTCCGTGTTGCTCTTCCAAGTCACTCCTCCATGTAACTCCTCCATGTAGCTACTCCATGTCACTCCTCCATGTCACTCCTCCATGTCACTCCTCCAAGTCACTCATCCATGTCCCTCCGCCATGTCACTCCACCATATCAACCCTCCTTCCTGATCAACCCTGTCACTTCTCCAAGTCACTCCTCCATGTCCCTCCTCCATGTCACTACTCCATGTCACTCCTCCATGTCGCTCCTCCGTGTTGCTCTTCCAAGTCACTCCTCCATGTAACTCCTCCATGTAGCTACTCCATGTCACTCCTCCAAGTCACTCCTCCATGTCCCTCCTCCATCTGACTACTCCATGTCACTCCTCCATGTCGCTCCTCCGTGTTACTCCTTCATGTCACTCCACCAATTCACTCCTCCATGTCACTCTTCCAGGTCACTCCTCCATGTCGCTACTCAAAGTCACTCCTCCATGTCACTACACCAACTCAATCCTCAATATCACTCCATGTCACTACTTCATGTCACTCCTCCATGTCACTCCTTTATGTCACTCCTCCAAGTTACTCCTCCATGTCGCTCCTCCATGTTGCTCCTCCATGTTACTCCTCCATGTCACTCCTCCATGTCACTCCTCTAGGTCACTCCTCCATGTCACTCCTCCATGTCACTCCTCCAAGTCACTCATCCATGTCCCTCCGCCATGTCACTCCACTATATCAACCCTCCTTCCTGATCAACCCTGTCACTTCTCCAAGTCACTCCTCCATGTCCCTCCTCCATGTCACTACTCCATGTAACTCCTCCATGTCGCTCCTCCGTGTTGCTCTTCCAAGTTACTCCTCCATGTAACTCCTCCATGTAGCTACTCCATGTCACTCCTCCATGTCACTCCTCCAAGTCACTCCTCCATGTCCCTCCTCCAACTGACTACTCCATGTCACTCCTCCATGTCGCTCCTCCATGTTGCTCCTCCATGTTACTCCTCCATATCACTCCTCCATGTCACTCCTCTAGGTCACTCCTCCATGTCACTCCTCCATGTAACTCCTCCATGTAGCTACTCCATGTCACTCCTCCATGTCACTCCTCCATGTCGCTACAACAACTCATTCCTCATGTCACTCCTCCATGTCGCTCCTCCGTGTTTCTCCTCCAAGTCACTCCTCCATGTAACTCCTCCATGTAGCTACTCCATGTCACTCCTCCATGTTGCTCCTCCGTGTTGCTCCTCCACATCATTCCTCTATGTCACTCCTCCATGTCACTCCTCCATGTCACTCCTCCATTTTGCTATTCCATGTCAATCCTCCATGTCACTCCTCCATGTTGCTATTCCATGTCAGTCCTCCATGTCGCTACACCAACTCACTCCTCTACGTCACTCCTCATGTCACTCCTCCATGTCAATACACCAACACAAAGCTCTTTGTCCATCCTCCATGTCACTACTCCTTGTCACTCCTCCATGTCGCTCCTCCGTGTTGCTCCTCCAAGTCACTCCTCCATATATCTCCTTTATGTCATTCCACCAACTCACTCCTCCATGTTGCTCCTCCATGTCACTCATCCATATCACTCATCCAAGTCACTCCGCCATGTCACTCCAACATAACAATCCTCCGTACTGATATGCCCTGTCACTTCACCATGTCACTCCTCCATATCACTTCTATATGTCTTCCATGTCGCTACACCAACTCACTCCTCCATGTCATTCCTCCTTGTCACTCTTCCAGATCACTCCTCCATGTCACTTCTCCAAGTCTTCAATATCATGTCTCTCATCCGTGTAGCTAAACATTGTCAATCCTCCATATCACTCCTCCATGTCACTACACCAACTCATTCCTCCGTGTCACTCCTCCATGTCACTCATCCATGTCATTCCTCCATGTCACTCCTTTATTTCACTCCTCCAAGTCACTCCTCCATGTCACTTTCATACGTCTTCCATGTCACTCCTCCATGTCCCTCCTCCATGTAACTCCTCCGTGTTGCTCATCCAAGTCACTCCTCCATGTCTCTCCTTTATGTCACTCCTCCAAGTTTCTCCTCCATGTCACTCCTCCATTTAGCTACTCCATGTCACTCCTCCATGTCGCTAAACAAACTCACTCCTCATGTCACTCCTCCAGGTCACTCATCCATGTCACTCCTCTATGTCACTCCTCCATGTTACTCCTCTATGTCACTCCTCCATGTCACTCCTCTATGTAACTCCTCCATGTAGCTAATCCATGTCACTCCTCCATGTCGCTACAAAAAATCACTCCTCATGTCACTCCTCCATGTCGCTCCTCCATGTCCCTCCGCCATGTCACTCCACCATATCAATCTTCCTTGGTTATCCGCCCTGTCACTTCTCCATGTCTCTCTTCCATGTCTCTCGTCCACGTCATTCCTCTATGTCACTCCTCTATGTCACTCCTCCATGTCACTTCTCCATGTCGCTTCTCCATGTTGCTCCTCCATGTCACTCCTCCATGTCACTCATCCATGTCCCTCCGCCATGTAACTCCACCATATCAATCTTCCTTGGTTTTCCGCCCTGTCACTTCTCCATGTCACTCTTCCATGTCTCTCCTAAACGTCATTCCTCTATGTCACTCCTCCATGTCACTCCTCCTTGTCACTCCTCCATGTCTCTCCTCCATGTCGCTCTAACCACTCACTCCTCAATGTCACTCCACTATTTCACTCCTCCATGTCACTCCTCCATGTCACTCCTCCATATCGCTATTCCATGACAATCCTCCATGTCGCTACACCAACTCACTCTTCCATGTTACTCCTCCATTTCACTCCACCACGTAACTACTCTACGTCACTCCTCATGTCACTCCTCCATGTCAATACACCAACACAAACCTCTTTGTCCATCCTCCATGTCACTACTCCATGTCACTCCTCCATGTCGCTCCTCCGTGTTGCTCCTCCATGTCACTCCTCCATGTCCCTCCTTTATGTAACTCATCTATGTCCCTCTGCCATGTCACTACACCAACTCAAACCTCCTTGTCACTCCTCCATGTTACTCATCCATGATGCTATTCCATGTCACTCCTCCATGTTGCTACACCAACTCACTCTTCCATGTCACTCCTCCATTTCACTCCACCACGTCAGTCCTCTACATCACTCCTCATATTACTCATCCATGTCATTCCTCCATGTCACTCCTTCATGTCACTCCTCCATGTCACTCCTCTAGGTCACTCCTCCATGTCACTCCTCCATATCACTCCTCCATGTCGCTACACCAACTCAACCCTCCTTGTAAATCCTCCATGTCACTCATCCATATCACTCATCCATGTCACTCCTCCATGTCACTCCTCCAAGTCACTCACCCATGTCCCTCCGCGAAGTCACTCCACCATATCAACCCTCCTTGGTGATCCGCCCTGTCACTTCTCCATGTCACTCCTCCATATCTCTCCTCCACGTCACTCCTCTATGTCACTCCTCCATGTCACTCCTACATGTCACTCCTCCATGTCTCTCCTCTATTTCGCTCTAACAAATCACTCCTCCATGTCACTCCTCCAAGTCACTCCACCATTTCACTCCTCCATGTCACTCCTCCAGGTCACTCCTCCATGTCGCTACTCAAAGTCACTCCTCCATGTCACTACACCAACTCACTCCTCAATGTCACTCCTCCATGTCACTACTTCATGTCACTCCTCCATGTCACTACTCCATGTGACTCCTCCATGTCGCTCCACCAACTCACTCCTCCACGTCGCTCCTCCATGTTGCTCTTCCATGTCATTCCTCCATGTAACTCATCTATGTCCCTCCGACATGTCACTACACCAACTCAATCCTTCTTGTCCCACCTCCATGTCACTCATCCATGTCACTTCTATATTTCTTCAATGTCTCTCCTCCACGTCACTCTTCTATATCACTCCTCCATGTCACTCCTCCATGTCAGTCCTCCATGTCTCTCCTCCATGTCGCTATAACAACTCACTCCTCCATGTCACTCCACCATTTCACTCCCCCATGTCACTCCTCAATGTCACTCCTCCATGTCACACCTCTACTTCACTCCTCCATGTCACTCCTCCATGTAACTCCTCTTGTTGTTATTCCAAGTCACTCCTCCAGATCGCTACACCAACTCATTACTCATGTCACTCCTCCATGTCGCTACTCCATGTCACTCCTCCATGTCGCTACACTATGTCACCTCTATTTGTCTTCCATGTCACTCCTCCATGTCCATCCTCCACGTCACTCCTCTATGTCACTCCTCCATGTCAGTCCTCCATGTCACTTTCCCATGTCTCTCCTCCACATCACTTCTCTATGTCACTCCTCCATGTCAGTCCTCCATGTCACTTCTCCATGTCTCTCCTCCACGTCACTCCTCTATGTCACTCCTCCATATCACTCCTCCATGTCACTCCTCCATGTTGCTACTCCATGTGACTCCTCCATGTAACTCATCTATGTCCCTCTGCCATGTCATTACACCAACTCAATCCTTCTTGTAACTCCTCCATGTCACTCATCCATGTCACTTTTATATGTCTTCCATGTCACTCCTCCATGTCCCTCCTCCATGTCACTCCTCCACGTCGCTCCTCTATGTCACTCCTCCATGTCACACCTCCATGTCACTCCTCCATGTCGTTATTCCATGTCACTCCTCCATGTCGCTACTCCATGTCATTCCTCCATGTCGCTGCACCAACTCAACCCTCCTTGTAACTCCTCTATATCACTCCTCCATGTCGTTATTCCATGTCACTCCTCCATGTAGCTACACCATGTCACTCCTCCATGTCATTACACAAACTCACTCCTCATGTCACTTCTCCATGTCACTCTTCCATGTCTCTCCTCCACGTCATTCCTACATGTCACTACTCCATGTCACTCCTCCATGTCGCTACATCAACTCACTCTTTCATGTTACTAATCCATGTCGCTACTCCATGTGACTCCGCCATGTCACTCCACCAACTCCTTCCTCCATGTTAGTCCTCCATGTGACTCCTCCATGTCACTCCTTTATGTCACTCTTCCGAGTTACTCCTCCATGTCGCTCCTCCATGTTGCTCCTCCAAGTGAATCCTCCATGTCACTTCTATATGTCTTCCACGTCACTCCTCCATGTCCATCCTCCATGTCACTCCTCCATGTCACTCCTCCATGTCGCTCCTCCGTGTTGCTCCTCCAAGTCACTCCTCCATGTAACTCCTCCATGTAGCTACTCCATGTCACTCCTCCATGTCGCTCCTCCGTGTTGCTCCTCCATATCAATCCTCTATGTCACATCTCCATGTCACTCCTCCATGTTGTTGTTCCATGTCACTCCTCCATGTAGCTACACCATGTCACTCCTCAATGTCGTTACACAAACTCACTCCTCATGTCACTTCTCCATGTCACTCTTCCATGTCTCTCCTCCACGTCACTCCTCCAGGTCACTCCTCCATGTCGCTACTCAAAGTCACTCCTCCATGTTACTACACCAACTCACTCCTCAATGTCACTCCTCCATGTCACTACTTCATGTCACTCCTCCATGTTGCTACACAAACTCAATCCTCCTATACACTCTTTCATGTCACTCCTCCATATCGCTCCTCCATGTCAATCCTCCATGTCACTACTCTATGTCACTCCTTTTTTGTCACTCCTCCAAGTTACTCCTAAATGTCGCTACTCCATGTGACTTCTCCATGTTGCTCCACCAACTCACTCCTCCATGTTGCTCCTCCATATTGCTCCTCCAATTCACTCCTCCATGTCACCTCTATATGTCCTCCATGTCTCTCCTCCTTGTCCATCCTCCATGTCACTACTCCATGTCACTCCTCCATGTCGCTCCACCGTGTTGCTCCTCCATGTCACTTCACCATGTCACCTCTATATGTCCTCCATGTCTCTCCTCCTTGTCCATAATCCATGTCCCTCCGCCATGTCACTCCAATATATCAATCTTCCTTGCTGATCCACCCTGTCACTTCTCCATGTCACTCCTTCATGTCTCTCCTCCATGTCACTCCTCCATGTCGCTCCTCCGTGTTGCTCCTCCAAGTCACTCCTCCATGTAACTCCTCCATGTAGCTACTCCATGTCACTCCTCCATGTCGCTACACAAACTCACTCCTCATGTCACTCCTCCGTGTCGCTACTCCTTGTCACTCCTCCATGTCATTCCTCCAAGTCACTCACCCATGTCCCTCCACGATGTCACTCCACCATATCAACCCTCCTTCCTGATCAACCCTGTCACTCCTCAATGTCCTTCCTCCATGTCACTACTCCATGTCACTCCTCCATGTCGCTCCTCCGTGTTGCTCCTCCACATCAATCCTCTATGTCACTCCTCCATGTCACTCCTCCATGTTGTTGTTCCATGTCACTCCTCCATGTAGCTACACCATGTCACTCCTCAATGTCGTTACACAAACTCACTCCTCATGTCACTTCTCCATGTCACTCTTCCATGTCTCTCCTCCACGTCACTCCTCCAGGTCACTCCTCCATGTCGCTACTCAAAGTCACTCCTCCATGTTACTACACCAACTCACTCCTCAATGTCACTCCTCCATGTCACTACTTCATGTCACTCCTCCATGTTGCTACACAAACTCAATCCTCCTATACACTCTTTCATGTCACTCCTCCATATCGCTCCTCCATGTCAATCCTCCATGTCACTACTCTATGTCACTCCTTTTTTGTCACTCCTCCAAGTTACTCCTAAATGTCGCTACTCCATGTGACTTCTCCATGTTGCTCCACCAACTCACTCCTCCATGTTGCTCCTCCATATTGCTCCTCCAATTCACTCCACCATGTCACCTCTATATGTCCTCCATGTCTCTCCTCCTTGTCCATCCTCCATGTCACTACTCCATGTCACTCCTCCATGTCGCTCCACCGTGTTGCTCCTCCATGTCACTTCACCAACTCCTTCCTCGATGTTAGTCCTCCATGTGACTCCTCCATGTCACTCCTTTAAGTCACTCCTCTGAGTCACTCACCCATGTCCCTCCACGATGTCACTCCACCATATAAACCCTCCTTCCTGATCAACCCTGTCAAATCTCCAAGTCACTCCTCCATGTCCTTCCTCCATGTCACTACTCCATGTCACTCCTCCATGTCGCTCCTCCGTGTTGCTCCTCCACATCAATCCTCTATGTCACTCCTCCATGTCACTCCTCCATGTCGCTATTCCATGTCAGTAATCCATGTCGCTACATCAACTCACTCTTTCATGTTACTAATCCATGTCGCTACTCCATGTGACTCCTCCATGTCACTCCACCAACTCCTTCTTCCATGTTAGTCCTCCATGTGACTCCTCCATGTCACTCCTTTAAGTCACTCCTCCGAGTAACTCCTCCATGTCGCTCCTCCATGTTGCTCCTCCAGGTCACTCCTCCATGTCACTTCTATATGTTTTCCACGTCACTCCTCCATGTCGCTCCTCCATGTCGCTCCTCCGTGTTGCTCCTCCAAGTCACTCCTCCATGTAATTCCTCCATGTAGCTACTCCATGTCACTCCTCCATGTCGCTACACAAACTCACTCCTCATGTCACTCCTATGTGTCGCTACTCCATGTCACTCCTCAATGTCATTCCTCCAAGTCACTCACCTATGTCCCTCCACGATGTCACTTCACCATATCAACCCTCCTTCCTGATCAACCCTGTCACTTCTCCAAGTCACTCCTCAATGTCCTTCCTCCATGTCACTACTCCATGTCACTCCTCCATGTCGCTCCTCCATGTTGCTCCTCCACATCAATCCTCTATGTCACTCCTCCATGTCTCTACTCCATGTCACTATTCCATGTCAGTCCTCCATGTCGCTACTCCATGTCACTCCTCCATGTCGCTCCTCCGTGTTGCTCCTTCTTGTCACTCCTCCAAGTCACTCACCCATGTCCCTCCACGATGTCACTCCACCATATAAACCCTCCTTCCTGATCAACCCTGTCACTTCTACAAGTCACTCCTCCATGTCCATCCTCCATGTCACTACTCCATGTCACTCCTCCATGTCGCTCCTCCGTGTTGCTCCTCCTTGTCACTCCTCCAAGTCCCTCACCCATGTCCCTCCACAATGTCACTCCACCATATAAACCCTCCTTCCTGATCAACCCTGTCACTTCTCTAAGTCACTCCTCCATGTCCATACTCCATGTCACTACTCCACATCAATCCTCCATGTCACTCCTCCATGTCCATCCATCATGTCACTACTCCATGTCACTATTCCATGTCACTCCTCCATGTTGCTCCTCCAAGTCACTCCTCCATGTAAGTCCTAAATGTAGTTACTCCCTGTCACTACTCCGTGTCACTCCTCCATGTCGCTCCTCCGTGTTGCTCCTCCAAGTCACTCCTCCATGTAACTCCTCCATGTAGCTATTCCATGACAGTCCTCCATGTCGCTACACCAACTCACTCTTCCATGTCACTCCTCCATTTCACTCCACCACATCACTCCTCTACGTCACTCCTCATGTCACTCCTCCATGTCAATACACCAACACAAACCTCTTTGTCCAACCTCTATGTCACTACTCCATGTCACTCCTCCATGTCGCTCCTCCGTGTTGCTCCTCCATGTCACTACTCCATGTTGCTACAACAACTCACTCTTCCTTGTCACTCCTCCATTTCACTCCACCACGTCACTCCTCTACATCACTCCTCATATCACTCATCCATTTCATTCCTCCATGTTACTCCTTTATGTCACTCCTCCAATTCACTCCTCCATGTCACCTCTATATGTCTTCCATGTCACTCCTCCATGTCCATCCTCCATGTCACTCCTCCATTTCGCTCCTCCGTTTTGCTCCTCCACATCAAACCTCTCTGTCACTCCTCCATGTCACTCTTCCATATCACTCCTCCATGTCGCTATTCCATGTCAGTCCTCCATGTCACTACACCAACTCACTCTTCCATGTCACTCCTCTTTTTCACTCAACCACGTCACTCCTCTACGACACTCCTCATGTCACTCCTCTATGTCAATACACAAACCTCTTTGTCCATCCTCCATGTCACTACTCAATGTCAATCCTCCATGTCGATCCTCCGTGTTGCTCCTCCATGTAACTCCTCCATGTCCCTCCTTTATGTAACTCATCTATGTCCCTCCACCTTGTCACTACACCAACTCAATCCTCCTTGTCACTCCTCCATGTTACTCATCCATGTCGCGATTCCATGTCACTCCTCCATGTCAATCATCCATGTCATTCCTCCATGTCACTCCCTTATGTCACTCCTCCAATTCACTCCACCATGTCACCTCTATATGTCTTCCATGTCACTCCTCCATGTCCATCCTCCATGTCACTACTTCTTATCACTCCTCCATGTCAATCATCCATGTCATTCCTCCATGTCACTCCCTTATGTCACTCCTCCAATTCACTCCACCATGTCACCTCTATATGTCTTCCATGTCACTCCTCCATGTCCATCCTCCATGTCACTACTCCATGTCACTCCTCCATGTCGCTCTTCCGTGTTGCTCCTCCTTTTCACTCCTCCAAGTCACTCACCCATGTCCCTCCACGATGTCACTCCACCATATAAATCCTCCTTCCTGATCAACCCTGTCACTTCTCCAAGTCACTCCTCCATGTCGCTCCTCCGTGTTGCTCCTCCTTGTCACTCCTCCAAGTCACTCACCCATGTCCCTCCACGATGTCACTCCACCATATCAACCCTCCTTCCTGATCAACCCTGTCACTTCTCCAAGTCACTCCTCCATGTCCATCCTCCATGTCACTACTCCACATCAATCCTCCATGTCACTCTTCCATGTCACTCCTCCATGTCACTCCTCCATGTCGATATTCCATGTGACTCCTCCATGTCGCTCCACCAACTCTTTCCTCCAAGTTACTCCTCCATGTCGCTCCTCCATGTTGCTCCTCCATGTAACTCCTCCATGTCACTCATCCATGTCACTCCTCTATGTCACTCCTCCATGTCACTCCTCTATGTCACTCGTCCATGTCACTCCCCCATGTAACTCCTCCATGTAGCTACTCCATGTCACTCCTCCATGTCGCTACACAAACTCACTCCTCATGTCACTCCTCCATGTCACTCCTCCATTTCACTCCTCCAAGTCACTCCTCCATGTCCCTCCTCCATGTCACTACTCCTTGTCGCTATTCCATGTCACTCCTCCATGTCCATCCTCCATGTCACTACTCCATGTCACTCCTCCATGTCGCTCCTCCATGTCAATCCTTTATATCACTCCTCCAAGTTACTCCTCCATGTCACTCCTTCATGTCGCTACACAAACTCACTCCTCATGTCACTCCTCCATGTCACTCCTCCATTTCACTCCTCCAAGTCAAGCATCCATGTCCCTCCGCCATGTCACTCCACCATATCAACCCTCCTTCCTGATCAACCCTGTCACATCTCCAAGTCACTCCTCCATGTCCCTCCTCCATGTCACTACCCCTTGTCGCTATTCCATGTAAGTCCTCCATGTCACTACACCAACTCAATGTTCCATGTCACTCCTCCATGTCGCTCCTCCATGTTGCTCCTCCATGTCATTCCTCCATGTCACTCATCCATGTAACTCCGCCATGTAACTCCACCATATCAATCCTCCTTGGTGATCCGCCCTGTCACTTCTCCATGTCACTCTTCCATGTCTCTCCTCCACGTCATTCCTCTATGTCACTACACCAACTCAACCCTCCTTGTCACTCCTCCATGTCAATCATCCATGTCATTCCTCCATGTCACTCCATAATGTCTCTCCTCCAATTCACTCCTCCATGTCACCTCTATATGTCTTCCATGTCACTCCTCCATGTCACTACTTCTTATCACTCCTCCATATCACTCATCCATGTCATTCCTCCATGTCACTCCCTTATGTCACTCCTCCAATTCACTCCTCCATGTCCATCCTCCATGTCACTACTCCATGTCACTCCTCCATGTCGCTCCTCCGTGTTGCTCCACCTTGTCACTCCTCCAAGTCACTCACCCATGTCCCTCCACGATGTCACTCAACCATATCAACCCTCCTTCCTGATCAACCCTGTCACTTCTCCAAGTCACTCTTCCATGTCCATCCTCAATGTCACTACTCCACATCAATCCTCTATGTCACTCTTCCACGTCACTCCTCCATGTCACTCCTCCATGTCGCTATTCCATGTCTCTCCTCCATGTCAGTCCTCCATGTCGCTCCTCCATGTTGCTCCTCCGTGTCAATCCTCCATGTCACTCATCCATGTCACTCCACCATATCAATCTTCCTAGGTGATCCGCCCTGTCACTACTCCACATCAATCCTCCACGTCACTCCTCTATGTCACTCCTCCATGTCACTCCTCCATGTAACTTCTCCATGTCTCTCCTCCATGTCACTATAACAACTCACTTCTCCATGTCACTCCACCATTTCACTCCTCAATGTAACTCCTCCAGTTCACTCCTCCATGTCGCTACTCAAAGTAACTCCTCCATGTCACTATAACAACTCACTTCTCCATGTCACTCCACCATTTCACTCCTCAATGTCACTCCTCCAATTCACTCCTCCTTGTCACCTCTATATGTCTTCCATGTCACTCCTCTATGTCCATCCTCCATGTCACTACTCCATGTCACTCCTCCATGTTGCTTCTCCGTGTTCCTCCTCCATGTCACTCCTCCAAGTCACTCATCCATGTCCCTCCACGATGTCACTCCACCATATCAACCCTCCTTCCTGATCAACCCTGTCACTTCTCCAAGTCACTCCTCCATGTCCCTCCTCCATGTCACTACTCCATGTCACTCCTCCATGTCGCTCCTCCGTGTTGCTCCTCCACATCAATCCTCTATGTCACTCCTCCATGTTGCTCCACCAAGTCACTCCTCCATGTAACTCCTACATGTAGCTACTCCATGTCACTACTCCATGTCACTCCTCCATGTCGCTCCTCCGTGTTGCTCCTCCATGTAGCTACTCCATGTGGCTACACAAACTCACTCCTCATGTCACTCCTCCAAGTCACTCATCCATGTCCCTCTGCCACGTCACTCAACCATATCAACCCTCCTTCCTGATCAACCCTGTCAAATCTCGAAGTCTATCCTCCATGTCCCTCCTCCATGTCACTACTCCATGTCACTCCTCCATGTCGCTCCTCCGTGTTGCTCCTCCACATCAATGCTCTATGTCACTCATCCATGTCCCTCTGCCATGTCACTCCACCCTATCAATCTTCCTTGGTGATCCGACCTGTCACTTCTCCATGTCACTCTTCCATGTCTCTCCTCCATGTCACTCCTCTATGTCACTCCTCCATTTAACTCCTCCATGTCACTCCTCCATGTCTCTCCTCCATGTCGCTCTAAAAACTCACTCCTCCATGTCACTCCACCATTTCACTCCTCCATGTCACTCCTCCAGGTTTACTCCTCCATGTCGCTTCTCAAAGTCACTCCTCCATGTACCTACACCAATTCACTCCTCAATGTCACTCCTCCATGTCACTACTTCATGTCACTCCTCCATGTCACAAAACAATCTCAACCCTCCTTGTCACTCCTCCATGTCGCTATTCCATGACATTCCTCCATGTAACTCATCTATGTCACTCCTCCATGTCACTCCTCCATGTTCCTCCTCCATGTCACTCCTCCACATCACTCCTCTATGTCACTCCTCCATGTCACTCCTCCATGTCGCTACTCCATGTCACTCCTCCATGTCGCTACACCAACTCAACCCTCCTTGTAACTCCTCCATGTCACTACTCAATGTCACTACACCAACTCAATCCTTCTTGTCACTCCTCGATGTCACTCATCCATGTCACTTCTATATGTCTTCCATATCACTCCTCCAAGTTGCTCCTCCGTGTTGCTCGTCCATGTCACTCCTCCAAGTCACTCACCCATGTCCCTCCACGATGTCACTTTACCATATCAAACATCCTTCCTGATCAACCCTGTCACTTCTCCAAGTCACTCCTCCATGTCCCTCCTCCATGTCACTACTCCATGTCACTCCTCCATGTCGCTCCTCCGTGTTGCTCCTCCACATTAATCCTCTATGTCATTCCTCCATGTTGCTCCTCCAAGTCACTCCTCCATGTCACTCCTCCATGTAACTTCTCCATGTAGCTACTCCATGTCACTCCTCCATGTCACTCCTCCATGTCGCTACAACAACTCATTCCTCATGTCACTCCTCTATGTCGCTCCTCCGTGTTTCTCCTCCAAGTCACTCCTACATGTAACGCCTCCATTTTGCTATTCCATGTCAGTCCTCCATGTTGCTACACCAACTCACTCCTCTACGTCACTCCTCATGTCACTCCTTTATGTCACTCCTCCAAGTCACTCCTCCATGTCACTTTCATACGTCTTCCATGTCACTCCTCCATGTCCCTCCTCCATGTCGCTCCTCCGTGTTGCTCCTCCAAGTCACTCCTCCATGTAACTCCTCAATGTAGTTACTTTATGTCACTCCTCCATGTCGCTACACAAACTCACTCCTCATGTCACTCCTCCATGTCACTCCTCCATGTCACTCCTCCAAGTCAATCACCCATGTCCTTCTGCGATGTCACTCCACCATATCAACCCTCCTTGGTGATCTGCCCTGTCACTTCTCCATGTCACTCTTCCATGTCTCTCCTCCACGTCACTCCTCTATGTCACTCCTCCATGTTACTCCTCCATGTCATTCCTCCATGTCACTCCTCTATGTCGCTCTAACAACTCACTCCTCCATGTCACTCCAAGATTTCACTCCTCCATGTCACTCCTCCAGGTCACTCCTCCATGTCTCTCCTTTATGTCACTCCTCTAAGTCACTCACCCATGTCCCTCCGCGATGTCACTCCACCATATCAACTCTCCTTCCTGATCAACCCTGTCACTTCTCCAAGTCACTCCTCAATGTCCTTCCTCCATGTCACTACTCCATGTCACTCCTCCATGTCGCTCCTCCGTGATGCTCCTCCACATCAATCCTCTATGTCACTCCTCCATGTCACTCCTCCATGTCACTATTCCATGCCAGTCCTCGATGTCGCTACACCAACTCACTCTTCCATTTCACTCCTCCATGTCGCTTCTCCATGTCAGTCCTCCACGTCATTCCTCTATGTCACTTCTATATGTGTTCCATGTCACTCCTCCATGTCGCTCCTCCATGTCACTCCTCCATATCACTACACTAACTCACTCCTCATGTCACTACTCCATGTCTCTACTCCATGTCACTCCTCCATGTCGCTACACCAACTCAAACCTCCTTGTCACTCCTCCATGTTGCTCCTCCATGTTGGTCTTCCATGTCAATCATCCATGTCCCTCTTCCATGTCACTCCAATATATCATTCTTCCTTGCTGATCCGCCCTGTCACTTCTCCATGTCACTCCTCAATGTCTCTCCTCCACGTCACTCCTCTATTTAACTACTCCATCTCACTCCTCCATGTCACTCCTCCATGTCGCTATACCAACTCACTCCTCCATGTCATTCCTCCATGTCACTCCTCCAGGTCATTCCTCCATGTCTCTAATCCATGTCACTCCTCCATGTCGCTACACCATGTCACCTCTATTTGTCTTTCATGTCACTCCTCCATGTCCATCCTCCACGTCACTCCTCTATGTCACTCCTCCATGTCAGTCCTCCATGTCACTTCTCCATGTCTCTCTTCCACGTCACTCGTCTATGTCCCTCCGCCATGTCACTACACCAACTCAATCCTTCTTGTCAGACCTCCATGTCACTCATCCATATCACTTCTGTATGTCTTCCATGTCACTCCTCCATGTCCCTCCTCCATGTTACTCCTCCACGTCACTCCTATGTCACTCCTCCATGTCACACCTCCATGTCACTCCTCCATGTCGTTATTCCATGTCACTCCTCCATGTCGCAACACCAACTCAACCCTCCTTGTAACTCCTCATGTTACTCATCCATGTCATTCCTCCATGTCACTCGTTTAAGTCACTCATCTTATTCATTCCTCCATGTCACCTCTATATGTCTTCCATGTCACTCCTCCATGTCCATCCTCCATGTCACTACTCCAATTCACTCCTCCATGACACTCCTCCATGTCGCTCCTCCGTGTTGCTCCTCCAAGTCACTCCTCCATGTAACTCCTCCATGTAGCTACTCCATGTCACTCCTCCATGTCTCTCCTCCACGTTACTCCTCTATGTCACTTCTCCATGTCACTCCAATATATCAATCTTCCTTGCTGATCCGCCCTGTCACTTCTCCATGTCACTCCTTCATGTCTCACCTCCACGTCACTCCTCTATGTCACTTCTCCATGTCACTCCTCCATGACACTCCTCTATGTCGCTCCTCCGTGTTGCTCCTCCAAGTCACTCCTCCATGTAACTCCTCCATGTAGCTACTCCATGTCACTCCTCCATGTCCATGCTCCATGTCACTACTCCATGTCACTCCTCCAAGTCGCTCTTCGGTGTTGCTCCTCCTTGTCACTCCTCCAAGTCACTCACCCATGTCCCTCCACGATGTCACACCACCATATCAACGCTCCTTCCTGATAAACCCTGTCACTTCTCCAAGTCACTCCTCCATGTCCATCCTCCATGTCACTACTCCAGATCAATCCTCTATGTCACTCCTCTATATCACTCCTCCATGTCACTCCTCCATGTCGCTATTCCATGTGACTCCTCCATGTCGCTCCACCAACTCCTTCCTCCATGTTACTCCTCCATGTCACTCCTCCATGTCAATCCTTTATGTCACTCCTCCAAGTTACTCCTCCATGTCGCTCCTCCATGTTGCTCCTCCATGTCACTCCTCCATGTCGCTACACAAACTCAATCCTCCTTTACACTCTTTCATGTCACTCCTCCATATTGCTCCTCCATGTCCCTCCTCCATGTCACTCCTCCATGTCATTCCTCCATGTCAATCCTCCATGTATCTCATCCATGTCGCTACTCTATGTCACTCCTCCATGTCACCCCTCCATGTCACTCCTCAATGTCACTACACCAACTCACTCCTAAATGTCACTCCTCCATGTCACTACTTCATTTCACTCCTCCATGTCGCTACTCCATGTGACTCCTCCATGTCGCTCCACCAACTCACTCCTCCACGTCGCTCCTCCATGTTGCTCTTCCATGTCACTCCTCCATGTAACTCATCTATGTCACTCCTCCATGTCACTCCTCCGTGTTCCTCCTCCATGTCACTCCTCCACATCACTCCTCTATGTCACTCCTCCATGTCACTACACCAACTCAACCCTCCTTGTAACTCCTCCATGTCACTATTCTATGTCACTACACCAACTCAATCCTTCTTGTCACTCCTCCATGTCACTAATCCATGTCACTTCTATATGTCTTCCATGTCACTGCTCCAAGTTGCTCCTCCGTGTTGCTCGTCCATGTCACTCCTCCAAGTCACTCACCCATGTCCCTCCACGATGTCACTCCACCATATCAAACCTCCTTCCTGATCAACCCTGTCACTTCTCCAAGTCACTCCTCCATGTCCCTCCTCCATGTCACTACTCCATGTCACTCCTCCATGTCGCTCCTCCGTGTTGCTCTTTCAAGTCACTCCTCCATGTAACTCCTCCATGTAGCTACTCCATGTCACTCCTCCATGTCACTCCTCCATGTCACTCCTCCAAGTCACTCATCCATGTCCCTCCGCCATGTCACTCCGCCATATCAACCCTCCTTCCTGATCAACCCTGTCACTTCTCCAAGTCACTCCTCCATGTCCCTCCTCCATGTCACTACTCCATTTCACTCCTCCATGTCGCTCCTCCGTGTTGCTCTTCCAAGTCACTCCTCCATGTCACTCCTCCATGTCATTCCTCCATGTCAATCCTCCATGTATCTCATCCATGTCGCTACTCTATGTCACTCCTCCATGTCACCCCTCCATGTCACTCCTCAATGTCACTACACCAACTCACTCCTAAATGTCACTCCTCCATGTCACTACTTCATTTCACTCCTCCATGTCGCTACTCCATGTGACTCCTCCATGTCGCTCCACCAACTCACTCCTCCACGTCGCTCCTCCATGTTGCTCTTCCATGTCACTCCTCCATGTAACTCATCTATGTCACTCCTCCATGTCACTCCTCCGTGTTCCTCCTCCATGTCACTCCTCCACATCACTCCTCTATGTCACTCCTCCATGTCACTACACCAACTCAACCCTCCTTGTAACTCCTCCATGTCACTATTCTATGTCACTACACCAACTCAATCCTTCTTGTCACTCCTCCATGTCACTAATCCATGTCACTTCTATATGTCTTCCATGTCACTGCTCCAAGTTGCTCCTCCGTGTTGCTCGTCCATGTCACTCCTCCAAGTCACTCACCCATGTCCCTCCACGATGTCACTCCACCATATCAAACCTCCTTCCTGATCAACCCTGTCACTTCTCCAAGTCACTCCTCCATGTCCCTCCTCCATGTCACTACTCCATGTCACTCCTCCATGTCGCTCCTCCGTGTTGCTCTTTCAAGTCACTCCTCCATGTAACTCCTCCATGTAGCTACTCCATGTCACTCCTCCATGTCACTCCTCCATGTCACTCCTCCAAGTCACTCATCCATGTCCCTCCGCCATGTCACTCCGCCATATCAACCCTCCTTCCTGATCAACCCTGTCACTTCTCCAAGTCACTCCTCCATGTCCCTCCTCCATGTCACTACTCCATTTCACTCCTCCATGTCGCTCCTCCGTGTTGCTCTTCCAAGTCACTCCTCCATGTAACTCCTCCATGTAGCTACTCCATGTCAATCCTCCATGTCACTCCTCCATGTCACTCCTCCAAGTCACTCCTCCATGTCCCTCCTCCATCTGACTACTCCATGTCACTCCTCCATGTCGCTCCTCCGTGTTACTCCTTCATGTCACTCCACCAATTCACTCCTCCATGTCACTCTTCCAGGTCACTCCTCCATGTCGCTACTCAAAGTCACTCCTCCATGTCACTACACCAACTCACTCCTCAATGTCACTCCTCCATGTCACTACTTCATGTCACTCCTCCATGTCACTCCTTTATGTCACTCCTCCAAGTTACTCCTCCATGTCGCTCCTCCATGTTGCTCCTCCATGTCACTCCTCCATGTCACTCCTCCATGTCACTCCTCTAGGTCACTCCTCCATGTCACTCCTCCATGTAACTCCTCCATGTAGCTACTCCTTGTCACTCCTCCATGTCACTCCTCCATGTCGCTACAACAACTCATTCCTCATGTCACTCCTCCATGTCGCTCCTCCGTGTTTCTCCTCCAAGTCACTCCTCCATGTAACTCCTCCATGTAGCTACTCCATGTCACTCCTCCATGTCGCTCCTCCGTGTTGCTCCTCCACATCAATCCTCTATGTCACTCCTCCATGTCACTCCTCCATATCACTCCTCCATTTTGCTATTCCATGTCAGTCCTCCATGTCGCTACACCAACTCTCTCTTCTACGTCACTCCTCATGTCACTCCTCCATGTCAATACACCAACACAAAGCTCTTTGTCCATCCTCCATGTCACTACTCCGTGTCACTCCTCCATGTCGCTCCTCCGTGTTGCTCCCCCAAGTCACTCCTCCATATCCCTCCTTTATGTCATTCCACCAACTCACTCCTCAATGTTGCTCCTCCATGTCACTCATCCAAGTCACTCCGCCATGTCACTCCAACATAACAATCCTCCGTACTGATATTCCCTGTCACTTCTCCATGTCACTCCTCCATATCACTTCTATATGTCTTCCATGTCGCTACACCAACTCACTCCTCTATGTCATTCCTCCATGTCACTACTCCATGTCACTCCTCCATGTCGCTCCTCCGTGTTGCTCTTTCAAGTCACTCCTCCATGTAACTCCTCCATGTAGCTACTCCATGTCACTCCTCCATGTCACTCCTCCATGTCACTCCTCCAAGTCACTCATCCATGTCCCTCCGCCATGTCACTCCGCCATATCAACCCTCCTTCCTGATCAACCCTGTCACTTCTCCAAGTCACTCCTCCATGTCCCTCCTCCATGTCACTACTCCATTTCACTCCTCCATGTCGCTCCTCCGTGTTGCTCTTCCAAGTCACTCCTCCATGTAACTCCTCCATGTAGCTACTCCATGTCAATCCTCCATGTCACTCCTCCATGTCACTCCTCCAAGTCACTCCTCCATGTCCCTCCTCCATCTGACTACTCCATGTCACTCCTCCATGTCGCTCCTCCGTGTTACTCCTTCATGTCACTCCACCAATTCACTCCTCCATGTCACTCTTCCAGGTCACTCCTCCATGTCGCTACTCAAAGTCACTCCTCCATGTCACTACACCAACTCACTCCTCAATGTCACTCCTCCATGACACTACTTCATGTCACTCCTCCATGTCACTCCTTTATGTCACTCCTCCAAGTTACTCCTCCATGTCGCTCCTCCATGTTGCTCCTCCATGTCACTCCTCCATGTCACTCCTCCATGTCACTCCTCTATGTCACTCCTCCATGTCACTCCTCCATGTAACTCCTCCATGTAGCTACTCCTTGTCACTCCTCCATGTCACTCCTCCATGTCGCTACAACAACTCATTCCTCATGTCACTCCTCCATGTCGCTCCTCCGTGTTTCTCCTCCAAGTCACTCCTCCATGTAACTCCTCCATGTAGCTACTCCATGTCACTCCTCCATGTCGCTCCTCCGTGTTGCTCCTCCACATCAATCCTCTATGTCACTCCTCCATGTCACTCCTCCATATCACTCCTCCATTTTGCTATTCCATGTCAGTCCTCCATGTCGCTACACCAACTCTCTCTTCTACGTCACTCCTCATGTCACTCCTCCATGTCAATACACCAACACAAAGCTCTTTGTCCATCCTCCATGTCACTACTCCGTGTCACTCCTCCATGTCGCTCCTCCGTGTTGCTCCTCCAAGTCACTCCTCCATATCCCTCCTTTATGTCATTCCACCAACTCACTCCTCAATGTTGCTCCTCCATGTTACTCATCCAAGTCACTCCGCCATGTCACTCCAACATAACAATCCTCCGTACTGATATTCCCTGTCACTTCTCCATGTCACTCCTCCATATCACTTCTATATGTCTTCCATGTCGCTACACCAACTCACTCCTCTATGTCATTCCTCCTTGTCACTCTTCCATATCGCTCCTCCATGTCACTTCTCCAAGTCTTCAATATCATGTCTCTCATCCGTGTAGCTAAACATTGTCAATCCTCCGTGTCACTCCTCCATGTCACTCATCCATGTCATTCCTCCATGTCACTCCTTTATGTCACTCCTCCAAGTCACTCCTCCATGTCACTTTCATACGTCTTCCATGTCACTCCTCCATGTCCCTCCTCCATGTCGCTCCTCCGTGTTGCTCATTCAAGTCACTCCTCCATGTCTCTCCTTTATGTCACTCCTCCAAGTTACTCCTCCATGTCACTCCTCCATTTAGCTACTCCATGTCACTCCTCCATGTCGCGACACAAACTCACTCCTCATGTCACTCCTCTAGGTCACTCATCCATGTCACTCCTCTATGTCACTCCTCCATGTTACTCCTCTATGTCACTCCTCCATGTCACTCCTCCATGCAACTCCTCCATGTAGCTAATCCATGTCACTCCTCCATGTCGCTACAAAAACTCACTCCTCATGTCACTCCTCCATGTCGCTCCTCCATGTCCCTCCGCCATATCACTCCACCATATCAATCTTCATTGGTTATCCGCCCTGTCACTTCTCCATGTCTCTCTTCCATGTCTCTCGTCCACGTCATTCCTCTATGTCACTCCTCTATGTCACTCCTCCATTTCACTTCTCCATGTCGCTTCTCCATGTTGCTCCTCCATGTCACTCCTCCATGTCACTCATCCATGTCTCTCCTCCATGTCGCTCTAACCACTCACTCCTCAATGTCACTCCACTATTTCACTCCTCCATGTCACTCCTCCATGTCACTCCTCCATATCGCTATTCCATGACAGTCCTCCATGTCGCTACACCAACTCACTCTTCCATGTTACTCCTCCATTTCACTCCACCACGTAAGTCCTCTACGTCACTCCTCATGTCACTCCTCCATGTCAATACACCAACACAAACCTCTTTGTCCATCCTCCATGTCACTACTCCATGTCACTCCTCCATGTCGCTCCTCTGTGTTGCTCCTCCATGTCACTCCTCCATGTCCCTCCTTTATGTAACTCATCTATGTCCCTCTGCCATGTCACTACACCAACTCAAACCTCCTTGTCACTCCTCCATGTTACTTATCCATGATGCTATTCCATGTCACTCCTCCATGTTGCTACACCAACTCACTCTTCCATGTCACTCCTCCATTTCACTCCACCACTTCAGTCCTCTACATCACTCCTCATATCACTCATCCATGTCATTCCTCCATGTCACTCCTTCATGTCACTCCTCCATGTCACTCCTCTAGGTCACTCCTCCATTTCACTCCTCCATGTAACTCCTCCATTTAGCTACTCCATGTCACTCCTCCATGTCGCTACACAAACTCACTCCTCATGTCACTCCTCCATTTCACTCCACCACGTCAGTACTCTACATCACTCCTCATATCACTCATCCATGTCATTCCTCCATGTCACTCCTTTATGGCACTCCTCCAATTTATTCCTCCATGTCACCTCTATATGTCTTCCATGTCACTCCTCCATGTCCATCCTCCATGTCACTACTCCATGTCACTCCTCCATGTCGCTCCTCCGTGTTGGTCCTCCACATCAATCCTCTATGTCACTCCTCCATGTCACTCCTCCATGTCGCTAAACCAACTCAAACCTCCTTGTCACTCCTCCATGTTGCTCCTCCATGTTGGTCCTCCATGTCACTCCTCCATGTCAATCATCCATGTCCCTCTTCCATGTCACTCCAATATATCATTCTTCCTTGCTGATCCGCCCTGTCACTTCTCCATGTCACTCCTCCATGTCTCTCCTCCACGTCACTCCTCCATTTCACTTCTCCATGTCACTCCTCCATGTCACTCCTCCATGTCGCTATACCAACTCACTCCTCCATGTCATTCCTCCATGTCACTCCTCCAGGTCACTCCTCCATGTCGCTACTCCAAGTCACTCCTCAATGTGACTCCTCCATGTCACTACTTCATGTAACTCCTCCATGTCGCTACACAAACTCAATCCTCCTTTACACTCTTTCATGTTTCTCCTCATAGTCGCTACTCCATGTGACTCCTCCATGTCACTCCACCAACTCCTTCCTCCATGCTACTCCTCCATGTCACTCCTCCATGTCTCTCCTTTATGTCACTCCTCCAAGTTACTCCTCCATGTCACTCCTCCATTTAGCTACTCCATGTCACTCCTCCATGTCGCTACACAAACTCACTCCTCATGTCACTCCTACAGGTCACTCATCCATGTCACTCCTCTATGTCACTCCTCCATGTTACTCCTCTATGTCACTCCTCCATGTCACTCCTCCATGTAACTCCTCCATGTCGCTATTCCATGTCAGTCCTCCATGTCGCTACACCAACTCACTCTTCCATGTCACTCCTCCATTTCACTCCACCACGTCACTCCCCTACGTCACTCCTCATGTCACTCCTCCATGTCAATACACCAACACAAACCTCTTTGTCCATCCTCCATGTCACTACTCCATGTCACTCCTCCATGTCGCTCCTCCGTGTTGGTCCTCCAAGTCAATCCTCCCTGTCCCTCCTTTATGTATCTCATCTATGTCCCTCCGCCATGTCACTACAACAACTCAATCCTCCTTGTCACTCCTCCATGTTACTCATCCATGTCGCTATTCCATGTCACTCCTCCATGTTGCTACACCAACTCACTCTTCCATGTCACTCCTCCATTTCACGCCACCACGTCACTCCTCTACATCGCTCCTCATATCACTCATCCATGTCATTCCTCCATGTCACTCCTTTATGTCACTCATCCAATTCACTTCTCCATGTCACCTCTATATGTCTTCCATGTCACTCCTCCTTGTCCATCCTCCATGTCACAACTCGATGTCAATCCTCCATGTCGCTCCTCTGTGTTGCTCCTCCATGTCACTCGTCCATGTCACTCCTCCAAGTCACTCATCCATGTCCCTCCACCATGTCACTCCACCATATCAATCTTCCTTGGTGATCTGCCCTGTCACTTCTCCATGTCACTCTTCCATGTCTCTCCTCCACGTCATTCCTCTATGTCACTCCTCCATGTCACTCCTCCATGTCACTCCTCCATGTCTCTCCTCCATGTTGCTCTAACAACTCACTCCTCCATGTCACTCCACCATTTCACTCGTCCATGTCACTCCTCCAGGTCACTCCAATATATCAATCTTCCTTGCTGTTCCGCCCTGTCACTTCTCCATGTCACTCCTTCATGTCTCTCCTCCATGACACTCCTCCATGTCTCTCCTCCACGTCATTCCTCTATGTCATTCCTCCATGTCACTCCTCCATGTCTCTCCTCCATGTTGCTCTAACAACTCACTCCTCCATGTCACTCCAAAATTTCACTCGTCCATGTCACTCCTCCAGGTCACTCCTCCTGGTCGCTACTCAAAGTCACTCCTCCATGTAACTACACCAACTCACTCCTCAATGTCACTCCTCCATGTCACTACTTCATGTCACTCCTCCATGTCGCTACACAAACTGAACCCTCCTTATCACTCCTCCATGTCACTCATCCATGTCATTCCTCCTTGTCACTCCTTTATGTCACTCCTCCAGGTCACTCCTCCATGTCACTCCTCCAGGTAACTCCTCCATGTCACTCATCCATGTCATTCCTCCATGTCACTCCTCCATGTCACTCCTCCAGGTCACTCCTCCATGTCGCTACTCAAAGTCACTCCTCCATGTCACTACTTCATGTTACTCCTCCATGTCGCTACTCCATGTGAATCCTCCATGTCGCTCCACCAACTCGCTCCTGCATGTTGCTCTTCCATGTCACTCCTCCATGTAACTCATCTATGTCCCTCCGCCATGTCACTACACCAACTCAATCCTTCTTGTCAGACCTCCATGTCACTCATCCATGTCACTTCTATATGTCTTCCATGTCACTCCTCCATGTCCCTACTCCATGTTACTCCTCCACGTCACTCCTATATGTCACTCCTCCATGTCACACCTCCATGTCACTCCTCCATGTCGTTATTCCATGTCACTCCTCCATGTCGCTACTCCATGTCACTCCTCCATGTCGCTATACCAACTCAACCCTCCTTGTAACTCCTCCATGTCACTCATCCATGTCATTCCTTCATGTCACTCGTTTATGTCACTCCTCCATGTCACCTCTATATGTCTTCCATGTCACTCCTCCATGTCCATCCTCCATGTCACTACTCCATGTCACTCCTCCATGTTTCTCATCCGTGTTGATACTCCATGTCACTCCTCCAAGTCACTCCTCCATGTCCCTCCTCCATGTCGCTCCTCCGTGTTGCTCCTCCACATCAAGCCTCTATGTCACTCCTCCAGGTTGCTACACAAACTCACTCCTCATGTCACTCCTCCATGTCACTCCTCCATGTCACTCCTCCAAGTCAATCACCCATGTTGCTCCTCCATGTCACTCCTCCATGTCACTCATCCATGTCCCTCCACCATGTCACTCCACCATATCAATCTTCCTTGGTGATCCGCCCTGTCACTTCTCCATGTCACTCTTCCATGTCTCTACTCCACGTCACTCCTCTATGTCACTCCACCATTTCACTCCTCCATGTCACTCCTCCAGGTCACTCCTCCATGTCGCTACTCAAAGTCACTCCTCCATGTCACTACACCAACTTACTCCTCAATGTCACTCCTCCATGTCACTACTTCATGTCACTCCTCCATGTCGCTACTCCATGTGACTCCTCCATGTCGCTCCACCAACTCACTCCTCCACGTCGCTCCTCCATGTTGCTCCTCCAAGTCACTCCTCCATGTAACTCCTCCATATAGCTACTCCATGTCACTCCACCATATCAACCCTCCTTCCTGATCAACCCTGTCACATCTCCAAGTCACTCCTCCATGTCCCTCCTCCATCTGACTACTCCATGTCACTCCTTCATGTCGCTCCTCCGTGTTACTCCTTCATGTCACTCCTTTATGTCACTCCTCCAAGTTACTCCTCCATGTCGCTCCTCCATGTTGCTCCTCCTTGTCACTCCTCCATGTCACTCCTCCATGTCACTCCTCTAGGTCACTCCTCCATGTCACTCCTCCATGTAACTCCTCCATGTAGCTACTCCATGTCGCTCCTCCATGTTGCTCCTCCATGTCACTCCTCCATGTCACTACTCTATGTCGCTCCTCCGTGTTTCTCCTCCAAGTCACTCCTCCATGTAACTCCTCCATGTAGCTACTCCATGTCACTACTCCATGTCGCTCCTCCGTGTTGCTCCTCCACATCAATCCTCTATGTCACTCCTCCAAGTCACTCCTCCATGTCACTCCTCCATTTTGCTATTCCATGTCAGTCCTCCATGTCGCTACACCAACTCACTCCTCTACGTCACTCCTCATGTCACTCCTCCATGTCAATACACCAACACAAAGCTCTTTGTCCATCCTCCATGTCACTACTCCGTGTCACTTCTCCATGTCGCTCCTCCATGTTGCTCCTCCAAGTCACTCCTCCATATCCCTCCTTTATGTCATTCCACCAACTCACTCCTCCATGTTGCTCCTCCATGTCACTCATCCATGTCACTCATCCAAGTCACTCCGCCATGTCACTCCAACATAACAATCCTCCGTACTGATATGCCCTGTCACTTCTCCATGTCACTCCTACATATCACTTCTATATGTCTTCCATGTCGCTACACCAACTCACTCCTTCATGCCATTCCTCCTTGTCACTCTTCCATGTCGCTCCTACATGTCAATTCTCCAAGTCTTCAATATCATTTCTCTCATCCGTGTAGCTCAACATTGTCAATCCTCCATATCACTCCTCCATGTCACTACACCAACTCAATCCTCCTTGTCACTCCTCCATGTCACTCATCCATGTCATTCCTCCATGTCACTCCTTTATGTCACTCCTCCAAGTCACTCCTCCATGTCACTTTCATACGTCTTCCATGTCACTCCTCCATGTCCCTCCTCCATGTCGCTCCTCCGTGTTGCTCCTCCAAGTCACTCCTCCATGTAACTCCTCCATGTAGCTACTTTATGTCACTCCTCCATGTCGCTACACAAACTCACTCCTCATGTCACTCCTCCATGTCACTCCTCCATGTCACTCCTCCAAATCACTCACCCATGTCCCTCTGCGATGTCACTCCACCATATCAACCCTCCTTGGTGATCCGCCCTGTCACTTCTCCATGTCACTCTTCCATGTCTCTCCTCCACATCACTCCTCTATGTCACTCCTCCATGTCACTCCTCCATGTCTCTCTTCCATGTCGTTATTCCATGTCACTCCTCCATGTCGCTACTCCATGTCACTCCTCCATGTCGCTACACCAACTCAAACCTCCTTGTAACTCCTCCATGTCACTCCTCCATGTCGTTATTCCATGTCACTCCTCCATGTAGCTACACCATGTCACTCCTTCATGTCGTTACACAAACTCACTCCTCATGTCACTTCTCCAAGTCACTCTTCCATGTCTCTCCTCCACGTCACTCCTCCATGTCACTCCTCCATGTCACTCCTCCATGTCTCTCTTCCATGTCGCTCTAACAACTCACTCCTCCATGTCATTCCACCATTTCACTCCTACATGTCACTCCTCCAGGTCACTCCTCCATGTCGCAACTCAAAGTCACTCCTCCATGTCACTACTTCATGTCACTCCTCCATGTCGCTACACAAACTCAATCCTCCTATACACTCTTTCATGTCACTCTTCCATATCGCTCCTCCATGTCAATCCTCCATGTCACTACTCCATGTCACTCCTTTTTGTCAGTCCTCCAAGTTACTCCTAAATGTCGCTACTCCATGTGACTTCTCCATGTTGCTCCTCCAATTCACTCCTCCATGTCACCTCTATATGTCTTCCATGTCTCTCCTACTTGTCCATCCTCCATGTCACTACTCCATGTCACTCCTCCATGTCGCTCCTCCGTGTTGCTCCTCCATGTCACTTCTCAAAGTCAGTTATGGTGGAGTGACATCGTGGAGGGACATGGGTGAGCCATGTCCCTCCACGATGTCACTCCACCATATAAACCCTCCTTCCTGATCAACCCTGTCAATTCTCCAAGTCACTCCTCCATGTAACTCCTCCATGTAGCTACTTTATGTCACTCCTCCATGTCGCTCCTCCGTGTTGCTCCTCCACATCAATCCTCTATGTCACTCATCCATGTCACTCCTCCATGTCACTCCTCCATGTCGCTATTCCATGTCAGTAATCCATGTCACTACATAAACTCACTCTTTCATGTTACTAATCCATGTCGCTACTTCATGTGACTCCTCCATGTCACTCCACCAACTCCTTCCTCCATGTTAGTCCTCCATGTGACTCCTCCATGTCACTCCTTTATGTCACTCCTCCGAGTTACTCTACCATGTCGCTCCTCCATGTTGCTCCTCCAAGTCACTCCTCCATGTCACTTCTATATGTATTCCATGTCACTCCTCCATGTCGCTCCTCCATGTCGCTCCTCCGTGTTGCTCCTCCAAGTCACTCCTCCATGTAACTCCTCCATTTAGCTACTCCATGTCACTCCTCCATGTCGCTATACAAACTCACTCCTCATGTCACTCCTCCGTGTCGCTACTCCATGTCACTCCTCCATGTCATTCCTCCAAGTCACTCACCCATGTCCCTCCATGATGTCACTCCACCATATCAACCCTCCTTCCTGATCAACCCTGTCACTTCTCCAAGTCACTCCTCATGTCCTTCCTCCATGTCACTACTCCATGTCACTCCTCCATATCGCTCCCCCGTGTTGCTCCTACACATCAATCCTCTATGTCCCTCCTCCATGTACCTCCTCCATGTCACTACTCCATGTCACTCCTCCATGTCGCTCCTCCGTATTGCTCCTCCACATCAATCCTCTATGTCTATCCTACATGTCGCAACACCAACTCACTCTTCCATGTCACTCCTCCATGTCACTACTTCATGTCACTCCTTCATGTCGCTACTCCATGTCACTCCTCCATTTCGCTACACTAACTCACTCCTCATGTCACTACTCCATGTCGCTACTCCATGTCACTCCTCCATGTCGCTACAACAACTCAATCCTCCTTGTCACTCCTCCATGTTACTCCACCATGTTGCTCTTCCTTGTCACTCCTCCATGTCAATCATCCATGTCCCTCCGCCATGTCACTCCAATATATCATTCTTCCTTGCTGATCCGCCCTGTCACTTCTCCATGTCACTCCTCCAAGTCTCTCCTCCACGTCACTCCTCTATTTCACTTTTCCATGTCACTCCTCCAGGTCACTCCTCCATGTCGCTACTCCAAGTCACTCCTGCATGTCACTACACCAACTCACTCCTCAATGTGACTCCTCCATGTCACTACTTCATGTAACTCCTCCATGTCGATACACAAACTCAATCCTCCTTTACACTCTTTCATGTTTCTCCTCATAGTCGTTACTCCATGTGACTCCTCCATGTCATTCCACCAACTCCTTCCTCCATGTTACTCCTCCATGTAAATCCTCCATTTAGCTACTCCATGTCACTCCACCATGTCACTACACAAACTCACTCCTCATGTCACTCCTCCAGGTCACTCATCCATGTCACTCCTCTATGTCACTCCTACATGTCACTCCTCTATGTCACTCCTCCATGTCACTCCTCCATGTAACTCCTCCATGTAGCTAATCCATGTCACTCCTCCATGTCGCTACACAAACTCACTCCTCATGTCACTCCTCCATGTCGCTCCTCCATGTTGCTGCTCCATGTAACTCCTCCATGTCACTCATCCATGTCCCTCCGCCATGTCACTCCACCATATCAATCTTCCTTGGTTATCCGCCCTGTCACTTCTCCATGTCTCTCTTCCATGTCTCTCGTCCACGTCATTCCTCTATGTCACTCCTCTATGTCACTCCTCCATGTCACTTCTCCATGTCGCTTCTCCATGTTGCTCCTCCATGTCACTCCTCCATGTCACTCATCCATGTCATTCATCCATGTCCCTCTGCCATATCACTCCAATATATCAATCTTCCTTGCTGATCCGCTCTGTCACTTCTCCATGTCACTCCTTCATGTCTCTCCTCCACGTCACTCCTCTATGTCACTTCTCCATGTCACTCCTCCATGACACTCCTCCATTTCGCTCCTCCGTGTTGCTCCTTCAAGTCACTCTTCCATGTAGCTACTCCATGTCACTCCTCCATGTCCATGCTCCATGTCACTACTCCATGTCACTCCTCCAAATCGCTCTTCCGTGTTGCTCCTCCTTGTCACTCCTCCAAGTCACTCACCCATGTCCCTCCACGATGTCACTCCACCATATAAACCCTCCTTCCTGATCAACCCTGTCACTTCTCCAAGTCACTCCTCCATGTCGCTACTCCATGTCACTCTTCCATGTCGCTCCTCTGTGTTGCTCATCCTTGTTGCTCCTCCTTGTCACTCCTCCAAGTCACTCACCCATGTCCCTCCACGATGTCACACCACCATATCAACCCTCCTTCCTGATCAACCCTGTCACTTCTCCAAGTCACTCCTCCATGTCCATCCTCCATGTCACTACTCCACATCAATCCTCTATGTCACTCCTCTATATCACTCCTCCATGTCACTCCTCCATGTCGCTATTCCATGTGACTCCTCCATGTCGCTCCACCAACTACTTCTTCCATGTTACTCCTCCATGTCACTCCTCCATGTCAATCCTTTATGTCACTCCTCCAAGTTACTCCTCCATGTCGCTCCTCCATGTTGCTCTTCCATGTCACTCCTCCATGTCGCTACACAAACTCAATCCTCCTTTACACTCTTTCATGTCACTCCTCCATATCGCTCCTCCATGTCCCTCCTCCATGTGACTCCTCCATGTCATTCCTCCATGTCACTCCTCCATGTATCTCATCCATGTCGCTATTCCATGTGACTCCTCCATGTCGCTCTACCAACTCCTTCCTCCATGTTACTCCTCCATGTCACTCCTCCATGTAAATCCTTTATATCACTCCTCCAAGTTACTCCTCCATGTCATTCCACCAATTCACTCCTTCATGTCAATCTTCCAGGTCACTCCTCCATGTCGCTAATCAAAGTCACTCCTCCATGTCACTACACCAACTCACTCCTCAATGTCACTCCTCCATGTCACTACTTCATTTCACTCCTCATTGTCGCTACTCCATGTGACTCCTCCATATCGCTCCACCAACTCACTCCTCCACGTCGCTCCTCCATGTTGCTCTTCCATGTCACTTCTCCATGTAACTCATCTATGTCACTCCTCCATGTCACTCATCCATGTTCCTCCTCCATGTCACTCCTCCACATCACTCCTCTATGTCACTCCTCCATGTCACTACACCAATTCAATCCTTCTTGTCACTCCTCCATGTCACTCATTCATGTCACTTCTATATGTGTTCCATGTCACTCCTCCATGTTCCTTCTCCATGTCACTCCTCCATGTCGCTACTCCATGTCACTCCTCCATGTCGCTACACCAACTCAACCCTCCTTTTAACTCCTCCATGTTACTATTCTATGTCACTACACCAACTCAATCCTTCTTATCACTCCTCCATGTCACTCATCCATGTCACTTCTATATGTCTTCCATGTCACTCCTCCAAGTAACTCCTCCGTGTTGCTCGTCCATGTCACTCCTCCAAAGTCACTCACCCATGTCCCTCCACGATGTCACTCCACCATATCAAACCTCCTTCCTGATCAACCCTGTCACTTCTCCAAGTCACTCCTCCATGTCCCTCCTCCATGTCAATCCTTTATGTCACGCCTCCAAGTTACTCCTCCATGTCGCTCCTCCATGTTGCTCCTCAATGTCACTCCTCCATGTTGCTACACAAACTCAATCCTCCTTTACACTCTTTCATGTCACTCCTCCATATCGCTCCTCCATGTCCCTCCTCCATGTCACTACTCCATGTCACTCCTCCATGTCGCTCCTCCGTGTTGCTCTTCCAAGTCACTCCTCCATGTAACTCCTCCATGTAGCTACTCCATGTCACTCCTCCATGTCAATCCTTTATGTCACTCCTCCAAGTTACTCCTCCATGTCGCTCCTCCATGTTGCTCCTCCATGTCACTCCTCCATGTCGCTACACAAACTCAATCCTCCTTTACACTCTTTCATGTCACTCCTCCATATCGCTCCTCCATGTCCCTCCTCCATGTGACTCCTCCATGTCATTCCTCCATGTCACTCCTCCATGTATCTCATCCATGTCGCTATTCCATGTGACTCCTCCATGTCGCTCTACCAACTCCTTCCTCCATGTTACTCCTCCATGTCACTCCTCCATGTAAATCCTTTATATCACTCCTCCAAGTTACTCCTCCATGTCATTCCACCAATTCACTCCTTCATGTCAATCTTCCAGGTCACTCCTCCATGTCGCTAATCAAAGTCACTCCTCCATGTCACTACACCAACTCACTCCTCAATGTCACTCCTCCATGTCACTACTTCATTTCACTCCTCCATGTCGCTACTCCATGTGACTCCTCCATATCGCTCCACCAACTCACTCCTCCACGTCGCTCCTCCATGTTGCTCTTCCATGTCACTTCTCCATGTAACTCATCTATGTCACTCCTCCATGTCACTCATCCATGTTCCTCCTCCATGTCACTCCTCCACATCACTCCTCTATGTCACTCCTCCATGTCACTACACCAATTCAATCCTTCTTGTCACTCCTCCATGTCACTCATTCATGTCACTTCTATATGTGTTCCATGTCACTCCTCCATGTTCCTTCTCCATGTCACTCCTCCATGTCGCTACTCCATGTCACTCCTCCATGTCGCTACACCAACTCAACCCTCCTTTTAACTCCTCCATGTTACTATTCTATGTCACTACACCAACTCAATCCTTCTTGTCACTCCTCCATGTCACTCATCCATATCACTTCTATATGTCTTCCATGTCACTCCTCCAAGTAACTCCTCCGTGTTGCTCGTCCATGTCACTCCTCCAAAGTCACTCACCCATGTCCCTCCACGATGCCACTCCACCATATCAAACCTCCTTCCTGATCAACCCTGTCACTTCTCCAAGTCACTCCTCCATGTCCCTCCTCCATGTCAATCCTTTATGTCACTCCTCCAAGTTACTCCTCCATGTCGCTCCTCCATGTTGCTCCTCCATGTCACTCCTCCATGTTGCTACACAAACTCAATCCTCCTTTACACTCTTTCATGTCACTCCTCCATATCGCTCCTCCATGTCCCTCCTCCATGTCACTACTCCATGTCACTCCTCCATGTCGCTCCTCCGTGTTGCTCTTCCAAGTCACTCCTCCATGTAACTCCTCCATGTAGCTACTCCATGTCACTCCTCCATGTCACTCCTCCATGTCACTCCTCCAAGTCACTCATCCATGTCCCTCCGCCATGTCACTCCACCATGTCATCCCTCCTTCCTGATCAACCCTGTCACTTCTCCAAGTCACTCCTCCATGTCCCTCCTCCATGTCACTACTCCATGTCACTCCTCCATGTCGCTCCTCCGTGTTGCTCTTCCAAGTCACTCCTCCATGTAACTCCTCCATGTAGCTACTCCATGTCACTCCTCCAAGTCACTCCTCCATGTCCCTCCTCCATCTGACTACTCCATGTCACTCCTCCATGTCGCTCCTCCGTGTTACTCCTTCATGTCACTCCACCAATTCACTCCTCCATGTCACTCTTCCAGGTCACTCCTCCATGTCGCTACTCAAAGTCACTCCTCCATGTCACTACACCAACTCACTCCTCAATATCACTCCATGTCACTACTTCATGTCACTCCTCCATGTCACTCCTTTATGTCACTCCTCCAAGTTACTCCTCCATGTCGCTCCTCCATGTTGCTCCTCCATGTTACTCCTCCATGTCACTCCTCCATGTCACTCCTCTAGGTCACTCCTCCATGTCACTCCTCCATGTCACTCCTCCAAGTCACTCATCCATGTCCCTCCGCCATGTCACTCCACTATATCAACCCTCCTTCCTGATCAACCCTGTCACTTCTCCAAGTCACTCCTCCATGTCCCTCCTCCATGTCACTACTCCATGTCACTCCTCCATGTCGCTCCTCCGTGTTGCTCTTCCAAGTCACTCCTCCATGTAACTCCTCCATGTAGCTACTCCATGTCACTCCTCCATGTCACTCCTCCAAGTCACTCCTCCATGTCCCTCCTCCAACTGACTACTCCATGTCACTCCTCCATGTCGCTCCTCCGTGTTACTCCTTCATGTCACTCCACCAATTCACTCCTCCATGTCACTCTTCCAGGTCACTCCTCCATGTCGCTACTCAAAGTCACTCCTCCATGTCACTACACCAACTCACTCCTCAATATCACTCCATGTCACTACTTCATGTCACTCCTCCATGTCACTCCTTTATGTCACTCCTCCAAGTTACTCCTCCATGTCGCTCCTCCATGTTGCTCCTCCATGTTACTCCTCCATGTCACTCCTCCATGTCACTCCTCTAGGTCACTCCTCCATGTCACTCCTCCATGTAACTCCTCCATGTAGCTACTCCATGTCACTCCTCCATGTCACTCCTCCATGTCGCTACAACAACTCATTCCTCATGTCACTCCTCCATGTCGCTCCTCCGTGTTTCTCCTCCAAGTCACTCCTCCATGTAACTCCTCCATGTAGCTACTCCATGTCACTCCTCCATGTTGCTCCTCCGTGTTGCTCCTCCACATCAATCCTCTATGTCACTCCTCCATGTCACTCCTCCATGTCACTCCTCCATTTTGCTATTCCATGTCAGTCCTCCATGTCGCTACACCAACTCACTCTTCTACGTCACTCCTCATGTCACTCCTCCATGTCAATACATCAACACAAAGCTCTTTGTCCATCCTCCATGTCACTCCTCCATGTCGCTCCTCCGTGTTGCTCCTCCAAGTCACTCCTCCATATCCCTCCTTTATGTCATTCCACCAACTCACTCCTCCATGTTGCTCCTCCATGTCACTCATCCATATCACTCATCCAAGTCACTCCGCCATGTCACTCCAACATAACAATCCTCCGTACTGATATACCCTGTCACTTCACCATGTCACTCCTCCATATCACTTCTATATGTCTTCCATGTCGCTACACCAACTCACTCCTCCATGTCATTCCTCCTTGTCACTCTTCCAGATCACTCCTCCATGTCACTTCTCCAAGTCTTCAATATCATGTCTCTCATCCGTGTAGCTAAACATTGTCAATCCTCCATATCACTCCTCCATGTCACTACACCAACTCATTCCTCCGTGTCACTCCTCCATGTCACTCATCCATGTCATTCCTCCATGTCACTCCTTTATTTCACTCCTCCAAGTCACTCCTCCATGTCACTTTCATACGTCTTCCATGTCACTCCTCCATGTCCCTCCTCCATGTAACTCCTCCGTGTTGCTCATCCAAGTCACTCCTCCATGTCTCTCCTTTATGTCACTCCTCCAAGTTTCTCCTCCATGTCACTCCTCCATTTAGCTACTCCATGTCACTCCTCCATGTCGCTAAACAAACTCACTCCTCATGTCACTCCTCCAGGTCACTCATCCATGTCACTCCTCTATGTCACTCCTCCATGTTACTCCTCTATGTCACTCCTCCATGTCACTCCTCCATGTAACTCCTCCATGTAGCTAATCCATGTCACTCCTCCATGTCGCTACAAAAAATCACTCCTCATGTCACTCCTCCATGTCGCTCCTCCATGTCCCTCCGCCATGTCACTCCACCATATGAATCTTCCTTGGTTATCCGCCCTGTCACTTCTCCATGTCTCTCTTCCATGTCTCTCGTCCACGTCATTCCTCTATGTCACTCCTCTATGTCACTCCTCCATGTCACTTCTCCATGTCGCTTCTCCAAGTTGCTCCTCCATGTCACTCCTCCATGTCACTCATCCATGTCCCTCCGCCATGTAACTCCACCATATCAATCTTCCTTGGTTTTCCGCCCTGTCACTTCTCCATGTCACTCTTCCATGTCTCTCCTAAACGTCATTCCTCTATGTCACTCCTCCATGTCACTCCTCCTTGTCACTCCTCCATGTCTCTCCTCCATGTCGCTCTAACCACTCACTCCTCAATGTCACTCCACTATTTCACTCCTCCATGTCACTCCTCCATGTCACTCCTCCATATCGCTATTCCATGACAGTCCTCCATGTCGCTACACCAACTCACTCTTCCATGTTACTCCTCCATTTCACTCCACCATGTAACTACTCTACGTCACTCCTCATGTCACTCCTCCATGTCAATACACCAACACAAACCTCTTTGTCCATCCTCCATGTCACTACTCCATGTCACTCCTCCATGTCGCTCCTCCGTGTTGCTCCTCCATGTCACTCCTCCATGTCCCTCCTTTATGTAACTCATCTCTGTCCCTCTGCCATGTCACTACACCAACTCAAACCTCCTTGTCACTCCTCCATGTTACTCATCCATGATGCTATTCCATGTCACTCCTCCATGTTGCTACACCAACTCACTCTTCCATGTCACTCCTCCATTTCACTCCACCACGTCAGTCCTCTACATCACTCCTCATATTACTCATCCATGTCATTCCTCCATGTCACTCCTTCATGTCACTCCTCCATGTCACTCCTCTAGGTCACTCCTCCATGTCACTCCTCCATGTAACTCCTCCATTTAGCTACTCCATGTCACTCCTCCATGTCGCTACACAAACTCACTCCTCATGTCACTCCTCCATTTCACTCCACCACGTCAGTACTCTACATCACTCCTCATATCACTCATCCATGTCATTCCTCCATGTCACTCCTTTATGGCACTCCTCCAATGTATTCCTCCATGTCACCTCTATATGTCTTCCATGTCACTCCTCCATGTCCATCCTCCATGTCACTACTCCATGTCACTCCTCCATGTCGCTAAACCAACTCAAACCTCCTTGTCACTCCTCCATGTTGCTCCTCCATGTTGGTCCTCCATGTCACTCCTCCATGTCAATTATCCATGTCCCTCTTCCATGTCCCTCCAATATATCATTCTTCCTTGCTGATCCGCCCTGTCACTTCTCCATGTCACTCCTCCATGTCTCTCCTCCACGTCACTCCTCTATTTCACTTCTCCATGTCACTCCTCCAGGTCACTCCTCCATGTCGCTACTCCAAGTCACTCTTCAATGTGACTCCTCCATGTCACTACTTCATGTAACTCCTCCATGTCGCTACACAAACTCAATCCTCCTTTACACTCTTTCATGTTTCTCCTCATAGTCGCTACTCCATGTATCTCCTCCATGTCACTCCACCAACTCCTTCCTCCATGTTACTCCTCCATGTCACTCCTCCATGTCTCTCCTTTATGTCACTCCTCCAAGTTACTCCTCCATGTCACTCCTCCATTTAGCTACTCCATGTCACTCCTCCATTTCGCTACACAAACTCACTCCTCATGTCACTCCTACAGGTCACTCATCCATGTCACTCCTCTATGTCACTCCTCCATGTAACTCCTCCATGTCGCTATTCCATGTCAGTCCTCCATGTCGCTACACCAACTCACTCTTCCATGTCACTCCTCCATTTCACTCCACCACGTCACTCCTCTACGTCACTCCTCATGTCACTCCTCCATGTCAATACACCAACACAAACCTCTTTGTCCATCCTCCATGTCACTACTCCATGTCACTCCTCCATGTCGCTCCTCCGTGTTGCTCCTCCAAGTCAATCCTCCCTGTCCCTCCTTTATGTATCTCATCTATGTCCCTCCGCCATGTCACTACAACAACTCAATCCTCCTTGTCACTCCTCCATGTTACTCATCCATGTCGCTATTCCATGTCACTCCTCCATGTTGCTACACCAACTCACTCTTCCATGTCACTCCTCCATTTCACGCCACCACATCACTCCTCTACATCACTCCTCATATCAGTCATCCATGTCATTCCTCCATGTCACTCCTTTATGTCACTCATCCAATTCACTCCTCCATGTCACCCCTATATGTCTTCCATGTCACTCCTCCATGTCCATCCTCCATGTCACAACTCGATGTCAATCCTCCATGTCGCTCCTCTGTGTTGCTCCTCCATGTCACTCGTCCATATCACTCATCCATGTCACTTCTCCATGTAACTCCTCCATGTTCCTCCTCCATGTCACTCCTCCACGTCACTCCTCTATGTCACTCCTCCATGTCACTCCTCCATGTCACACCTCCATGTCACTCCTCCATGTCGTTATTCCACGTCACTCCTCCATGTCGCTACACTAACTCATTCCTCATGTTACTCCTCCATGTCGCTACTCCATGTCACTCATCTATGTCACTCCTCCATGTCGCTACACCAACTCACTCTTCCATGTCTCTCCTCCACGTCATTCCTCTATGTCACTCCTCCATGTCTCTCCTCCATGTCACTCCTACATGTCGCTACACCAACTCAACCCTCCTTGTCACTCCTCCATGTCAATCATCCATGTCATTCCTCCATGTCACTCCATAATGTCTCTCCTCCAATTCACTCCTCCATGTCACCTCTATATGTCTTCCATGTCACTCCTCCATGTCACTACTTCTTATCACTCCTCCATGTCACTCATCCATGTCATTCCTCCATGTCACTCCCTTATGTCACTCCTCCAATTCACTCCTCCATGTCCATCCTCCATGTCACTACTCCATGTCACTCCTCCATGTCGCTCCTCCGTGTTGCTCCTCCTTGTCACTCCTCCAAGTCACTCACCCATGTCCCTCCACGATGTCACTCAACCATATCAACCCTCCTTCCTGATCAACCCTGTCACTTCTCCAAGTCACTCTTCCATGTCCATCCTCCATGTCACTACTCCACATCAATCCTCTATGTCACTCTTCCACGTCACTCCTCCATGTCACTCCTCCATGTCACTATTCCATGTGACTCCTCCATGTCACTCCACCAACACCTTCCTCCATGTTACTCCTCCATGTCAATCCTCCATGTCAATCCTTTATGTCACTCCTCCAAGTTACTTTTCCATGTCGCTCCTCCATGTTGCTCCTCCATGTAACTCCTCCATGTCACTCATCCATGTCATTCCTCTATGTCACTCCTCCATGTCACTCCTCTATGTCACTCGTCCATGTCACTCCTCCATGTAACTCCTTCATGTAGCTACTCCATGTCACTCCTCCATGTCGCTACACAAACTCACTCCTCATGTCACTCCTCCATGTCACTCCTCCATTTCACTCCTCCAAGTCACTCATCCATGTCCCTCCGCCATGTCACTCCACCATATCAACCCTCCTTCCTGATCAACCCTGTCACATCTCCAAGTCACTCCTCCATGTCCCTCCTCCATGTCACTACACCTTGTCGCTATTCCATGTCAGTCCTCGAATGTCGCTACACCAACTCACTGTTCCATGTCACTCCTCCATGTCGTTCCTCCATGTTGCTCCTCCATGTCATTCCGCCATGTCACTCATCCATGTAACTCCGCCATGTAACTCCACCATATTAATCTTCCTTGGTGATCCGCCCTGTCACTTCTCCATGTCACTCTTCCATGTCTCTCCTCCACGTCATTCCTCTATGTTACTCCTCCATGTCTCTCCTCCATGTCAGTCCTCCATGTCGCTCCTCCATGTCAGTCCTCCATGTCGCTCCTCCATGTTGCTCCTCCATGTCACTCCTCCATGTCACTCATCCATGTAACTCCACCATATCAATCTTCCTTGGTGATCCGCCCTGTCACTTCTCCATGTCTCTCATCCATGTCAGTCCTCCATGTCGCTCCTCCATGTTGCTCCTCCATGTCGCTCCTCCATGTTGCTCCTCCATGTCACTCCTCCATGTCACTCATCCATGTCACTCCACCATATCAATCTTCCTTGGTGATCCGCCCTGTCACTTCTCCATGTCACTCTTCCATGTCTCTCCTCCACGTCATTCCTCTATGTCACTCCACCCTGTCACTTCTCCATGTCACTCTTCCATGTCTCTCCTCCACGTCACTCCTCTATGTCACTCCTCCATGTCACTCCTCCATGTAACTCCTCCATGTCTCTCCTCCATGTCGCTATAACAACTCACTTCTCCATGTCACTCCACCATTTCACTCCTCCATGTTGCTCCTCTGTGTTGCTCCTCCATGTCACTCCTCCAAGTCACTCATCCATGTCCCTCCACGATGCCACTCCACCATATCAACCCTCCTTCCTGATCAACCCTGTCACTTCTCCAAGTCACTCCTCCATGTCCCTCCTCCATGTCACTACTCCATGTCACTCCTCCATGTCGCTCCTCCGTGTTGCTCCTCCACATCAATATTCTATGTCACTCCTCCATGTTTCTCCACCAAGTCACTCCTCCATGTAACTCCTACATGTAGCTACTCCATGTCACTACTCCATGTCACTCCTCCATGTCGCTCCTCCGTGTTGCTCCTCCAAGTGACTCCTCCATGTACCTCCTCCATGTAGCTACTCCATGTCGCTACACAAACTCTCTCCTCATGTCACTCCTCCATGTCACTCCTCCATGTTATTCCTCCAAGTCACTCATCCATGTCCCTCCGCCACGTCACTCAACCATATCAACTCTTCTTCCTGATCAACCCTGTCACATCTCCAAGTCACTCCTCCATGTCCCTCCTCCATGTCACTACTCCATGTCACTCCTCCATGTCGCTCCTCCGTGTTGCTCCTCCACATCAATCCTCTATGTCACTCATCCATGTCCCTCTGCCATGTCACTCCACCCTATCAATCTTCCTTGGTGATCCGACCTGTCACTTCTCCATGTCACTCTTCCATGTCTCTCCTCCATGTCACTCCTCTATGTCACTCCTCCATTTAACTCCTCCATGTCACCCCTCCATGCCTCTCCTCAATGTCGCTCTAAAAACTCACTCATCCATGTCACTCCACCATTTCACTCCTCCATGTCACTCCTCCAGGTTTACTCCTCCATGTCGCTACTCAAAGTCACTCCTCCATGTCACTACACCAATTCACTCCTCAATGTCACTCCTCCATGTCACTACTTCATGTCACTCCTCCATGTCACAACACAAACTCAACCCTCCTTGTCACTCCTCCATGTCGCTATTCCATGACATTCCTCCATGTCGCTACACAAACTCACTCTTCCATGTCACTCCACCATTTCACTCCTCCATGTCACTCCTCCAGGTTTACTCCTCCATGTCGCTACTCAAAGTCACTCCTCCATGTCACTACACCATGTAACTCCTCCATATAGCTAATCCATGTCACTCCTCCATGTCAATACACAAACTCACTCCTCATGTCACTCCTCCATGTCGCTCCTCCATGTTGCTCCTCCTTGTCACTCCTCCATGTCACTCATCCATGTCCCTCTGCCATGTCACTCCACCATATTAATCTTCCTTGGTTATCCGCCCTGTCACTTCTCCATGTCTCTCTTCCATGTCTCTCATTCATGTCATTCCTCTATGTAACTCCTCTATGTCACTCCTCCATGTCTCTTCTCCATATCGCTTCTCCATGTTGCTCCTCCATGTCACTCCTCCATTTCACTCATCCATGTCATTCATCCATGTCCCTCCGCCATGTCACTCCAATATATCAATCTTCCTTGCTGATCCGCCCTGTCACTTCTCCATGTCACTCCTTCATGTCTCTCCTCCATGTCACCCCTCCATGTCTCTCCTCAATGTCGCTCTAAAAACTCACTCCTCCATGTCACTCCACCATTTCACTCCTCCATGTCACTCCTCCAGGTTTACTCCTCCATGTCGCTACTCAAAGTCACTCCTCCATGTCACAACACCAATTCACTCCTCAATGTCACTCCTCCATGTCACTAATTCATGTCACTCCTCCATGTCACAACACAAACTCAACCCTCCTTGTCACTCCTCCATGTCGCTATTCCATGACATTCCTCCATGTCGCTACACAAACTCACTCTTCCATGTCACTCCACCATTTCACTCCTCCATGTCACTCCTCCAGGTTTACTCCTCCATGTCGCTACTCAAAGTCACTCCTCCATGTCACTACACCATGTAACTCCTCCATATAGCTAATCCATGTCACTCCTCCATGTCAATACACAAACTCACTTCTCATGTCACTCCTCCATGTCGCTCCTCCATGTTGCTCCTCCTTGTCACTCCTCCATGTCACTCATCCATGTCCCTCTGCCATGTCACTCCACCATATTAATCTTCCTTGGTTATCCGCCCTGTCACTTCTCCATGTCTCTCTTCCATGTCTCTCATTCATGTCATTCCTCTATGTAACTCCTCTATGTCACTCCTCCATGTCTCTTCTCCATATCGCTTCTCCATGTTGCTCCTCCATGTCACTCCTCCATTTCACTCATCCATGTCATTCATCCATGTCCCTCCGCCATGTCACTCCAATATATCAATCTTCCTTGCTGATCCGCCCTGTCACTTCTCCATGTCACTCCTTCATGTCTCTCCTCCATGACACTCCTCCATGTCGCTCCTCCGTGTTGCTCCTCCATGTCACTCCTCCATATCGTTATTCCATGTCACTCCTCCATGTCGCTACTCCATGTCACTCCTCCATGTCACTCCTCCATGTAACTCCTCCATGTCTCTCCTCCATGTCGCTATAACAACTCACTTCTCCATGTCACTCCACCATTTCACTCCTCCATGTTGCTCCTCTGTGTTGCTCCTCCATGTCACTCCTCCAAGTCACTCATCCATGTCCCTCCACGATGCCACTCCACCATATCAACCCTCCTTCCTGATCAACCCTGTCACTTCTCCAAGTCACTCCTCCATGTCCCTCCTCCATGTCACTACTCCATGTCACTCCTCCATGTCGCTCCTCCGTGTTGCTCCTCCACATCAATATTCTATGTCACTCCTCCATGTTGCTCCACCAAGTCACTCCTCCATGTAACTCCTACATGTAGCTACTCCATGTCACTACTCCATGTCACTCCTCCATGTCGCTCCTCCGTGTTGCTCCTCCAAGTGACTCCTCCATGTACCTCCTCCATGTAGCTACTCCATGTCGCTTCACAAACTCACTCCTCATGTCACTCCTCCATGTTATTCCTCCAAGTCACTCATCCATGTCCCTCCGCCACGTCACTCAACCATATCAACTCTCCTTCCTGATCAACCCTGTCACATCTCCAAGTCACTCCTCCATGTCCCTCCTCCATGTCACTACTCCATGTCACTCCTCCATGTCGCTCCTCCGTGTTGCTCCTCTACATCAATCCTCTATGTCACTCATCCATGTCCCTCTGCCATGTCACTCCACCCTATCAATCTTCCTTGGTGATCCGACCTGTCACTTCTCCATGTCACTCTTCCATGTCTCTCCTCCATGTCACTCCTCTATGTCACTCCTCCATTTAACTCCTCCATGTCACCCCTCCATGTCTCTCCTCAATGTCGCTCTAAAAACTCACTCCTCCATGTCACTCCACCATTTCACTCCTCCATGTCACTCCTCCAGGTTTACTCCTCCATGTCGCTACTCAAAGTCACTCCTCCATGTCACTACACCAATTCACTCCTCAATGTCACTCCTCCATGTCACTACTTCATGTCACTCCTCCATGTCACAACACAAACTCAACCCTCCTTGTCACTCCTCCATGTCGCTATTCCATGACATTCCTCCATGTCGCTACACAAACTCACTCTTCCATGTCACTCCACCATTTCACTCCTCCATGTCACTCCTCCAGGTTTACTCCTCCATGTCGCTACTCAAAGTCACTCCTCCATGTCACTACACCATGTACCTCCTCCATATAGCTAATCCATGTCACTCCTCCATGTCAATACACAAACTCACTCCTCATGTCACTCCTCCATGTCGCTCCTCCATGTTGCTCCTCCTTGTCACTCCTCCATGTCACTCATCCATGTCCCTCTGCCATGTCACTCCACCATATTAATCTTCCTTGGTTATCCGCCCTGTCACTTCTCCATGTCTCTCTTCCATGTCTCTCATTCACGTCATTCCTCTATGTAACTCCTCTATGTCACTCCTCCATGTCACTTCTCCATATCGCTTCTCCATGTTGCTCCTCCATGTCACTCCTCCATTTCACTCATCCATGTCATTCATCCATGTCCCTCCGCCATGTCACTCCAATATATCAATCTTCCTTGCTGATCCGCACTGTCACTTCTCCATGTCACTCCTTCATGTCTCTCCTCCATGACACTCCTCCATGTCGCTCCTCCGTGTTGCTCCTCCATGTCACTCCTCCATATCGTTATTCCATGTCACTCCTCCATGTCGCTACTCCATGTCACTCCTCCATGTCACTCCTCCATGTAACTCCTCCATGTCTCTCCTCCATGTCGCTATAACAACTCACTTCTCCATGTCACTCCACCATTTCACTCCTCCATGTTGCTCCTCTGTGTTGCTCCTCCATGTCACTCCTCCAAGTCACTCATCCATGTCCCTCCACGATGCCACTCCACCATATCAACCCTCCTTCCTGATCAACCCTGTCACTTCTCCAAGTCACTCCTCCATGTCCCTCCTCCATGTCACTACTCCATGTCACTCCTCCATGTCGCTCCTCCGTGTTGCTCCTCCACATCAATATTCTATGTCACTCCTCCATGTTGCTCCACCAAGTCACTCCTCCATGTAACTCCTACATGTAGCTACTCCATGTCACTACTCCATGTCACTCCTCCATGTCGCTCCTCCGTGTTGCTCCTCCAAGTGACTCCTCCATGTACCTCCTCCATGTAGCTACTCCATGTCGCTACACAAACTCACTCCTCATGTCACTCCTCCATGTCACTCCTCCATGTTATTCCTCCAAGTCACTCATCCATGTCCCTCCGCCACGTCACTCAACCATATCAACTCTCCTTCCTGATCAACCCTGTCACATCTCCAAGTCACTCCTCCATGTCCCTCCTCCATGTCACTACTCCATGTCACTCCTCCATGTCGCTCCTCCGTGTTGCTCCTCCACATCAATCCTCTATGTCACTCATCCATGTCCCTCTGCCATGTCACTCCACCCTATCAATCTTCCTTGGTGATCCGACCTGTCACTTCTCCATGTCACTCTTCCATGTCTCTCCTCCATGTCACTCCTCTATTTCACTCCTCCATTTAACTCCTCCATGTCACCCCTCCATGTCTCTCCTCAATGTCGCTCTAAAAACTCACTCCTCCAGGTCACTCCACCATTTCACTCCTCCATGTCACTCCTCCAGGTTTACTCCTCCATGTCGCTACTCAAAGTCACTCCTCCATGTCACTACACCAATTCACTCCTCAATGTCACTCCTCCATGTCACTACTTCATGTCACTCCTCCATGTCACAACACAAACTCAACCCTCCTTGTCACTCCTCCATGTCGCTATTCCATGACATTCCTCCATGTCGCTACACAAACTCACTCTTCGATGTCACTCCACCATTTCACTCCTCCATGTCACTCCTCCAGGTTTACTCCTCCATGTCGCTACTCAAAGTCACTCCTCCATGTCACTACACCATGTACCTCCTCCATATAGCTAATCCATGTCACTCCTCCATGTCAATACACAAACTCACTCCTCATGTCACTCCTCCATGTCGCTCCTCCATGTTGCTCCTCCTTGTCACTCCTCCATGTCACTCATCCATGTCCCTCTGCCATGTCACTCCACCATATTAATCTTCCTTGGTTATCCGCCCTGTCACTTCTCCATGTCTCTCTTCCATGTCTCTCATTCACGTCATTCCTCTATGTCACTCCTCTATGTCACTCCTCCATGTCACTTCTCCATATCGCTTCTCCATGTTGCTCCTCCATGTCACTCCTCCATTTCACTCATCCATGTCATTCATCCATGTCCCTCCGCCATGTCACTCCAATATATCAATCTTCCTTGCTGATCCGCCCTGTCACTTCTCCATGTCACTCCTTCATGTCTCTCCTCCATGACACTCCTCCCTGTCGCTCCTCCGTGTTGCTCCTCCATGTCACTCCTCCATATCGTTATTCCATGTCACTCCTCCATGTCGCTACTCCATGTCACTCCTCCATGTCGCTATACCAACTCAACCCTCCTTGTAACTCCTCCATGTCACTCATCCATGTCATTCCTTCATGTCACTCGTTTATATCACTCCTCCATGTCACCTCTATATGTCTTCCATGTCACTCCTCCATGTCCATCCTCCATGTCACTACTCCATGTCACTCCTCCATGTTTCTCCTCCGTGTTGATCCTCCATGTCACTCCTCCAAGTCACTCCTCCATGTCCCTCCTCCATGTCGCTCCTCCGTGTTGCTCCTCCACATCAAGCATCTATGTCACTCCTCCATGTTGCTCCTCCAAGTCACTCCTCCATGTATCTCCTACATGTAGCTACTCCATGTCACTCCTCCATGTCGCTACACAAACTCACTCCTCATGTCACTCCTCATGTGACTCCTCCATGTCACTCCTCCAAGTCACTCACCCATGTTGCTCCTCCATGTCACTCCTCCATGTCACTCATCCATGTCCCTCCGCCATGTCACTCCACCATATCAATCTTCCTTGGTGATCCGCCCTGTCACTTCTCCATGTCACTCTTCCATGTCTCTACTCCACGTCACTCCTCTATGTCACTCCACCATTTCACTCCTCCATTTCACTCCTCCAGATCACTCCTCCATGTCGCTACTCAAAGTCACTCCTCCATGTCACTACACCAACTCACTCCTCAATGTCACTCCTCCATGTCACTACTTCATGTCACTCCTCCATGTCGCTACTCCATGTGACTCCTCCATGTCGCTCCACCAACTCACTCCTCCACGTCGCTCCTCCATGTTGCTCTTCCACGTCACTCCTCCATGTAACTCATCTATGTCCCTCCGCCATGTCACTACACCAACTCAATCCTTCTTGTCACTCCTCCATGTCACTCATCCATGTCACTTCTATATGTCTTCCATGTCACTTCTCCATGTCCCTCCTCCATGTCACTCCTCCACGTCACTCCTCTATGTCACTCCATCTTGTCACACCTCCATGTCACTCATCCATGTCACTTCTATATTTCTTCCATGTCTCTCCTCCACGTCACTCTTCTATATCACTCCTCCATGTCACTCCTCCATGTCTCTCCTCCATGTCGCTATAACAACTCAATCCTCCATTTCACTCAACCATTTCACTCCTCCATGTCACTCCTCCATGTCACTCCTCCATGTCACTCCTCTTGTCGTTATTCCATGTCACTCCTCCAGATCGCTACACCAACTCATTACTCATGTCACTCCTCCATGTCGCTACTCCATGTCACTCCTCCATGTCGCTACACCATGTCACCTCTATTTGTCTTCCATGTCACTCCTCCATGTCCATCCTCCACGTCACTCCTCTATGTCACTCCTCCATGTCAGTCCACATGTCACTTCTCCATGTCTCTCCTCCACATCACTCCTCTATGTCACTCCTCCATGTCACTCCTCCATGTCACTCCTCCATGTAACTCATCTATGTCCCTCTGCCATGTCATTACACCAACTCAATCCTTCTTGTCACTCCTCCATGTCACTCATAAATGTCACTTTTTTATGTCTTCCATGTCACTCCTCCATGTCCCTCCTCCATGTCACTCCTCCACGTCGCTCCTCTATGTCACTCCTCCATGTCACACCTCCATGTCATTCCTCCATGTCGTTATTCCATGTCACTCCTCCATGTCGCTACTCTATGTCACTCCTCCATGTCGCTACACCAACTCAACCCTCCTTGTAACTCCTCCATGTCCTTCCTCCACATCACTACTCCATGTCACTCCTCCATGTCGCTCCTGGGTGTTGCTCCTCCACATCAATCCTCTATGTCACTCCTCCATGTCACTCCTCCATATCACTCCTCCATGTCGCTATTCCATGTCAGTAATCCATGTCGCTACATCAACTCACTCTTTTATGTTACTAATCCATGTCGCTACTCCATGTGACTCCTCCATGTCACTCCACCAACTCCTTCCTCCATGTTAGTCCTCCATGTGACTCCTCCATGTCACTCCTTTATGTCACTCATCCGAGTTACTCTCCCATGTCGCTCCTCCATGTAACTCCTCCATGTAGCTACTCCATGTCACTCCTCCATGTCGCTACACAAACTCACTCCTCATGTCACTCCTCATGTCACTCCTCCATGTCACTCCTCCATGTCACTCCTCCAAGTCACTCACCCATGTTGCTCCTCCATGTCACTCCTCCATGTCACTCATCCATGTCCCTCCGCCATGTCACTCCACCATATCAACCCTCCTAGGTTATCCGCCCTGTAACTTCTCCATGTCAATCTTCCATGTCTCTCCTCCACGTCACCCCTCTATGTCACACCTCTATGTCAGTCCTCCATGTCACTTATCCATGTCACTCCTCCATGTCACTCCTACATGTCTCTCCTCCATGTCGCTACACCAACTCAATCCTCCTTGTCACTCTTCCATGTCTCTCCTCCACGTCATTCCTCTATGTCACTCCTCCATGTCTCTCCTCCATGTCAGTACTCCATGTCGCTCTTCCATGTTGCTCCTCCGTGTCACTCTTCCATGTCACTCCTCCATTTCACTCCACCACGTCACTCCTCTACATCACTCCTCCATGTCACTCATCCATGTCGCTACTCCATGTCACTCCTCCATGTCGCTATACCAACTCAACCCTCCTTGTCACTCCTCCATGTCAATCATCCATGTCATTCCTCCATGTCACTCCATAATGTCTCTCCTCCAATTCACTCCTCCATGTCACCTCTATATGTCTTCCATGTCACTCCTCCATGTCCATCCTCCATGTCACTACTTCTTATCACTCCTCCATGTCACTCCTCCATGTCCATCCTCCATGTCACTACTCTATGTAACTCCTCCGTGTTGCTCCTCCTTTTCACTCCTCCAAGTCACTCACCCATGTCCCTCCACGATGTCACTCCACCATATCAACCTTCCTTCCTGATCAACCCTGTCACTTCTCCAAGTTACTCCTCCATGTTACTCCTCGATGTCACTCCTCCATGTTGCTCCTCCTTTTCACTCCTCCAAGTCACTCACCCATGTCCCTCCACGATGTCACTCCACCATATCAACCTTCCTTCCTGATCAACCCTGTCACTTCTCCAAGTTACTCCTCCATGTTACTCCTCGATGTCACTCCTCCATGTCAATACTTTATGTCACTCCTCCAAGTTACTCCTCCATGTCGCTCCTACATGTTGCTCCTCCATGTTACTCCTCCATGTCACTCATACATGTCACTCCTCCATGTCACTCCTCTATGTCACTCGTCCATGTCACTCCTCCATGTAACTCCTCCATGTAGCTACTCCATATCACTCCTCCATGTCGCTACACAAACTCACTCCTCATGTCACTCCTCCATGTCACTACTCCTTGTCACTATTCCATGTCACTCCTCCATGTCGCTACACCAACTCACTGTTCGATGTCACTCCTCCATGTCGCTCCTCAATTTTGCTCCTCCATGTCATTCTTCCATTTCACTCATCAATGTAACTCCGCCATTTAACTACACCATATCAATCTTCCTTGGTGATCCGCCCTGTCACTTCTCCATGTCACTCTTCCATATCTCTCCTTCACGTCATTCCTCTATTTCACTCCTCCATGTCACTCTTCCATGTCTCTCCTCCACGTCATTCCTCTATGTCACTCCTCCATGTCTCTCCTCCATGTCAGTACTCCATGTCGCTCCTCCATGTTGCTCCTCCGTGTCACTCCTCCATGTTACTCATCCATGTCACTCCACCATATCAATCTTCCTTGGTGATCCGCCCTGTCACTTCTCCATGTCACTCTTCCATGTCTCTCCTCCACGTCACTCCTCTATGTAACTCCTCCATGTCACTACTCCATGTCACTCCTCCATGTTGCTCCTCCGTGTTGCTCCTCCATGTCACTCCTCCAAGTCACTCATCCATGTCCCTCCACGATGTCACTCCACCATATCAACCCTCCTTCCTGATCAATCCTGTCACTTCTCTAAGTCACTCCTTCATGTCCCTCCTCCATGTCACTACTCCATGTCACTCCTCCATGTCGCTCCTCCGTGTTGCTCCTCCACGTCAATCCTCTATGTCACTCCTCCATGTTGCTCCACCAAGTCACTCCTCCATGTAACTCCTACATGTAGCTACTCCATGTCACTACTCCATGTCACTCCTCCATGTCGCTCCTCCGTGTTGCTCCTCCAAGTAACTCCTCCATGTCACTCCTCCATGTCACTCCTCCATGTCCCTCCTGCATGTCACTACTCCATGTCACTCCTCCATGTTTCTCCTCCGTGTTGCTCCTCCATGTCACTCCTCCAAGTCACTCATCCATGTCCCTCCACGATGTCACTCCACCATATCAACCCTCTTTCCTGATCAATCCTGTCACTTCTCCAAGTCACTCCTCCATTTCACTCCTCCATGTCACTACTCCATGTCACTCCTCCATGTCGCTCCTCCGTGTTGCTCCTCCACATCAATCCTCTATGTCACTCCTCCATGTTGCTCCACCAAGTCACTCCTCCATGTAACTCCTACATGTAGCTACTCCATGTCACTACTCCATGTCACTCCTCCATGTCGCTCCTCCGTGTTGCTCCTCCAAGTCACTCCTCCATGTCACTCCTCCATGTCGCTCCTCCAAGTCACTCATCCATGTCCCTCCGCCACGTCACTCAACCATATCAACCCTCCTTTCTGATCAACCCTGTCACTCCTCCATGTCGCTACAACAACTCAATCCTCCTTGTCACTCCTCCATGTTACTCCACCATGTTGCTCTTCCTTGTCACTCCTCCATGTCAATCATCCATGTCCCTCCGCCATGTCACTCCAATAAATCATTCTTCCTTGCTGATCCGCCCTGTCACTTCTCCATGTCACTCCTCCAAGTCTCTCCTCCACGTCACTCCTCTATTTCACTTTTCCATGTCACTCCTCCAGGTCACTCCTCCATGTCGCTACTCCAAGTCACTCCTGCATGTCACTACACCAACTCACTCCTCAATGTGACTCCTCCATGTCACTACTTCATGTAACTCCTCCATGTCGATACACAAACTCAATCCTCCTTTACACTCTTTCATGTTTCTCCTCATAGTCGTTACTCCATGTGACTCCTCCATGTCATTCCACCAACTCCTTCCTCCATGTTACTCCTCCATGTAAATCCTCCATTTAGCTACGCCATGTCACTCCACCATGTCACGACACAAACTCACTCCTCATGTCACTCCTCCAGGTCACTCATCCATGTCACTCCTCTATGTCACTACTCCACATCAATCCTCTATGTCACTCCTCTATATCACTCCTCCATGTAACTCCTCCATGTAGCTAATCCATGTCACTCCTCCATGTCGCTACACAAACTCACTCCTCATGTCACTCCTCCATGTCGCTCCTCCATGTTTCTCCTCCATGTAACTCCTCCATGTCACTCATCCATGTCCCTCCGCCATGTCACTCCATCATATCAATCTTCCTTGGTTATCCGCCCTGTCACTTCTCCATGTCTCTCTTCCATGTCTCTCGTCCACGTCATTCCTCTATGTCACTCCTCTATGTCACTCCTCCATGTCACTTCTCCATGTCGCTTCTCCATGTTGCTCCTCCATGTCACTCCTCCATGTCACTCATCCATGTCATTCATCCATGTCCCTCTGCCATATCACTCCAATATATCAATCTTCCTTGCTGATCCGCTCTGTCACTTCTCCATGTCACTCCTTCATGTCTCTCCTCCACGTCACTCCTCTATGTCACTTCTCCATGTCACTCCTCCATGACACTCCTCCATTTCGCTCCTCCGTGTTGCTCCTTCAAGTCACTCTTCCATGTAGCTACTCCATGTCACTCCTCCATGTCCATGCTCCATGTCACTACTCCATGTCACTCCTCCAAATCGCTCTTCCGTGTTGCTCCTCCTTGTCACTCCTCCAAGTCACTCACCCATGTCCCTCCACGATGTCACTCCACCATATAAACCCTCCTTCCTGATCAACCCTGTCACTTCTCCAAGTCACTCCTCCATGTCGCTACTCCATGTCACTCTTCCATGTCGCTCCTCCGTGTTGCTCATCCTTGTTGCTCCTCCTTGTCACTCCTCCAAGTCACTCACCCATGTCCCTCCACGATGTCACACCACCATATCAACCCTCCTTCCTGATCAACCCTGTCACTTCTCCAAGTCACTCCTCCATGTCCCTCCTCTATGTCACTACTCCACATCAATCCTCTATGTCACTCCTCTATATCACTCCTCCATGTCACTCCTCCATGTCGCTATTCCATGTGACTCCTCCATGTCGATCCACCAACTCCTTCTTCCATGTTACTCCTCCATGTCACTCCTCCATGTCAAACCTTTATGTCACTCCTCCAAGTTACTCCTCTATGTCAATCCTCCATGTCACTCCTCCATGTAACTCCTCCATGTAGCTAATCCATGTCACTGCTCCATGTCGCTACACAAACTCACTCCTCATGTCACTCCTCCATGTCGCTCCTCCATGTTGCTCCTCCATGTAACTCCTCCATGTCACTCATCCATGTCCCTCCGCCATGTCACTCCACCATATCAATCTTCCTTGGTTATCCGCCCTGTCACTTCTCCATGTCTCTCTTCCATGTCTCTCGTCCACGTCATTCCTCTATGTCACTCCTCTATGTCACTCCTCCATGTCACTTCTCCATGTCGCTTCTCCATGTTGCTCCTCCATGTCACTCCTCCATGTCACTCATCCATGTCATTCATCCATGTCCCTCTGCCATATCACTCCAATATATCAATCTTCCTTGCTGATCCGCTCTGTCACTTCTCCATGTCACTCCTTCATGTCTCTCCTCCACGTCACTCCTCTATGTCACTTCTCCATGTCACTCCTCCATGACACTCCTCCATTTCGCTCCTCCGTGTTGCTCCTTCAAGTCACTCTTCCATGTAGCTACTCCATGTCACTCCTCCATGTCCATGCTCCATGTCACTACTCCATGTCACTCCTCCAAATCGCTCTTCCGTGTTGCTCCTCCTTGTCACTCCTCCAAGTCACTCACCCATGTCCCTCCACGATGTCACTCCACCATATAAACCCTCCTTCCTGATCAACCCTGTCACTTCTCCAAGTCACTCCTCCATGTCGCTACTCCATGTCACTCTTCCATGTCGCTCCTCCGTGTTGCTCATCCTTGTTGCTCCTCCTTGTCACTCCTCCAAGTCACTCACCCATGTCCCTCCACGATGTCACACCACCATATCAACCCTCCTTCCTGATCAACCCTGTCACTTCTCCAAGTCACTCCTCCATGTCCATCCTCCATGTCACTACTCCACATCAATCCTCTATGTCACTCCTCTATATCACTCCTCCATGTCACTCCTCCATGTCGCTATTCCATGTGACTCCTCCATGTCGCTCCACCAACTCCTTCTTCCATGTTACTCCTCCATGTCACTCCTCCATGTCAATCCTTTATGTCACTCCTCCAAGTTACTCCTCCATGTCGCTCCTCCATGTTGCTCCTCCATGTCACTCCTCCATGTCGCTACACAAACTCAATCCTCCTTTACACTCTTTCATGTCACTCCTCCATATCGCTCCTCCATGTCCCTCCTCCATGTGACTCCTCCATGTCATTCCTCCATGTCACTCCTCCATGTATCTCATCCATGTCGCTATTCCATGTGACTCCTCCATGTCGCTCTACCAACTCCTTCCTCCATGTTACTCCTCCATGTCACTCCTCCATGTCAATCCTTTATATCACTCCTCCAAGTTACTCCTCCATGTCATTCCACCAATTCACTCCTTCATGTCAATCTTCCAGGTCACTCCTCCATATCGCTAATCAAAGTCACTCCTCCATGTCACTCCTCCATGCAACTCCTCCATGTAGCTAATCCATGTCACTCCTCCATGTCGCTACAAAAAATCACTCCTCATGTCACTCCTCCATGTCGCTCCTCCATGTCCCTCCGCCATGTCACTCCACCATATCAATCTTCCTTGGTTATCCGCCCTGTCACTTCTCCATGTCTCTCTTCCATGTCTCTCGTCCACGTCATTCCTCTATGTCACTCCTCTATGTCACTCCTCCATGTCACTTCTCCATGTCGCTTCTCCATGTTGCTCCTCCATGTCACTCCTCCATGTCACTCATCCATGTCCCTCCGCCATGTAACTCCACCATATCAATCGTCCTTGGTTTTCCGCCCTGTCACTTCTCCATGTCACTCTTCCATGTCTCTCCTAAACGTCATTCCTCTATGTCACTCCTCCATGTCACTCCTCCTTGTCACTCCTCCATGTCTCTCCTCCATGTCGCTCTAACCACTCACTCCTCAATGTCACTCCACTATTTCACTCCTCCATGTCACTCCTCCATGTCACTCCTCCATATCGCTATTCCATGACAATCCTCCATGTCGCTACACCAACTCACTCTTCCATGTTACTCCTCCATTTCACTCCACCACGTAACTCCTCTACGTCACTCCTCATGTCACTCCTCCATGTCAATACACCAACACAAACCTCTTTGTCCATCCTCCATGTCACTACTCCATGTCACTCCTCCATGTCGCTCCTCCGTGTTGCTCCTCCATGTCACTCCTCCATGTCCCTCCTTTATGTAACTCATCTATGTCCCTCTGCCATGTCACTACACCAACTCAAACCTCCTTGTCACTCCTCCATGTTACTCATCCATGTCGCTATTCCATGTCACTCCTCCATGTTGCTACACCAACTCACTCTTCCATATCACTCCTCCATTTCACGCCACCACGTCACTCCTCTACATCACTCCTCATATCACTCATCCATGTCATTCCTCCATGTCACTCCTTTATGTCACTCATCCAATTCACTCCTCCATGTCACCTCTATATGTCTTCCATGTCACTCCTCCATGTCCATCCTCCATGTCACAACTCGATGTCAATCCTCCATGTCGCTCCTCTGTGTTGCTCCTCCATGTCACTCGTCCATATCACTCATCCATGTCACTTCTCCATGTAACTCCTCCATGTTCCTCCTCCATGTCACTCCTCCACGTCACTCCTCTATGTCACTCATCCATGTCACTCCTCCATGTCACACCTCCATGTCACTCCTCCATGTCGTTATTCCACGTCACTCCTCCATGTCGCTACACTAACTCATTCCTCATGTTACTCTTCCATGTCGCTACTCCATGTCACTCATCTATGTCACTCCTCCATGTCGCTACACCAACTCACTCTTCCATGTCTCTCCTCCACGTCATTCCTCTATGTCACTCCTCCATGTCTCTCCTCCATGTCACTCCTACATGTCGCTACACCAACTCAACCCTCCTTGTCACTCCTCCATGTCAATCATCCATGTCATTCCTCCATGTCACTCCATAATGTCTCTCCTCCAATTCACTCCTCCATGTCACCTCTATATGTCTTCCATGTCACTCCTCCATGTCACTACTTCTTATCACTCCTCCATGTCACTCATCCATGTCATTCCTCCATGTCACTCCCTTATGTCACTCCTCCAATTCACTCCTCCATGTCCATCCTCCATGTCACTACTCCATGTCACTCCTCCATGTCGCTCCTCCGTGTTGCTCCTCCTTGTCACTCACCCGTGTCCCTCCACGATGTCACTCAACCATATCAACCCTCCTTCCTGATCAACCCTGTCACTTCTCCAAGTCACTCTTCCATGTCCATCCTCCATGTCACTACTCCACATCAATCCTCTATGTCACTCTTCCACGTCACTCCTCCATGTCACTCCTCCATGTTGCTATTCCATGTGACTCCTCCATGTCGCTCCACCAACACCTTCCTCCATGTTACTCCTCCATGTCAATCCTCCATGTCAATCCTTATGTCACTCCTCCAAGTTACTTTTCCATGTCGCTCCTCCATGTTGCTCCTCCATGTAACTCCTCCATGTCACTCATCCATGTCATTCCTCTATGTCACTCCTCCATGTCACTCCTCTATGTCACTCGTCCATGTCACTCCTCCATGTAACTCCTCCATGTAGCTACTCCATGTCACTCCTCCATGTCGCTACACAAACTCACTCCTCATGTCACTCCTCCATGTCACTCCTCCATTTCACTCCTCCAAGTCACTCATCCATGTCCCTCCGCCATGTCACTCCACCATATCAACCCTCCTTCCTGATCAACCCTGTCACATCTCCAAGTCACTCCTCCATGTCCCTCCTCCATGTCACTACACCTTGTCGCTATTCCATGTCAGTCCTTGAATGTCGCTACACCAACTCACTGTTCCATGTCACTCCTCCATGTCGCTCCTCCATGTTGCTCCTCCATGTCATTCCGCCATGTCACTCATCCATGTAACTCCGCCATGTAACTCCACCATATTAATCTTCCTTGGTGATCCGCCCTGTCACTTCTCCATGTCACTCTTCCATGTCTCTCCTCCACGTCATTCCTCTATGTTACTCCTCCATGTCTCTCCTCCATGTCAGTCCTCCATGTCGCTCCTCCATGTCAGTCCTCCATGTCGCTCCTCCGTGTTGCTCCTCCATGTCACTCCTCCATGTCACTCATCCATGTCCCTCCGCCATGTCACTCCACCATATCAATCTTCCTTGGTGATCCGCCCTGTCACTTCTCCATGTAACTCTTCCATGTCTCTACTCCACGTCACTCCTCTATGTCACTCCACCATTTCACTCCTCCATGTCACTCCTCCAGGTCACTCCTCCATGTCGCTACTCAAAGTCACTCCTCCATGTCACTACACCAACTCACTCCTCAATGTCACTCCTCCATGTCACTACTTCATGTCACTCCTCCATGTCGCTACTCCATGTGACTCCTCCATGTCGCTCCACCAACTCACTCCTCCACGTCGCTCCTCCATGTTGCTCTTCCACGTCACTCCTCCATGTAACTCATCTATGTCCCTCCGCCATGTCACTACACCAACTCAATCCTTCTTGTCACTCCTCCATGTCACTCATCCATGTCACTTCTATATGTCTTCCATGTCACTTCTCCATGTCCCTCCTCCATGTCACTCCTCCACGTCACTCCTCTATGTCACTCCTTCTTGTCACACCTCCATGTCACTCATCCATGTCACTTCTATATTTCTTCCATGTCTCTCCTCCATGTCACTCTTCTATATCACTCCTCCATGTCACTCCTCCATGTCTCTCCTCCATGTCGTTATAACAACTCAATCCTCCATTTCACTCAACCATTTCACTCCTCCATGTCACTCCTCCATGTCACTCCTCCATGTCACTCCTCTACTTCACTCCTCCATGCCACTCCTCCATGTAACTCCTCTTGTCGTTATTCCATGTCACTCCTCCAGATCGCTACACCAACTCATTACTCATGTCACTCCTCCATGTCGCTACTCCATGTCACTCCTCCATGTCGCTACACCATGTCACCTCTATTTGTCTTCCATGTCACTCCTCCATGTCCATCCTCCACGTCACTCCTCTATGTCACTCCTCCATGTCAGTCCTCCATGTCACTTCTCCATGTCTCTCCTCCACGTCACTTCTCCATGTCACTCCTCCATGTCAGTCCACCATGTCACTTCTCCATGTCTCTCCTCCACATCACACCTCTATGTCACTCCTCCATGTCACTCCTCCATGTCACTCCTCCATGTAACTCATCTATGTCCCTCTGCCATGTCATTACACCAACTCAATCCTTCTTGTCACTCCTCCATGTCACTCATAAATGTCACTTTTATATGTCTTCCATGTCACTCCTCCATGTCCCTCCTCCATGTCACTCCTCCACGTCTCTCCTCTATGTCACTCCTCCATGTCACACCTCCATGTCATTCCTCCATGTCGTTATTCCATGTCACTCCTCCATGTCGCTACTCCATGTCACTCCTCCATGTCGCTACACCAACTCAACCCTCTTTGTAACTCCTCCATGTCACTCCTCCATGTCGTTATTCCATGTCACTCCTCCATGTAGCTACACCATGTCACTCCTCCATGTCGTTACACAAACTCACTCCTCATGTCACTTCTCCATGTCACTCTTCCATGTCTCTCCTCCACGTCACTCCTCCATGTCACTCCTCCATGTCACTCCTCCATGTCTCTCTTCCATGTCGCTCTAACAACTCACTCCTCCATGTCACTCCACCATTTCACTCCTACATGTCACTCCTCCAGGTCACTCCTCCATGTCGCTACTCAAAGTCACTCCTCCATGTCTCTCTTCCATGTCGCTCTAACAACTCACTTCTCCATGTCACTCTTCCATGTCTCTCCTCCACGTCACTCCTCTATGTAACTCCTCCATGTAACTCCTCCATGTCTCTCCTCCATGTCGCTATAACAACTCACTCCTCCATGTCACTCCACCATTTCACTCCTCCATGTCACTCCTCCAGTTCACTCCTCCATGTCGCTACTCAAAGTCACTCCTCCATGTCACTACACCAACTCACTCCTCAATGTCACTCCTCCAATTCACTCCTCCATGTCACCTCTATATGTCTTCCATGTCACTCCTCCATGTCCCTCCTCCATGTCACTACTCCATGTCACTCCTCCATGTTGCTCCTCCGTGTTGCTCCTCCATGTCACTCCTCCAAGTCACTCATCCATGTCCCTCCCCCATGTCACTCCACCATATCAACCCTCCTTCCTGATTAATCCTGTCAGTTCTCCAAGTCACTCCTCCATGTCCCTCCTCCATGTCACTACTCCATGTCACTCCTCCATGTCGCTCCTCCGTGTTGCTCCTCCACATCAATCCTCTATGTCACTCCTCCATGTTGCTCCACCAAGTCACTCCTCCATGTAACTCGTACATGTAGCTACTCCATGTCACTACTCCATGTCACTCCTCCATGTCGCTCCTCCGTGTTGCTCCTCCAAGTAACTCCTCCATGTCACTCCTCCATGTCGCTCCTCCAAGTCACTCATCCATGTCCCTCCGCCACGTCACTCAACCATATCAACCCTCCTTTCTGATCAACCCTGTCACATCTCCATGTCACTCCTCCATGTCCCTCCTCCTTGTCACTACTCCATGTCACTCCTCCATGTTGCTCCTCCGTGTTGCTCCTCCATGTCACTCCTCCAAGTCACTCATCCATGTCCCTCCACGATGTCACTCCACCATATCAACCCTCCTTCCTGATCAATTCTGTCACTTCTCCAAGTCACTCCTCCATGTCACTCCTCCATGTCACTACTCCATGTCACTCCTCCATGTCGCTCCTCCGTGTTGCTCCTCCACATCAATCCTCTATGTCACTCCTCCATGTTGCTCCACCAAGTCACTCCTCCATGTAACTCCTACATGTAGCTACTCCATGTCACTACTCCATGTCACTCCTCCATGTCGCTCCTCCGTGTTGCTCCTCCAAGTCACTCCTCCATGTCACTCCTTCATGTCGCTCCTCCAAGTCACTCATCCATGTCCCTCCACCACGTCACTCAACCATATCAACCCTCCTTTCTGATCAACCCTGTCACATCTCCAAGTCACTCCTCCATGTCGCTCCTCCATGTCACTACTCCATGTCACTCCTCCATGTCTCTCCTCCGTGTTGCTCCTCCACATCAATCCTCTATGTCACATCTCCATGTCAGTCCTCAATGTCGCAACACCAACTCCCTCTTTCATTTTACTCCTCCATGTCGCTACTCCATGTGATTCCTCCATGTCGCTCCACCAACTCCTGACTCGGTGTTGCTCCTCCACATCAATTCTCTATGTCACTCATCCATGTCCCTCCGCCATGTCACTCCACCCTATTAATCTTCCTTGGTGATCCGACCTGTCACTTCTCCATGTCACTCTTCCATGTTTCTCCTCCATGTCACTCCTCTATGTCACTCCTCCATTTAACTCCTCCATTTCACTCCTCCATGTCTCTTCTCCATGTCGCTCTAAAAACTCCCTCCTCCATGTCACTCCACCATTTCAATCCTCCATGTCACTCCTCCAGGTTCACTCCTCCATGTCACTACACCAATTCACTCCTCAATGTCACTCCTCCATGTCACTACTTCATGTCACTCCTCCATGTCACAACACAAACGCAACCCTCCTTGTCACTCCTCCATGTCGCTATTCCATGACATTCCTCCATGTCGCTACACAAACTCACTCTTCCATGTCACTCCTCCATTTCACTCCACCACGTCACTCCTCTACGTCACTCCTCATGTCACTCCTCCATGTCAATACACCAACACAAACCTTTTTGTCCATCCTCCATGTCACTACTCCATGTCACTCCTTCATGTCGCTCCTACGCGTTGCTCCTCCATGTCACTACTCCATGTCGCTATAACAACTCACTCCTACAGTTCACTCCTCCATGTCGCTACTCAAAGTCACTCCTCCATGTGACTACACCAACTCACTCCGCCATGTCACTCCACCATATCAATCCTCCGTACTGATCTGCCCTGTCACTTCTCCATGTCACTCCTCCATGTCACTTCTATATGTCTTCCATGTCGCTACACCAGCTCACTCCTCCTTGTCACTCTTCCATGACGCTCCTCCATGTCTCTCCTCCATGTCAATTCTATATGTCTTCCATGTCGCTACACTAGCTCACTCCTCCATGTCCCTCCTCCATATCGCTACTCCATGTCATTCCTCCTTGTCACTCTTCCATGTCATTCCTCCATGTCACTCGTTTATGTCACTCCTCCAATTCACTCCTCCATGTCCATCCTCCATGTCGCTTCTCCGTGTTGCTCCTCCAAGTCACTCCTCCATGTAACTCCTCCATGTCGCTCCTCCATGTCACTCCTCCAAGTCACTTCTATATGTCTTCCATGTCGCTACACCAGCTCACTCCTCCATGTCCCTCCTCCATATCGCTACTCCATGTCATTCTTCCTTGTCACTCTTCCATGTCATTCCTCCATGTCACTCGTTTATGTCACTCCTCCAATTCACTCCTCCATGTCATCTCTATATGTCTTCCATGACACTCCTCCATGTCGCTCCTCCATGTTGCTCCTCCATTTCACTCCTCCATGTCACTCATCCATGTCCCTCCGCCATGTCACTCCACCATATCAATCTTCCTTGGTGATCCGCCCTGTCACTTCTCCATGTCACTCTTCCATGTCTCTCCTCCACGTCACACCTCTATGTCACTCCTCCATATCTCTCCTTCATGTCGCTATAAAAACTCACTCCTCCATGTCACTCCTCCATGTAGCTACTCCATGTCACTCCTTTATTTCACTCCTCCAATTCACTCCTTTATGTCACCTCTATATGTCTTCCATGTCGCTCCTCCGTGTTGCTCCTCCACATCAATCCTCTATGTCACTCCTCCATGTCGCTCCTCCGTGTTGCTCCTCCACATCAATCCTCTATGTCACTCCTCCATGTTGCTCCTCCAAGTAACTCCTCCATGTATCTACTACATGTAGCTATTCCATGTCACTACTCCATGTCGCTCCTCCTTGTTGCTCCTCCAAGTCACTCCTCCATGTAACTCCTCCATGTAGCTACTCCATGTCACTCCTCCATGTCGCTACACAAACTCACTCCTCATGTCACTCCTGCATGTCACTCCTCCAAGTCACTCACCCATGTCCCTCCGCGATGTCACTCCACCATATCAACCCTCCTAGGTTATCCGCCCTGTAACTTCTCCATGTCACTCTTCCATGTCTCTCCTCCACATCACCCCTCTATGTCACACCTCTATGTCAGTCCTCCATGTCACTTATCCATGTCACTCCTCCATGTCACTCCTCCATGTCTCTCCTCCATGTCGCTACACCAACTCAATCCTCCTTGTCACTCCTCCATGTCGCTCCTCCATGTTGCTCATCCATGTCCCTCATCCATGTCACTCCACCATATTAATCTTCCTTGGTGATCCGCCCTGTCACTTATCCATGTCACTCTTCCATGTCTCTCCTCCACGTCATTCCTCTATGTCACTCCTCCATGTCTCTCCTCCATGTCAGTCCTCCATGTCGCTCCTCCATGTTGCTCCTCCATGTCACTTCTCCATATCACTCATCCATGTCACTCCACCATATCAATCTTCCTTGGTGATCCGCCCTGTCACTTCTCCATGTCACTCTTCCATGTCTCTCCTCCACGTCATTCCTCTATGTCACTCCTCCATGTAACTCCTCCATGTCGCTATAACAACTCACTCCTCCATGTCACTCCACCATTTCACTCCTCCATGTCACTCCTCCAGTTCACTCCTCCATGTCGCTACTCAAAGTCACTCCTCCATGTCACTACACCAACTCACTCCTCAATGTCACTCCTCCAATTCATTCCTCCATGTCACCTCTATATGTCTTCCATGTCACTCCTCCATGTCCATCCTCCATGTCACTACTCCATGTCACTCCTCCATGTTGCTCCTCCGTGTTGCTCGTCCATGTCACTCCTCCAAGTCACTCATCCATGTCCCTCCACGATGTCACTCCACCATATCAACCCTCCTTCCTGATCAATCCTGTCACTTCTCCAAGTCACTCCTCCATGTCCCTCCTCCATGTCACTACTCCATGTCACTCCTCCATGTCGCTCCTCCGTGTTGCTCCTCCACATCAATCCTCTATGTCACTCCTCCATGTTGCTCCACCAAGTCACTCCTCCATGTAGCTACTCCATGTCGCTACACAAACTCACTCCTCATGTCACTCCTCCATGTCACTCCTCCATGTCACTCCTCCAAGTCACTCATCCATGTCCCTCCGTCACGTCACTCAACCATATCAACCCTCCTTTCTGATCAACCCTGTCACATCTCCAAGTCACTCCTCCATGTCCCTCCTCCATGTCACTACTCCATGTCACTCCTCCATGTCGCTCCTCCGTGTTGCTCCTCCACATCAATCCTCTATGTCACATCTCCATGTCAGTCCTCCATGTTGCAACACAAACTCACTCTTTCATGTTACTCCTCCATGTCACTCCTTCATATCGCTCCTCCGTGTTGCTCCTCCACATCAATTCTCCATGTCACTCATCCATGTCCCTCCGCCATGTCACTCCACCCTATTAATCTTCCTTGGTGATCCGACCTGTCACTTCTCCATGTCAATCTTCCATGTCTCTCCTCCATGTCACTCCTCTATGTCACTCCTCCATGTCTCTCCTCCATGTTGCTCTAACAACTCACTCCTCCATGTCACTCCACCAGGTCACTCCTCCAGGTCGCTACTCAAAGTCACTCCTCCATGTAACTACACCAACTCACTCCTCAATGTCACTCCTCCATGTCCCTACTTCATGTCACTTCTCCATGTCGCTACACAAACTCAACCCTCCTTGTCACTCCTCCATGTCACTCATCCATGTCATTCCTCCATGTCACTCCTTTATGTCACTCCTCCAATTCACTCCTCCATGTCACTCCTCCAGGTCACTCCTCCATGTCGCTCCACCAACTCGCTCCTCCATGTTGCTCTTCCATGTCATTCCTCCATGTCACTCATCCATGTCATTCCTCCATGTCACTCCTTTATGTCACTCCTCCAATTCACTCCTCCATGTCACTCATCCATGTCATTCCTCCATGTCACTCCTTTATGTCACTCCTCCAATTCACTCCTCCATGTCACTCATCCATGTCATTCCTCCATGTCACTCCTTTATGTCACTCCTCCAATTCACTCCTCCATGTCACACCTCCATGTCACTCCTCCATGTCGTTATTCCATGTCACTCCTCCATTTCGCTACACCAACTCAACCCTCCTTGTAACTCCTGCATGTAACTCATCCATGTCATTCCTACATGTCACTCGTTTATTTCACTCCTCCAATTCACTTCTCCATGTTACCTCTATATGTCTTCCATGTCACTCCTCCATGTCCATCCTCCATGTCACTCCTCCATGTCACTCATCCATGTCATTCCTCCATTTCACTCGTTTATGTCACTACTCCATGTCACTCCTCCATGTCGCTCCTCCGTGTTGCTCCTCCAAGTCACTCCTCCATGTCGCTATAACAACTCACTCCTCCATGTCACTCCACGAACTCAACCCTCCTTGTAACTCCTGCATGTCACTCATCCATATCATTCCTCCATGTCACTCGTTTATGTCACTTCTCCAATTCAGTACACCAACTCACTCCTTATGTCACTCCTCCATGTAACTCCTACATTTAGCTACTCCATGTGACAACGCCATGTCACTCCTCCATGTCGCTACACAAACTCATTCCTCGTGTCACTCCTCCATGTCGCTACACCAACTCAAACCTCCTTGTAACTCCTCCATGTCACTCATCCATGTCATTCCTCCATGTCACTCGTTTAAGTCACTGCTCTTATTCACTCCTCCATGTCACCTCTATATGTCTTCCATGTCACTCCTCCTTGTCCATCCTCCATGTCACTACTCCATGTCACTCTTCCATGTTTCTCCTCCTTCTTGCTCCTCCATGTCACTCCTCCAAGTCACTCACCCATGTCCCTCCGCGAAGTCACTCCACCATATCAACCCTCCTTGGTGATCCGCCCTGTCACTTCTCCATGTCACTCCTCCATATCTCTCCTCCACGTCACTCCTCTATGTCACTCCTCCATGTCACTCCTACATGTCACTCCTCCATGTCTCTCCTCTATTTCGCTCTAACAAATCACTCCTCCATGTCACTCCTCCAAGTCACTCCACCATTTCACTCCTCCATGTCACTCCTCCAGGTCACTCCTCCATGTCGCTACTCAAAGTCACTCCTCCATGTTAATACACCAACTCACTCCTCAAAGTCACTCCTCCATGTCACTCCTCCATTTCTCTCCTCCATGTCGCTATAACAACTCACTCCTCCATGTCACTCCTCCAGGTCACTCCTCCATGTCGCTACTCAAAGTCACTCCTCCATGTCACTACACCAACTCACTCCTCAATGTCACTCCTCCATGTCACTACTTCATGTCACTCCTCCATGTCACTACTCCATGTGACTCCTCCATGTCGCTCCACCAACTCACTCCTCCACGTCGCTCCTCCATGTTGCTCTTCCATGTCATTCCTCCATGTAACTCATCTATGTCCCTCCGCCATGTCACTACACCAACTCAATCCTTCTTGTCCCACCTCCATGTCACTCATCCATGTCACTTCTATATTTCTTCAATGTCTCTCCTCCACGTCACTCTTCTATATCACTCCTCCATGTCACTCCTCCAGGTCAGTCCTCCATGTCTCTCCTCCATGTCGCTATAACAACTCACTCCTCCATGTCACTCCACCATTTCACTCCCCCATGTCACTCATCAATTTCACTCCTCCATGTCACTCCTCTACTTCACTCCTCCATGTCACTCCTCCATGTAACTCTTGTCGTTATTCCAAGTCACTCCTCCAGATCGCTACACCAACTCATTACTCATGTCACTCCTCCATGTCGCTACTCCATGTCACTCCTCCATGTCGCTATACTATGTCACCTCTATTTGTCTTCCATGTCACTCCTCCATGTCCATCCTCCACGTCCCTCCTCTATGTCACTCCTCCATGTCAGTCCTCCATGTCACTTCCCCATGTCTCTCCTCCACGTCACTTCTCTATGTCACTCCTCCATGTCAGTCCTCCATGTCACTTCTCCATGTCTCTCCTCCACGTCACTCCTCTATGTCACTCCTCCATAACACTCCTCCATGTCACTCCTCCATTTTGCTACTCCATGTGACTCCTCCATGTAACTCATCTATGTCCCTCTGCCATGTCATTACACCAACTCAATCCTTCTTGTCACTCCTCCATGTCACTCATCCATGTCACTTTTATATGTCTTCCATGTCACTCCTCCATGTCCCTCCTCCATGTCACTCCTCCAATTCGCTCCTCTATGTCACTCCTCCATGTCACACCTCCATGTCACTCCTCCATGTCGTTATTCCATGTCACTCCTCCATGTCGCTACTCCATGTCACTCCTCCATGTCGCTACACTATGTCACCTCTATTTGTCTTCCATGTCACTCCTCCATGTCCATCCTCCACGTCACTCCTCTATGTCACTCCTCCATGTCAGTCCTCCATGTCACTTCCCCATGTCTCTCCTCCACGTCACTTCTCTATGTCACTCCTCCATGTCAGTCCTCCATGTCACTTCTCCATGTCTCTCCTCCACGTCACTCCTCCTTGTCCATCCTCCATGTCACTACTCCATGTCACTCTTCCATGTTTCTCCTCCTTGTTGCTCCTCCATGTCACTCCTCGAAGTCACTCACCCATGTCCCTCCACGATGTCACTACACCATATCAACCCTCCTTCCTGATCAACCCTGTCACTCCTCAATGTCCTTCCTCCATGTCACTACTCCATGTCACTCCTCCATGTCGCTCCTCCGTGTTGCTCCTTCACATCAATCCTCTATGTCACTCCTCCATGTCACTCCTCCATGTTGTTGTTCCATGTCACTCCTCCATGTAGCTACACCATGTCACTCCTCAATGTCGTTACACAAACTCACTCCTCATGTCACTTCTCCATGTCACTCTTCCATGTCACTCCTCCATGTCACTCCTCCAAGTCACTACTCCATGTCACTCCTCCATGTCGCTCCTCCGTGTTGCTCCTCCACATCAATCCTCTATTTCACTCCTCCATGTTGCTCCTCCAAGTCACTCCTCCATGTAACTCCTACATGTAGCTACTCCATGTCACTCCTCCATGTCGCTACACAAACCCACTCCTCAAGTCACTCACCCATGTCCCTCCGCGATGTCACTCCACCATATCAACACTCGTTGGTGCTCCGCCCTGTCACTTCTCCATGTCACTCTTCCATGTCTCTCCTCCACGTCACTCCTCCAAGTCACTCCTCCATGTAACTCCTACATGTAGCTACTCCATGTCACTACTCCATGTCACTCCTCCATGTCGCTCCTCTGTGTTGCTCCTCCAAGTCACTCCTCCATGTAACTCCTCCAAGTCGCTACTCAAAGTCACTCCTCCATGTCACTACACCAACTCACTCCACAATGACACTAATTCATGTCACTCCTCCATGTCGCTACTCCATGTGACTCCTCCATGTCGCTCCACCAACTCACTCCTCCATGTTGCTCCTCCATGATGCTCTTCCATGTCACTGCTCCATGTAACTCATCTATGTCCCTCTGCCATGTCACTACACCAACTCAATCCTTCTTGTAACTCCTCCATGTCACTCATCCATGTCACTTCTATATGTCTTCCATGTCACTCCTCCATGTTCATCCTCCATGTCACTCCTCCACATCACTCCTCTATGTCACTCCTCCATGTCACACCTCCATGTCACTCCTCCATGTCGCTACACCAACTCATTCCTCGTGTCACTCCTCCATGTCGCTACACCATGTCACTCCTCCATGTCGCTACACCAACTCAACCCTCCTTGTAAATCCTCCATGTCACTCATTCATGTCACTCATCCATGTCACTCCTCCATGTCACTCCTCCAAGTCACTCACCCATGTCCCTCCGCGAAGTCACTCCACCATATCAACCCTCCTTGGTGATCCGCCCTGTCACTTCTCCATGTCACTCCTCCATATCTCTCCTCCACGTCACTCCTCTATGTCACTCCTCCATGTCACTCCTACATGTCACTCCTCCATGTCTCTCCTCTATTTCGCTCTAACAAATCACTCCTCCATGTCACTCCTCCAAGTCACTCCACCATTTCACTCCTCCATGTCACTCCTCCAGGTCACTCCTCCATGTCGCTACTCAAAGTCACTCCTCCATGTTAATACACCAACTCACTCCTCAAAGTCACTCCTCCATGTCACTCCTCCATTTCTCTCCTCCATGTCGCTATAACAACTCACTCCTCCATGTCACTCCTCCAGGTCACTCCTCCATGTCGCTACTCAAAGTCACTCCTCCATGTCACTACACCAACTCACTCCTCAATGTCACTCCTCCATGTCACTACTTCATGTCACTCCTCCATGTCACTACTCCATGTGACTCCTCCATGTCGCTCCACCAACTCACTCCTCCACGTCGCTCCTCCATGTTGCTCTTCCATGTCATTCCTCCATGTAACTCATCTATGTCCCTCCGCCATGTCACTACACCAACTCAATCCTTCTTGTCCCACCTCCATGTCACTCATCCATGTCACTTCTATATTTCTTCAATGTCTCTCCTCCACGTCACTCTTCTATATCACTCCTCCATGTCACTCCTCCAGGTCAGTCCTCCATGTCTCTCCTCCATGTCGCTATAACAACTCACTCCTCCATGTCACTCCACCATTTCACTCCCCCATGTCACTCCTCAATTTCACTCCTCCATGTCACTCCTCTACTTCACTCCTCCATGTCACTCCTCCATGTAACTCCTCTTGTCGTTATTCCAAGTCACTCCTCCAGATCGCTACACCAACTCATTACTCATGTCACTCCTCCATGTCGCTACTCCATGTCACTCCTCCATGTCGCTATACTATGTCACCTCTATTTGTCTTCCATGTCACTCCTCCATGTCCATCCTCCACGTCACTCCTCTATGTCACTCCTCCATGTCAGTCCTCCATGTCACTTCCCCATGTCTCTCCTCCACGTCACTTCTCTATGTCACTCCTCCATGTCAGTCCTCCATGTCACTTCTCCATGTCTCTCCTCCACGTCACTCCTCTATGTCACTCCTCCATAACACTCCTCCATGTCACTCCTCCATGTTGCTACTCCATGTGACTCCTCCATGTAACTCATCTATGTCCCTCTGCCATGTCATTACACCAACTCAATCCTTCTTGTCACTCCTCCATGTCACTCATCCATGTCACTTTTATATGTCTTCCATGTCACTCCTCCATGTCCCTCCTCCATGTCACTCCTCCAATTCGCTCCTCTATGTCACTCCTCCATGTCACACCTCCATGTCACTCCTCCATGTCGTTATTCCATGTCACTCCTCCATGTCGCTACTCCATGTCACTCCTCCATGTCGCTGCACCAACTCAACCCTCCTTGTAACTCCTCTATGTCACTCCTCCATGTCGTTATTCCATGTCACTCCTCCATGTAGCTACACCATGTCACTCCTCCATGTCGTTACACAAATTCACTCCTCATGTCACTTCTCCATGTCACTCTTCCATGTCTCTCCTCCACGTCATTCCTACATGTCACTACTCCATGTCACTCCTCCATGTCGCTACATCAACTCACTCTTTCATGTTACTAATCCATGTCGCTACTCCATGTGACTCCGCCATGTCACTCCACCAACTCCTTCCTCCATGTTAGTCCTCCATGTGACTCCTCCATGTCACTCCTTTATGTCACTCTTCCGAGTTCCTCCTCCATGTCGCTCCTCCATGTTGCTCCTCCAAGTCACTCCTCCATGTCACTTCTATATGTCTTCCACGTCACTCCTCCATGTCCATCCTCCATGTCACTCCTCCATGTCACTCCTCCATGTCGCTCCTCCGTGTTGCTCCTCCAAGTCACTCCTCCATGTAACTCCTCCATGTAGCTCCTCCATGTCACTCCTCCATGTCGCTACACAAACTCACTCCTCATGTCACTCCTCCGTGTCGCTACTCCTTGTCACTCCTCCATGTAATTCCTCCAAGTCACTCACCCATGTCCCTCCACGATGTCACTCCACCATATCAACCCTCCTTCCTGATCAACCCTGTCACTCCTCAATGTCCTTCCTCCATGTCACTACTCCATGTCACTCCTCCATGTCGCTCCTCCGTGTTGCTCCTCCACATCAATCCTCTATGTCACTCCTCCATGTCACTCCTCCATGTTGTTGTTCCATGTCACTCCTCCATGTCGCTACACCATGTCACTCCTCAATGTCGTTACACAAACTCACTCCTCATGTCACTTCTCCATGTCACTCTTCCATGTCTCTCCTCCACGTCACTCCTCCAGGTCACTCCTCCATGTCGCTACTCAAAGTCACTCCTCCATGTTACTACACCAACTCACTCCTCAATGTCACTCCTCCATGTCACTCCTCAATTTCACTCCTCCATGTCACTCCACCATTTCACTCCCCCATGTCACTCCTCAATTTCACTCCTCCATGTCACTCCTCTACTTCACTCCTCCATGTCACTCCTCCATGTAACTCCTCTTGTCGTTATTCCAAGTCACTCCTCCAGATCGCTACACCAACTCATTACTCATGTCACTCCTCCATGTCGCTACTCCATGTCACTCCTCCATGTCGCTACACTATGTCACCTCTATTTGTCTTCCATGTCACTCCTCCATGTCCATCCTCCACGTCACTCCTCTATGTCACTCCTCCATGTCAGTCCTCCATGTCACTTCCCCATGTCTCTCCTCCACGTCACTTCTCTATGTCACTCCTCCATGTCAGTCCTCCATGTCACTTCTCCATGTCTCTCCTCCACGTCACTCCTCCTTGTCCATCCTCCATGTCACTACTCCATGTCACTCTTCCATGTTTCTCCTCCTTGTTGCTCCTCCATGTCACTCCTCGAAGTCACTCACCCATGTCCCTCCACGATGTCACTCCACCATATCAACCCTCCTTCCTGATCAACCCTGTCACTCCTCAATGTCCTTCCTTCATGTCACTACTCCATGTCACTCCTCCATGTCGCTCCTCCGTGTTGCTCCTTCACATCAATCCTCTATGTCACTCCTCCATGTCACTCCTCCATGTTGTTGTTCCATGTCACTCCTCCATGTAGCTACACCATGTCACTCCTCAATGTCGTTACACAAACTCACTCCTCATGTCACTTCTCCATGTCACTCTTCCATGTCACTCCTCCATGTCACTCCTCCAAGTCACTACTCCATGTCACTCCTCCATGTCGCTCCTCCGTGTTGCTCCTCCACATCAATCCTCTATTTCACTCCTCCATGTTGCTCCTCCAAGTCACTCCTCCATGTAACTCCTACATGTAGCTACTCCATGTCACTCCTCCATGTCGCTACACAAACCCACTCCTCAAGTCACTCACCCATGTCCCTCCGCGATGTCACTCCACCATATCAACACTCGTTGGTGCTCCGCCCTGTCACTTCTCCATGTCACTCTTCCATGTCTCTCCTCCACGTCACTCCTCCAAGTCACTCCTCCATGTAACTCCTACATGTAGCTACTCCATGTCACTACTCCATGTCACTCCTCCATGTCGCTCCTCTGTGTTGCTCCTCCAAGTCACTCCTCCATGTAACTCCTCCAAGTCGCTACTCAAAGTCACTCCTCCATGTCACTACACCAACTCACTCCACAATGACACTAATTCATGTCACTCCTCCATGTCGCTACTCCATGTGACTCCTCCATGTCGCTCCACCAACTCACTCCTCCATGTTGCTCCTCCATGATGCTCTTCCATGTCACTCCTCCATGTAACTCATCTATGTCCCTCTGCCATGTCAGTACACCAACTCAATCCTTCTTGTAACTCCTCCATGTCACTCATCCATGTCACTTATATATGTCTTCCATGTCACTCCTCCATGTTCATCCTCCATGTCACTCCTCCACATCACTCCTCTATGTCACTCCTCCATGTCACACCTCCATGTCACTCCTCCATGTCGCTACACCAACTCATTCCTCGTGTCACTCCTCCATGTCGCTACTCCATGTCACTCCTCCATGTCGCTACACCAACTCAACCCTCCTTGTAAATCCTCCATGTCACTCATCCATGTCACTCATCCATGTCACTCCTCCATGTCACTCCTCCAAGTCACTCACCCATGTCCCTCCGCGAAGTCACTCCACCATATCAACCCTCCTTGGTGATCCGCCCTGTCACTTCTCCATGTCACTCCTCCATATCTCTCCTCCACGTCACTCCTCTATGTCACTCCTCCATGTCACTCCTACATGTCACTCCTCCATGTCTCTCCTCTATTTCGCTCTAACAAATCACTCCTCCATGTCACTCCTCCAAGTCACTCCACCATTTCACTCCTCCATGTCACTCCTCCAGGTCACTCCTCCATGTCGCTACTCAAAGTCACTCCTCCATGTTAATACACCAACTCACTCCTCAAAGTCACTCCTCCATGTCACTCCTCCATTTCTCTCCTCCATGTCGCTATAACAACTCACTCCTCCATGTCATTCCTCCAGGTCACTCCTCCATGTAGCTACTCAAAGTCACTCCTCCATGTCACTACACCAACTCACTCCTCAATGTCACTCCTCCATGTCACTACTTCATGTCACTCCTCCATGTCACTACTCCATGTGACTCCTCCATGTCGCTCCACCAACTCACTCCTCCACGTCGCTCCTCCATGTTGCTCTTCCATGTCATTCCTCCATGTAACTCATCTATGTCCCTCCGCCATGTCACTACACCAACTCAATCCTTCTTGTCCCACCTCCATGTCACTCATCCATGTCACTTCTATATTTCTTCAATGTCTCTCCTCCACGTCACTCTTCTATATCACTCCTCCATGTCACTCCTCCAGGTCAGTCCTCCATGTCTCTCCTCCATGTCGCTATAACAACTCACTCCTCCATGTCACTCCACCATTTCACTCCCCCATGTCACTCCTCAATTTCACTCCTCCATGTCACTCCTCTACTTCACTCCTCCATGTCACTCCTCCATGTAACTCCTCTTGTCGTTATTCCAAGTCACTCCTCCAGATCGCTACACCAACTCATTACTCATGTCACTCCTCCATGTCGCTACTCCATGTCACTCCTCCATGTCGCTATACTATGTCACCTCTATTTGTCTTCCATGTCACTCCTCCATGTCCATCCTCCACGTCACTCCTCTATGTCACTCCTCCATGTCAGTCCTCCATGTCACTTCCCCATGTCTCTCCTCCACGTCACTTCTCTATGTCAATCCTCCATGTCAGTCCTCCATGTCACTTCTCCATGTCTCTCCTCCACGTCACTCCTCTATGTCACTCCTCCATAACACTCCTCCATGTCACTCCTCCATGTTGCTACTCCATGTGACTCCTCCATGTAACTCATCTATGTCCCTCTGCCATGTCATTACACCAACTCAATCCTTCTTGTCACTCCTCCATGTCACTCATCCATGTCACTTTTATATGTCTTCCATGTCACTCCTCCATGTCCCTCCTCCATGTCACTCCTCCAATTCGCTCCTCTATGTCACTCCTCCATGTCACACCTCCATGTCACTCCTCCATGTCGTTATTCCATGTCACTCCTCCATGTCGCTACTCCATGTCACTCCTCCATGTCGCTGCACCAACTCAACCCTCCTTGTAACTCCTCTATGTCACTCCTCCATGTCGTTATTCCATGTCACTCCTCCATGTAGCTACACCATGTCACTCCTCCATGTCGTTACACAAATTCACTCCTCATGTCACTTCTCCATGTCACTCTTCCATGTCTCTCCTCCACGTCATTCCTACATGTCACTACTCCATGTCACTCCTCCATGTCGCTACATCAACTCACTCTTTCATGTTACTAATCCATGTCGCTACTCCATGTGACTCCGCCATGTCACTCCACCAACTCCTTCCTCCATGTTAGTCCTCCATGTGACTCCTCCATGTCACTCCTTTATGTCACTCTTCCGAGTTCCTCCTCCATGTCGCTCCTCCATGTTGCTCCTCCAAGTCACTCCTCCATGTCACTTCTATATGTCTTCCACGTCACTCCTCCATGTCCATCCTCCATGTCACTCCTCCATGTCACTCCTCCATGTCGCTCCTCCGTGTTGCTCCTCCAAGTCACTCCTCCATGTAACTCCTCCATGTAGCTCCTCCATGTCACTCCTCCATGTCGCTACACAAACTCACTCCTCATGTCACTCCTCCGTGTCGCTACTCCTTGTCACTCCTCCATGTAATTCCTCCAAGTCACTCACCCATGTCCCTCCACGATGTCACTCCACCATATCAACCCTCCTTCCTGATCAACCCTGTCACTCCTCAATGTCCTTCCTCCATGTCACTACTCCATGTCACTCCTCCATGTCGCTCCTCCGTGTTGCTCCTCCACATCAATCCTCTATGTCACTCCTCCATGTCACTCCTCCATGTTGTTGTTCCATGTCACTCCTCCATGTCGCTACACCATGTCACTCCTCAATGTCGTTACACAAACTCACTCCTCATGTCACTTCTCCATGTCACTCTTCCATGTCTCTCCTCCACGTCACTCCTCCAGGTCACTCCTCCATGTCGCTACTCAAAGTCACTCCTCCATGTTACTACACCAACTCACTCCTCAATGTCACTCCTCCATGTCACTACTTCATGTCACTCCTCCATGTTGCTACACAAACTCAATCCTCCTATACACTCTTTCATGTCACTCCTCCATATCGCTCCTCCATGTCAATCCTCCATGTCACTACTCTATGTCACTCCTTTTTTGTCACTCCTCCAAGTTACTCCTAAATGTCGCTACTCCATGTGACTTCTCCATGTTGCTCCACCAACTCACTCCTCCATGTTGCTCCTCCATATTGCTCCTCCAATTCACTCCTCCATGTCACCTCTATATGTCCTCCATGTCTCTCCTCCTTGTCCATCCTCCATGTCACTACTCCATGTCACTCCTCCATGTCGCTCCACCGTGTTGCTCCTCCATGTCACTTCACCAACTCCTTCCTCCATGTTAGTCCTCCATGTGACTCCTCCATGTCACTCCTTTAAGTCACTCCTCCGAGTCACTCACCCATGTCCCTCCACGATGTCACTCCACCATATAAACCCTCCTTCCTGATCAACCCTGTCAAATCTCCAAGTCACTCCTCCATGTCCTTCCTCCATGTCACTCCTCCATGTCACTCCTCCATGTCGCTCCTCCGTGTTGCTCCTCCACATCAATCCTCTATGTCACTCCTCCATGTCACTCCTCCATGTCGCTATTCCATGTCAGTAATCCATGTCGCTACATCAACTCACTCTTTCATGTTACTAATCCATGTCGCTACTCCATGTGACTCCTCCATGTCACTCCACCAACTCCTTCTTCCATGTTAGTCCTCCGTGTGACTCCTCCATGTCACTCCTTTAATTCACTCCTCCGAGTTACTCCTCCATGTCGCTCCTCCATGTTGCTCCTCCAAGTCACTCCTCCATGTCACTTCTATATGTTTTCCACGTCACTCCTTCATGTCCATCCTCCATGTCACTACTCCATGTCACTCCTCCATGTCGCTCCTCCATGTCGCTCCTCCGTGTTGCTCCTCCAAGTCACTCCTCCATGTAACTCCTCATGTAGCTACTCCATGTCACTCCTCCATGTCGCTACACAAACTCACTCCTCATGTCACTCCTATGTGTCGCTACTCCATGTCACTCCTCAATGTCATTCCTCCAAGTCACTCACCCATGTCCCTCCACGATGTCACTCCACCATATCAACCCTCCTTCCTGATCAACCCTGTCACTTCTCCAAGTCACTCCTCAATGTCCTTCCTCCATGTCACTACTCCATGTCACTCCTCCATGTCGCTCCTCCGTGTTGCTCCTCCACATCAATCCTCTATGTCACTCCTCCATGTCTCTACTCCATGTCACTATTCCATGTCAGTCCTCCATGTCGCTACTCCATGTCACTCCTCCATGTCGCTCCTCCGTGTTGCTCCTCCTTGTCACTCCTCCAAGTCCCTCACCCATGTCCCTCCACGATGTCACTCCACCATATAAACCCTCCTTCCTGATCAACCCTGTCACTTCTCTAAGTCACTCCTCCATGTCCATACTCCATGTCACTACTCCACATCAATCCCCCATGTCACTCCTCCATGTCCATCCATCATGTCACTACTCCATGTCACTATTCTATGTCACTCCTCCATGTTGCTCCTCCAAGTCACTCCTCCATGTAAGTCCTAAATGTAGTTACTCCCTGTCACTACTCCGTGTCACTCCTCCATGTCGCTCCTCCGTGTTGCTCCTCCAAGTCACTCCTCCATGTAACTCCTCCATGTAGCTACTCCATGTCACTCCTCCATGTCGCTCCTCCATGTCACTCATCCATGTCAGTCCTCCATGTCGCTCCTCCATGTTGCTCCTCCGTGTCACTCCTCCATGTCACTCATCCATGTCCCTCCGCCATGTCACCCCACCATATCAACATTTCTTGGTGATACACCCTATCACTTCTCCATGTCACTCTTCCATGTCTCTCCTCCACGTCATTCCTCTATGTCACTCCTCCATGTCACTCCTCCATGTCACTCCTCCATGTCACTCCTCCATGTCACTCCTCCATGTAACTCCTCCATGGAGCTACTCCATGTCACTCCTCATGTCACCACTGCTTGTCACTCCGCCATATAAACCCTCCCTCCTGATCAACCCTGTCACTTCTCCAAGTCACTCCTATATGTCCCTCCTCCATGTCATTACTCCATGTCACTCCTCCATGTCACTCCTCCATGTCACTACAACAACTCATTCCTCATGTCACTCCTCCATGTCACTCCTCCGTGTTGCTCCTCCAAGTCACTCCTCCATGTAACTCCTCCATGTAGCTATTCCATGACAGTCCTCCATGTCGCTACACCAACTCACTCTTCCATGTCACTCCTCCATTTCACTCCACCACGTCACTCCTCTACGTCACTCCTCATGTCACTCCTCCATGTCAATACACCAACACAAACCTCTTTGTCCAACCTCCATGTCACTACTCCATGTCACTCCTCCATGTCGCTCCTCCGTGTTGCTCCTCCATGTCACTACTCCATGTTGCTACAACAACTCACTCTTCCTTGTCACTCCTCCATTTCACTCCACCACGTCACTCCTCTACATCACTCCTCATATCACTCATCCATGTCCATCCTCCATGTCACTCCTCCATTTCGCTCCTCCGTTTTACTCCTCCACATCAAACCTCTCTGTCACTCCTCCAATGACACTCTTCCATATCACTCCTCCATGTCGCTATTCCATGTCAGTCCTCCATGTCACTACACCAACTCACTCTTCCATGTCACTCCTCTTTTTCACTCAACCACGTCACTCCTCTACGACACTCCTCATGTCACTCCTCTATGTCAATACACAAACCTATTTGTCCATCCTCCATGTCACTACTCAATGTCAATCCTCCATGTCGATCCTCCGTGTTGCTCCTCCATGTAACTCCTCCATGTCCCTCCTTTATGTAACTCATCTATGTCCCTCCACCTTGTCACTACACCAATTCAATCCTCCTTGTCACTCCTCCATGTTACTCATCCATGTCGCGATTCCATGTCACTCCTCCATGTCAATCATCCATGTCATTCCTCCATGTCACTCCTCAATGTCCTTCCTCCATGTCACTACTCCATGTCACTCCTCCATGTCGCTCCTCCGTGTTGCTCCTCCACATCAATCCTCTATGTCACTCCTCCATGTCTCTACTCCATGTCACTATTCCATGTCAGTCCTCCATGTCGCTACTCCATGTCACTCCTCCATGTCGCTCCTCCGTGTTGCTCCTCCTTGTCACTCCTCCAAGTCCCTCACCCATGTCCCTCCACGATGTCACTCCACCATATAAACCCTCCTTCCTGATCAACCCTGTCACTTCTCCAAGTCACTCTTCCATTTCCATCCTCAATGTCACTACTCCACATCAATCCTCTATGTCACTCTTCCACGTCACTCCTCCATGTCACTCCTCCATGTCGCTATTCCATGTCTCTCCTCCATGTCAGTCCTCCATGTCGCTTCTCCATGTTGCTCCTCCGTGTCAATCCTCCATGTCTCTCCTCCATGTCACTATAACAACTCACTTCTCCATGTCACTCCACCATTTCACTCCTCAATGTAACTCCTCCAGTTCACTCCTCCATGTCACAACTCAAAGTAACTCCTCCATGTCACTACACCAACTCACTCCTCAATGTCACTCCTCCAATTCACTCCTCCTTGTCACCTCTATATGTCTTCCATGTCACTCCTCCATGTCCATCCTCCATGTCACTACTCCATGTCACTCCTCCATGTTGCTTCTCCGTGTTCCTCCTCCATGTCACTCCTCCAAGTCACTCATCCATGTCCCTCCACGATGTCACTCCACCATATCAACCCTCCTTCCTGATCAACCCTGTCACTTCTCCAAGTCACTCCTCCATGTCCCTCCTCCATGTCACTACTCCATGTCACTCCTCCATGTCGCTCCTCCGTGTTGCTCCTCCACATCAATCCTCTATGTCACTCCTCCATGTTGCTCCACCAAGTCACTCCTCCATGTAACTCCTACATGTAGCTACTCCATGTCACTACTCCATGTCACTCCTCCATGTCGCTCCTCCGTGTTGCTCCTCCAAGTCACTCCTCCATGTACCTCCTCCATGTAGCTACTCCATGTCGCTACACAAACTCACTCCTCATGTCACTCCTCCAAGTCACTCATCCATGTCCCTCCGCCACGTCACTCAACCATATCAACCGTCCTTCCTGATCAACCCTGTCAAATCTCGAAGTCACTCCTCCATGTCCCTCCTCCATGTCACTACTCCATGTCACTCCTCCATGTCGCTCCTCCGTGTTGCTCCTCCACATCAATGCTCTATGTCACTCATCCATGTCCCTCTGCCATGTCACTCCACCCTATCAATCTTCCTTGGTGATCCGACCTGTCACTTCTACATGTCACTCTTCCATGTCTCTCCTCCATGTCACTCCTCCAGGTTGACTCCTCCATGTCGCTTCTCAAAGTCACTCCTCCATGTACCTACACCAATTCACTCCTCAATGTCACTCCTCCATGTCACTACTTCATGTCACTCCTCCATGTCACAACACAATCTCAACCCTCCTTGTCACACCTCCATGTCGCTATTCCATGACATTCATCCATGTCGCTACACAAACTCACTCTTCCATGTCACTCCACCATTTCACTCCTCCATGTCACTCCTCCAGGTTTAATCCTCCATGTCGTTACTCAAAGTCACTCCTCCATGTCACTACACCAATTCACTCCTCAATGTCACTCCTCCATGTCACTCCTCCATTTCTCTCCTCCATGTCACTCCTCCATGTAACTCCTCCATGTAGCTAATCCATGTCACTCCTCCATGTCAATACACAAACTCACTCCTCATGTCACTCCTCCATGTCGCTCCCTCATGTTGCTCCTCCTTGTCACTCCTCCATGTCACTCATCTATGTCCCTCCGCCATGTCACTCCACCATATTAATCTTCCTTGGTTATCCGCCCTGTCACTTCTCCATGGCTCTCTTCCATGTCTCTCGTTCATGTCATTCCTCTATGTCACTCCTCTATGTCACTCCTCCATGTCACTTCTCCATGTCGCTTCTCCATGTTGCTCCTCCATGTCACTCCTTCATGTCACTCATCCATGTCCCTCCGCCATGTCACTCCACCATATCAATCTTCCTTGGTGATCTGCCCTGTCACTTCTCCATGTTACTCTTCCATGTCTCTCCTCCACGTCATTCCTCTATGTCACTCCTCCATGTCACTCCTCCATGTCTCTCCTCCATGTTGCTCTAACAACTCACTCCTCCATGTCACTCCACCATTTCACTCGTCCATGTCACTCCTCCAGGTCACTCCAATATATCAATCTTCCTTGCTGATCCGCCCTGTCACTTCTCCATGTCACTCCTTCATGTCTCTCCTCCATGACACTCCTCCATGTCGCTCCTCCGTGTTGCTCCTCCAAGTCACTCCTCCATGTAACTCCTCCATGTAGTTACTCCATGTCACTCCTCCATGTCCATGCTCCATTTCACTACTCCATGTCACTCCTCCAAGTCGCTCTTCCGTGTTGCTCCTCCTTGTCACTCCTCCAAGTCACTCACCCATGTCCCTCCACGATGTCACTCCACCATATAAACCCTCCTTCCTGATCAACCCTGTCACTTCTTCAAGTCACTCCTCCATGTCACTACTCCATGTCACTCCTCCATGTCGCTTCTCCGTGTTGCTCCTCCTTGTTGCTCCTCCTTGTCACTCCTCCAAGTAACTCACCCATGTCCCTCCACGATGTCACACCACCATATCAACCCTCCTTCCTGATCAACCCTGTCACTTCTCCAAGTCACTCCTCCATGTCCATCCTCCATGTCACTACTCCACATCAATCTTCTATGTCACTCCTCTATATTACTCCTCCATGTCACTCCTCCATGTCACTCCTCCATGTCTCTCCTCCATGTTGCTCTAATAACTCACTCCTCCATGTCACTCCACCATTTAACTCGTCCATGTCACTCCTCCAGGTCACTCCTCCTGGTCGCTACTCAAAGTCACTCCTCCATGTAACTACACCAACTCACTCCTCAATGTCACTCCTCCATGTCACTACTTCATGTCACTCCTCCGTGTCACTACACAAACTCAACCCTCCTTATCACTCCTCCATGTCACTCATCCATGTCATTCCTCCATGTCACTCCTTTATGTCATTCCTCTAGGTCACTCCTCCATGTCACTCCTCCAGGTCACTCCTCCATGTCACTCATCCATGTCATTCCTCCATGTCACTCCTCTATGTCACTCCTCCAGGTCACTCCTCCATGTTGCTACTCAAAGTCACTCCTCCATGTCACTACTTCATGTTACTCCTCCATGTCGCTACTCCATGTGACTCCTCCATGTCGCTCCACCAACTCGCTCCTGCATGTTGCTCTTCCATGTCACTCCTCCATGTATCTCATCTATGTCCCTCCACCATGTCACTACACCAACTCAATCCTTCTTGTCAGACCTCCATGTCACTCATCCATGTCACTTCTATATGTCTTCCATGTCACTCCTCCATGTCCCTCCTCCATGTTACTCCTCCACGTCACTCCTCTATGTCACTCCTCCATGTCACACCTCCATGTCACTCCTCCATGTCGTTATTCCATGTCACTCCTCCCTGTCGCAACACCAACTCAACCCTCCTTGTAACTCCTCCATGTTGTTTCTCCATGTTGGTCTTCCATGTCACTCCTCCATGTCAAACATCCATGTCCCTCCGCCATGTCACTCCAATATATCATTCTTCCTTTCTGATCCGCCCTGTCACTTCTCCAAGTCTCTCCTCCACGTCACTCCTCTATTTCACTTTTCCATGTCACTCCTCCATGTCACTCCTCCATGTCGCTATACCAACTCACTCCTCAATGTGACTCCTCCATGTCACTACTTCATGTAACTCCTCCATGTCGCTACACAAACTCAATCCTCCTTTACACTCTTTCATGTTTCTCCTCATAGTCGTTACTCCATGTGACTCCTCCATGTCACTCCACCAACTCCTTCCTCCATGTTACTCCTCCATGTAACTCCTCCATTTAGCTACTCCATGTAACTCCTCCTTGTCGCTACACAAACTCACTCCTCATGACACTCCTCCATGTCGCTCCTCCATGTCACTCCTCCATTTAGCTACTCCATGTAACTCCTCCTTGTCGCTACACAAACTCACTCCTCATGACACTCCTCCATGTCGCTCCTCCATGTTGCTCCTCCTTGTCACTCCTCCATGTCACTCATCCATGTCCCTCCGCCATGTCACTCCACCATATTAATCTTCCTTGGTTATCCGCCCTGTCACTTCTCCATGTCTCTCTTCCATGTCTCTCATTCACGTCATTCCTCTATGTCACTCCTCTATGTCACTCCTCCATGTCACTTCTCCATATCACTTCTCCATGTTGCTCCTCCATGTCACTCCTCCATGTCACTCATCCATGTCATTCATCCATGTCCCTCCGCCATGTCACTCCAATATATCAATCTTCCTTGCTGATCCACCCTGTCACTTCTCCATGTCACTCCTTCATGTCTCTCCTCCATGACACTCCTCCATGTCGCTCCTCCGTGTTGCTCCTCCAAGTCACTCCTCCATGTAACTCCTCCATGTAGTTACTCCATGTCACTCCTCCATGTATATGCTCCATTTCACTACTCCATGTCACTCCTCCAAGTCGCTCTTCCGTGTTGCTCCTCCTTGTCACTCCTCCAAGTCACTCACCCATGTCCCTCCACGATGTCACTCCACCATATAAACCCTCCTTCCTGATCAAACCTGTCACTTCTTCAAGTCACTCCTCCATGTCACTACTCCATGTCACTCCTCCATGTCGCTCCTCCGTGTTGCTCCTCCACATTAATCCTCTATGTCATTCCTCCATGTTGCTCCTCCAAGTCACTCCTACATGTCACTCCTCCATGTAACTCCTCCATGTAGCTACTCCATGTCACTCCTCCATGTCACTCCTCCATGTCACTAAAACAACTCATTCCTCATGTCACTCCTCTATGTCGCTCCTCCGTGTTTCTCCTCCAAGTCACTCCTACATGTAACTCCTCCATTTTGCTATTCCATGTCAGTCCTCCATGTCGCTACACCAACTCACTCCTCTACGTCACTCCTCATGTCACTCCTCCATGTCATTCCTCCATGTCACTCCTTTATGTCACTCCTCCAAGTCACTCCTCCATGTCACTTTCATACGTCTTCCATGTCACTCCTCCATGTCCCTCCTCCATGTCGCTCCTCCGTGTTGCTCCTCCAAGTCACTCCTCCATGTCATTCCTCCTTGTCACTCTTCCATGTCGCTCCTCCATGTCACTTCTCCAAGTCTTCAATATCATGTCTCTCATCCGTGTAGCTCAACATTGTCAATCCTCCATATCACTCCTCCATGTCACTACACCAACTCAATCCTCCTTGTCACTCCTCCATGTCACTCATCCATGTCATTCCTCCATGTCACTCCTTTATGTCACTCCTCCAAGTCACTCACCCATGTCCCTCTGCGATGTCACTCCACCATATCAACCCTCCTTGGTGATCTGCCCTGTCACTTCTCCATGTCACTCTTCCATGTCTCTCCTCCACGTCACTCCTCTATGTCACTCCTCCATGTCACTCCACCATTTCACTCCTCCATGTCCCTCCGCGATGTCACTCCACCATATCAACTCTCCTTCCTGATCAACCCTGTCACTTCTCCAAGTCACTCCTCAATGTCCTTCCTCCATGTCACTACTCCATGTAACTCCTCCATGTCGCTTCTCCGTGATGCTCCTCCACATCAATCCTCTATGTCGCTCCTCCATGTCACTCCTCCATGTCACTATTCCATGCCAGTCCTCGATGAAGCTACACCAACTCACTCTTCCATTTCACTCTTCCATGTCGCTTCTCCATGTCAGTCCTCCACGTCATTCCTCTATGTCACTTCTATTTGTGTTCCATGTCACTCCTCCATGTCGCTCCTCCATGTCACTCCTCCATATCGCTACACTAACTCACTCCTCATGTCACTACTCCATGTCTCTACTCCATGTCACTCCTCCATGTCGCTACATCAACTCAAACCTCCTTGTCACTCCTCCATGTTGCTCCTCCATGTTGGTCCTCCATGTCACTCCTCCATGTCAATCATCCATGTCCCTCTTCCATGTCACTCCAATATATCATTCTTCCTTGCTGATCCGCCCTGTCACTTCTCCATGTCACTCCTCCATGTCTCTCCTCCACGTCACTCCTCTATTTAAGTTCTCCATGTCACTCCTCCATGTCACTCCTCCATGTCGCTATACCAACTTACTCCTCCATGTCATTCCTCCATGTCACTCCTCCAGGTCATTCCTCCATGTTGCTACTCCATGTCACTCCTCCATGTCGCTACACCATGTCACCTCTATTTGTCTTCCATGTCACTCCTCCATGTCCATCCTCCACGTCACTCCTCTATGTCACTCCTCCATGTCAGTCCTCCATGTCACTTCTCCATGTCTCTCCTCCACGTCACTCCTCTATGTCACTTCTCCATGTCTCTCCTCCACGTCACTCCTCTATGTCACTCCTCCATGTCACTCCTCCATGTCACTCCTCCATGTTGCTACTCCATGTGACTCCTCCATGTAACTCATCTATGTCCCTCTGCCATGTCATTACACCAACTCAATCCGTCTTGTCACTCCTCCATGTCACTCATTAATGTCACTTTTATGTCTTCCATGTCACTCCTCCATGTCTCTCCTCCATGTCACTCCTCCAAGTCGCTCCTCTATGTCACTCCTCCATGTCACACCTCCATGTCACTCCTCCATGTCGTTATTCCATGTCACTCCTCCATGTCGCTACTCCATGTCACTCCTCCATGTCGCTATACCAACTCAACCCTCCTTGTAACTCCTCCATGTCACTCATCCATGTCATTCCTTCATGTCACTCGTTTATGTCACTCCTCCATGTCACCTCTATATGTCTTCCATGTCACTCCTCCATGTCCATCCTCCAAGTCACTCCTCCATGTCCCTCCTCCATGTCGCTCCTCCGTGTTGCTCCTCCAAGTCACTCCTCCAAGTCACTCCTCCATGTCACTTTCATACGTCTTCCATGTCACTCCTCCATGTCCCTCCTCCATGTCGCTCCTCCGTGTTGCTCCTCCAAGTCACTCCTCCATGTAACTCCTCCATGTAGCTACTTTATGTCACTCCTCCATGTCGCTACACAAACTCACTCCTCATGTCACTCCTCCATGTCACTCCTCCATGTCACTCCTCCAAGTCACTCACCCATGTCCCTCTGCGATGTCACTCCACCATATCAACCCTCCTTGGTGATCCGCCCTGTCACTTCTCCATGTCAGTCTTCCATGTCTCTCCTCCACGTCACTCCTCTATGTCACTCCTCCATGTCACTCCTCCATGTCACTCCTCCATGTCACTCCTCTATGTCGCTCTAACAACTCACTCCTCCATGTCACTCCACCATTTCACTCCTCCATGTTGCTCCTCCAGGTCATTCCTCCATGTCTCTCCTTTATGTCACTCCTCTAAGTCACTCACCCATGTCCCTCCGCGATGTCACTCCACCATATCAACTCTCCTTCCTGATCAACCCTGTCACTTCTCCAAGTCACTCCTCAATGTCCTTCCTCCATGTCACTACTCCATGTCACTCCTCCATGTCGCTCCTCCGTGATGCTCCTCCACATCAATCCTCTATGTCACTCCTCCATGTCACTCCTCCATGTCACTATTCCATGCCAGTCCTCGATGTCGCTACACCAACTCACTCTTCCATTTCACTCCTCCATGTCGCTTCTCCATGTCAGTCCTCCACGTCATTCCTCTATGTCACTTCTATATGTGTTCCATGTCACTCCTCCATGTCGCTCATCCATGTCACTCCTCCATATCACTACACTAACTCACTCCTCATGTCACTACTCCATGTCTCTACTCCATGTCACTCCTCCATGTCGCTACACCAACTCAAACCTCCTTGTCACTACTCCATGTTGCTCCTCCATGTTGGTCCTCCATGTCAATCATCCATGTCCCTCTTCCATGTCACTCCAATATATCATTCTTCCTTGCTGATCCGCCCTGTCACTTCTCCATGTCACTCCTCAATGTCTCTCCTCCTCGTCACTCCTCTATTTAACTACTCCATGTCACTCCTCCATGTCGCTATACCAACTCACTCCTCCATGTCATTCCTCCATGTCACTCCTCCAGGTCATTCCTCCATGTCGCTACTCCATGTCACTCCTCCATGTCGCTACACCATGTCACCTCTATTTGTCTTTCATGTCACTCCTCCATGTCCATCCTCCACGTCACTCCTCTATGTCACTCCTCCATGTCAGTCCTCCATGTCACTTCTCCATGTCTCTTCTCCACGTCACTCGTCTATGTCCCTCCGCCATGTCACTACGCCAACTCAATCCTTCTTGTCAGACCTCCATGTCACTCATCCATATCACTTCTGTATGTCTTCCATGTCACTCCTCCATGTCCCTCCTCCATGTTACTTCTCCACGTCACTCCTATGTCACTCCTCCATGTCACACCTCCATGTCACTCCTCCATGTCGTTATTCCATGTCACTCCTCCATGTCGCAACACCAACTCAACCCTCCTTGTAACTCCTCATGTTACTCATCCATGTCATTCCTCCATGTCACTCGTTTAAGTCACTCCTCTTATTCATTCCTCCATGTCACCTCTATATGTCTTCCATGTCACTCATCCATGTCCATCCTCCATGTCACTACTCCATGTCACTCCTCCATGTTTCTCCTCCTTGTTGCTCCTCCATGTCACTCCTCCAAGTCACTCACCCATGTCCTTCCACGATGTCACTCCACTATATCAACCCTCCTTCCTGATCAACCCTGTCACTTCTCCAAGTCACTCCTCCATGTCCCTCCTCCATGTCACTACTCCATGTCACTCCTCCATGTCGCTCCTCGGTGTTGCTCCTCCACATCAATCCTCTATGTCAATACTCCATGTCACTCCTCCATGTCGCTACTCAAAGTCACTCCTCCATGTTACTACACAAACTCACTCCTCAATGTCACTCCTCCATGTCACTCCTCCATTTCTCTCCTCCATGTCGCTCCTCCATGTTGCTCCTCCAAGTCACTCCTCCATGTCACTCCTCCATGTCGCTCCTCCATGTTGCTCCTCCAAGTCACTCCTCCATGTAACTCCTCGATGTAGCTACTCCATGTCACTCCTCCATGTCTCTCCTCCACGTCACTCCTCTATGTCACTTCTCCATGTCACTCCAATATATCAATCTTCCTTGCTGATCCGCCCTGTCACTTCTCCATGTCACTCCTTCATGTCTCTCCTCCACGTCACTCCTCTATTTCACTTCTCCATGTCACTCCTCCATGACACTCCTCCATGTAGCTACTCCATGTCACTCCTCTATGTCCATGCTCCATGTCACTACTCCATGTCACTCCTCCAAGTCGCTCTTCCGTGTTGCTCCTCCTTGTCACTCCTCCAAGTCACTCACCCATGTCCCTCCACGATGTCACACCACCATATCAACCCTCCTTCCTGATCAACCCTGTCACTTCTCCAAGTCACTCCTCCATGTCCATCCTCCATGTCACTACTCCAGATCAATCCTCTATGTCACTCCTCTATATCACTCCTCCATGTCACTCCTCCATGTCGCTATTCCATGTGACTCCTCCATGTCGCTCCACCAACTCCTTCCTCCATGTTACTCCTCCATGTCACTCCTCCATGTCAAGCCTTTATGTCACTCCTCCAAGTTACTCCTCCATGTCGCTCCTCCATGTTGCTCCTCCATGTCACTCCTCCATGTCGCTACACAAACTCAATCCTCCTTTACACTCTTTTATGTCACTCCTCCATATCGCTCCTCCATGTCCCTCCTCCATGTCACTCCTCCATGTCATTCCTCCATGTCAATCCTCCATGTATCTCATCCATGTCGCTACTCTATGTCACTCCTCCATGTCACCCCTCCATGTCACTCCTCCATGTCGCTACACAAACTCACTCCTCAATTTCACTACACCAACTCACTCCTCAATGTCACTCCTCCATGTCACTACTTCATTTCACTCCTCCATGTCGCTACTCCATGTGACTCCTCCATGTCACTCCTCCATGTAACTCATCTATGTCACTCCTCCATGTCACTCCTCCATGTTCCTCCTCCATGTCACTCCTCCACATCACTCCTCTATGTCACTCCTCCATGTCACTACACCAACTCAACCCTCCTTGTAACTCCTCCATGTCACTATTCTATGTCACTACACCAACTCAATCCTTCTTGTCACTCCTCCATGTCACTAATCCATGTCACTTCTATATGTCTTCCATGTCACTCCTCCAAGTTGCTCCTCCGTGTTGCTCGTCCATGTCACTCCTCCAAGTCACTCACCCATGTCCCTCCACGATGTCACTCCACCATATCAAACCTCCTTCCTGATCAACCCTGTCACTTCTCCAAGTCACTCCTCCATGGTCCTCCTCCATGTCACTACTCCATGTCACTCCTCCATGTCGCTCCTCCGTGTTGCTCTTTCAAGTCACTCCTCCATGTAACTCCTCCATGTAGCTACTCCATGTCACTCCTCCATGTCACTCCTCCATGTCACTCCTCCAAGTCACTCATCCATGTCCCTCCGCCATGTCACTCCACCATATCAACCCTCCTTCCTGATCAACCCTGTCACTTCTCCAAGTCACTCCTCCATGTCCCTCCTCCATGTCACTACTCCATGTCACTCCTCCATGTCGCTCCTCCGTGTTGCTCTTCCAAGTCACTCCTCCATGTAACTCCACCATGTAGCTACTCCATGTCAATCCTCCATGTCACTCCTCCATGTCACTCCTCCAAGTCACTCCTCCATGTCCCTCCTCCATCTGACTACTCCATGTCACTCCTCCATGTCGCACCTCCGTGTTACTCCTTCATGTCAATCCACCAATTCACTCCTCCATGTCACTCTTCCAGGTCACTCCTCCATGTCGCTACTCAAAGTCACTCCTCCATGTCGCTACTCCAAGTCACTCCTCAATGTGACTCCTCCATGTCACTACTTCATGTAACTCCTCCATGTCGCTACACAAACTCAATCCTCCTTTACACTCTTTCATGTTTCTCCTCATAGTCGCTACTCCATGTGACTCCTCCATGTCACTCCACCAACTCCTTCCTCCATGTTACTCCTCCATGTCTCTCCTTTATGTCACTCCTCCAAGTTACTCCTCCATTTCACTCCTCCATTTAGCTACTCCATGTCACTCCTCCATGTCGCTACACAAACTCACTCCTCATGTCACTCCTACAGGTCACTCATCCATGTCACTCCTCTATGTCACTCCTCCATGTTACTCCTCTATGTCACTCCTCCATGTCACTCCTCCATGTAACTCCTCCATGTCGCTATTCCATGTCAGTCCTCCATGTCGCTACACCAACTCACTCTTCCATGTCACTCCTCCATTTCACTCCACCACGTCACTCCTCTACGTCACTCCTCATGTCACTCGTCCATGTCAATACACCAACACAAACCTCTTTGTCCATCCTCCATGTCACTACTCCATGTCACTCCTCCATGTCGCTCCTCCGTGTTGCTCCTCCAAGTCAATCCTCCCTGTCCCTCCTTTATGTATCTCATCTATGTCCCTCCGCCATGTCACTACAACAACTCAATCCTCCTTGTCACTCCTCCATGTTACTCATACATGTCGCTATTCCATGTCACTCCTCCATGTTGCTACACCAACTCACTCTTCCATGTCACTCCTCGATTTCACGCCACCACGTCACTCCTCTACATCGCTCCTCATATCACTCATCCATGTCATTCCTCCATGTCACTCCTTTATGTCACTCATCCAATTCACTTCTCCATGTCACCTCTATATGTCTTCCATGTCACTCCTCCATGTCCATCCTCCATGTCACAACTCGATGTCAATCCTCCATGTCGCTCCTCTGTGTTGCTCCTCCATGTCACTCGTCCATGTCACTCCTCCAAGTCACTCATCCATGTCCCTCCACGATGTCACTTCACCATATCAACCCTCCTTCCTGATCAACCCTGTCACTTCTCCAAGTCACTCCTCCATGTCCCTCCTCCATGTCACTACTCCATGTCACTCCTCCATGTCGCTCCTCCGTGTTGCTCCTCCACATCAATCCTCTATGTCACTCCTCCATGTTGCTCCACCAAGTCACTCCTCCATGTAACTCCTACATGTAGCTACTCCATGTCACTACTCCATGTCACTCCTCCATGTCGCTCCTCCGTGTTGCTCCTCCAAGTCACTCCTCCATGTACCTCCTCCATGTAGCTACTCCATGTCGCTACACAAACTCACTCCTCATGTCACTCCTCCATGTCACTCCTCCATGTTATTCCTCCAAGTCACTCATCCATGTCCCTCCCCCACGTCACTCAACCATATCAACCCTCCTTCCTGATCAACCCTGTCACATCTCCAAGTCACTCCTCCATGTCCCTCCTCCATGTCACTACTCCATGTCACTCCTCCATGTCGCTCCTCCGTGTTGCTCCTCCACATCAATCCTCTATGTCACTCATCCATTTCCCTCTGCCATGTCACTCCACCCTATCAATCTTCCTTGGTGATCCGACCTGTCACTTCTCCATGTCACTCTTCCATGTCTCTCCTCCATGTCACTCCTCTATGTCACTCCTCCATTTAACTCCTCCATGTCACTCCTCCATGTCACTCCTCCAGGTTTACTCCTCCATGTCGCTACTCAAAGTCACTCCTCCATGTCATTACACCAATTCACTCCTCAATGTCACTCCTCCATGTCACAACACAAACTCAACCCTGCTTGTCACTCCTCCATGTCGCTATTCCATGACATTCCTCCATGTCGCTACACAAACTCACTCTTCCATGTCAATCCACCATTTCACTCCTCCATGTCACTCCTCCAGGTTTACTCCTCCATGTCGCTACTAAAAGTCACTCCTCCATGTCACTACACCAATTCACTCCACAATGTCCCTCCTCCATGTCACTACTCCATGTCACTCCTCCATGTCGCTCCTCCGTGTTGCTCCTCCACATCAATATTCTATGTCACTCCTCCATGTTGCTCCACCAAGTCACTCCTCCATGTAACTCCTACATGTAGCTACTCCATGTCACTACTCCATGTCACTCCTCCATGTCGCTCCTCCGTGTTGCTCCTCCAAGTGACTCCTCCATGTACCTCCTCCATGTAGCTACTCCATGTCGCTACACAAACTCACTCCTCATGTCACTCCTCCATGTCACTCCCCCATGTTATTCCTCCAAGTCACTCTTCCATGTCCCTCCGCCACGTCACTCAACCATATCAACTCTCCTTCCTGATCAACCCTGTCACATCTCCAAGTCACTCCTCCATGTCCCTCCTCCATGTCACTACTCCATGTCACTCCTCCATGTCGCTCCTCCGTGTTGCTCCTCCACATCAATCCTCTATGTCACTCATCCATTTCCCTCTGCCATGTCACTCCACCCTATCAATCTTCCTTGGTGATCCGACCTGTCACTTCTCCATGTCACTCTTCCATGTCTCTCCTCCATGTCACTCCTCTATGTCACTCCTCCATTTAACTCCTCCATGTCACCCCCTCCATGTCTCTCCTCAATGTCGCTCTAAAAACTCACTCCTCCATGTCACTCCACAATTTAACTCCTCCATGTCACTCCTCCAGGTTTACTCCTCCATGTCGCTACTCAAAGTCACTCCTCCATGTCACTACACCAATTCACTCCTCAATGTCACTCCTCCATGTCACTACTTCATGTCACTCCTCCATGTCACAACACAAACTCAACCCTCCTTGTCACTCCTCCATGTCGCTATTCCATGACATTCCTCCATGTCGCTACACAAACTCACTCTTCCATGTCACTCCACCATTTCACTCATCCATGTCACTCCTCCAGGTTTACTCCTCCATGTCGCTACTCAAAGTCACTCCTCCATGTCACTACACCATGTAACTCCTCCATATAGCTAATCCATGTCACTCCTCCATGTCAATACACAAACTCACTCCTCATGTCACTCCTCCATGTCGCTCCTCCATTTTGCTCCTCCTTGTCACTCCTCCATGTCACTCATCCATGTCCCTCTGCCATGTCACTCCACCATATTAATCTTCCTTGGTTATCCGCCCTGTCACTTCTCCATGTCTCTCTTCCATGTCTCTCATTCACGTCATTCCTCTATGTCACTCCTCTATGTCACTCCTCCATGTCACTTCTCCATATCGCTTCTCCATGTTGCTCCTCCATGTCACTATTCCATTTCACTCATCCATGTCATTCATCCATGTCCCTCCGCCATGTCACTCCAATATATCAATCTTCCTTGCTTATCCGCCCTGTCACTTCTCCATGTCACTCCTTCATGTCTCTCCTCCATGAAACACCTCCATGTCGCTCCTCCGTGTTGCTCCTCCATGTCACTCCTCCATGTCGTTATTCCATGTCACTCCTCCATGTCGCTACTCCATGTCACTCCTCCATGTCGCTATACCAACTCAACCCTCCTTGTAACTCCTCCATGTCACTCATCCATGTCATTCCTTCATGTCACTCGTTTATGTCACTCCTCCATGTCACCTCTATATGTCTTCCATGTCACTCCTCCATGTCCATCCTCCATGTCACTACTCCATGTCACTCCTCCATGTTTCTCCTCCGTGTTGATCCTCCATGTCACTCCTCCAAGTCACTCCTCCATGTCCCTCCTCCATGTCGCTCCTCCGTGTTGCTCCTCCACATCAAGCTTCTATGTCACTCCTCCATGTTGCTCCTCCAAGTCACTCCTCCATGTATCTTCTACATGTAGCTACTCCATGTCACTCCTCCATGTCACTACACAAACTCACTCCTCATGTCACTCCTCCATGTCACTCCTCCATGTCACTCCTCCAAGTCACTCACCCATGTTGCTCCTCCATGTCACTCCTCCATGTCACTCATCCATGTCCCTCCGCCATATCACTCCACCATATCAATCTTCCTTGGTGATCCGCCCTGTCACTTCTCCATGTCACTCTTCCATGTCTCTCCTCCACGTCACTCCTCTATGTAACTCCTCCATGTAACTCCTCCATGTAACTCCTCCATGTCTCTCCTCCATGTCGCTATAACAACTCACTCCTCCATGTCACTCCACCATTTCACTCCTCCATGTCACTCCTCCAGTTCACTCCTCCATGTCGCTACTCAAAGTCACTCCTCCATGTCACTACACCAACTCACTCCTCAATGTCACTCCTCCAATTCACTCCTCCATGTCACCTCTATATGTCTTCCATGTCACTCCTCCATGTCCCTCCTCCATGTCACTCCTCCATGTCTCTCCTCCATGTAACTCCTACATGTAGCTACTCCATGTCACTACTCCATGTCACTCCTCCATGTCGCTCCTCCATGTTGCTCCTCCATTTCACTCCTCCATGTCACTCATACATGTCCCTCCGCCATGTCACTCCACCATATCAATCTTTCTTGGTGATCCGCCCCGTCACTTCTCCATGTCACTCTTCCATGTCTCTCCTCCATGTCACACCTCTATGTCACTCCTCCATATCTCTCCTTCATGTCGCTATAAAAACTCACTCCTCCATGTCACTCCTCCATGTAGCTACTCCATGTCACTCCTTTATTTCACTCCTCCAATTCACTCCTTTATGTCACCTCTATATGTCTTCCATGTCACTCCTCCATGTTCATCCTCCATGTCACTACTCCATGTCACTCCTCCATATCGCTCCTCTGTGTTGCTCCTCCATATCACTTCTCCAAGTCACTCACCCATGTCCCTCCACGATGTCACTCCACCATATCAACTCTCCATCCTGATCAACCCTGTCACTTCTCCAAGTCACTCCACCATGTCCCTCCTCCATGTCACTACTCTATGTCACTCCTCCATGTCGCATCCTCCGTGTTGCTCCTCCATGTCAATACACAAAGTCAAACCTCTTTGTCATCCTCCATGTCGCTACACCAACTCACTCTTCCATGTCACTTCTCCATGTCGCTTCTCCATGTCACTCCTCCATGTCAATACACCAAATCAAACCTCTTTGTCCATCCTCCAGGCCACTCCTCCGTGTTGCTCATCCATGTCATTCCTCCATGTCACTCCTTTATGTCACTCCTTTATGTCACCTCTATATGTCTTCATTGTCACTCCTCCATGTTCATCCTCCATGTCAATACTCCATGTCACTCCTCCATGTCGCTCCTCTGTGTTGTTCCTCCATATCACTTCTCTAAGTAAATCACCCATGTCCCTCCACGATATCACTCCACCATATCAATTCTCCTTCCTGATCAACCCTGTCACTTCTCCAAGTCACTCCTCCATGTCCCTCCTCCATGTCACTACTCCATGTCACTCCTCCATGTCGCTCCTCCGTATTGCTCCTCCACATCAATTTTCTATGTCACTCCTCCATGTCACTCCTCCACGTCGCTATTCCATGTCAGTCCTCAATGTCGCTACACCAACTCACTCCTCCATGTCACTCCTCCGTGTTGCTCCTCCATGTCACCCCTCCATGTCGTTACTCTATGTCACTCCTCCATGTCGCTACACCAACTCAATCCTCCTTGTCACTCCTCCATGTCGCTCCTCCATGTTGCTCCTCCATGTCACTCCTCCATGTCACTCATACATGTCCCTTCGCCATGTCACTCCACCATATCAATCTTCCTTGGTGATCCGCCCTGTCACTTCTCCATGTGACTCTTCCATTGCTCTCGTCCACGTCACTCCTCTATGTCACTCCTCCATGTCACTCCTCCATGTCATTCCTCCATGTCTCTCCTCCATGTCGCTATAAAAACTCACTCCTCCATGTCACTCCACCATTTCACTCCTCCATGTCTCTCCTCCATGTCGCTATAAAAACTCACTCCTCCATGTCACTCAACCATTTCACTCCTCCAACTCACTCCTTTATGTCGCTCCTCCATGTTGCTCTTCCATGTAACTCCTCCATGTAACTCATCTATGTCCCTCCGCCATGTCACTACACCAACTCAATACTTCTTGTCACACCTCCATGTCACTCATCCATGTCACTTCTATATGTCTTCCATGCCACTCCTCCATGTCCCTCCTCCATGTCACTCCTCCACGTCACTCCTCTATGTCACTCCTCCATGTCACACCTCCATGTCACTCCTCCATGTCGTTATTCCATGTCACTCCTCCATGTATCTACACCAACTCATTACACACGTCACTCCTCCGTGTTGCTCCTCCATGTCACTCCTCCATGTCGCTACTCTATGTAACTCCTCCATGTCGCTACACCAACTCAATCCTCCTTGTCACTCCTCCATGTTGCTCCTCCTTGTTGCTCCTCCATGTCACTCCTCCATGTCACTCATCCATGTCCCTCCGCCATGTCACTCCACCATATCAATCTTCCTTGGTGATCCGCCCTGTCACTTCTCCATGTCACTCTTCCATGTCTCTCCTCCACGTCACTCCTCTATGTCACTCCTCCATGTCATTCCTCCATGTCATTCCTCCATGTCTCTCCTCCATGTCGCTATAAAAACTCACTCCTCCATGTCACTCCACCATTTCACTCCTCCAACCCACTTCTTTATGTCGCTCCTCCATGTTGCTCTTCCATGTAACTCCTCCATGTAACTCATCTATGTCCCTCAGCCATGTCACTACACCAACTCAATACTTCTTGTCACGCCTACATGTCACTCATCCATGTCACTTCTATATGTCTTCCATGTCACTCCTCCATGTCCCTCCTCCATGTCACTCCTCCACGTCACTCCTCTATGTCACTCCTCCATGTCACACCTCCATGTCACTCCTCCATGTTGTTATTCCATGTCACTCCTCCATGTATCTACACCAACTCATTACTCATGTCACTCCTCCATGTCGCTACTCCATGTCACTCCTCCATGTCGCTACACCAACTCAACCCTCCTTGTAACTCCTCCATGTCACTCAACCATGTCATTCCTCCATGTCACTCGTTTATGTCAGTCTTCCAATTCACTCCTCCATGTCATCTCTATATGTCTTCCATGTCACTCCTCCATGTCCATCTTCCATGTCACTCCTCCAAGTAACTCACCCATGTCCCTCCACGATGTCACTCCACCATATCAACCCTCCTTCCTGATTAACCCTGTCACTTCTCCAAGTCACTCCTCCATGTCCCTCCTCCATGTCACTACTCCATGTCACTCCTCCATGTCACTCCTCCAAGTCACTCACCCATGTCCCTACACGATGTCACTCCACCATATCAACCCTCCTTTCTGATCAACCCTGTCACTTCTCCAAGTCACTCCTCCATGTGCCTCCTCCATGTCACTACTCTATGTCACTCCTCCATGTCGCTCCTCCGTGTTGCTCCTCCACATCAATCCTCTATATCACTCCTCCATGTTGCTCCTCCAAGTCACTCCTCCATGTAACTATTACATGTAGCTATTCCATGTCACTACTCCATGTCGCTCCTCCTTGTTGCTCCTCCAAGTCACTCCTCCATGTAATTCCTCCATGTAGCTACTCCATGTCACTCCTCCATGTCGCTACACAAACTCACTCCTCATGTCACTCCTGCATGTCACTCCTCCAAGTCACTCACCCATGTCCCTCCGCGATGTCACTCCACCATATCAACCCTCCTAGGTTATCCGCCCTGTAACTTCTCCATGTCACTCTTCCATGTCTCTCCTCCACGTCACCCCTCTATGTCACACCTCTATGTCAGTCCTCCATGTCACTTATTCATGTCACTCCTCCATGTCACTCCTCCATGTCTCTCCTCCATGTCGCTACACCAACTCAATCCTCCATGTCTCTCCTCCATGTCAGTCCTCCATGTCGCTCCTCCATGTTGCTCCTCCGTGTCACTCCTCCATATCACTCATCCATTTCACTCCACCATATCAATCTTCCTTGGTGATCCGCCCTGTCACTTCTCCATGTCATTCTTCCATGTCTCTCCTCCACGTCATTCCTCTATGTCACTCCTCCATGTAACTCCTCCATGTAACTCCTCCATGTCTCTCCTCCATGTCGCTATAACAACTCACTCCTCCATGTCACTCCACCATTTCACTCCTCCATGTCACTCCTCCAGTTCACTCCTCCATGTCGCTACTCAAAGTCACTCCTCCATGTCACTACACCAACTCACTCCTCAATGTCACTCCTCCAATTCATTACTCCATGTCACCTCTATATGTCTTCCATGTCACTCCTCCATGTCCATCCTCCATGTCACTACTCCATGTCACTCCTCCATGTTGCTCCTCCGTGTTGCTCCTCCATGTCACTCCTCCAAGTCACTCATCCATGTCCCTCCACGATGTCACTCCACCATATCAACCCTCCTTCCTGATCAATCCTGTCACTTCTCCAAGTCACTCCTCCATGTCCCTCCTCTATGTCACTCCTCCATGTTGCTCCACCAAGTCACTCCTCCATGTAACTCCTACATGTAGCTACTCCATGTCACTCCTCCATGTCGCTCCTCCTTGTTGCTCCTCCAAGTCACTCCTCCATGTTACTCCTCCATGTAGCTACTCCATGTCGCTACACAAACTCACTCCTCATGTCACTCCTCCATGTCACTCCTCCATGTCACTCCTCCAAGTCACTCATCCATGTCCCTCCGCCACGTCACTCAACCATATCAACCCTCCTTTCTGATCAACCCTGTCACATCTCCAAGTCACTCCTCCATGTCCCTCCTCCATGTCACTACTCCATGTCACTCCTCCATGTCGCTCCTCCGTGTTGCTCCTCCACATCAATCCTCTATGTCACATCTCCATGTCAGTCCTCCATGTCGCAACACAAACTCACTCTTTCATTTTACTCCTCGATGTCGCTACTCCATGTGACTCCTCCATGTCGCTCCACCAACTCCTTCCTCCATGTTACTCCTCCATGTCACTCCTTCATATCACTCCTCCGTGTTGCTCCTCCACATCAATTCTCCATGTCACTCATCCATGTCCCTCCGCCATGTCACTCCACCCTATTAATCTTCCTTGGTGATCCGAACTGTCACTTCTCCATGTCACTCTTCCATGTCTCTCCTCCATGTCACTCCTCTATGTCACTCCTCCATGTCACTCCTCCATGTCACTCCTCCATGTCTCTCCTCCATGTTGCTCTAACAACTCACTCCTCCATGTCACTCCACCAGGTCACTCCTCCAGGTCGCTACTTAAAGTCACTCCTCCATCTAACTACACCAACTCACTCCTCAATATCACTCCTCCATGTCACTACTTCATGTCACTTCTCCATGTCGCTACACAAACTTAACCCTCCTTGTCACTCCTCCATGTCACTCATCCATGTCATTCCTCCATGTCACTCCTTTATGTCACTCCTCCAATTCACTCCTCCATGTCACTCCTCCAGGTCACTCCTCCATGTCGCTCCACCATCTCGCTCCTCCATGTTGCTCTTCCATGTCACTCAACAATGTAACTTATCTATGTCCCTCCGCCATGTCATTACACCAACTCAATCCTTCTTGTCACACCTCCATGTCACTCATCCATGTCACTTCTATATGTCTTCCATGTCACTCCTCCATGTCCCTCCTCCATGTTACTCCTCCACGTCACTCCTCTATGTCACTCCTCCATGTCACACCTCCATGTCACTCCTCCATGTCGTTATTCCATGTCACTCCTCCATTTCGCTACACCAACTCAACCCTCCTTGTAACTCCTGCATGTCACTCATCCATGTCATTCCTACATGTCACTCGTTTATGTCACTCCTCCAATTCACTTCTCCATGTTACCTCTATATGTCTTCCATGTCACTCCTCCATGTCACTCATCCATGTCATTCCTCCATTTCACTCGTTTATGTCACTACTCCATGTCACTCCTCCATGTCGCTCCTCCGTGTTGCTCCTCCAAGTCACTCCTCCATGTCGCTATAACAACTCACTCCTCCATGTCACTCCACGAACTCAACCCTCCTTGTAACTCCTCCATGTCACTCGTTTATGTCACTTCTCCAATTCAGTACACCAACTCACTCCTTATGTCACTCCTCCATGTAACTCCTACATTTAGCTACTCCATGTGACAACGCCATGTCACTCCTCCATGTCGCTACACAAACTCATTCCTCGTGTCACTCCTCCATGTCGCTACACCAACTCAACCCTCCTTGTAACTCCTCCATGTCACTCATCCATGTCATTCCTCCATGTCACTCGTTTAAGTCACTCCTCTTATTCACTCCTCCATGTCACCTCTATATGTCTTCCATGTCACTCCTCCTTGTCCATCCTCCATGTCACTACTCCATGTCACTCGTCCATTTTTCTCCTCCTTGTTGCTCCTCCATGTCACTCCTCCAAGTCACTCACCCATGTCCCTCCACGATGTCACTCCACCATATCAACCCTCCGTCCTGATCAACCCTGTCACTCCTCAATGTCCTTCCTCCATGTCACTACTCCATGTCACTCCTCCATGTCGCTCCTCCGTGTTGCTCCTCCACATCAATCCTCTATGTCACTCCTCCATGTCACTCCTCCATGTTGTTGTTCCATGTCACTCCTCCATGTAGCTACACCATTTCACTCCTCAATGTCGTTACACAAACTCACTCCTCATGTCACTTCTCCATGTCACTCTTCCATGTCACTCCTCCATGTCACTCCTCCAAGTCACTCCTCCATGTAACTCCTACATGTAGCTACTCCATGTCACTCCTCCATGTCGCTACACAAACCCACTCCTCAAGTCACTCACCCATGTCCCTCAGTGATGTCACTCCACCATATCAACACTCGTTGGTACTCCGCCCTGTCACTTCTCCAGGTCACTCTTCCATGTCTCTCCTCCACGTCACTCCTCCAAGTCACTCCTCCATGTAACTCCTACATGTAGCTACTCCATGTCACTACTCCATGTCACTCCTCCATGTCGCTCCTCTGTGTTGCTCCTCCAAGTCACTCCTCCATGTAACTCCTCCAATTCGCTACTCAAAGTCACTCCTCCATGTCGCTCCACAAACTCACTCCTCCATGTTGCTCCTCCATGATGCTCTTCCATGTCACTCCTCCATGTAACTCATCTATGTCCCTCTGCCATGTCACTACACCAACTCAATCCTTCTTGTCACTCCTCCATGTCACTCATCCATGTCACTTCTATATGTCTTCCATGTCACTCCTCCATGTTCATCCTCCATGTCACTCGGCCACATCACTCCTCTATGTCACTCCTCCATGTCACACCTCCATGTCACTCCTCCATGTCGCTACACCAACTCATTCCTCATGTCACTCCTCCATGTCGCTACTCCATGTCACTCCTCCATGTCGCTACACCAACTCAACCCTCCTTGTAAATCCTCCATGTCACTCATCCATGTCACTCATCCATGTCACTCCTCCATGTCACTCCTCCAAGTCACTCACCCATGTCCCTCCGCGAAGTCAATCCACCATATCAACCCTCCTTGGTGATCCGCCCTGTCACTTCTCCATGTCACTCCTCCATATCTCTCCTCCACGTCACTCCTCTATGTCACTCCTCCATGTCACTCCTCCATGTCACTCCTACATGTCACTCCTCCATGTCTCTCCTCTATTTCGCTCTAACAAATCACTCCTCCATGTCACTCCTCCAAGTCACTCCACCATTTCACTCCTCCATGTCACTCCTCCAGGTCACTCCTCCATGTCGCTACTCAAAGTCACTCCTCCATGTTAATACACCAACTCACTCCTCAAAGTCACTCCTCCATGTCACTCCTCCATTTCTCTCCTCCATGTCGCTATAACAACTCACTCCTCCATGTCACTCCTCCAGGTCACTCCTCCATGTCGCTACTCAAAGTCACTCCTCCATGTCACTACACCAACTCACTCCTCAATGTCACTCCTCCATGTCACTACTTCATGTCACTCCTCCATGTCACTACTCCATGTGACTCCTCCATGTCGCTCCACCAACTCACTCCTCCACGTCGCTCCTCCATGTTGCTCTTCCATGTCATTCCTCCATGTAACTCATCTATGTCCCTCCGCCATGTCACTACACCAACTCAATCCTTCTTGTCCCACCTCCATGTCACTCATCCATGTCACTTCTATATTTCTTCAATGTCTCTCCTCCACGTCACTCTTCTATATCACTCCTCCATGTCACTCCTCCATGTCAGTCCTCCATGTCTTTCCTCCATGTCGCTATAACAACTCACTCCTCCATGTCACTCCACCATTTCAATCCCCCATGTCACTCCTCAATGTCACTCCTCCATGTCACTCCTCTACTTCACTACTCCATGTCACTCCTCCATGTAACTCCTCTTGTCGTTATTCCAAGTCACTCCTCCAGATCGCTACACCAACTCATTACTCATGTCACTCCTCCATGTCGCTATTCCATGTCACTCCTCCATGTCGCTACACTATGTCACCTCTATTTGTCTTCCATGTCACTCCTCCATGTCCATCCTCCACGTCAATCCTCTATGTCACTCCTCCATGTCAGTCCTCCATGTCACTTCCCCATGTCTCTCCTCCACGTCACTTCTCTATGTCACTCCTCCATGTCAGTCCTCCATGTCACTTCTCCATGTCACTCCTCCACGTCACTCCTCTATGTCACTCCTCCATATCACTCCTCCATGTCACTGCTCCATGTTGCTACTCCATGTGACTCCTCCATGTAACTCATCTATGTCCCTCTGCCATGTCATTACACCAACTCAATCCTTCTTGTCACTCCTCCATGTCAGTCCTCCATGTCACTTCTCCATGTCTCTCCTCCACGTCACTCCTCTATGTCACTCCTCCATATCACTCCTCCATGTCGCTCCTCCATGTTACTCCTCCGTGTCACTCCTCCATGTCACTCATCCATGTCCCTCCGCCATGTCACCCCACCATATCAATATTTCTTGGTGATACACCCTATCACTTCTCCATGTCACTCTTCCATGTCAATCCTCCACGTCATTCCTCTATGTCACTCCTCCATGTCACTCCTTCATGTCACTCCTCCATGTCTGTCCTCCATTTTGCTCTAACAACTCACTCCTCCATGTTACTCCTCCATGTCGCTACTCCATGTGACTCCTCCATGTCCATACACCAACTCAAACCTCGTTGTACATCCTCCATGTCGCTATACCAACTAACTCTTCCATGTCACTTTTACATGTCGCTTCTCCAAGTCACTCCTCCATGTAACTACACCAAATCACTCCTCAATGTCACTCCTCCATATCACTACTTCATGTCACTCCTCAATGTCACTCCTCCATGTCACTTTCATACGTCTTCCATGTCACTCCTCCATGTCCCTCCTCCATGTCGCTCCTCCGTGTTGCTCCTCCAAGTCACTCCTCCATGTAACTCCTCCATGTAGCTACTTTATGTCACTCCTCCATGTCGCTACACAAACTCACTCCTCATGTCACTCCTCCATGTCACTCCTCCATGTCACTCCTCCAAGTCACTCACCCATGTCTCTCTGCGATGTCACTCCACCATATCAACCCTCCTTGGTGATCCGCCCTGTCACTTCTCCATGTCAGTCTTCCATGTCTCTCCTCCACGTCACTCCTCTATGTCACTCCTCCATGTCACTCCTCCATGTCACTCCTCTATGTCGCTCTAACAACTCACTCCTCCATGTCACTCCACCATTTCACTCCTCCATGTTGCTCCTCCAGGTCATTCCTCCATGTCTCTCCTTTATGTCACTCCTCTAAGTCACTCACCCATGTCCCTCCGCGATGTCACTCCACCATATCAACTCTCCTTCCTGATCAACCCTGTCACTTCTCCAAGTCACTCCTCAATGTCCTTCCTCCATGTCACTACTCCATGTCACTCCTCCATGTCGCTCCTCCGTGATGCTCCTCCACATCAATCCTCTATGTCACTCCTCCATGTCACTCCTCCATGTCACTATTCCATGCCAGTCCTCGATGTCGCTACACCAACTCACTCTTCCATTTCACTCCTCCATGTCGCTTCTCCATGTCAGTCCTCCACGTCATTCCTCTATGTCACTTCTATATGTGTTCCATGTCACTCCTCCATGTCGCTCATCCATGTCACTCCTCCATATCACTACACTAACTCACTCCTCATGTCACTACTCCATGTCTCTACTCCATGTCACTCCTCCATGTCGCTACACCAACTCAAACCTCCTTGTCACTACTCCATGTTGCTCCTCCATGTTGGTCCTCCATGTCAATCATCCATGTCCCTCTTCCATGTCACTCCAATATATCATTCTTCCTTGCTGATCCGCCCTGTCACTTCTCCATGTCACTCCTCAATGTCTCTCCTCCTCGTCACTCCTCTATTTAACTACTCCATGTCACTCCTCCATGTCGCTATACCAACTCACTCCTCCATGTCATTCCTCCATGTCACTCCTCCAGGTCATTCCTCCATGTCGCTACTCCATGTCACTCCTCCATGTCGCTACACCATGTCACCTCTATTTGTCTTTCATGTCACTCCTCCATGTCCATCCTCCACGACACTCCTCTATGTCACTCCTCCATGTCAGTCCTCCATGTCACTTCTCCATGTCTCTCCTCCACGTCACTCGTCTATGTCCCTCCGCCATGTCACTACGCCAACTCAATCCTTCTTGTCAGACCTCCATGTCACTCATCCATATCACTTCTGTATGTCTTCCATGTCACTCCTCCATGTCCCTCCTCCATGTTACTTCTCCACGTCACTCCTATGTCACTCCTCCATGTCACACCTCCATGTCACTCCTCCATGTCGTTATTCCATGTCACTCCTCCATGTCGCAACACCAACTCAACCCTCCTTGTAACTCCTCATGTTACTCATCCATGTCATTCCTCCATGTCACTCGTTTAAGTCACTCCTCTTATTCATTCCTCCATGTCACCTCTATATGTCTTCCATGTCACTCCTCCATGTCCATCCTCCATGTCACTACTCCATGTCACTCCTCCATGTTTCTCCTCCTTGTTGCTCCTCCATGTTACTCCTCCAAGTCACTCACCCATGTCCCTCCACGATGTCACTCCACTATATCAACCCTCCTTCCTGATCAACCCTGTCACTTCTCCAAGTCACTCCTCCATGTCCCTCCTCCATGTCACTACTCCATGTCACTCCTCCATGTCGCTCCTCGGTGTTGCTCCTCCACATCAATCCTCTATGTCACTAATCCATGTCACTCCTCCATGTCGCTACTCTATGTCACTCCTCCATGTCACTCCTCCATGTCACTCCTCCATTTCACTCCTCAATGTCACTCCTCCTAGTCACTCATCCATGTCGCTACTCAAAGTCACTCCTCCATGTTACTACACAAACTCACTCCTCAATGTCACTCCTCCATGTCACTCCTCCATTTCTCTCCTCCATGTCACTCCTCCATGTTACTACACAAACTCACTCCTCAATGTGACTCCTCCATGTCACTCCTCCATTTCTCTCCTCCATGTCGCTCCTCCATGTCACTCCTCCATGTCACTCCTCCATTTCTCTCCTCCATGTCGCTCCTCCATGTTGCTCCTCCAAGTCACTCCTCCATGTAACTCCTCGATGTAGCTACTCCATGTCACTCCTCCATGTCTCTCCTCCACGTCACTCCTCTATGTCACTTCTCCATGTCACTCCAATATATCAATCTTCCTTGCTGATCCGCCCTGTCACTTCTCCATGTCACTCCTTCATGTCTCTCCTCCACGTCACTCCTCTATGTCACTTCTCCATGTCACTCCTCCATGACACTCCTCCATGTCGCTCCTCCGTGTTGCTCCCCCAAGTCACTCCTCCATGTAACTCCTCCATGTAGCTACTCCATGTCACTCCTCTATGTCCATGCTCCATGTCACTACTCCATGTCACTCCTCCAAGTCGCTCTTCCGTGTTGCTCCTCCTTGTCACTCCTCCAAGTCACTCACCCATGTCCCTCCACGATGTCACACCACCATATCAACCCTCCTTCCTGATCAACCCTGTCACTTCTCCAAGTCACTCCTCCATGTCCATCCTCCATGTCACTACTCCAGATCAATCCTCTATGTCACTCCTCTATATCACTCCTCCATGTCACTCCTCCATGTCGCTATTCCATGTGACTCCTCCATGTCGCTCCACCAACTCCTTCCTCCATGTTACTCCTCCATGTCACTCCTCCATGTCAAGCCTTTATGTCACTCCTCCAAGTTACTCCTCCATGTCGCTCCTCCATGTTGCTCCTCCATGTCACTCCTCCATGTCGCTACACAAACTCAATCCTCCTTTACACTCTTTTATGTCACTCCTCCATATCGCTCCTCCATGTCCCTCCTCCATGTCACTCCTCCATGTCATTCCTCCATGTAAATCCTCCATGTATCTCATCCATGTCGCTACTCTATGTCACTCCTCCATGTCACCCCTCCATGTCACTCCTCCATGTCGCTACACAAACTCACTCCTCAATTTCACTACACCAACTCACTCCTCAATGTCACTCCTCCATGTCACTACTTCATTTCACTCCTCCATGTCGCTACTCCATGTGACTCCTCCATGTCACTCCTCCATGTAACTCATCTATGTCACTCCTCCATGTCACTCCTCCATGTTCCTCCTCCATGTCACTCCTCCACATCACTCCTCTATGTCACTCCTCCATGTCACTACACCAACTCAACCCTCCTTGTAACTCCTCCATGTCACTATTCTATGTCACTACACCAACTCAATCCTTCTTGTCACTCCTCCATGTCACTAATCCATGTCACTTCTATATGTCTTCCATGTCACTCCTCCAAGTTGCTCCTCCGTGTTGCTCGTCCATGTCACTCCTCCAAGTCACTCACCCATGTCCCTCCACGATGTCACTCCACCATATCAAACCTCCTTCCTGATCAACCCTGTCACTTCTCCAAGTCACTCCTCCATGGTCCTCCTCCATGTCACTACTCCATGTCACTCCTCCATGTCGCTCCTCCGTGTTGCTCTTTCAAGTCACTCCTCCATGTAACTCCTCCATGTAGCTACTCCATGTCACTCCTCCATGTCACTCCTCCATGTCACTCCTCCAAGTCACTCATCCATGTCCCTCCGCCATGTCACTCCACCATATCAACCCTCCTTCCTGATCAACCCTGTCACTTCTCCAAGTCACTCCTCCATGTCCCTCCTCCATGTCACTACTCCATGTCACTCCTCCATGTCGCTCCTCCGTGTTGCTCTTCCAAGTCACTCCTCCATGTAACTCCACCATGTAGCTACTCCATGTCAATCCTCCATGTCACTCCTCCATGTCACTCCTCCAAGTCACTCCTCCATGTCCCTCCTCCATCTGACTACTCCATGTCACTCCTCCATGTCGCTCCTCCGTGTTACTCCTTCATGTCAATCCACCAATTCACTCCTCCATGTCACTCTTCCAGGTCACTCCTCCATGTCGCTACTCAAAGTCACTCCTTCATGTCGCTACTCCAAGTCACTCCTCAATGTGACTCCTCCATGTCACTACTTCATGTAACTCCTCCATGTCGCTACACAAACTCAATCCTCCTTTACACTCTTTCATGTTTCTCCTCATAGTCGCTACTCCATGTGACTCCTCCATGTCACTCCACCAACTCCTTCCTCCATGTTACTCCTCCATGTCTCTCCTTTATGTCACTCCTCCAAGTTACTCCTCCATTTCACTCCTCCATTTAGCTACTCCATGTCACTCCTCCATGTCGCTACACAAACTCACTCCTCATGTCACTCCTACAGGTCACTCATCCATGTCACTCCTCTATGTCACTCCTCCATGTTACTCCTCTATGTCACTCCTCCATGTCACTCCTCCATGTAACTCCTCCATGTCGCTATTCCATGTCAGTCCTCCATGTCGCTACACCAACTCACTCTTCCATGTCACTCCTCCATTTCACTCCACCACGTCACTCCTCTACGTCACTCCTCATGTCACTCGTCCATGTCAATACACCAACACAAACCTCTTTGTCCATCCTCCATGTCACTACTCCATGTCACTCCTCCATGTCGCTCCTCCGTGTTGCTCCTCCAAGTCAATCCTCCCTGTCCCTCCTTTATGTATCTCATCTATGTCCCTCCGCCATGTCACTACAACAACTCAATCCTCCTTGTCACTCCTCCATGTTACTCATACATGTCGCTATTCCATGTCACTCCTCCATGTTGCTACACCAACTCACTCTTCCATGTCACTCCTCCATTTCACGCCACCACGTCACTCCTCTACATCGCTCCTCATATCACTCATCCATGTCATTCCTCCATGTCACTCCTTTATGTCACTCATCCAATTCACTTCTCCATGTCACCTCTATATGTCTTCCATGTCACTCCTCCATGTCCATCCTCCATGTCACAACTCGATGTCAATCCTCCATGTCGCTCCTCTGTGTTGCTCCTCCATGTCACTCGTCCATGTCACTCCTCCAAGTCACTCATCCATGTCCCTCCACGATGTCACTTCACCATATCAACCCTCCTTCCTGATCAACCCTGTCACTTCTCCAAGTCACTCCTCCATGTCCCTCCTCCATGTCACTACTCCATGTCACTCCTCCATGTCGCTCCTCCGTGTTGCTCCTCCACATCAATCCTCTATGTCACTCCTCCATGTTGCTCCACCAAGTCACTCCTCCATGTAACTCCTACATGTAGCTACTCCATGTCACTACTCCATGTCACTCCTCCATGTCGCTCCTCCGTGTTGCTCCTCCAAGTCACTCCTCCATGTACCTCCTCCATGTAGCTACTCCATGTCGCTACACAAACTCACTCCTCATGTCACTCCTCCATGTCACTCCTCCATGTTATTCCTCCAAGTCACTCATCCATGTCCCTCCCCCACGTCACTCAACCATATCAACCCTCCTTCCTGATCAACCCTGTCACATCTCCAAGTCACTCCTCCATGTCCCTCCTCCATGTCACTACTCCATGTCACTCCTCCATGTCGCTCCTCCGTGTTGCTCCTCCACATCAATCCTCTATGTCACTCATCCATGTCCCTCTGCCATGTCACTCCACCCTATCAATCTTCCTTGGTGATCCGACCTATCACTTCTCCAAGTCACTCTTCCATGTCTCTCCTCCATGTCACTCCTCTATGTCACTCCTCCATTTAACTCCTCCATGTCACTCCTCCATGTCTCTCCTCAATGTCGCTCTAAAAACTCACTCCTCCATGTCACTCCACCATTTCACTCCTCCATGTCACTCCTCCAGGTTTACTCCTCCATGTCGCTACTCAAAGTCACTCCTCCATGTCACTACACCAATTCACTCCTCAATGTCACTCCTCCATGTCACAACACAAACTCAACCCTGCTTGTCACTCCTCCATGTCGCTATTCCATGACATTCCTCCATGTCGCTACACAAACTCACTCTTCCATGTCAATCCACCATTTCACTCCTCCATGTCACTCCTCCAGGTTTACTCCTCCATGTCGCTACTCAAAGTCACTCCTCCATGTCACTACACCAATTCACTCCACAATGTCCCTCCTCCATGTCACTACTCCATGTCACTCCTCCATGTCGCTCCTCCGTGTTGATCCTCCACATCAATATTCTATGTCACTCCTCCATGTTGCTCCACCAAGTCACTCCTCCATGTAACTCCTACATGTAGCTACTCCATGTCACTACTCCATGTCACTCCTCCATGTCGCTCCTCCGTGTTGCTCCTCCAAGTGACTCCTCCATGTACCTCCTCCATGTAGCTACTCCATGTCGCTACACAAACTCACTCCTCATGTCACTCCTCCATGTCACTCCCCCATGTTATTCCTCCAAGTCACTCTTCCATGTCCCTCCGCCACGTCACTCAACCATATCAACTCTCCTTCCTGATCAACCCTGTCACATCTCCAAGTCACTCCTCCATGTCCCTCCTCCATGTCACTACTCCATGTCACTCCTCCATGTCGCTCCTCCGTGTTGCTCCTCCACATCAATCCTCTATGTCACTCATCCATTTCCCTCTGCCATGTCACTCCACCCTATCAATCTTCCTTGGTGATCCGACCTGTCACTTCTCCATGTCACTCTTCCATGTCTCTCCTCCATGTCACTCCTCTATGTCACTCCTCCATTTAACTCCTCCATGTCACCCCTCCATGTCTCTCCTCAATGTCGCTCTAAAAACTCACTCCTCCATGTCACTCCACAATTTAACTCCTCCATGTCACTCCTCCAGGTTTACTCCTCCATGTCGCTACTCAAAGTCACTCCTCCATGTCACTACACCAATTCACTCCTCAATGTCACTCCTCCATGTCACTACTTCATGTCACTCCTCCATGTCACAACACAAACTCAACCCTCCTTGTCACTCCTCCATGTCGCTATTCCATGACATTCCTCCATGTCGCTACACAAACTCACTCTTCCATGTCACTCCACCATTTCACTCATCCATGTCACTCCTCCAGGTTTACTCCTCCATGTCGCTACTCAAAGTCACTCCTCCATGTCACTACACCATGTAACTCCTCCATATAGCTAATCCATGTCACTCCTCCATGTCAATACACAAACTCACTCCTCATGTCACTCCTCCATGTCGCTCCTCCATGTTGCTCCTCCTTGTCACTCCTCCATGTCACTCATCCATGTCCCTCTGCCATGTCACTCCACCATATTAATCTTCCTTGGTTATCCGCCCTGTCACTTCTCCATGTCTCTCTTCCATGTCTCTCATTCACGTCATTCCTCTATGTCACTCCTCTATGTCACTCCTCCATGTCACTTCTCCATATCGCTTCTCCATGTTGCTCCTCCATGTCACTATTCCATTTCACTCATCCATGTCATTCATCCATGTCCCTCCGCCATGTCACTCCAATATATCAATCTTCCTTGCTTATCCGCCCTGTCACTTCTCCATGTCACTCCTTCATGTCTCTCCTCCATGACACACCTCCATGTCGCTCCTCCGTGTTGCTCCTCCATGTCACTCCTCCATGTCGTTATTCCATGTCACTCCTCCATGTCGCTACTCCATGTCACTCCTCCATGTCGCTATACCAACTCAACCCTCCTTGTAACTCCTCCATGTCACTCATCCATGTCATTCCTTCATGTCACTCGTTTATGTCACTCCTCCATGTCACCTCTATATGTCTTCCATGTCACTCCTCCATGTCCATCCTCCATGTCACTACTCCATGTCACTCCTCCATGTTTCTCCTCCGTGTTGATCCTCCATGTCACTCCTCCAAGTCACTCCTCCATGTCCCTCCTCCATGTCGCTCCTCCGTGTTGCTCCTCCACATCAAGCCTCTATGTCACTCCTCCATGTTGCTCCTCCAAGTCACTCCTCCATGTATCTTCTACATGTAGCTACTCCATGTCACTCCTCCATGTCACTACACAAACTCACTCCTCATGTCACTCCTCCATGTCACTCCTCCATGTCACTCCTCCAAGTCACTCACCCATGTTGCTCCTCCATGTCACTCCTCCATGTCACTCATCCATGTCCCTCCGCCATATCATTCCACCATATCAATCTTCCTTGGTGATCCGCCCTGTCACTTCTCCATGTCACTCTTCCATGTCTCTACTCCACGTCACTCCTCTATGTCACTCCACCATTTCACTCCTCCATGTCACTCCTCCAGGTCACTCCTCCATGTCGCTACTCAAAGTCACTCCTCCATGTCACTACACCAACTCACTCCTCAATGTCACTCCTCCATGTCACTACTTCATGTCACTCCTCCATGTCGCTACTCCATTTGACTCCTCCATGTCGCTCCACCAACTCACTCCTCCACGTCGCTCCTCCATGTTGCTCTTCCACGTCACTCCTCCATGTAACTCATCTATGTCCCTCCGCCATGTCACTACACCAACTCAATCCTTCTTGTCACTCCTCCATGTCACTCATCCATGTCACTTCTATATGTCTTCCATGTCACTTCTCCATGTCCCTCCTCCATGTCACTCCTCCACGTCACTCCTCTATGTCACTCCTTCTTGTCACACCTCCATGTCACTCATCCATGTCACTTCTATATTTCTTCCATGTCTCTCCTCCACGTCATTCTTCTATATCACTCCTCCATGTCACTCCTCCATGTCTCTCCTCCATGTCGCTATAACAACTCAATCCTCCATTTCACTCAACCATTTCACTCCTCCATGTCACTCCTCCATGTCACTCCTCCATGTCACTCCTCTACTTCACTCCTCCATGCCACTCCTCCATGTAACTCCTCTTGTCGTTATTCCATGTCACTCCTCCAGATCGCTACACCAACTCATTACTCATGTCACTCCTCCATGTCGCTACTCCATGTCACTCCTCCATGTCGCTACACCATGTCACCTCTATTTGTCTTCCATGTCACTCCTCCATGTCCATCCTCCACGTCACTCCTCTATGTCACTCCTCCATGTCACTCCTCCATTTAACTCCTCCATGTCACTTCTCCATGTCTCTCCTCCACATCACTCTTCTATGTCACTCCTCCATGTCACTCCTCCATGTCACTCCTCCACGTCACTTCTCCATGTCACTCCTCCATGTCAGTCCTCCATGTCACTTCTCCATGTCTCTCCTCCACATCACTCTTCTATGTCACTCCTCCATGTCACTCCTCCATGTCGTTATTCCATGTCACTCCTCCATGTAGCTACACCATGTCACTCCTCCATGTCGTTACACAAACTCACTCCTCGTCACTTCTCCATGTCACTCTTCCATGTCTTTCCTCCAAAGTCACTCCTCCTTGTCACTCCTCCATGTCACTCCTCCATGTCTCTCTTCCATGTCGCTCTAACAACTCACTCCTCCATGTCACTCCACCATTTCACTCCTACATGTCACTCCTCCAGGTCACTCCTCCATGTCGCTACTCAAAGTCACTCCTCCATGTCACTACTTCATGTCAGTCCTCCATGTCGCTACACAAACTCAATCCTCCTATACACTCTTTCATGTCACTCCTCCATATCGCTCCTCCTTGTCAATCCTCCATGTCACTACTCCATGTCACTCCTTTTTTTTCACTCCTCCAAGTTACTCCTAAATGTCGCTACTCCATGTGACTTCTCCATGTTGCTCCACCATCTCACTCCTCCATGTTGCTCCTCCATGTTGCTCCTCCAATTCACTCCTCCATGTCACCTCTATATGTCTTCCATGTATCTCCTACTTGTCCATCCTCCATGTCACTACTCCATGTCACTCCTCCATGTCGCTCCTCCGTGTTTCTCCTCCATGTCACTTCTCAAAGTCACTCACCCATGTCCCTCCACGATGTCACTCCACCATATAAAGCCTCCTTCCTGATCAACCCTGTCAATTCTCCAAGTCACTCCTCCATGTCCTTCCTCCATGTCACTACTCCATGTCACTCCTCCATGTCGCTCCTGGGTGTTGCTCCTCCACATCAATCCTCTATGTCACTCCTCCATGTCACTCCTCCATGTCACTCCTCCATGTCGCTATTCCATGTCAGTAATCCATGTCGCTACATCAACTCACTCTTTTATGTTACTAATCCATGTCGCTACTCCATGTGACTCCTCCATGTCACTCCACCAACTCCTTCCTCCATGTTAGTCCTCCATGTGACTCCTCCATGTCACTCCTTTATGTCACTCATCCGAGTTACTCTCCCATGTCGCTCCTCCATGTTGCTCCTCCATGTCACTCCTACATGTCGCTCCTCTGTGTTGTTCCTCCATATCACTTCTCCAAGTAAATCACCCATGTCCCTCCACGATGTCACTCCACCATATCAATTCTCCTTCCTGATCAACCCTGTCACTTCTCCAAGTCACTCCTCCATGTCCCTCCTCCATGTCACTACTCCATGTCACTCCTCCATGTCGCTCCTCCGTATTGCTCCTCCACATCAATTCTCTAAGTCACTCCTCCATGTAACTCCTCCATGTAGCTACTCCATGTCACTCCTCCATGTCGCTACACAAACTCACTCCTCATGTCACTCCTGCATGTCACTCCTCCAAGTCACTCACCCATGTCCCTCCGCGATGTCACTCCACCATATCAACCCTCCTAGGTTATCCGCCCTGTAACTTCTCCATGTCACTCTTCCATGTCTCTCCTCCACGTCACCCCTCTATGTCACACCTCTATGTCAGTCCTCCATGTCACTTATCCATGTCACTCCTCCATGTCACTCCTACATGTCTCTCCTCCATGTCGCTACACCAACTCAATCCTCCTTGTCACTCTTCCATGTCTCTCCTCCACGTCATTCCTCTATGTCACTCCTCCATGTCTCTCCTCCATGTCAGTCCTCCATGTCGCTCTTCCATGTTGCTCCTCCGTGTCACTCTTCCATGTCACTCCTCCATTTCACTCCACCACGTCACTCCTCTACATCACTCCTCCATGTCACTCATCCATGTCGCTACTCCATGTCACTCCTCCATGTCGCTATACCAACTCAACCCTCCTTGTCACTCCTCCATGTCAATCATCCATGTCATTCCTCCATGTCACTTCATAATGTCTCTCCTCCAATTCACTCCTCCAAGTCACCTCTATATGTCTTCCATGTCACTCCTCCATGTCCATCCTCCATGTCACTACTTCTTATCACTCCTCCATGTCACTCCTCCATGTCCATCCTCCATGTCACTACTCCATGTCACTCCTCCGTGTTGCTCCTCCTTTTCACTCCTCCAAGTCACTCACCCATGTCCCTCCACGATGTCACTCCACCATATCAACCCTCCTTCCTGATCAACCCTGTCACTTCTCCAAGTCACTCCTCCATGTTACTCCTCGATGTCAATCCTCCATGTCAATCCTTTATGTCACTCCTCCAAGTTACTCCTCCATGTCGCTCCTCCATGTTGCTCCTCCATGTAACTCCTCCATGTCACTCATCCATGTCACTCCTCCATGTCTTTGCTCTATGTCACTCGTCCATGTCACTCCTCCATGTAACTCCTCCATGTAGCTACTCCATATCACTCCTCCATGTCGCTACACAAACTCACTCCTCATGTCACTCCTCCATGTCACTACTCCTTGTCACTATTCCATGTCACTCCTCCATGTCGCTACACCAACTCACTGTTCGATGTCACTCCTCCATGTCGCTCCTCCATGTTGCTCCTCCATGTCATTCTTCCATGTCACTCATCAATGTAACTCCGCCATTTAACTACACCATATCAATCTTCCTTGGTGATCCGCCCTGTCACTTCTCCATGTCACTCTTCCATATCTCTCCTCCACGTCATTCCTCTATTTCACTCCTCCATGTCACTCTTCCATGTCTCTCCTCCACGTCATTCCTCTATGTCACTCCTCCATGTCTCTCCTCCATGTCAGTACTCCATGTCGCTCCTCCATGTTGCTCCTCCGTGTCACTCCTCCATGTTACTCATCCATGTCACTCCACCATATCAATCTTCCTTGGTGATCCGCCCTGTCACTTCTCCATGTCACTCTTCCATGTCTCTCTCCACGTCACTCCTCTATGTAACTCCTCCATGTAACTCCTCCATGTAACTCCTCCATGTCTCTCCTCCATGTCGCTATAACAACTCACTCCTCCATGTCACTCCACCATTTCACTCCTCCATGTCACTCCTCCAGTTCACTCCTCCATGTCGCTACTCAAAGTCACTCCTCCATGTCACTACACCAACTCACTCCTCAATGTCACTCCTCCAATTCACTCCTCCATGTCACCTCTATATGTCTTCCATGTCACTCCTCCATGTCCCTCCTCCATGTCACTACTCCATGTCACTCCTCCATGTTGCTCCTCCGTGTTGCTCCTCCATGTCACTCCTCCAAGTCACTCATCCATGTCCCTCCACGATGTCACTCCACCATATCAACCCTCCTTCCTGATCAATCCTGTCACTTCTCCAAGTCACTCCTCCATGTCCCTCCTCCATGTCACTACTCCATGTCACTCCTCCATGTCGCTCCTCCGTGTTGCTCCTCCACATCAATCCTCTATGTCACTCCTCCATGTTGCTCCACCAAGTCACTCCTCCATGTAACTCCTACATGTAGCTACTCCATGTCACTACTCCATGTCACTCCTCCATGTCGCTCCTCCATGTTGCTCCTCCATTTCACTCCTCCATGTCACTCATACATGTCCCTCCGCCATGTCACTCCACCATATCAATCTTTCTTGGTGATCCGCCCCGTCACTTCTCCATGTCACTCTTCCATGTCTCTCCTCCATGTCACACCTCTATGTCACTCCTCCATATCTCTCCTTCATGTCGCTATAAAAACTCACTCCTCCATGTCACTCCTCCATGTAGCTACTCCATGTCACTCCTTTATTTCACTCCTCCAATTCACTCCTTTATGTCACCTCTATATGTCTTCCATGTCACTCCTCCATGTTCATCCTCCATGTCACTACTCCATGTCACTCCTCCATATCGCTCCTCTGTGTTGCTCCTCCATATCACTTCTCCAAGTCACTCACCCATGTCCCTCCACGATGTCACTCCACCATATCAACTCTCCATCCTGATCAACCCTGTCACTTCTCCAAGTCACTCCACCATGTCCCTCCTCCATGTCACTACTCTATGTCACTCCTCCATGTCGCATCCTCCGTGTTGCTCCTCCATGTCAATACACAAAGTCAAACCTCTTTGTCCATCCTCCATGTCGCTACACCAACTCACTCTTCCATGTCACTTCTCCATGTCGCTTCTCCATGTCACTCCTCCATGTCAATACACCAAATCAAACCTCTTTGTCCATCCTCCAGGCCACTCCTCCGTGTTGCTCATCCATGTCATTCCTCCATGTCACTCCTTTATGTCACTCCTTTATGTCACCTCTATATGTCTTCATTGTCACTCCTCCATGTTCATCCTCCATGTCAATACTCCATGTCACTCCTCCATGTCGCTCCTCTGTGTTGTTCCTCCATATCACTTCTCTAAGTAAATCACCCATGTCCCTCCACGATATCACTCCACCATATCAATTCTCCTTCCTGATCAACCCTGTCACTTCTCCAAGTCACTCCTCCATGTCCCTCCTCCATGTCACTACTCCATGTCACTCCTCCATGTCGCTCCTCCGTATTGCTCCTCCACATCAATTTTCTATGTCACTCCTCCATGTCACTCCTCCACGTCGCTATTCCATGTCAGTCCTCAATGTCGCTACACCAACTCACTCCTCCATGTCACTCCTCCGTGTTGCTCCTCCATGTCACCCCTCCATGTCGCTACTCTATGTCACTCCTCCATGTCGCTACACCAACTCAATCCTCCTTGTCACTCCTCCATGTCGCTCCTCCATGTTGCTCCTCCATGTCACTCCTCCATGTCACTCATACATGTCCCTCCGCCATGTCACTCCACCATATCAATCTTCCTTGGTGATCCGCCCTGTCACTTCTCCATGTGACTCTTCCATTGCTCTCGTCCACGTCACTCCTCTATGTCACTCCTCCATGTCACTCCTCCATGTCATTCCTCCATGTCTCTCCTCCATGTCGCTATAAAAACTCACTCCTCCATGTCACTCCACCATTTCACTCCTCCATGTCTCTCCTCCATGTCGCTATAAAAACTCACTCCTCCATGTCACTCAACCATTTCACTCCTCCAACTCACTCCTTTATGTCGCTCCTCCATGTTGCTCTTCCATGTAACTCCTCCATGTAACTCATCTATGTCCCTCCGCCATGTCACTACACCAACTCAATACTTCTTGTCACACCTCCATGTCACTCATCCATGTCACTTCTATATGTCTTCCATGTCACTCCTCCATGTCCCTCCTCCATGTCACTCCTCCACGTCACTCCTCTATGTCACTCCTCCATGTCACACCTCCATGTCACTCCTCCATGTCGTTATTCCATGTCACTCCTCCATGTATCTACACCAACTCATTACACACGTCACTCCTCCGTGTTGCTCCTCCATGTCACTCCTCCATGTCGCTACTCTATGTAACTCCTCCATGTCGCTACACCAACTCAATCCTCCTTGTCACTCCTCCATGTTGCTCCTCCTTGTTGCTCCTCCATGTCACTCCTCCATGTCACTCATCCATGTCCCTCCGCCATGTCACTCCACCATATCAATCTTCCTTGGTGATCCGCCCTGTCACTTCTCCATGTCACTCTTCCATGTCTCTCCTCCACGTCACTCCTCTATGTCACTCCTCCATGTCATTCCTCCATGTCATTCCTCCATGTCTCTCCTCCATGTCGCTATAAAAACTCACTCCTCCATGTCACTCCACCATTTCACTCCTCCAACCCACTTCTTTATGTCGCTCCTCCATGTTGCTCTTCCATGTAACTCCTCCATGTAACTCATCTATGTCCCTCAGCCATGTCACTACACCAACTCAATACTTCTTGTCACGCCTACATGTCACTCATCCATGTCACTTCTATATGTCTTCCATGTCACTCCTCCATGTCCCTCCTCCATGTCACTCCTCCACGTCACTCCTCTATGTCACTCCTCCATGTCACACCTCCATGTCACTCCTCCATGTTGTTATTCCATGTCACTCCTCCATGTATCTACACCAACTCATTACTCATGTCACTCCTCCATGTCGCTACTCCATGTCACTCCTCCATGTCGCTACACCAACTCAACCCTCCTTGTAACTCCTCCATGTCACTCAACCATGTCATTCCTCCATGTCACTCGTTTATGTCAGTCTTCCAATTCACTCCTCCATGTCATCTCTATATGTCTTCCATGTCACTCCTCCATGTCCATCTTCCATGTCACTCCTCCAAGTAACTCACCCATGTCCCTCCACGATGTCACTCCACCATATCAACCCTCCTTCCTGATTAACCCTGTCACTTCTCCAAGTCACTCCTCCATGTCCCTCCTCCATGTCACTACTCCATGTCACTCCTCCATGTCACTCCTCCAAGTCACTCACCCATGTCCCTACACGATGTCACTCCACCATATCAACCCTCCTTTCTGATCAACCCTGTCACTTCTCCAAGTCACTCCTCCATGTGCCTCCTCCATGTCACTACTCTATGTCACTCCTCCATGTCGCTCCTCCGTGTTGCTCCTCCACATCAATCCTCTATATCACTCCTCCATGTTGCTCCTCCAAGTCACTCCTCCATGTAACTATTACATGTAGCTATTCCATGTCACTACTCCATGTCGCTCCTCCTTGTTGCTCCTCCAAGTCACTCCTCCATGTAACTCCTCCATGTAGCTACTCCATGTCACTCCTCCATGTCGCTACACAAACTCACTCCTCATGTCACTCCTGCATGTCACTCCTCCAAGTCACTCACCCATGTCCCTCCGCGATGTCACTCCACCATATCAACCCTCCTAGGTTATCCGCCCTGTAACTTCTCCATGTCACTCTTCCATGTCTCTCCTCCACGTCACCCCTCTATGTCACACCTCTATGTCAGTCCTCCATGTCACTTATTCATGTCACTCCTCCATGTCACTCCTCCATGTCTCTCCTCCATGTCGCTACACCAACTCAATCCTCCATGTCTCTCCTCCATGTCAGTCCTCCATGTCGCTCCTCCATGTTGCTCCTCCGTGTCACTCCTCCATATCACTCATCCATTTCACTCCACCATATCAATCTTCCTTGGTGATCCGCCCTGTCACTTCTCCATGTCATTCTTCCATGTCTCTCCTCCACGTCATTCCTCTATGTCACTCCTCCATGTAACTCCTCCATGTCTCTCCTCCATGTCGCTATAACAACTCACTCCTCCATGTCACTCCACCATTTCACTCCTCCATGTCACTCCTCCAGTTCACTCCTCCATGTCGCTACTCAAAGTCACTCCTCCATGTCACTACACCAACTCACTCCTCAATGTCACTCCTCCAATTCATTACTCCATGTCACCTCTATATGTCTTCCATGTCACTCCTCCATGTCCATCCTCCATGTCACTACTCCATGTCACTCCTCCATGTTGCTCCTCCGTGTTGCTCCTCCATGTCACTCCTCCAAGTCACTCATCCATGTCCCTCCACGATGTCACTCCACCATATCAACCCTCCTTCCTGATCAATCCTGTCACTTCTCCAAGTCACTCCTCCATGTCCCTCCTCTATGTCACTCCTCCATGTTGCTCCACCAAGTCACTCCTCCATGTAACTCCTACATGTAGCTACTCCATGTCACTCCTCCATGTCGCTCCTCCTTGTTGCTCCTCCAAGTCACTCCTCCATGTTACTCCTCCATGTAGCTACTCCATGTCGCTACACAAACTCACTCCTCATGTCACTCCTCCATGTCACTCCTCCATGTCACTCCTCCAAGTCACTCATCCATGTCCCTCCGCCACGTCACTCAACCATATCAACCCTCCATTCTGATCAACCCTGTCACATCTCCAAGTCACTCCTCTATGTCCCTCCTCCATGTCACTACTCCATGTCACTCCTCCATGTCGCTCTTCCGTGTTGCTCCTCCACATCAATCCTCTATGTCACATCTCCATGTCAGTCCTCCATGTCGCAACACAAACTCACTCTTTCATTTTACTCCTCGATGTCGCTACTCCATGTGACTCCTCCATGTCGCTCCACCAACTCCTTCCTCCATGTTACTCCTCCATGTCACTCCTTCATATCACTCCTCCGTGTTGCTCCTCCACATCAATTCTCCATGTCACTCATCCATGTCCCTCCGCCATGTCACTCCACCCTATTAATCTTCCTTGGTGATCCGAACTGTCACTTCTCCATGTCACTCTTCCATGTCTCTCCTCCATGTCACTCCTCTATGTCACTCCTCCATGTCACTCCTCCATGTCACTCCTCCATGTCTCTCCTCCATGTTGCTCTAACAACTCACTCCTCCATGTCACTCCACCAGGTCACTCCTCCAGGTCGCTACTTAAAGTCACTCCTCCATCTAACTACACCAACTCACTCCTCAATATCACTCCTCCATGTCACTACTTCATGTCACTTCTCCATGTCGCTACACAAACTTAACCCTCCTTGTCACTCCTCCATGTCACTCATCCATGTCATTCCTCCATGTCACTCCTTTATGTCACTCCTCCAATTCACTCCTCCATGTCACTCCTCCAGGTCACTCCTCCATGTCGCTCCACCATCTCGCTCCTCCATGTTGCTCTTCCATGTCACTCAACAATGTAACTTATCTATGTCCCTCCGCCATGTCATTACACCAACTCAATCCTTCTTGTCACACCTCCATGTCACTCATCCATGTCACTTCTATATGTCTTCCATGTCACTCCTCCATGTCCCTCCTCCATGTTACTCCTCCACGTCACTCCTCTATGTCACTCCTCCATGTCACACCTCCATGTCACTCCTCCATGTCGTTATTCCATGTCACTCCTCCATTTCGCTACACCAACTCAACCCTCCTTGTAACTCCTGCATGTCACTCATCCATGTCATTCCTACATGTCACTCGTTTATGTCACTCCTCCAATTCACTTCTCCATGTTACCTCTATATGTCTTCCATGTCACTCCTCCATGTCACTCATCCATGTCATTCCTCCATTTCACTCGTTTATGTCACTACTCCATGTCACTCCTCCATGTCGCTCCTCCGTGTTGCTCCTCCAAGTCACTCCTCCATGTCGCTATAACAACTCACTCCTCCATGTCACTCCACGAACTCAACCCTCCTTGTAACTCCTCCATGTCACTCGTTTATGTCACTTCTCCAATTCAGTACACCAACTCACTCCTTATGTCACTCCTCCATGTAACTCCTACATTTAGCTACTCCATGTGACAACGCCATGTCACTCCTCCATGTCGCTACACAAACTCATTCCTCGTGTCACTCCTCCATGTCGCTACACCAACTCAACCCTCCTTGTAACTCCTCCATGTCACTCATCCATGTCATTCCTCCATGTCACTCGTTTAAGTCACTCCTCTTATTCACTCCTCCATGTCACCTCTATATGTCTTCCATGTCACTCCTCCTTGTCCATCCTCCATGTCACTACTCCATGTCACTCGTCCATTTTTCTCCTCCTTGTTGCTCCTCCATGTCACTCCTCCAAGTCACTCACCCATGTCCCTCCACGATGTCACTCCACCATATCAACCCTCCGTCCTGATCAACCCTGTCACTCCTCAATGTCCTTCCTCCATGTCACTACTCCATGTCACTCCTCCATGTCGCTCCTCCGTGTTGCTCCTCCACATCAATCCTCTATGTCACTCCTCCATGTCACTCCTCCATGTTGTTGTTCCATGTCACTCCTCCATGTAGCTACACCATGTCACTCCTCAATGTCGTTACACAAACTCACTCCTCATGTCACTTCTCCATGTCACTCTTCCATGTCACTCCTCCATGTCACTCCTCCAAGTCACTCCTCCATGTAACTCCTACATGTAGCTACTCCATGTCACTCCTCCATGTCGCTACACAAACCCACTCCTCAAGTCACTCACCCATGTACCTCAGTGATGTCACTCCACCATATCAACACTCGTTGGTGCTCCGCCCTGTCACTTCTCCAGGTCACTCTTCCATGTCTCTCCTCCACGTCACTCCTCCAAGTCACTCCTCCATGTAACTCCTACATGTAGCTACTCCATGTCACTACTCCATGTCACTCCTCCATGTCGCTCCTCTGTGTTGCTCCTCCAAGTCACTCCTCCATGTAACTCCTCCAATTCGCTACTCAAAGTCACTCCTCCATGTCGCTCCACAAACTCACTCCTCCATGTTGCTCCTCCATGATGCTCTTCCATGTCACTCCTCCATGTAACTCATCTATGTCCCTCTGCCATGTCACTACACCAACTCAATCCTTCTTGTCACTCCTCCATGTCACTCATCCATGTCACTTCTATATGTCTTCCATGTCACTCCTCCATGTTCATCCTCCATGTCACTCGTCCACATCACTCCTCTATGTCACTCCTCCATGTCACACCTCCATGTCACTCCTCCATGTCGCTACACCAACTCATTCCTCATGTCACTCCTCCATGTCGCTACTCCATGTCACTCCTCCATGTCGCTACACCAACTCAACCCTCCTTGTAAATCCTCCATGTCACTCATCCATGTCACTCATCCATGTCACTCCTCCATGTCACTCCTCCAAGTCACTCACCCATGTCCCTCCGCGAAGTCAATCCACCATATCAACCCTCCTTGGTGATCCGCCCTGTCACTTCTCCATGTCACTCCTCCATATCTCTCCTCCACGTCACTCCTCTATGTCACTCCTCCATGTCACTCCTCCATGTCACTCCTACATGTCACTCCTCCATGTCTCTCCTCTATTTCGCTCTAACAAATCACTCCTCCATGTCACTCCTCCAAGTCACTCCACCATTTCACTCCTCCATGTCACTCATCCAGGTCACTCCTCCATGTCGCTACTCAAAGTCACTCCTCCATGTTAATACACCAACTCACTCCTCAAAGTCACTCCTCCATGTCACTCCTCCATTTCTCTCCTCCATGTCGCTATACCAACTCACTCCTCCATGTCACTCCTCCAGGTCACTCCTCCATGTCGCTACTCAAAGTCACTCCTCCATGTCACTACACCAACTCACTCCTCAATGTCACTCCTCCATGTCACTACTTCATGTCACTCCTCCATGTCACTACTCCATGTGACTCCTCCATGTCGCTCCACCAACTCACTCCTCCACGTCGCTCCTCCATGTTGCTCTTCCATGTCATTCCTCCATGTAACTCATCTATGTCCCTCCGCCATGTCACTACACCAACTCAATCCTTCTTGTCCCACCTCCATGTCACTCATCCATGTCACTTCTATATTTCTTCAATGTCTCTCCTCCACGTCACTCTTCTATATCACTCCTCCATGTCACTCCTCCATGTCAGTCCTCCATGTCTTTCCTCCATGTCGCTATAACAACTCACTCCTCCATGTCACTCCACCATTTCAATCCCCCATGTCACTCCTCAATGTCACTCCTCCATGTCACTCCTCTACTTCACTCCTCCATGTCACTCCTCCATGTAACTCCTCTTGTCGTTATTCCAAGTCACTCCTCCAGATCGCTACACCAACTCATTACTCATGTCACTCCTCCATGTCGCTATTCCATGTCACTCCTCCATGTCGCTACACTATGTCACCTCTATTTGTCTTCCATGTCACTCCTCCATGTCCATCCTCCACGTCAATCCTCTATGTCACTCCTCCATGTCAGTCCTCCATGTCACTTCCCCATGTCTCTCCTCCACGTCACTTCTCTATGTCACTCCTCCATGTCAGTCCTCCATGTCACTTCTCCATGTCACTCCTCCACGTCACTCCTCTATGTCACTCCTCCATATCACTCCTCCATGTCACTGCTCCATGTTGCTACTCCATGTGACTCCTCCATGTAACTCATCTATGTCCCTCTGCCATGTCATTACACCAACTCAATCCTTCTTGTCACTCCTCCATGTCAGTCCTCCATGTCACTTCTCCATGTCTCTCCTCCACGTCACTCCTCTATGTCACTCCTCCATATCACTCCTCCATGTCGCTCCTCCATGTTGCTCCTCCGTGTCACTCCTCCATGTCACTCATCCATGTCCCTCCGCCATGTCACCCCACCATATCAATATTTCTTGGTGATACACCCTATCACTTCTCCATGTCACTCTTCCATGTCAATCCTCCACGTCATTCCTCTATGTCACTCCTCCATGTCACTCCTTCATGTCACTCCTCCATGTCTGTCCTCCATTTTGCTCTAACAACTCACTCCTCCATGTTACTCCTCCATGTCGCTACTCCATGTGACTCCTCCATGTCCATACACCAACTCAAACCTCGTTGTACATCCTCCATGTCGCTATACCAACTAACTCTTCCATGTCACTTTTACATGTCGCTTCTCCAAGTCACTCCTCCATGTAACTACACCAAATCACTCCTCAATGTCACTCCTCCATATCACTACTTCATGTCACTCCTCAATGTCACTCCTCCATGTCTCTCCTCCATGTCGCTCTAACAACTCACTCCTCCATGTCACTCCTCCATGTCACTCCTCCATGTAACTCCTCCATGGAGCTACTCCATGTCACTCCTCATGTCACCACTGCTTGTCACTCCACCATATAAACCCTCCCTCCTGATCAACCCTGTCACTTCTCCAAGTCACTCCTATATGTCCCTCCTCCATGTCATTACTCCATGTCACTCCTCCATGTCACTCCTCCATGTCGCTACAACAACTCATTCCTCATGTCACTCCTCCATGTCGCTCCTCCGTGTTGCTCCTCCAAGTCACTCCTCCATGTAACTCCTCCATGTAGCTAATCCATGACAGTCATCCATGTTGCGACACCAACTCACTCTTCCATGTCACTCCTCCATTTCACTCCACCACGTCACTCCTCTACGTCACTCCTCATGTCACTCCTCCATGTCAATACACCAACACAAACCTCTTTGTCCAACCTCCATGTCACTACTCCATGTCACTCCTCCATGTCGCTCCTCCGTGTTGCTCCTCCATGTCACTACTCCATGTTGCTACAACAACTCACTCTTCCTTGTCACTCCTCCATTTCACTCCACCACGTCACTCCTCTACATCACTCCTCATATCACTCATCCATTTCATTCCTCCATGTTACTCCTTTATGTCACTCCTCCAATTCACTCCTCCATGTCACCTCTATATGTCTTCCATGTCACTCCTCCATGTCCATCCTCCATGTCACTTCTCCATTTCGCTCCTCCGTTTTGCTCCTCCACATCAAACCTCTCTGTCACTCCTCCATGTCACTCTTCCATATCACTCCTCCATGTCGCTATTCCATGTCAGTCCTCCATGTCACTACACCAACTCACTCTTCCATGTCACTCCTCTTTTTCACTCAACCACGTCACTCCTCTACGACACTCCTCATGTCACTCCTCTATGTCAATACACAAACCTCTTTGTCCATCCTCCATGTCACTACTCAATGTCAATCCTCCATGTCGATCCTCCGTGTTGCTCCTCCATGTAACTCCTCCATGTCCCTCCTTTATGTAACTCATCTATGTCCCTCCACCTTGTCACTACACCAACTCAATCCTCCATGTCACTCCTCCATGTCAATAATCCATGTCATTCCTCCATGTCACTCCATGATGTCTCTTCTCCAATTCACTCCTCCATGTCACCTCTATATGTCTTCCATGTCACTCCTCCATGTCCATCCTCCATGTCACTACTTCTTATCACTCCTCAATGTCACTCATCCATGTCATTCCTCCATGTCACTCCCTTATGTCACTCCTCCAATTCACTCCACCATGTCACCTCTATATGTCTTCCATGTCACTCTTCCATGTCGCTCCTCCATGTCACTTCTCCAAGTCTTCAATATCATGTCTCTCATCCGTGTAGCTCAACATTGTCAATCCTCCATATCACTCCTCCATGTCACTACACCAACTCAATCCTCCTTGTCACTCCCTCATGTCACTCATCCATGTCATTCCTCCATGTCACTCCTTTATGTCACTCCTCCAAGTCACTCCTCCATGTCACTTTCATACGTCTTCCATGTCACTCCTCCATGTCCCTCCTCCATGTCGCTCCTCCGTGTTGCTCCTCCAAGTCACTCCTCCATGTAACTCCTCCATGTAGCTACTTTATGTAACTCCTCCATGTCGCTACACAAACTCACTCCTCATGTCATTCCTCCATGTCACTCCTCCATGTCACTCATCCATGTCCCTCCGCCATGTCACTCCACCATATCAATCTTCCTTGGTGATCTGCCCTGTCACTTCTCCATGTCACTCTTCCATGTCTCTCCTCCACGTCAATCCTCTATGTCACTCCTCCATGTCACTCCACCATTTCACTCCTCCATGTCCCTCCGCGATGTCACTCCACCATATCAACTCTCCTTCCTGATCAACCCTGTCACTTCTCCAAGTCACTCCTCAATGTCCTTCCTCCATGTCACTACTCCATGTAACTCCTCCATGTCGCTTCTCCGTGATGCTCCTCCACATCAATCCTCTATGTCGCTCCTCCATGTCACTCCTCCATGTCACTATTCCATGCCAGTCCTCGATGAAGCTACACCAACTCACTCTTCCATTTCACTCTTCCATGTCGCTTCTCCATGTCAGTCCTCCACGTCATTCCTCTATGTCACTTCTATTTGTGTTCCATGTCACTCCTCCATGTCGCTCCTCCATGTCACTCCTCCATATCGCTACACTAACTCACTCCTCATGTCACTACTCCATGTCTCTACTCCATGTCACTCCTCCATGTCGCTACATCAACTCAAACCTCCTTGTCACTCCTCCATGTTGCTCCTCCATGTTGGTCCTCCATGTCACTCCTCCATGTCAATCATCCATGTCCCTCTTCCATGTCACTCCAATATATCATTCTTCCTTGCTGATCCGCCCTGTCACTTCTCCATGTCACTCCTCCATGTCTCTCCTCCACGTCACTCCTCTATTTAACTTCTCCATGTCACTCCTCCATGTCACTCCTCCATGTCACTATACCAACTTACTCCTCCATGTCATTCCTCCATGTCACTCCTCCAGGTCATTCCTCCATGTTGCTACTCCATGTCACTCCTCCATGTCGCTACACCATGTCACCTCTATTTGTCTTCCATGTCACTCCTCCATGTCCATCCTCCACGTCACTCCTCTATGTCACTCCTCCATGTCAGTCCTCCATGTCACTTCTCCATGTCTCTCCTCCATGTCACTCCTCTATGTCACTTCTCCATGTCTCTCCTCCACGTCACTCCTCTATGTCACTCCTCCATGTCACTCCTCCATGTCACTCCTCCATGTTGCTACTCCATGTGACTCCTCCATGTAACTCATCTATGTCCCTCTGCCATGTCATTACACCAACTCAATCCGTCTTGTCACTCCTCCATGTCACTCATTAATTTCACTTTTATGTCTTCCATGTCACTCCTCCATGTCCCTCCTCCATGTCACTCCTCCAAGTCGCTCCTCTATGTCACTCCTCCATGTCACACCTCCATGTCACTCCTCCATGTCGTTATTCCATGTCACTCCTCTATGTCGCTACTCCATGTCACTCCTCCATGTCGCTATACCAACTCAACCCTCCTTGTAACTCCTCCATGTCACTCATCCATGTCATTCCTTCATGTCACTCGTTTATGTCACTCCTCCATGTCACCTCAATATGTCTTCCATGTCACTCCTCCATGTCCATCCTCCAAGTCACTCCTCCATGTCCCTCCTCCATGTCGCTCCTCCGTGTTGCTCCTCCAAGTCACTCCTCCAAGTCACTCCTCCATGTCACTTTCATACGTCTTCCATGTCACTCCTCCATGTCCCTCCTCCATGTCGCTCCTCCGTGTTGCTCCTCCAAGTCACTCCTCCATGTAACTCCTCCATGTAGCTACTTTATGTCACTCCTCCATGTCGCTACACAAACTCACTCCTCATGTCACTCCTCCATGTCACTCCTCCATGTCACTCCTCCAAGTCACTCACCCATGTCCCTCTGCGATGTCACTCCACCATATCAACCCTCCTTGGTGATCCGCCCTGTCACTTCTCCATGTCAGTCTTCCATGTCTCTCCTCCACGTCACTCCTCTATGTCACTCCTCCATGTCACTCCTCCATGTCACTCCTCCATGTCACTCCTCTATGTCGCTCTAACAACTCACTCCTCCATGTCACTCCACCATTTCACTCCTCCATGTTGCTCCTCCAGGTCATTCCTCCATGTCTCTCCTTTATGTCACTCCTCTAAGTCACTCACCCATGTCCCTCCGCGATGTCACTCCACCATATCAACTCTCCTTCCTGATCAACCCTGTCACTTCTCCAAGTCACTCCTCAATGTCCTTCCTCCATGTCACTACTCCATGTCACTCCTCCATGTCGCTCCTCCGTGATGCTCCTCCACATCAATCCTCTATGTCACTCCTCCATGTCACTCCTCCATGTCACTATTCCATGCCAGTCCTCGATGTCGCTACACCAACTCACTCTTCCATTTCACTCCTCCATGTCGCTTCTCCATGTCAGTCCTCCACGTCATTCCTCTATGTCACTTCTATATGTGTTCCATGTCACTCCTCCATGTCGCTCATCCATGTCACTCCTCCATATCACTACACTAACTCACTCCTCATGTCACTACTCCATGTCTCTACTCCATGTCACTCCTCCATGTCGCTACACCAACTCAAACCTCCTTGTCACTACTCCATGTTGCTCCTCCATGTTGGTCCTCCATGTCAATCATCCATGTCCCTCTTCCATGTCACTCCAATATATCATTCTTCCTTGCTGATCCGCCCTGTCACTTCTCCATGTCACTCCTCAATGTCTCTCCTCCTCGTCACTCCTCTATTTAACTACTCCATGTCACTCCTCCATGTCGCTATACCAACTCACTCCTCCATGTCATTCCTCCATGTCACTCCTCCAGGTCATTCCTCCATGTCGCTACTCCATGTCACTCCTCCATGTCGCTACACCATGTCACCTCTATTTGTCTTTCATGTCACTCCTCCATGTCCATCCTCCACGTCACTCCTCTATGTCTCTCCTCCATGTCAGTCCTCCATGTCACTTCTCCATGTCTCTCCTCCACGTCACTCGTCTATGTCCCTCCGCCATGTCACTACGCCAACTCAATCCTTCTTGTCAGACCTCCATGTCACTCATCCATATCACTTCTGTATGTCTTCCATGTCACTCCTCCATGTCCCTCCTCCATGTTACTTCTCCACGTCACTCCTATGTCACTCCTCCATGTCACACCTCCATGTCACTCCTCCATGTCGTTATTCCATGTCACTCCTCCATGTCGCAACACCAACTCAACCCTCCTTGTAACTCCTCATGTTACTCATCCATGTCATTCCTCCATGTCACTCGTTTAAGTCACTCCTCTTATTCATTCCTCCATGTCACCTCTATATGTCTTCCATGTCACTCCTCCATGTCCATCCTCCATGTCACTACTCCATGTCACTCCTCCATGTTTCTCCTCCTTGTTGCTCCTCCATGTTACTCCTCCAAGTCACTCACCCATGTCCCTCCACGATGTCACTCCACTATATCAACCCTCCTTCCTGATCAACCCTGTCACTTCTCCAAGTCACTCCTCCATGTCCCTCCTCCATGTCACTACTCCATGTCACTCCTCCATGTCGCTCCTCTGTGTTGCTCCTCCACATCAATACTCTATGTCACTAATCCATGTCACTCCTCCATGTCGCTACTCTATGTCACTCCTCCATGTCACTCCTCCATGTCACTCCTCCATTTCACTCCTCCATGTCACTCCTCCTAGTCACTCATCCATGTCGCTACTCAAAGTCACTCCTCCATGTTACTACACAAACTCACTCCTCAATGTCACTCCTCCATGTCACTCCTCCATTTCTCTCCTCCATGTCGCTCCTCCATGTTGCTCCTCCAAGTCACTCCTCCATGACACTCCTCCATGTCGCTCCTCCGTGTTGCTCCTCCAAGTCACTCCTCCATGTAACTCCTCGATGTAGCTACTCCATGTCACTCCTCCATGTCTCTCCTCCACGTCACTCCTCTATGTCACTTCTCCATGTCACTCCAATATATCAATCTTCCTTGCTGATCCGCCCTGTCACTTCTCCATGTCACTCCTTCATGTCTCTCCTCCACGTCACTCCTCTATGTCACTTCTCCATGTCACTCCTCCATGACACTCCTCCATGTCGCTCCTCCGTGTTGCTCCCCCAAGTCACTCCTCCATGTAACTCCTCCATGTAGCTACTCCATGTCACTCCTCTATGTCCATGCTCCATGTCACTACTCCATGTCACTCCTCCAAGTCGCTCTTCCGTGTTGCTCCTCCTTGTCACTCCTCCAAGTCACTCACCCATGTCCCTCCACGATGTCACACCACCATATCAACCCTCCTTCCTGATCAACCCTGTCACTTCTCCAAGTCACTCCTCCATGTCCATCCTCCATGTCACTACTACAGATCAATCCTCTATGTCACTCCTCTATATCACTCCTCCATGTCACTCCTCCATGTCGCTATTCCATGGGACTCCTCCATGTCGCTCCACCAACTCCTTCCTCCATGTTACTCCTCCATGTCACTCCTCCATGTCAAGCCTTTATGTCACTCCTCCAAGTTACTCCTCCATGTCGCTCCTCCATGTTGCTCCTCCATGTCACTCCTCCATGTCGCTACACAAACTCAATCCTCCTTTACACTCTTTTATGTCACTCCTCCATATCGCTCCTCCATGTCCCTCCTCCATGTCACTCCTCCATGTCATTCCTCCATGTAAATCCTCCATGTATCTCATCCATGTCGCTACTCTATGTCACTCCTCCATGTCACCCCTCCATGTCACTCCTCCATGTCGCTACACAAACTCACTCCTCAATTTCACTACACCAACTCACTCCTCAATGTCACTCCTCCATGTCACTACTTCATTTCACTCCTCCATGTCGCTACTCCATGTGACTCCTCCATGTCGCTCCACCAACTCACTCCTCCACGTCGCTCCTCCATGTTGCTCTTCCATGTCACTCCTCCATGTAACTCATCTATGTCACTCCTCCATGTCACTCCTCCATGTTCCTCCTCCATGTCACTCCTCCACATCACTCCTCTATGTCACTCCTCCATGTCACTACACCAACTCAACCCTCCTTGTAACTCCTCCATGTCACTATTCTATGTCACTACACCAACTCAATCCTTCTTGTCACTCCTCCATGTCACTAATCCATGTCACTTCTATATGTCTTCCATGTCACTCCTCCAAGTTGCTCCTCCGTGTTGCTCGTCCATGTCACTCCTCCAAGTCACTCACCCATGTCCCTCCACGATGTCACTCCACCATATCAAACCTCCTTCCTGATCAACCCTGTCACTTCTCCAAGTCACTCCTCCATGGTCCTCCTCCATGTCACTACTCCATGTCACTCCTCCATGTCGCTCCTCCGTGTTGCTCTTTCAAGTCACTCCTCCATGTAACTCCTCCATGTAGCTACTCCATGTCACTCCTCCATGTCACTCCTCCATGTCACTCCTCCAAGTCACTCATCCATGTCCCTCCGCCATGTCACTCCACCATATCAACCCTCCTTCCTGATCAACCCTGTCACTTCTCCAAGTCACTCCTCCATGTCCCTCCTCCATGTCACTACTCCATGTCACTCCTCCATGTCGCTCCTCCGTGTTGCTCTTCCAAGTCACTCCTCCATGTAACTCCACCATGTAGCTACTCCATGTCAATCCTCCATGTCACTCCTCCATGTCACTCCTCCAAGTCACTCCTCCATGTCCCTCCTCCATCTAACTACTCCATGTCACTCCTCCATGTCGCTCCTCCGTGTTACTCCTTCATGTCACTCCACCAATTCACTCCTCCATGTCACTCTTCCAGGTCACTCCTCCATGTCGCTACTCAAAGTCACTCCTCCATGTCGCTACTCCAAGTCACTCCTCAATGTGACTCCTCCATGTCACTACTTCATGTAACTCCTCCATGTCGCTACACAAACTCAATCCTCCTTTACACTCTTTCATGTTTCTCCTCATAGTCGCTACTCCATGTGACTCCTCCATGTCACTCCACCAACTCCTTCCTCCATGTTACTCCTCCATGTCTCTCCTTTATGTCACTCCTCCAAGTTACTCCTCCATTTCACTCCTCCATTTAGCTACTCCATGTCACTCCTCCATGTCGCTACACAAACTCACTCCTCATGTCACTCCTACAGGTCACTCATCCATGTCACTCCTCTATGTCACTCCTCCATGTTACTCCTCTATGTCACTCCTCCATGTCACTCCTCCATGTAACTCCTCCATGTCGCTATTCCATGTCAGTCCTCCATGTCGCTACACCAACTCACTCTTCCATGTCACTCCTCCATTTCACTCCACCACGTCACTCCTCTACGTCACTCCTCATGTCACTCGTCCATGTCAATACACCAACACAAACCTCTTTGTCCATCCTCCATGTCACTACTCCATGTCACTCCTCCATGTCGCTCCTCCGTGTTGCTCCTCCAAGTCAATCCTCCCTGTCCCTCCTTTATGTATCTCATCTATGTCCCTCCGCCATGTCACTACAACAACTCAATCCTACTTGTCACTCCTCCATGTTACTCATCCATGTCGCTATTCCATGTCACTCCTCCATGTTGCTACACCAACTCACTCTTCCATGTCACTCCTCCATTTCACGCCACCACGTCACTCCTCTACATCGCTCCTCATATCACTCATCCATGTCATTCCTCCATGTCACTCCTTTATGTCACTCATCCAATTCACTTCTCCATGTCACCTCTATATGTCTTCCATGTCACTCCTCCATGTCCATCCTCCATGTCACAACTCGATGTCAATCCTCCATGTCGCTCCTCTGTGTTGCTCCTCCATGTCACTCGTCCATGTCACTCCTCCAAGTCACTCATCCATGTCCCTCCACGATGTCACTTCACCATATCAACCCTCCTTCCTGATCAACCCTGTCACTTCTCCAAGTCACTCCTCCATGTCCCTCCTCCATGTCACTACTCCATGTCACTCCTCCATGTCGCTCCTCCGTGTTGCTCCTCCACATCAATCCTCTATGTCACTCCTCCATGTTGCTCCACCAAGTCACTCCTCCATGTAACTCCTACATGTAGCTACTCCATGTCACTACTCCATGTCACTCCTCCATGTCGCTCCTCCGTGTTGCTCCTCCAAGTCACTCCTCCATGTACCTCCTCCATGTAGCTACTCCATGTCGCTACACAAACTCACTCCTCATGTCACTCCTCCATGTCACTCCTCCATGTTATTCCTCCAAGTCACTCATCCATGTCCCTCCCCCACGTCACTCAACCATATCAACCCTCCTTCCTGATCAACCCTGTCACATCTCCAAGTCACTCCTCCATGTCCCTCCTCCATGTCACTACTCCATGTCACTCCTCCATGTCGCTCCTCCGTGTTGCTCCTCCACATCAATCCTCTATGTCACTCATCCATGTCCCTCTGCCATGTCACTCCACCCTATCAATCTTCCTTGGTGATCCGACCTGTCACTTCTCCATGTCACTCTTCCATGTCTCTCCTCCATGTCACTCCTCTATGTCACTCCTCCATGTCACTCCTCCATGTCACTCCTCCATGTCTCTCCTCCATGTCGCTCTAAAAACTCACTCCTCCATGTCACTCCACCATTTCACTCCTCCATGTCACTCCTCCAGGTTTACTCCTCCATGTCGCTACTCAAAGTCACTCCTCCATGTCACTACACCAATTCACTCCTCAATGTCACTCCTCCATGTCACAACACAAACTCAACCCTGCTTGTCACTCCTCCATGTCGCTATTCCATGACATTCCTCCATGTCGCTACACAAACTCACTCTTCCATGTCAATCCACCATTTCACTCCTCCATGTCACTCCTCCAGGTTTACTCCTCCATGTCGCTACTCAAAGTCACTCCTCCATGTCACTACACCAATTCACTCCACAATGTCCCTCCTCCATGTCACTACTCCATGTCACTCCTCCATGTCGCTCCTCCGTGTTGATCCTCCACATCAATATTCTATGTCACTCCTCCATGTTGCTCCACCAAGTCACTCCTCCATGTAACTCCTACATGTAGCTACTCCATGTCACTACTCCATGTCACTCCTCCATGTCGCTCCTCCGTGTTGCTCCTCCAAGTGACTCCTCCATGTACCTCCTCCATGTAGCTACTCCATGTCGCTACACAAACTCACTCCTCATGTCACTCCTCCATGTTATTCCTCCAAGTCACTCATCCATGTCCCTCCGCCACGTCACTCAACCATATCAACTCTCCTTCCTGATCAACCCTGTCACATCTCCAAGTCACTCCTCCATGTCCCTCCTCCATGTCACTACTCCATGTCACTCCTCCATGTCGCTCCTCCGTGTTGCTCCTCCACATCAATCCTCTATGTCACTCATCCATGTCCCTCTGCCATGTCACTCCTCTATGTCACTCCTCCATTTAACTCCTCCATGTCACCCCTCCATGTCTTTCCTCAATGTCGCTCTAAAAACTCACTCCTCCATGTCACTCCACAATTTCACTCCTCCATGTCACTCCTCCAGGTTTACTCCTCCATGTCGCTACTCAAAGTCACTCCTCCATGTCACAACACAAACTCAACCCTCCTTGTCACTCCTCCATGTCGCTATTCCATGACATTCCTCCATGTCGCTACACAAACTCACTCTTCCATGTCACTCCACCATTTCACTCCTCCATGTCACTCCTCCAGGTTTACTCCTCCATGTCGCTACTCAAAGTCACTCCTCCATGTCACTACACCATGTAACTCCTCCATATAGCTAATCCATCTCACTCCTCCATGTCAATACACAAACTCACTCCTCATGTCACTCCTCCATGTCGCTCCTCCATGTTGCTCCTCCTTGTCACTCCTCCATGTCACTCATCCATGTCCCTCTGCCATGTCACTCCACCATATTAATCTTCCTTGGTTATCCGCCCTGTCACTTCTCCATGTCTCTCTTCCATGTCTCTCATTCACGTCATTCCTCTATGTCACTCCTCTATGTCACTCCTCCATGTCACTTCTCCATATCGCTTCTCCATGTTGCTCCTCCATGTCACTATTCCATTTCACTCATCCATGTCATTCATCTATGTCCCTCCGCCATGTCACTCCAATATATCAATCTTCCTTGCTTATCCGCCCTGTCACTTCTCCATGTCACTCCTTCATGTCTCTCCTCCATGACACACCTCCATGTCGCTCCTCCGTGTTGCTCCTCCATGTCACTCCTCCATGTCATTATTCCATGTCACTCCTCCATGTCGCTACTCCATGTCACTCCTCCATGTCGCTATACCAACTCAACCCTCCTTGTAACTCCTCCATGTCACTCATCCATGTCATTCCTTCATGTCACTCGTTTATGTCACTCCTCCATGTCACCTCTATATGTCTTCCATGTCACTCCTCCATGTCCATCCTCCATGTCACTACTCCATGTCACTCCTCCATGTTTCTCCTCCGTGTTGATCCTCCATGTCACTCCTCCAAGTCACTCCTCCATGTCCCTCCTCCATGTCGCTCCTCCGTGTTGCTCCTCCACATCAAGCCTCTATGTCACTCCTCCATGTTGCTCCTCCAAGTCACTCCTCCATGTATCTTCTACATGTAGCTACTCCATGTCACTCCTCCATGTCACTACACAAACTCACTCCTCATGTCACTCCTCCATGTCACTCCTCCATGTCACTCCTCCAAGTCACTCACCCATGTTGCTCCTCCATGTCACTCCTCCATGTCACTCATCCATGTCCCTCCTCTATGTCACTCCACCATTTCACTCCTCCATGTCACTCCTCCAGGTCACTCCTCCATGTCGCTACTCAAAGTCACTCCTCCATGTCACTACACCAACTCACTCCTCAATGTCACTCCTCCATGTCACTACTTCATGTCACTCCTCCATGTCGCTACTCCATGTGACTCCTCCATGTCGCTCCACCAACTCACTCCTCCACGTCGCTCCTCCATGTTGCTCTTCCACGTCACTCCTCCATGTAACTCATCTATGTCCCTCCGCCATGTCACTACACCAACTCAATCCTTCTTGTCACTCCTCCATGTCACTCATCCATGTCACTTCTATATGTCTTCCATGTCACTTCTCCATGTCCCTCCTCCATGTCACTCCTCCACGTCACTCCTCTATGTCACTCCTTCTTGTCACACCTCCATGTCACTCATCCATGTCACTTCTATATTTCTTCCATGTCTCTCCTCCACGTCATTCTTCTATATCACTCCTCCATGTCACTCCTCCATGTCTCTCCTCCATGTCGCTATAACAACTCAATCCTCCATTTCACTCAACCATTTCACTCCTCCATGTCACTCCTCCATGTCACTCCTCCATGTCACTCCTCTACTTCACTCCTCCATGCCACTCCTCCATGTAACTCCTCTTGTCGTTATTCCATGTCACTCCTCCAGATCGCTACACCAACTCATTACTCATGTCACTCCTCCATGTCGCTACTCCATGTCACTCCTCCATGTCGCTACACCATGTCACCTCTATTTGTCTTCCATGTCACTCCTCCATGTCCATCCTCCACGTCACTCCTCTATGTCACTCCTCCATGTCAGTCCTCCATGTCACTTCTCCATGTCTCTCCTCCACATCACTCTTCTATGTCACTCCTCCATGTCACTCCTCCATGTCACTCCTCCACGTCACTTCTCCATGTCACTCCTCCATGTCAGTCCTCCATGTCACTTCTCCATGTCTCTCCTCCACATCACTCTTCTATGTCATTCCTCCATGTCACTCCTCCATGTCGTTATTCCATGTCACTCCTCCATGTAGCTACACCATGTCACTCCTCCATGTCGTTACACAAACTCACTCCTCGTCACTTCTCCATGTCACTCTTCCATGTCTTTCCTCCAAAGTCACTCCTCCTTGTCACTCCTCCATGTCACTCCTCCATGTCTCTCTTCCATGTCGCTCTAACAACTCACTCCTCCATGTCACTCCACCATTTCACTCCTACATGTCACTCTTCCAGGTCACTCCTCCATGTCGCTACTCAAAGTCACTCCTCCATGTCACTACTTCATGTCAGTCCTCCATGTCGCTACACAAACTCAATCCTCCTATACACTCTTTCATGTCACTCCTCCATATCGCTCCTCCTTGTCAATCCTCCATGTCACTACTCCATGTCACTCCTTTTTTTTCACTCCTCCAAGTTACTCCTAAATGTCGCTACTCCATGTGACTTCTCCATGTTGCTCCACCATCTCACTCCTCCATGTCACCTCTATATGTCTTCCATGTATCTCCTACTTGTCCATCCTCCATGTCACTACTCCATGTCACTCCTCCATGTCGCTCCTCCGTGTTTCTCCTCCATGTCACTTCTCAAAGTCACTCACCCATGTCCCTCCACGATGTCACTCCACCATATAAAGCCTCCTTCCTGATCAACCCTGTCAATTCTCCAAGTCACTCCTCCATGTCCTTCCTCCATGTCACTACTCCATGTCACTCCTCCATGTCGCTCCTGGGTGTTGCTCCTCCACATCAATCCTCTATGTCACTCCTCCATGTCACTCCTCCATGTCACTCCTCCATGTCGCTATTCCATGTCAGTAATCCATGTCGCTACATCAACTCACTCTTTTATGTTACTAATCCATGTCGCTACTCCATGTGACTCCTCCATGTCACTCCACCAACTCCTTCCTCCATGTTAGTCCTCCATGTGACTCCTCCATGTCACTCCTTTATGTCACTCATCCGAGTTACTCTCCCATGTCGCTCCTCCATGTTGCTCCTCCATGTCACTCCTCCATGTCGCTCCTCTGTGTTGTTCCTCCATATCACTTCTCCAAGTAAATCACCCATGTCCCTCCACGATGTCACTCCACCATATCAATTCTCCTTCCTGATCAACCCTGTCACTTCTCCAAGTCACTCCTCCATGTCCCTCCTCCATGTCACTACTCCATGTCACTCCTCCATGTCGCTCCTCCGTATTGCTCCTCCACATCAATTCTCTAAGTCACTCCTCCATGTAACTCCTCCATGTAGCTACTCCATGTCACTCCTCCATGTCGCTACACAAACTCACTCCTCATGTCACTCCTGCATGTCACTCCTCCAAGTCACTCACCCATGTCCCTCCGCGATGTCACTCCACCATATCAACCCTCCTAGGTTATCCGCCCTGTAACTTCTCCATGTCACTCTTCCATGTCTCTCCTCCACGTCACCCCTCTATGTCACACCTCTATGTCAGTCCTCCATGTCACTTATCCATGTCACTCCTCCATGTCACTCCTACATGTCTCTCCTCCATGTCGCTACACCAACTCAATCCTCCTTGTCACTCTTCCATGTCTCTCCTCCACGTCATTCCTCTATGTCACTCCTCCATGTCTCTCCTCCATGTCAGTCCTCCATGTCGCTCTTCCATGTTGCTCCTCCGTGTCACTCTTCCATGTCACTCCTCCATTTCACTCCACCACGTCACTCCTCTACATCACTCCTCCATGTCACTCATCCATGTCGCTACTCCATGTCACTCCTCCATGTCGCTATACCAACTCAACCCTCCTTGTCACTCCTCCATGTCAATCATCCATGTCATTCCTCCATGTCAATTCATAATGTCTCTCCTCCAATTCACTCCTCCATGTCACCTCTATATGTCTTCCATGTCACTCCTCCATGTCCATCCTCCATGTCACTACTTCTTATCACTCCTCCATGTCACTCCTCCATGTCCATCCTCCATGTCACTACTCCATGTCACTCCTCCGTGTCGCTCCTCCTTTTCACTCCTCCAAGTCACTCACCCATGTCCCTCCACGATGTCACTCCACCATATCAACCCTCCTTCCTGATCAACCCTGTCACTTCTCCAAGTCACTCCTCCATGTTACTCCTCGATGTCACTCCTCCATGTCAATCCTTTATGTCACTCCTCGAAGTTACTCCTCCATGTCGCTCCTCCATGTTGCTCCTCCATGTAACTCCTCCATGTCACTCATCCATGTCACTCCTCCATGTCACTGCTCTATGTCACTCGTCCATGTCACTCCTCCATGTAACTCCTCCATGTAGCTACTCCATATCACTCCTCCATGTCGCTACACAAACTCACTCCTCATGTCACTCCTCCATGTCACTACTCCTTGTCACTATTCCATGTCACTCCTCCATGTCGCTACACCAACTCACTGTTCGATGTCACTCCTCCATGTCGCTCCTCCATGTTGCTCCTCCATGTCATTCTTCCATGTCACTCATCAATGTAACTCCGCAATTTAACTACACCATATCAATCTTCCTTGGTGATCCGCCCTGTCACTTCTCCATGTCACTCTTCCATATCTCTCCTCCACGTCATTCCTCTATTTCACTCCTCCATGTCACTCTTCCATGTCTCTCCTCCACGTCATTCCTCTATGTCACTCCTCCATGTCTCTCCTCCATGTCAGTACTCCATGTCGCTCCTCCATGTTGCTCCTCCGTGTCACTCCTCCATGTTACTCATCCATGTCACTCCACCATATCAATCTTCCTTGGTGATCCGCCCTGTCACTTCTCCATGTCACTCTTCCATGTCTCTCCTCCACGTCACTCCTCTATGTAACTCCTCCATGTAACTCCTCCATGTAACTCCTCCATGTCTCTCCTCCATGTCGCTATAACAACTCACTCCTCCATGTTCATCCTCCATGTCACTACTCCATGTCACTCCTCCATATCGCTCCTCTGTGTTGCTCCTCCATATCACTTCTCCAAGTCACTCACCCATGTCCCTCCACGATGTCACTCCACCATATCAACTCTCCATCCTGATCAACCCTGTCACTTCTCCAAGTCACTCCACCATGTCCCTCCTCCATGTCACTACTCCATGTCACTCCTCCATGTCGCATCCTCCGTGTTGCTCCTCCATGTCAATACACAAACTCAAACCTCTTTGTCCATCCTCCATGTCGCTACACCAACTCACTCTTCCATGTCACTTCTCCATGTCGCTTCTCCATGTCACTCCTCGATGTCAATACACCAAATCAAACCTCTTTGTCCATCCTCCAGGCCACTCCTCCGTGTTGCTCATCCATGTCATTCCTCCATGTCACTCCTTTATGTCACTCCTTTATGTCACCTCTATATGTCTTCATTGTCACTCCTCCATGTTCGTCCTCCATGTCAATACTCCATGTCACTCCTCCATGTCGCTCCTCTGTGTTGTTCCTCCATATCACTTCTCTAAGTAAATCACCCATGTCCCTCCACGATGTCACTCCACCATATCAATTCTCCTTCCTGATAAACCCTGTCACTTCTCCAAGTCACTCCTCCATGTCCCTCCTCCATGTCACTACTCCATGTCACTCCTCCATGTCGCTCCTCCGTATTGCTCCTCCACATCAATTTTCTATGTCACTCCTCCATGTCACTCCTCCACGTCGCTATTCCATGTCAGTCCTCAATGTCGCTACACCAACTCACTCCTCCATGTCACTCCTCCGTGTTGCTCCTCCATGTCACCCCTCCATGTCGCTACTCTATGTCACTCCTCCATGTCGCTACACCAACTCAATCCTCCTTGTCACTCCTCCATGTCGCTCCTCCATGTTGCTCCTCCATGTCACTCCTCCATGTCACTCATACATGTCCCTCCGCCATGTCACTCCACCATATCAATCTTCCTTGGTGATCCGCCCTGTCACTTCTCCATGTGACTCTTCCATGTCTCTCGTCCACGTCACTCCTCTATGTCACTCCTCCATGTCACTCCTCCATGTCATTCCTCCATGTCTCTCCTCCATGTCGCTATAAAAACTCACTCCTCCATGTAACTCCTCCATGTCACTCATCCATGTCACTCCTCCATGTCACTGCTCTATGTCACTCGTCCATGTCACTCCTCCATGTAACTCCTCCATGTAGCTACTCCATATCACTCCTCCATGTCGCTACACAAACTCACTCCTCATGTCACTCCTCCATGTCACTACTCCTTGTCACTATTCCATGTCACTCCTCCATGTCGCTACACCAACTCACTGTTCGATGTCACTCCTCCATGTCGCTCCTCCATGTTGCTCCTCCATGTCATTCTTCCATGTCACTCATCAATGTAACTCCGCCATTTAACTACACCATATCAATCTTCCTTGGTGATCCGCCCTGTCACTTCTCCATGTCACTCTTCCATATCTCTCCTCCACGTCATTCCTCTATTTCACTCCTCCATGTCACTCTTCCATGTCTCTCCTCCACGTCATTCCTCTATGTCACTCCTCCATGTCTCTCCTCCATGTCAGTACTCCATGTCGCTCCTCCATGTTGCTCCTCCGTGTCACTCCTCCATGTCACTCATCCATGTCACTCCACCATATCAATCTTCCTTGGTGATCCGCCCTGTCACTTCTCCATGTCACTCTTCCATGTCTCTCCTCCACGTCACTCCTCTATGTAACTCCTCCATGTAACTCCTCCATGTAACTCCTCCATGTCTCTCCTCCATGTCGCTATAACAACTCACTCCTCCATGTTCATCCTCCATGTCACTACTCCATGTCACTCCTCCATATCGCTCCTCTGTGTTGCTCCTCCATATCACTTCTCCAAGTCACTCACCCATGTCCCTCCACGATGTCACTCCACCATATCAACTCTCCATCCTGATCAACCCTGTCACTTCTCCAAGTCACTCCACCATGTCCCTCCTCCATGTCACTACTCCATGTCACTCCTCCATGTCGCATCCTCCGTGTTGCTCCTCCATGTCAATACACAAACTCAAACCTCTTTGTCCATCCTCCATGTCGCTACACCAACTCACTCTTCCATGTCACTTCTCCATGTCGCTTCTCCATGTCACTCCTCCATGTCAATACACCAAATCAAACCTCTTTGTCCATCCTCCAGGCCACTCCTCCGTGTTGCTCATCCATGTCATTCCTCCATGTCACTCCTTTATGTCACTCCTTTATGTCACCTCTATATGTCTTCATTGTCACTCCTCCATGTTCATCCTCCATGTCAATACTCCATGTCACTCCTCCATGTCGCTCCTCTGTGTTGTTCCTCCATATCACTTCTCTAAGTAAATCACCCATGTCCCTCCACGATGTCACTCCACCATATCAATTCTCCTTCCTGATAAACCCTGTCACTTCTCCAAGTCACTCCTCCATGTCCCTCCTCCATGTCACTACTCCATGTCACTCCTCCATGTCGCTCCTCCGTATTGCTCCTCCACATCAATTTTCTATGTCACTCCTCCATGTCACTCCTCCACGTCGCTATTCCATGTCAGTCCTCAATGTCGCTACACCAACTCACTCCTCCATGTCACTCCTCCGTGTTGCTCCTCCATGTCACCCCTCCATGTCATTCCTCCATGTCTCTCGTCCACGTCACTCCTCTATGTCACTCCTCCATGTCACTCCTCCATGTCATTCCTCCATGTCTCTCCTCCATGTCGCTATAAAAACTCACTCCTCCATGTCACTCCACCATTTCACTCCTCCATGTCTCTCCTCCATGTCGCTATAAAAACTCACTCCTCCATGTCACTCAACCATTTCACTCCTCCAACTCACTCCTTTATGTCGCTCCTCCATGTTGCTCTTCCATGTAACTCCTCCATGTAACTCATCTATGTCCCTCCGCCATGTCACTACACCAACTCAATACTTCTTGTCACACCTCCATGTCACTCATCCATGTCACTTCTATATGTCTTCCATGTCACTCCTCCATGTCCCTCCTCCATGTCACTCCTCCACGTCACTCCTCTATGTCACTCCTCCATGTCACACCTCCATGTCACTCCTCCATGTCGTTATTCCATGTCACTCCTCCATGTATCTACACCAACTCATTACACACGTCACTCCTCCGTGTTGCTCCTCCATGTCACTCCTCCATGTCGCTACTCTATGTAACTCCTCCATGTCGCTACACCAACTCAATCCTCCTTGTCACTCCTCCATGTTGCTCCTCCTTGTTGCTCCTCCATGTCACTCCTCCATGTCACTCATCCATGTCCCTCCGCCATGTCACTCCACCATATCAATCTTCCTTGGTGATCCGCCCTGTCACTTCTCCATGTCACTCTTCCATGTCTCTCCTCCACGTCACTCCTCTATGTCACTCCTCCATGTCATTCCTCCATGTCATTCCTCCATGTCTCTCCTCCATGTCGCTATAAAAACTCACTCCTCCATGTCACTCCACCATTTCACTCCTCCAACCCACTCCTTTATGTCGCTCCTCCATGTTGCTCTTCCATGTAACTCCTCCATGTAACTCATCTATGTCCCTCAGCCATGTCACTACACCAACTCAATACTTCTTGTCACGCCTACATGTCACTCATCCATGTCACTTCTATATGTCTTCCATGTCACTCCTCCATGTCCCTCCTCCATGTCACTCCTCCACGTCACTCCTCTATGTCACTCCTCCATGTCACACCTCCATGTCACTCCTCCATGTTGTTATTCCATGTCACTCCTCCATGTATCTACACCAACTCATTACTCATGTCACTCCTCCATGTCGCTACTCCATGTCACTCCTCCATGTCGCTACACCAACTCAACCCTCCTTGTAACTCCTCCATGTCACTCAACCATGTCATTCCTCCATGTCACTCGTTTATGTCAGTCTTCCAATTCACTCCTCCATGTCATCTCTATATGTCTTCCATGTCACTCCTCCATGTCCATCTTCCATGTCACTCCTCCAAGTAACTCACCCATGTCCCTCCACGATGTCACTCCACCATATCAACCCTCCTTCCTGATTAACCCTGTCACTTCTCCAAGTCACTCCTCCATGTCCCTCCTCCATGTCACTACTCCATGTCACTCCTCCATGTCACTCCTCCAAGTCACTCACCCATGTCCCTACACGATGTCACTCCACCATATCAACCCTCCTTTCTGATCAACCCTGTCACTTCTCCAAGTCACTCCTCCATGTGCCTCCTCCATGTCACTACTCTATGTCACTCCTCCATGTCGCTCCTCCGTGTTGCTCCTCCACATCAATCCTCTATATCACTCCTCCATGTTGCTCCTCCAAGTCACTCCTCCATGTAACTATTACATGTAGCTATTCCATGTCACTACTCCATGTCGCTCCTCCTTGTTGCTCCTCCAAGTCACTCCTCCATGTAACTCCTCCATGTAGCTACTCCATGTCACTCCTCCATGTCGCTACACAAACTCACTCCTCATGTCACTCCTGCATGTCACTCCTCCAAGTCACTCACCCATGTCCCTCCGCGATGTCACTCCACCATATCAACCCTCCTAGGTTATCCGCCCTGTAACTTCTCCATGTCACTCTTCCATGTCTCTCCTCCACGTCACCCCTCTATGTCACACCTCTATGTCAGTCCTCCATGTCACTTATTCATGTCACTCCTCCATGTCACTCCTACATGTCTCTCCTCCATGTCGCTACACCAACTCAATCCTCCATGTCTCTCCTCCATGTCAGTCCTCCATGTCGCTCCTCCATGTTGCTCCTCCGTGTCACTCCTCCATATCACTCATCCATTTCACTCCACCATATCAATCTTCCTTGGTGATCCGCCCTGTCACTTCTCCATGTCATTCTTCCATGTCTCTCCTCCACGTCATTCCTCTATGTCACTCCTCCATGTAACTCCTCCATGTAACTCCTCCATGTCTCTCCTCCATGTCGCTATAACAACTCACTCCTCCATGTCACTCCACCATTTCACTCCTCCATGTCACTCCTCCAGTTCACTCCTCCATGTCGCTACTCAAAGTCACTCCTCCATGTCACTACACCAACTCACTCCTCAATGTCACTCCTCCAATTCATTACTCCATGTCACCTCTATATGTCTTCCATGTCACTCCTCCATGTCCATCCTCCATGTCACTACTCCATGTCACTCCTCCATGTTGCTCCTCCGTGTTGCTCCTCCATGTCACTCCTCCAAGTCACTCATCCATGTCCCTCCACGATGTCACTCCACCATATCAACCCTCCTTCCTGATCAATCCTGTCACTTCTCCAAGTCACTCCTCCATGTCCCTCCTCTATGTCACTCCTCCATGTTGCTCCACCAAGTCACTCCTCCATGTAACTCCTACATGTAGCTACTCCATGTCACTCCTCCATGTCGCTCCTCCTTGTTGCTCCTCCAAGTCACTCTTCCATGTTACTCCACCATGTAGCTACTCCATGTCGCTACACAAACTCACTCCTCATGTCACTCCTCCATGTCACTCCTCCATGTCACTCCTCCAAGTCACTCATCCATGTCCCTCCGCCACGTCACTCAACCATATCAACCCTCCTTTCTGATCAACCCTGTCACATCTCCAAGTCACTCCTCCATGTCCCTCCTCCATGTCACTACTCCATGTCACTCCTCCATGTCGCTCCTCCGTGTTGCTCCTCCACATCAATCCTCTATGTCACATCTCCATGTCAGTCCTCCATGTCGCAACACAAACTCACTCTTTCATTTTACTCCTCGATGTCGCTACTCCATGTGACTCCTCCATGTCGCTCCACCAACTCCTTCCTCCATGTTACTCCTCCATGTCACTCCTTCATATCACTCCTCCGTGTTGCTCCTCCACATCAATTCTCCATGTCACTCATCCATGTCCCTCCGCCATGTCACTCCACCCTATTAATCTTCCTTGGTGATCCGACCTGTCACTTCTCCATGTCACTCTTCCATGTCTCTCCTCCATGTCACTCCTCTATGTCACTCCTCCATGTCACTCCTCCATGTCACTCCTCCATGTCTCTCCTCCATGTTGCTCTAACAACTCACTCCTCCATGTCACTCCACCAGGTCACTCCTCCAGGTCGCTACTTAAAGTCACTCCTCCATGTAACTACACCAACTCACTCCTCAATATCACTTCTCCATGTCACTACTTCATGTCACTTCTCCATGTCGCTACACAAACTTAACCCTCCTTGTCACTCCTCCATGTCACTCGTCCATGTCATTCCTCCATGTCACTCCTTTATGTCACTCCTCCAATTCACTCCTCCATGTCACTCCTCCAGGTCACTCCTCCATGTCGCTCCACCATCTCGCTCCTCCATGTTGCTCTTCCATGTCACTCAACAATGTAACTTATCTATGTCCCTCCGCCATGTCATTACACCAACTCAATCCTTCTTGTCACACCTCCATGTCACTCATCCATGTCACTTCTATATGTCTTCCATGTCACTCCTCCATGTCCCTCCTCCATGTTACTCCTCCACGTCACTCCTCTATGTCACTCCTCCATGTCACACCTCCATGTCACTCCTCCATGTCGTTATTCCATGTCACTCCTCCATTTCGCTACACCAACTCAACCCTCCTTGTAACTCCTGCATGTCACTCATCCATGTCATTCCTACATGTCACTCGTTTATGTCACTCCTCCAATTCACTTCTCCATGTTACCTCTATATGTCTTCCATGTCACTCCTCCATGTCACTCATCCATGTCATTCCTCCATTTCACTCGTTTATGTCACTACTCCATGTCACTCCTCCATGTCGCTCCTCCGTGTTGCTCCTCCAAGTCACTCCTCCATGTCGCTATAACAACTCACTCCTCCATGTCACTCCACGAACTCAACCCTCCTTGTAACTCCTCCATGTCACTCGTTTATGTCACTTCTCCAATTCAGTACACCAACTCACTCCTTATGTCACTCCTCCATGTAACTCCTACATTTAGCTACTCCATGTGACAACGCCATGTCACTCCTCCATGTCGCTACACAAACTCATTCCTCGTGTCACTCCTCCATGTCGCTACACCAACTCAACCCTCCTTGTAACTCCTCCATGTCACTCATCCATGTCATTCCTCCATGTCACTCGTTTAAGTCACTCCTCTTATTCACTCCTCCATGTCACCTCTATTTGTCTTCCATGTCACTCCTCCTTGTCCATCCTCCATGTCACTACTCCATGTCACTCGTCCATTTTTCTCCTCCTTGTTGCTCCTCCATGTCACTCCTCCAAGTCACTCACCCATGTCCCTCCACGATGTCACTCCACCATATCAACCCTCCTTCCTGATCAACCCTGTCACTCCTCAATGTCCTTCCTCCATGTCACTACTCCATGTCACTCCTCCATGTCGCTCCTCCGTGTTGCTCCTCCACATCAATCCTCTATGTCACTCCTCCATGTCACTCCTCCATGTTGTTGTTCCATGTCACTCCTCCATGTAGCTACACCATGTCACTCCTCAATGTCGTTACACAAACTCACTCCTCATGTCACTTCTCCATGTCACTCTTCCATGTCACTCCTCCATGTCACTCCTCCAAGTCACTCCTCCATGTAACTCCTACATGTAGCTACTCCATGTCACTCCTCCATGTCGCTACACAAACCCACTCCTCAAGTCACTCACCCATGTCCCTCAGTGATGTCACTCCACCATATCAACACTCGTTGGTACTCCGCCCTGTCACTTCTCCAGGTCACTCTTCCATGTCTCTCCTCCACGTCACTCCTCCAAGTCACTCCTCCATGTAACTCCTACATGTAGCTACTCCATGTCACTACTCCATGTCACTCCTCCATGTCGCTCCTCTGTGTTGCTCCTCCAAGTCACTCCTCCATGTAACTCCTCCAATTCGCTACTCAAAGTCACTCCTCCATGTCGCTCCACAAACTCACTCCTCCATGTTGCTCCTCCATGATGCTCTTCCATGTCACTCCTCCATGTAACTCATCTATGTCCCTCTGCCATGTCACTACACCAACTCAATCCTTCTTGTCACTCCTCCATGTCACTCATCCATGTCACTTCTATATGTCTTCCATGTCACTCCTCCATGTTCATCCTCCATGTCACTCGTCCACATCACTCCTCTATGTCACTCCTCCATGTCACACCTCCATGTCACTCCTCCATGTCGCTACACCAACTCATTCCTCATGTCACTCCTCCATGTCGCTACTCCATGTCACTCCTCCATGTCGCTACACCAACTCAACCCTCCTTGTAAATCCTCCATGTCACTCATCCATGTCACTCATCCATGTCACTCCTCCATGTCACTCCTCCAAGTCACTCACCCATGTCCCTCCGCGAAGTCAATCCACCATATCAACCCTCCTTGGTGATCCGCCCTGTCACTTCTCCATGTCACTCCTCCATATCTCTCCTCCACGTCACTCCTCTATGTCACTCCTCCATGTCACTCCTCCATGTCACTCCTACATGTCACTCCTCCATGTCTCTCCTCTATTTCGCTCTAACAAATCACTCCTCCATGTCACTCCTCCAAGTCACTCCACCATTTCACTCCTCCATGTCACTCCTCCAGGTCACTCCTCCATGTCGCTACTCAAAGTCACTCCTCCATGTTAATACACCAACTCACTCCTCAAAGTCACTCCTCCATGTCACTCCTCCATTTCTCTCCTCCATGTCACTATAACAACTCACTCCTCCATGTCACTCCTCCAGGTCACTCCTCCATGTCGCTACTCAAAGTCACTCCTCCATGTCACTACACCAACTCACTCCTCAATGTCACTCCTCCATGTCACTACTTCATGTCACTCCTCCATGTCACTACTCCATGTGACTCCTCCATGTCGCTCCACCAACTCACTCCTCCACGTCGCTCCTCCATGTTGCTCTTCCATGTCATTCCTCCATGTAACTCATCTATGTCCCTCCGCCATGTCACTACACCAACTCAATCCTTCTTGTCCCACCTCCATGTCACTCATCCATGTCACTTCTATATTTCTTCAATGTCTCTCCTCCACGTCACTCTTCTATATCACTCCTCCATGTCACTCCTCCATGTCAGTCCTCTATGTCTTTCCTCCATGTCGCTATAACAACTCACTCCTCCATGTCACTCCACCATTTCACTCCCCCATGTCACTCCTCAATGTCACTCCTCCATGTCACTCCTCTACTTCACTCCTCCATGTCACTTCTCCATGTAACTCCTCTTGTCGTTATTCCAAGTCACTCCTCCAGATCGCTACACCAACTCATTACTCATGTCACTCCTCCATGTCGCTATTCCATGTCACTCCTCCATGTCGCTACACTATGTCACCTCTATTTGTCTTCCATGTCACTCCTCCATGTCCATCCTCCACGTCAATCCTCTATGTCACTCCTCCATGTCAGTCCTCCATGTCACTTCCCCATGTCTCTCCTCCACGTCACTTCTCTATGTCACTCCTCCATGTCAGTCCTCCATGTCACTTCTCCATGTCACTCCTCCACGTCACTCCTCTATGTCACTCCTCCATATCACTCCTCCATGTCACTGCTCCATGTTGCTACTCCATGTGACTCCTCCATGTAACTCATCTATGTCCCTCTGCCATGTCATTACACCAACTCAATCCTTCTTGTCACTCCTCCATGTCAGTCCTCCATGTCACTTCTCCATGTCTCTCCTCCACGTCACTCCTCTATGTCACTCCTCCATATCACTCCTCCATGTCGCTCCTCCATGTTGCTCCTCCGTGTCACTCCTCCATGTCACTCATCCATGTCCCTCCGCCATGTCACCCCACCATATCAATATTTCTTGGTGATACACCCTATCACTTCTCCATGTCACTCTTCCATGTCTCTCCTCCACGTCATTCCTCTATGTCACTCCTCCATGTCACTCCTTCATGTCACTCCTCCATGTCTGTCCTCCATTTTGCTCTAACAACTCACTCCTCCATGTTACTCCTCCATGTCGCTACTCCATGTGACTCCTCCATGTCCATACACCAACTCAAACCTCGTTGTACATCCTCCATGTCGCTATACCAACTCACTCTTCCATGTCACTTTTACATGTCGCTTCTCCAAGTCACTCCTCCATGTAACTACACCAAATCACTCCTCAATGTCACTCCTCCATATCACTACTTCATGTCACTCCTCCATGTCACTCCTCCATGTCTCTCCTCCATGTCGCTCTAACAACTCACTCCTCCATGTCACTCCTCCATGTCACTCCTCCATGTAACTCCTCCATGGAGCTACTCCATGTCACTCCTCATGTCACCACTGCTTGTCACTCCACCATATAAACCCTCCCTCCTGATCAACCCTGTCACTTCTCCAAGTCACTCCTATATGTCCCTCCTCCATGTCATTACTCCATGTCACTCCTCCATGTCACTCCTCCATGTCGCTACAACAACTCATTCCTCATGTCACTCCTCCATGTCGCTCCTCCGTGTTGCTCCTCCAAGTCACTCCTCCATGTAACTCCTCCATGTAGCTAATCCATGACAGTCATCCATGTTGCGACACCAACTCACTCTTCCATGTCACTCCTCCATTTCACTCCACCACGTCACTCCTCTACGTCACTCCTCATGTCACTCCTCCATGTCAATACACCAACACAAACCTCTTTGTCCAACCTCCATGTCACTACTCCATGTCACTCCTCCATGTCGCTCCTCCGTGTTGCTCCTCCATGTCACTACTCCATGTTGCTACAACAACTCACTCTTCCTTGTCACTCCTCCATTTCACTCCACCACGTCACTCCTCTACATCACTCCTCATATCACTCATCCATTTCATTCCTCCATGTTACTCCTTTATGTCACTCCTCCAATTCACTCCTCCATGTCACCTCTATATGTCTTCCATGTCACTCCTCCATGTCCATCCTCCATGTCACTTCTCCATTTCGCTCCTCCGTTTTGCTCCTCCACATCAAACCTCTCTGTCACTCCTCCATGTCACTCTTCCATATAACTCCTCCATGTCGCTATTCCATGTCAGTCCTCCATGTCACTACACCAACTCACTCTTCCATGTCACTCCTCTTTTTCACTCAACCACGTCACTCCTCTACGACACTCCTCATGTCACTCCTCTATGTCAATACACAAACCTCTTTGTCCATCCTCCATGTCACTACTCAATGTCAATCCTCCATGTCGATCCTCCGTGTTGCTCCTCCATGTAACTCCTCCATGTCCCTCCTTTATGTAACTCATCTATGTCCCTCCACCTTGTCACTACACCAACTCAATCCTCCATGTCACTCCTCCATGTCAATAATCCATGTCATTCCTCCATGTCACTCCATGATGTCTCTTCTCCAATTCACTCCTCCATGTCACCTCTATATGTCTTCCATGTCACTCCTCCATGTCCATCCTCCATGTCACTACTTCTTATCACTCCTCAATGTCACTCATCCATGTCATTCCTCCATGTCACTCCCTTATGTCACTCCTCCAATTCACTCCACCATGTCACCTCTATATGTCTTCCATGTCACTCCTCCATGTCCATCCTCCATGTCACTACTCCATGTCACTCCTCCACATCGCTCCTCCGTGTTGCTCCTCCTTTTCACTCCTCCAAGTCACTCACCCATGTCCCTCCACGATGTCACTCCACCATATAAATCCTCCTTCCTGATCAACCCTGTCACTTCTCCAAGTCACTCCTCCATGTCGCTCCTCCGTGTTGCTCCTCCTTGTCACTCCTCCAAGTCACTCACCCATGTCCCTCCACGATGTCACTCCACCATATCAACCCTCCTTCCTGATCAACCCTGTCACTTCTCCAAGTCACTCCTCCATGTCCATCCTCCATGTCACTACTCCACATCAATCCTCCATGTCACTCTTCCATGTCACTCCTCCATGTCACTCCTCCATGTCGAAATTCCATGTGACTCCTCCATGTCGCTCCACCAACTCTTTCCTCCATGTTACTCCTCCATGTCGCTCCTCCATGTCAATCCTTTATATCACTCCTCCAAGTTACTCCTCCATGTCGCTCCTCCATGTTGCTCCTCCATGTAACTCCTCCATGTCACTCATCCATGTCACTCCTCTATGTCACTCCTCCATGTCACTCCTCTATGTCACTCGTCCATGTCACTCCCCCATGTAACTCCTCCATGTAGCTACTCCATGTCACTCCTCCATGTCGCTACACAAACTCACTCCTCATGTCACTCCTCCATGTCACTCCTCCATGTCACTCCTCCATTTCACTCATCCATGTCCCTCCGCCATGTCACTCCACCATATCAACCCTCCTTCCTGATCAACCCTGTCACATCTCCAAGTCACTCCTCCATGTCCCTCCTCCATGTCACTACTCCTTGTCGCTATTCCATGTCAGTCCTCCATGTCACTACACCAACTCAATGTTCCATGTCACTCCTCCATGTCGCTCCTCCATGTTGCTCCTCCATGTCATTCCTCCATGTCACTCATCCATGTAACTCCGCCATGTAACTCCACCATATCAATCCTCCTTGGTTATCCGCCCTGTCACTTCTCCATGTCACTCTTCCATGTCTCTCCTCCACGTCATTCCTCTATGTCACTCCTCCATGTGTCTCCTCCATGTCCCTCCACGATGTCATTCAACCATATCAACCCTCCTTCCTGATCAACCCTGTCACTTCTCCAAGTCACTTTTCCATGTCCATCCTCAATGTCACTACTCAACATCAATCCTCTATGTCACTCTTCCACGTCACTCCTCCATGTCACTCCTCCATGTCGCTATTCCATGTCTCTCCTCCATGTCAGTCCTCCATGTCGCTCCTCCATGTTGCTCCTCCGTGTCAATCCTCCACGTCACTCCTCTATGTCACTCCTCCATGTCACTCCTCCATGTAACTCCTCCGTGTCTCTCCTCCATGTCACTATAACAACTCACTTCTCCATGTCACTCCACCATTTCACTCCTCAATGTAACTCCTCCAGTTCACTCCTCCATGTCGCTACTCAAAGTAACTCCTCCATGTCACTACACCAACTCACTCCTCAATGTCACTCCTCCAATTCACTCCTCCTTGTCACCTCTATATGTCTTCCATGTCACTCCTCTATGTCCATCCTCCATGTCACTACTCCATGTCACTCCTCCATGTTGCTTCTCCGTGTTCCTCCACCATGTCACTCCTCCAAGTCACTCATCCATGTCCCTCCACGATGTCACTCCATCATATCAACCCTCCTTCCTGATCAACCCTGTCACTTCTCCAAGTCACTCCTCCATGTCCCTCCTCCATGTCACTACTCCATGTCACTCCTCCATGTCGCTCCTCCGTGTTGCTCCTCCACATCAATCCTCTATGTCACTCCTCCATGTTGCTCCACCAAGTCACTCCTCCATGTAACTCCTACATGTAGCTACTCCATGTCACTACTCCATGTCACTCCTCCATGTCGCTCCTCCGTGTTGCTCCTCCAAGTCACTCCTCCATGTACCTCCTCCATGTAGCTACTCCATGTCGCTACACAAACTCACTCCTCATGTCACTCCTCCAAGTCACTCATCCATGTCCCTCCGCCATGTCACTCAACCATATCAACCCTCCTTCCTGATCAACCCTGTCACATCTCGAAGTCACTCCTCCATGTCCCTCCTCCATGTCACTACTCCATGTCACTCCTCCATGTCGCTCCTCCGTGTTGCTCCTCCACATCAATGCTCTATGTCACTCATCCATGTCCCTCTGCCATGTCACTCCACCCTATCAATCTTTCTTGGTGATCCGACCTGTCACTTCTCCATGTCACTCTTCCATGTCTCTCCTCCATGTCACTCCTCTATGTCACTCCTCCATTTAACTCCTCCATGTCACTCCTCCATGTCTCTCTTCCATGTCGCTCTAAAAACTCACTCCTCCATGTCACTCCACCATTTCAGTCCTCCATGTCACTCCTCCAGGTTTACTCCTCCATGTCGCTTCTCAAAGTCACTCCTCCATGTACCTACACCAATTCACTCCTCAATGTCACTCCTCCATGTCACTACTTCATGTCACTCCTCCATGTCACAACACAATCTCAACCCTCCTTGTCACTCCTCCATGTCGCTATTCCATGACATTCCTCCATGTCGCTACACAAACTCACTCTTCCATGTCACTCCACCATTTCACTCCTCCATGTCATTCCTCCAGGTTTAATCCTCCATGTCGCTACTCAAAGTCACTCCTCCATGTCACTACACCAATTCACTCCTCAATGTCACTCCTCCATGTCACTCCTCCATTTCTCTCCTCCATGTCACTCCTCCATGTCACTCCTCCATGTCAATACACAAACTCACTCCTCATGTCACTCCTCCATGTCGCTCCCTCATGTTGCTCCTCCTTGTCACTCCTCCATGTCACTCATCCATGTCCCTCCGCCATGTCACTCCACCATATTAATCTTCCTTGGTTATCCGCCCTGTCACTTCTCCATGGCTCTCTTCCATGTCTCTCGTTCACGTCATTCCTCTATGTCACTCCTCTATGTCACTCCTCCATGTCACTTCTCCATGTCGCTTCTCCATGTTGCTCCTCCATGTCACTCCTCCATGTCCATCCTCCATTTCACTACTCCACAACAATCCTCTATGTCACTCCTCCATGCCACTCCACCACGTCACTCCTCCATGTTGCTCCTCCATGTCACTCCTTCATGTCACTCATCCATGTCCCTCCGCATGTCACTCCACCATATCAATCTTCCTTGGTGATCTGCCCTGTCACTTCTCCATGTCACTCTTCCATGTCTCTCCTCCACGTCATTCCTCTATGTCACTCCTCCATGTCACTCCTCCATGTCACTCCTCCATGTCTCTCCTCCATGTTGCTCTAACAACTCACTCCTCCATGTCACTCCACCATTTAACTCGTCCATGTCACTCCTCCAGGTCACTCCTTCTGGTCGCTACTCAAAGTCACTCCTCCATGTAACTACACCAACTCACTCCTCAATGTCACTCCTCCATGTCACTACTTCATGTCACTCCTCCATGTCACAACACAAACTCATCCCTCCTTGTCACTCCTCCATGTCGCTATTCCATTACATTTCTCCATGTCGCTGCACAAACTCACTCTTCCATGTCACTCCTCTATTTCACTCCACCACGTCACTCCTCTACGTCACTCCTCATGTCACTCCTCCATGTCTATACACCAACAAAAACCTCTTTGTCCATCCTCCATGTCACTACTCCATATCAATCCTTCATGTCGCTCCTCCGTGTTGCTCCTCCATGTCACTACTCCATGTTGCTACACCAACTCACTCCTCCATGTCTCTCCTCCATGTCACTATAACAACTCACTCCTCCAGTTCACTCCTCCATGTCGCTACTCAAAGTAACTCCTCCATGTCACTACACCAACTCACTCCTCTATATCACTCCTCCATGCCACTCCACCATGTCACTCCTCCATGTTGCTCCTCCATGTCACTCCTTCATGTCACTCATCCATGTCCCTCCGCCATGTCACTCCACCATATCAATCTTCCTTGGTGATCTGCCCTGTCACTTCTCCATGTCACTCTTCCATGTCTCTCCTCCACGTCATTCCTCTATGTCACTCCTCCATGTCACTCCTCCATGTCACTCCTCCATGTCTCTCCTCCATGTTGCTCTAACAACTCACTCCTCCATGTCACTCCACCATTTAACTCGTCCATGTCACTCCTCCAGGTCACTCCTTCTGGTCGCTACTCAAAGTCACTCCTCCATGTAACTACACCAACTCACTCCTCAATGTCACTCCTCCATGTCACTACTTCATGTCACTCCTCCGTGTCACTACACAAACTCAACCCTCCTTATCACTCCTCCATGTGACTCATCCATGTCATTCCTCCATGTCACTCCTTTATGTCACTCCTCCAGGTCACTCCTCCATGTCACTCCTCCAGGTCACTCCTCCATGTCACTCATCCATGTCATTCCTCCATGTCACTCCTCCATGTCACTCCTCCAGGTCACTCCTCCATGTTGCTACTCAAAGTTACTCCTCCATGTCACTACTTCATGTTACTCCTCCATGTCGCTACTCCATGTGACTCCTCCATGTCGCTCCACCAACTCGCTCCTGCATGTTGCTCTTCCATGTCACTCCTCCATGTAACTCATCTATGTCCCTCCGCCATGTCACTACACCAACTCAATCCTTCTTGTCAGACCTCCATGTCACTCATCCATGTCACTTCTATATGTCTTCCATGTCACTCCTCTATGTCACTCCTCCATGTCACACCTCAATGTCACTCCTCTATGTCGTTATTCCATGTCACTCCTCCCTGTCGCAACACCAACTCAACCCTCCTTGTAACTCCTCCATGTTGTTTCTCCATGTTGGTCTTCCATGTCACTCCTCCATGTCAATCATCCATGTCACTCCGCCATGTCACTCCAATATATCATTCTTCCTTGCTGATCCGCCCTGTCACTTCTCCAAGTCTCTCCTCCACGTCACTCCTCTATTTCACTTTTCCATGTCACTCCTCCATGTCACTCCTCCATGTCGCTATACCAACTCACTCCTCAATGTGACTCCTCCATTTCACTACTTCATGTAACTCCTCCATGTCGCTACACAAACTCAATCCTCCTTTACACTCTTTCATGTTTCTCCTCATAGTCGTTACTCCATGTGACTCCTCCATGTCACTCCACCAACTCCTTCCTCCATGTTACTCCTCCATGTAACTCCTCCATTTAGCTACTCCATGTAAATCCTCCATGTCGCTACACAAACTCACTCCTCATGTAACTCCTCCAGGTCACTCATCCATGTCACTCCTCTATGTCACTCCTACATGTCACTCCTCTATGTCACTCCTCCATGTCACTCCTCCATGTAACTCCTCCATATAGCTAATCCATGTCACTCCTCCATGTCAATACACAAACTCACTCCTCATGTCACTCCTCCATGTCGCTCCTCCATGTTGCTCCTCCTTGTCACTCCTCCATGTCACTCATCCATGTCCCTCCGCCATGTCACTCCACCATATTAATCTTCCTTGGTTATCCGCCCTGTCACTTCTCCATGTCTCTCTTCCATGTCTCTCATTCACGTCATTCCTCTATGTCACTCCTCTATGTCACTCCTCCATGTCACTTCTCCATATCGCTTCTCCATGTTGCTCCTCCATGTCACTCCTCCATGTCACTCATCCATGTCATTCATCCATGTCCCTCCGCCATGTCACTCCAATATATCAATCTCCTTGCTGATCCACCCTGTCACTTCTCCATGTCACTCCTTCATGTCTCTCCTCCATGACACTCCTCCATGTCGCTCCTCCGTGTTGCTCCTCCAAGTCACTCCTCCATGTAACTCCTCCATGTAGTTACTCCATGTCACTCCTCCATGTCCATGCTCCATTTCACTACTCCATGTTACTCCTCCAAGTCGCTCCTCCGTGTTGCTCCTCCTTGTCACTCCTCCAAGTCACTCACCCATGTCCCTCCACGATGTCACTCCACCATATAAACCCTCCTTCCTGATAAAACCTGTCACTTCTTCAAGTCACTCCTCCATGTCACTACTCCATGTCACTCCTCCATGTCGCTCCTCCGTGTTGCTCCTACTTGTTGCTCCTCCTTGTCACTCCTCAAGTCACTCACCCATGTCCCTCCACGATGTCACACCACCATATCAACCCTCCTTCCTGATCAACCCTGTCACTTCTCCAAGTCACTCCTCCATGTCCATCCTCCATGTCTCTACTCCACATCAATCCTCTATGTCACTCCTCTATATCACTCCTCCATGTCACTCCTCCATGACGCTATTCCATGTGACTCCTCCATGTCGCTCCACCAACTCCTTCCTCCATGTTACTCCTCCTTGTCACTTCTCCATGTTAATCCTTTATGTCACTCCTCCAAGTTACTCCTCCATGTCGCTCGTCCATGTTGCTCCTCCATGTCACTCCTCCATGTCGCTACACAAACTCAATCCACCTTTACACTCTTTCATGTCACTCCTCCATATCGCTCCTCCGTGTCCCTCGTCCATGTCACTCCTCCATGTCATTCGTCCATGTCACTCCTCCATGTATCTCATCCATGTCGCTACTCTATGTCACTCCTCCATGTCACCCCTCCATGTCACTCCTCTATGTCGCTACACAAACTCACTCCTGAATGTCACTCCTCCATGTCACTACTTCTTGTCAATCCTTCATGTCACTCATCCATGTCACTCATCCACATCAATCCTCTATGTCACTCCTCCATTTAACTCCTCCATGTCGCGATTCCATGTGACTCCTCCATGTCGCTCCACCAACTCCTTCCTCCATGTTACTCCTCCATGTCACTCCTCCATGTCAATCCTTTATGTCACTCTTCCAAGTTACTCCTCCATGTCATTCCACTAATTCAGTCCTTCATGTCACTCCTCCAGGTCACTCCTCCATGTCGCTACTCAAAGTCACTCCTCCATGTCACTACACCAACTCACTCCTCAATGTCACTCCTCCATGTCACTACTTCATTTCACTCCTCCATGTCGCTACTCCATGTGACTCCTCCATGTCGCTCCACCAACTCACTCCTCCACGTCGCTCCTCCAAGTTGCTCTTCCATGTCACTCCTCCATGTAACTCATCTATGTCACTCCTCCATGTCACTCCTCCATGTTCCTCTTCCATGTCACTCCTCCACATCACTCCTCTATGTCACTCCTCCATGTCACTCCTCCATGTCGCTACTCCATGTCACTCCTCCATGTCGCTACACCAACTCAACCCTCCTTGTAACTCCTCCATGTCACTACTCAATGTCACTACACCAACTCAATCCTTCTTGTCACTCCTCCATGTCACTCATCCATGTCACTTCTATATGTCTTCCATATCACTCCTCCAAGTTGCTCCTCCATGTTGCTCGTCCATGTCACTCCTCCAAGTCACTCACCCATGTCCCTCCACGATGTCACTTTACCATATCAAACATCCTTCCTGATCAACCCTGTCACTTCTCCAAGTCACTCCTCCATGTCCCTCCTCCATGTCACTACTCCATGTCACTCCTCCATGTCGCTCCTCCGTGTTGCTCCTCCACATTAATCCTCTATGTCATTCCTCCATGTTGCTCCTCCAAGTCACTCCTCCATGTCACTCCTCCATGTAACTCCTCCATGTAGCTACTCCATGTCACTCCTCCATGTCACTCCTCCATGTCGCTACAACAACTCATTCCTCATGTCACTCCTCTATGTCGCTCCTTCGTGTTTCTCCTCCAAGTCACTCCTACATGTAACTCCTCCATTTTGCTATTCCATGTCAGTCCTCCATGTCGCTACAACAACTCACTCCTCTACGTCACTCCTCATGTCACTCCTCCATGTCATTCCTCCATGTCACTCCTTTATGTCACTCCTCCAAGTCACTCCTCCATGTCACTTTCATACGTCTTCCATGTCACTCCTCCATGTCCCTCCTCCATGTCGCTCCTCCGTGTTGCTCCTCCAAGTCACTCCTCCATGTCATTCCTCCTTGTCACTCTTCCATGTCGCTCCTCCATGTCACTTCTCCAAGTCTTCAATATCATGTCTCTCATCCGTGTAGCTCAACATTGTCAATCCTCCATATCACTCCTCCATGTCACTACACCAACTCCATCCTCCTTGTCACTCCTCCATGTCACTCATCCATGTCACTCCTCCAAATCACTCCTCCATGTCACTTTCATACGTCTTCCATGTCACTCCTCCATGTCCCTCCTCCATGTCGCTCCTCCGTGTTGCTCCTCCAAGTCACTCCTCCATGTAACTCCTCCATGTAGCTACTTTATGTCACTCCTCCATGTCGCTACACAAACTCACTCCTCATGTCACTCCTCCATGTCACTCCTCCATGTCACTCCTCCAAGTCACTCACCCATGTCCCTCTGCGATGTCACTCCACCATATCAACCCTCCTTGGTGATCTGCCCTGTCACTTCTCCATGTCACTCTTCCATGTCTCTCCTCCACGTCACTCCTCTATGTCACTCCTCCATGTCACTCCTCCATGTCACTCATCCATGTCACTCCTCCATGTAACACCTACATGTAGCTACTCCTTGTCACTCCTCCATGTCACTCCTCTATGTCGCTCTAACAACTCACTCCTCCATGTCACTCCACCATTTCACTCCTCCATGTAACTCCTCCAGGTCACTCCTCCATGTCTCTCCTTTATGTCACTCCTCTAAGTCACTCACCCATGTCCCTCCGCGATGTCACTCCACCATATCAACTCTCCTTCCTGATCAACCCTGTCACTCCTCCAAGTCACTCCTCAATGTCCTTCCTCCATGTCACTACTCCATGTCACTCCTCCATGTCGCTCCTCCGTGATGCTCCTCCACATCAATCCTCTATGTCACTCCTCCATGTCACTCCTCCATGTCACTATTCCATGCCAGTCCTCGATGTCGCTACACCAACTAACTCTTCCATTTCACTCCTCCATGTCGCTTCTCCATGTCAGTCCTCCATGTCATTCCTCTATGTCACTTCTATATGTGTTCCATGTCACTCCTCCATGTCGCTCCTCCATGTCACTCCTCCATATCACTACACTAACTCACTCCTCATGTCACTACTCCATGTCACTCCTCCATGTCGCTACACCAACTCAAACTTCCTTGTCACTCCTCCATGTTGCTCCTCCATGTTGGTCCTCCATGTCAATCATCCATGTCCCTCTTCCATGTCACTCCAATATATCATTCTTCTTTGCTGATCCGCCCTGTCACTTCTCCATGTCACTCCTCAATGTCTCTCCTCCACGTCACTCCTCTATTTAACTACTCCATGTCACTCCTCCATGTCACTCCTCCATGTCGCTATACCAACTCACTCCTCCATGTCATTCCTCCATGTCGCTACTCCATGTCACTCCTCCATGTCGCTACACCATGTCACCTCTATTTGTCTTTCATGTCACTCCTCCATGTCCATCCTCCACGTCACTCCTCTATGTCACTCCTCCATGTCAGTCCTCCATGTCACTTCTCCATGTCTCTCCTCCACGTCACTCGTCTATGTCCCTCCGCCATGTCACTACAACAACTCAATCCTTCTTGTCAGACCTCCATGTCACTCATCCATATCACTTCTGTATGTCTTCCATGTCACTCCTCCATGTCCCTCCTCCATGTTACTCCTCCACGTCACTCCTATGTCACTCCTCCATGTCACACCTTCATGTCACTCCTCCATGTCGTTATTCCATGTCACTCCTCCATGTCGCAACACCAACTCAACCCTCCTTGTAACTCCTCATGTTACTCATCCATGTCATTCCTCCATGTCACTCGTTTAAGTCACTCCTCTTATTCATTCCTCCATGTCACCTCTATATGTCTTCCATGTCACTCCTCCATGTCCATCCTCCATGTCACTACTCCATGTCACTCCTCCATGTTTCTCCTCCTTGTTGCTCCTCCATGTTACTCCTCCATGTCACTACTCCATGTCAGTCCTCCATGTCGCTCCTTGGTGTTGCTCCTCCACATCAATCCTCTATTTCACTAATCCATGTCACTCCTCCATGTCGCTACTCTATGTCACTCCTCCATGTCACTCCTCCATGTCACTCCTCCATTTCACTCCTCCATGTCACTCCTCCTAGTCACTCATCCATGTCGCTACTCAAAGTCACTCCTCCATGTTACTACACAAACTCACTCCTCAATGTCACTCCTCCATGTCACTCCTCCATTTCTCTCCTCCATGTCGCTCCTCCATGTTGCTCCTCCAATTCAGTCCTCCATGACACTCCTCCATGTCGCTCCTCCGTGTTGCTCCTCCAAGTCACTCCTCCATGTAACTCCTCCATGTAGCTACTCCATGTCACTCCTCCATGTCTCTCCTCCACGTCACTCCTCTATGTCACTTCTCCATGTCACTCCTCCATGACACTCCTCCATGTCGCTCCTCCGTGTTGCTCCTCCAAGTCACTCCTCCATGTAACTCCTCCATGTAGCTACTCCATGTCACTCCTCCATGTCCATGCTCCATGTCACTACTCCATGTCACTCCTCCAAGTCGCTCTTCCGTGTTGCTCCTCCTTGTCACTCCTCCAAGTCACTCACCCATGTCCCTCCACGATGTTACTCCACCATATAAACCCTCCTTCCTGATCAACCCTGTCACTTCTCCAAGTCACTCCTCCATGTCCATCCTCCATGTCAATACTCCACATCAATCCTTCATGTCACTCCTCCATATCACTCCTCCATGTCACTCCTCCATGTCGCTATTCCATCTGACTCCTCCATGTCGCTCCACCAACTCCTTCCTCCATGTTACTCCTCCATGTCACTCCTCCATGTCAATCCTTTATGTCACTCCTCCAAGTTACTCCTCCATGTCGCTCCTCCATGTTGCTCCTCCATGTCACTCCTCCATGTCGCTACACAAACTCAATCCTCCTTTACACTCTTTCATGTCACTCTTCCATATCGCTCCTCCATGTCCCTCCTCCATGTCACTCCTCCATGTCATTCCTCCATGTCAATCCTCCATGTATCTCATCCATGTCGCTACTCTATGTCACTCCTCCATGTCACCCCTCCATGTCACTACTCCATGTCGCTACACAAACTCACTCCTCAATGTCACTACACCAACTCACTCCTCAATGTCACTCCTCCATGTCACTACTTCATTTCACTCCTCCATGTCGCTACTCCATGTGACTCCTCCATGTCGCTCCACCAACTCATTCCTCCACGTCGCTCCTCCATGTTGCTCTTCCATGTCACTCCTCCATGTAACTCATCTATGTCACTCCTCCATGTCACTCCTCCATGTTCCTCCTCCATGTCACTCCTCCACATCACTCCTCTATGTCACTCCTCCTTGTCACTACACCAACTCAACCCTCCTTGTAACTCCTCCATGTCACTATTCTATGTCACTACACCAACTCAATCCTTCTTGTCACTCCTCCATGTCACTAATCCATGTCACTTCTATATGTCTTCCATGTCACTCCTCCAAGTTGCTCCTCCGTGTCACTCCTCCATGTCGCTCCTCCGTGTTGCTCCTCCACATCAATCCTCTATGTCACTCCTCCATGTCCCTCCTCCATGTCACTACTCCATGTCACTCTTCCATGTCGCTCCTCCGTGTTGCTCTTTCAAGTCACTCCTCCATGTAACTCCTCCATGTAGCTACTCCATGTCACTCCTCCATGTCACTCCTCCATGTCACTCCTCCAAGTCACTCATCCATGTCCCTCCGCCATGTCACTCCACCATATCAACCCTCCTTCCTGATCAACCCTGTCACTTCTCCAAGTCACTCCTCCATGTCCCTCCTCCATGTAGCTACTCCATGTCACTCCTCCATGTCACTCCTCCATGTCATTCCTCCAAGTCACTCCTCCAAGTCACTCCTCCATGTCCCTCCTCCATCTGACTACTCCATGTCACTCCTCCATGTCGCTCCTCCGTGTTACTCCTTCATGTCACTCCACCAATTCACTCCTCCATGTCACTCTTCCAGGTCACTCCTCCATGTCGCTACTCAAAGTCACTCCTCCATGACACTACACCAACTCACGCCTCAATGTCACTCCTCCATGTCACTACTTCATGTCACTCCTCCATGTCACTCCTTTATGTCACTCCTCCAAGTTACTCCTCCATGTCGCTCCTCCATGTTGCTCCTCCATGTCACTCCTCCATGTCACTCCTCCATGTCACTCCTCTAGGTCACTCCTCCATGTCACTCCTCCATGTCGCTACAACAACTCATTCCTCATGTCACTCCTCCATGTCGCTCCTCCGTGTTTCTCCTCCAAGTCACTCCTCCATGTAACTCCTCCATGTAGCTACTCCATGTCACTCCTCCATGTCGCTCCTCCGTGTTGCTCCTCCACATCAATCCTCTATGTCACTCCTCCATGTCACTCCTCCATATCACTTCTCCATTTTGCTATTTCATGTCAGTCCTCCATGTCGCTACACCAACTCTCTCTTCTACGTCACTCCTCATGTCACTCCTCCATGTCAATACACCAACACAAAGCTCTTTGTCCATCCTCCATGTCACTACTCCGTGTCACTCCTCCATGTCGCTCCTCCGTGTTGCTCCTCCAAGTCACTCCTCCATATCCCTCCTTTATGTCATTCCACCAACTCACTCCTCCATGTTGCTCCTCCATGTCACTCATCCAAGTCACTCCGCCATGTCAATCCAACATAACAATCCTCCGTACTGATATTCCCTGTCACTTATCCATGTCACTCATCCATGTCATTCCTCCATGTCACTCCTTTATGTCACTCCTCCATGTCCCTCCTCCATGTCGCTCCTCCGTGTTGCTCATTCAAGTCACTCCTCCATGTCTCTCCTTTATGTCACTCCTCCAAGTTACTCCTCCATGTCACTCCTCCATTTACCTATTCCATGTCACTCCTCCATGTCGCGACACAAACTCACTCCTCATGTCACTCCTCCAGGTCACTCATCCATGTCACTCCTCTATGTCACTCCTCCATGTCGCTCCTCCATGTCCCTCCGCCATGTCACTCCACCATATCAATCTTCATTGGTTATCCGCCCTGTCACTTCTCCATGTCTCTCTTCCATGTCTCTCGTCCATGTCGCTATACCAACTCACTCCTCCATGTCATTCCTCCATGTCACTCCTCCAGGTCACTACTTCATGTAACTCCTCCATGTCGCTACACAAACTCAATCCTCCTTTACACTCTTTCATGTTTCTCCTCATAGTCGCTACTCCATGTCACTCCTCCATGTCACTCCACCAACTCCTTCCTCCATGTTACTCCTCCATGTCACTCCTCCATGTCTCTCCTTTATGTCACTCCTCCAAGTTATTCCTCCATGTCACTCCTCCATTTAGCTACTCCATGTCACTCCTCCATGTCGCTACACAAACTCACTCCTCATGTCACTCCTACAGGTCACTCATCCATGTCACTCCTCTATGTCACTCCTCCATGTTACTCCTCTATGTAACTCCTCCATGTCACTCCTCCATGTAACTCCTCCATGTCGCTATTCCATGTCAGTCCTCCATGTCGCTACACAAACTCACTCTTCCATGTCACTCCTCCATTTCACTCCACCAAGTCACTCCTCTACGTCACTCCTCATGTCACTCCTCCATGTCAATACTCCATGTCACTCCTCCATGTCGCTCCTCCGTGTTGCTCCTCCAAGTCAATCCTCCCTGTCTCTCCTTTATGTATCTCATCTATGTCCCTCCGCCATGTCACTACAACAACTCAATGCTCCTTGTCACTCCTCCATGTTACTCATCCATGTCGCTATTCCATGTCACTCCTCCATGTTGCCACACCAACTCACTCTTCCATGTCACTCCTCCATTTCACGCCACCACGTCACTCCTCTACATCGCTCCTCATATCACTCATCCATGTCATTCCTCCATGTCACTCCTTTATGTCACTCATCCAATTCACTTCTCCATGTCACCTCCATATGTCTTCCATGTCACTCCTCCATGTCCATCCTCCATGTCACAACTCGATGTCAATCCTCCATGTCGCTCCTCTGTGTTGGTCCTCCATGTCACTCGTCCATGTCACTCCTCCAAGTCAATCCTCCATGTCACTACTCCATGTCACTCCTTTTTTGTCACTCCTCCAAGTTACTCCTAAATGTCGCTACTCCATGTGACTTCTCCATGTTGCTCCACCAACTCACTCCTCCATGTTGCTCCTCCATGTTGCTCCTCCAATTCACTCCTCCATGTCACATCTATATGTCTTCCATGTCTCTCCTACTTGTCCATCCTCCATGTCACTACTCCATGTCACTCCTCCATGTCGCTCCTCCGTGTTGCTCCTCCATGTCACTTCTCAAAGTCACTCACCCATGTCCCTCCACGATGTCACTCCACCATATAAAGCCTCCTTCCTGATCAACCCTGTCAATTCTCCAAGTCACTCCTCCATGTCCTTCCTCCATGTCACTACTCCATGTCACTCCTCCATGTCGCTCCTGGGTGTTGCTCCTCCACATCAATCCTCTATGTCACTCCTCCATGTCACTGCTCCATGTCGCTATTCCATGTCAGTAATCCATGTCGCTACATCAACTCACTCTTTTATGTTACTAATCCATGTCGCTACTCCATGTGACTCCTCCATGTCACTCCACCAACTCCTTCCTCCATGTTAGTCCTCCATGTGACTCCTCCATGTCACTCCTTTATGTCACTCCTCCGAGTTACTCTCCCATGTCGCTCCTCCATGTTGCTCCTCCAAGTCACTCCTCCATGTCACTTTTATATGTCTTCCCCGTCACTCCTCCATGTCCATCCTCCATGTCACTACTCCATGTCACTCCTCCATGTCGCTCCTCCATGTCGCTCCTCCGTGTTGCTCCTCCAAGTCACTCCTCCATGTAACTCCTCCATGTAGCTACTCCATGTCACTCCTCCATGTCGCAACTCAAAGTCACTCCTACATGTCACTACTTCATGTCACTCCTCCATGTCGCTACACAAACTCAATCCTCCTATAGACTCTTTCATGTCACTCTTCCATATCGCTCCTCCATGTCAATCCTCCATGTCACTACTCCATGTCACTCCTTTTTTTTCACTCCTCCAAGTTACTCCTAAATGTCGCTACTCCATGTGACTTCTCCATGTTGCTCCTCCAATTCACTCCTCCATGTCACCTCTATATGTCTTCCATGTCTCTCCTACTTGTCCATCCTCCATGTCACTACTCCATGTCACTCCTCCATGTCGCTCCTCCGTGTTGCTCCTCCATGTCACTTCTCAAAGTCACTCACCCATGTCCCTCCACGATGTCACTCCACCATATAAACCCTCCTTCCTGATCAACCCTGTCAATTCTCCAAGTCACTCCTCCATGTCCTTCCTCCATGTCACTACTCCATGTCACTCCTCCATGTCGCTCCTCCGTGTTGCTCCTCCACATCAATCCTCTATGTCACTCATCCATGTCACTCCTCCATGTCACTCCTCCATATCGCTATTCCATGTCAGTAATCCATGTCGCTACATCAACTCACTCTTTCATGTTACTAATCCAAGTCGCTACTTCATGTGACTCCTCCATGTCACTCCACCAACTCCTTCCTCCATGTTAGTCCTCCATGTGACTCCTCCATGTCACTCCTTTATGTCACTCCTCCGAGTTACTCTCCCATGTCGCTCCTCCATGTTGCTCCTCCAAGTCACTCCTCCATGTCACTCATCCATGTCACTTCTATATGTCTTCCATGTCACTCCTCCATGTTCATCCTCCATGTCACTCCTCCACATCACTCCTCTATGTCACTCCTCCATGTCACACCTCCATGTCACTCCTCCATGTCGCTACACCAACTCATTCCTCGTGTCACTCCTCCATGTCGCTACTCCATGTCACTCCTCCATGTCGCTACACCAACTCAACCCTCCTTGTAATTCCTCCATGTCACTCATCCATGTCACTCATCCATGTCACTCCTCCATGTCACTCCTCCAAGTCACTCACCCATGTCCCTCCGCGAAGTCAATCCACCATATCAACCCTCCTTGGTGATCCGCCCTGTCACTTCTCCATGTCACTCCTCCATATCTCTCCTCCACGTCACTCCTCATGTCACTCCTCCGTGTCGCTACTCCATGTCACTCCTCCATGTCATTCCTCCAAGTCACTCACCCATGTCCCTCCACGATGTCACTCCACCATATCAACCCTCCTTCCTGATCAACCCTGTCACTTCCCCAAGTCACTCCTCATGTCCTTCCTCCATGTCACTACTCCATGTCACTCCTCCATGTCGCTCCCCCGTGTTGCTCCTCCACATCAATCCTCTATGTCCCTCCTCCATGTCACTCCTCCATGTCGCTCCTCCGTGTTGCTCCTCCACATCAATCCTCTATGTCACTCCTCCATGTCACTCCTCCATGTCACAACACCAACTCACACTTCCATGTCACTCCTCCATGTCACTACTTCATGTCACTCCTCCATGTCGCTACTCCATGTCACTCCTCCATTTCGCTACACTAACTCACTCCTCATGTCACTACTCCATGTAGCTACTCCATGTCACTCCTCCATGTTGCTACAACAACTCAATCCTCCTTGTCACTCCTCCATGTTACTCCACCATGTTGCTCTTCCTTGTCACTCCTCCATGTCAATCCTCCTTGTCACTTCTCCATGTCACTCCTCCAAGTCTCTCCTCCACGTCACTCCTCTATTTCACTTTTCCATGTCACTCCTCCAGGTCACTCCTCCATGTCGCTACTCCAAGTCACTCCTGCATGTCACTACACCAACTCACTCCTCAATGTGACTCCTCCATGTCACTACTTCATGTAACTCCTCCATGTCGAAATACAAACTCAATCCTCCTTTACACTCTTTCATGTTTCTCCTCAGAGTCGTTACTCCATGTGACTCCTCCATGTCACTCCACCAACTCCTTCCTCCATGTTACTCCTCCATGTAAATCCTCCATTTAGCTACTCCATGTCACTCCACCATGTCACTACACAAACTCACTCCTCATGTCACTCCTCCAGGTCACTCATCCATGTCACTCCTCTATGTCACTCCTACATGTCACTCCTCTATGTCACTCCTCCATGTCACTCCTCCATGTAACTCCTCCATGTAGCTAATCCATGTCACTCCTCCATGTCGCTACACAAACTCACTCCTCATGTCACTCCTCCATGTCGCTCCTCCATGTTGCTCCTCCATGTAACTCCTCCATGTCACTCATCCATGTCCCTCCGCCATGTCACTCCACCATATCAATCTTCCTTGGTTATCCGCCCTGTCACTTCTCCATGTCTCTCTTCCATGTCTCTCGTCCACGTCATTCCTCTATGTCACTCCTCTATGTCACTCCTCCATGTCACTTCTCCATGTCGCTTCTCCATGTTGCTCCTCCATGTCACTCCTCCATGTCACTCATCCATGTCATTCATCCATGTCCCTCTGCCATATCACTCCAATATATCAATCTTCCTTGCTGATCCGCTCTGTCACTTCTCCATGTCACTCCTTCATGTCTCTCCTCCAAATCGCTCTTCCGTGTTGCTCCTCCTTGTCACTCCTCCAAGTCACTCACCCATGTCCCTCCACGATGTCACTCCACCATATAAACCCTCCTTTCTGATCAACCCTGTCACTTCTCCAAGTCACTCCTCCATGTTGCTACTCCATGTCACTCTTCCATGTCGCTCCTCCGTGTTGCTCATCCTTGTTGCTCCTCCTTGTCACTCCTCCAAGTCACTCACCCATGTCCCTCCACGATGTCACACCACCATATCAACTCTCCTTCCTGATCAACCCTGTCACTTCTCCAAGTCACTCCTCCATGTCCATCCTCCATGTCACTACTCCACATCAATCCTCTATGTCACTCCTCTATATCACTCCTCCATGTCACTCCTCCATGTCGCTATTCCATGTGACTCCTCCATGTCGCTCCACCAACTCCTTCTTCCATGTTACTCCTCCATGTCACTCCTCCATGTCAATCCTTTATGTCACTCCTCCAAGTTACTCCTCCATGTCGCTCCTCCATGTTGCTCCTCCATGTCACTCCTCCATGTCGCTACACAAACTCAATCCTCCTTTACACTCTTTCATGTCACTCCTCCATATCGCTCCTCCATGTCCCTCCTCCATGTGACTCCTCCATGTCATTCCTCCATGTCACTCCTCCATGTATCTCATCCATGTCGCTATTCCATGTGACTCCTCCATGTCGCTCTACCAACTCCTTCCTCCATGTTACTCCTCCATGTCACTCCTCCATGTCAATCCTTTATATCACTCCTCCAAGTTACTCCTCCATGTCATTCCACCAATTCACTCCTACATGTCAATCTTCCAGGTCACTCCTCCATGTCGCTAATCAAAGTCACTCCTCCATGTCACTACACCAACTCACTCCTCAATGTCACTCCTCCATGTCACTACTTCATTTCACTCCTCCATGTCGCTACTCCATGTGACTCCTCCATGTCGCTCCACTAACTCACTCCTCCACGTCGCTCCTCCATGTTGCTCTTCCATGTCACTCCTCCATGTAACTCATCTATGTCACTCCTCCATGTCACTCATCCATGTTCCTCCTCCATGTCACTCCTCCACATCACTCCTCTATGTCACTCCTCCATGTCACTACACCAACTCAATCCTTCTTGTCACTCCTCCATGTCACTCATTCATGTCACTTCTATATGTGTTCCATGTCACTCCTCCATGTTCCTTCTCCATGTCACTCCTCCACATCACTCCTCTATGTCACTCCTCCATGTCACTCCTCCATGTCGCTACTCCATGTCACTCCTCCATGTCGCTACACCAACTCAACCCTCCTTGTAACTCCTACATGTTACTATTCTATGTCACTACACCAACTCAATCCTTCTTGTCACTCCTCCATGTCTCTCATCCATGTCACTTCTATATGTCTTCCATGTCACTCCTCCAAGTTACTCCTCCGTGTTGCTCGTCCATGTCACTCCTCCAAGTCACTCCTCCATGTCCCTCCACGATGTCACTCCACCATATCAAACCTCCTTCCTGATCAACCCTGTCACTTCTCCAAGTCACTCCTCCATGTCCCTCCTCCATGTCAATCCTTTATGTCACTCCTCCAAGTTACTCCTCCATAACGCTCCTCCATGTTGCTCCTCCATGTCACTCCTCCATGTCGCTACACAAATTCAATCCTCCTTTACACTCTTTCATGTCACTCCTCCATATCGCTCCTCCATGTCCCTCCTCCATGTCACTACTCCATGTCACTCCTCCATGTCGCTCCTCCGTGTTGCTCTTCCAAGTCACTCCTCCATGTAACTCCTCCATGTACCTACTCCATGTCACTCCTCCATGTCACTCCTCCATGTCACTCCTCCAAGTCATTCATCCATGTCCCTCCGCCATGTAACTCCACCATATCAACCCTCCTTCCTGATCAACCCTGTCACTTCTCCAAGTCATTCTTCCATGTCCCTCCTCCATGTCACTACTCCATGTCACTCCTCCATGTCGCTCCTCCGTGTTACTCTTCCAAGTCACTCCTCCATGTAACTCCTCCATGTAGCTACTCCATGTCACTCCTCCATATCACTCCTCCAGGTCATTCCTCCATGTCCCTCCTCCATCTGACTACTCCATGTCACTCCTCCATGTCGCTCCTCCGTGTTACTACTTCATGTCACTCCACCAATTCACTCCTCCATGTCACTCTTCCAGGTCACTCCTCCATGTCGCTACTCAAAGTCACTCCTCCATGTCACTACACCAACTCACTCCTCAATATCACTCCTCCATGTCACTACTTCATGTCACTCCTCCATGTCACTCCTTTATGTCACTCCTCCAAGTTACTCCTCTATGTCGCTCCTCCATGTTGCTCCTCCATGTTACTCCTCCATGTCACTCCTCCATGTCACTCCTCTAGGTCACTCCTCCATATCACTCCTCCATGTAACTCCTCCATGTAGCTACTCCATGTCACTCCTCCATGTCGCTACAACAACTCATTCCTCATGTCACTCCTCCATGTCGCTCCTCCGTGTTTCTCCTCCAAGTCACTCCTCCATGTAACTCCTCCATGTAGCTACTCCATGTCACTCCTCCATGTCGCTCCTCTGTGTTGCTCCTCCACATCAATCCTCTATGTCACCCCTCCATGTCACTCCTCCATGTCACTCATCCATTTTGCTATTCCATGTCAGTCCTCCATGTCGCTACACCAACTCACTCTTCTACGTCACTCCTCATGTCACTCCTCCATGTCAATACACCAACACAAAGCTCTTTGTCCATCCTCCATGTCACTACTCCTTGTCACTCCTCCATGTCGCTCCTACGTGTTGCTCCTCCAAGTCACTCCTCCATATCCCTCCTTTATGTCATTCCACCAACTCACTCCTCCATGTTGCTCCTCCATGTCACTCATCCATATCACTCATCAAAGTCACTCCGCCATGTCACTCCAACATAACAATCCTCCGTACTGATATGCCCTGTCACTTCTCCATGTCACTCCTCCATATCACTTCTATATGTCTTCCATGTCGCTACACCAACTCACTCCTCCATGTCATTCCTCCTTGTCACTCTTCCAGATCACTCCTCCATGTCACTTCTCCAAGTCTTCAATATCATGTCTCTCATCCATGTAGCTAAACATTGTCAATCCTCCATATCACTCCTCCATGTCACTACACCAACTCAATCCTCCGTGTCTCTCCTCCATGTCACTCATCCATGTCATTCCTCCATGTCACTCCTTTATTTCACTCCTCCAAGTCACTCCTCCATGTCACTTTCATACGTCTTCCATGTCACTCCTCCATGTCCCTCCTCCATGTCGCTCCTCCGTTTTGCTCATCCAAGTCACTCCTCCATGTCTCTCCTTTATGTCACTCCTCCAAGTTACTCCTCCATGTCACTCCTCCATTTAGCTACTCCATGTCACTCCTCCATGTCGCTAAACAAACTCACTCCTCATGTCACTCCTCCAGGTCACTCATCCATGTCACTCCTCTATGTCACTCCTCCATGTTACTCCTCTATGTCACTCCTCCATGTCACTCCTCCATGTAACTCCTCCATGTAGCTAATCCATGTCACTCCTCCATGTCGCTACAAAAACTCACTCCTCATGTCACTCCTCCATGTCGCTCCTCCATGTCCCTCCGCCATGTCACTCCACCATATCAACCTTCCTTGGTTATCCGCCCTGTCACTTCTCCATGTCTCTCTTCCATGTCTCTCGTCCACGTCATTCCTCTATGTCACTCCTCTATGTGACTCCTCCATGTCACTTCTCCATGTCGCTTCTCCATGTTGTTCCTCCATGTCACTCCTCCATGTCACTCATCCATGTCCCTCCGCCATGTAACTCCACCATATCAATCTTCCTTGGTTTTCCGCCCTCTCACTTCTCCATGTCACTCTTCCATGTCTCTCCTAAACGTCATTCCTCTATGTCACTACTCCATGTCACTCCTCCTTGTCACTCCTCCATGTCTCTCCTCCATGTCGCTCTAACCACTCACTCCTCAATGTCACTCCACTATTTCACTCCTCCATGTCACTCCTCCATGTCACTCCTCCATATCGCTATTCCATGACAGTCCTCCATGTCGCTACACCAACTCACTCTTCCATGTTACTCCTCCATTTCACTCCACCACGTAACTCCTCTACGTCACTCCTCATGTCACTCCTCCATGTCAATACACCAACACAAACCTCTTTGTCCATCCTCCATGTCACTACTCCATGTCACTCCTCGATGTCGCTCCTCCGTGTTGCTCCTCCATGTCACTCCTCCATGTCCCTCCTTTATGTAACTCATCTATGTCCCTCTGCCATGTCACTACACCAACTCAAACCTCCTTGTCACTCCTCCATGTTACTCCACCATGTTGCTCTTCCTTGTCACTCCTCCATGTCAATCATCCATGTCCCTCCGCCATGTCACTCCAATATATCATTTCTCCTTGCTGATCCGCCCTATCACTTCTCCATGTCACTCCTCCAAGTCTCTCCTCCACGTCACTCCTCTATTTCACTTTTCCATGTCACTCCTCCATGTCACTCCTCCATGTCGCTATACCAATTCACTCCTCCATGTCATTCCTCCATGTCACTCCTCCAGGTCACTCCTCCATGTCGCTACTCCAAGTCACTCCTCCATGTCGCAACACCAACTCACTCTTCCATGTCACTCCTCCATGTCACTACTTCATGTCACTCCTCCATGTCGCTACTCCATGTCACTCCTCCATTTCGCTACACTAACTCACTCCTCATGTCACTACTCCATGTTGCTACTCCATGTCACTCCTCCATGTCGCTACAACAACTCAATCCTCCTTGTCACTCCTCCATGTTACTCCACCATGTTGCTCTTCCTTGTCACTCCTCCATGTCAATCATCCATGTCCCTCCGCCATGTCACTCCAATATATCATTCTTCCTTGCTGATCCGCCCTGTCACTTCTCCATGTCACTCCTCCAAGTCTCTCCTCCACGTCACTCCTCTATTTCACTTTTCCATTTCACTCCTGCATGTCACTCCTCCATGTCGCTATACCAACTCACTCCTCCATGTCATTCCTCCATGTCACTCCTCCAGGTCACTCCTCCATGTCACTACACCAACTCAATCCTTCTTGTCACTCCTCCATGTCACTCATTCATGTCACTTCTATATGTGTTCCATGTCACTCCTCCATGTTCCTTCTCCATGTCACTCCTCCACATCACTCCTCTATGTCACTCCTCCATGTCACTCCTCCATGTCGCTACTCCATGTCACTCCTCCATGTCGCTACACCAACTCAACCCTCCTTGTAACTCCTACATGTTACTATTCTATGTCACTACACCAACTCAATCCTTCTTGTCACTCCTCCATGTCTCTCATCCATGTCACTTCTATATGTCTTCCATGTCACTCCTCCAAGTTACTCCTCCCTGTTGCTCGTCCATGTCACTCCTCCAAGTCACTCACCCATGTCCCTCCACGATGTCACTCCACCATATCAAACCTCCTTCCTGATCAACCCTGTCACTTCTCCAAGTCACTCCTCCATGTCCCTCCTCCATGTCAATCCTTTATGTCACTCCTCCAAGTTACTCCTCCATAACGCTCCTCCATGTTGCTCCTCCATGTCACTCCTCCATGTCGCTACACAAATTCAATCCTCCTTTACACTCTTTCATGTCACTCCTCCATATCGCTCCTCCATGTCCCTCCTCCATGTCACTACTCCATGTCACTCCTCCATGTCGCTCCTCCGTGTTACTCTTCCAAGTCACTCCTCCATGTAACTCCTCCATGTACCTACTCCATGTCACTCCTCCATGTCACTCCTCCATGTCACTCCTCCAAGTCATTCATCCATGTCCCTCCGCCATGTAACTCCACCATATCAACCCTCCTTCCTGATCAACCCTGTCACTTCTCCAAGTCATTCTTCCATGTCCCTCCTCCATGTCACTACTCCATGTCACTCCTCCATGTCGCTCCTCCGTGTTACTCTTCCAAGTCACTCCTCCATGTAACTCCTCCATGTAGCTACTCCATGTCACTCCTCCATGTCACTCCTCCAGGTCATTCCTCCATGTCCCTCCTCCATCTGACTACTCCATGTCACTCCTCCATGTCGCTCCTCCGTGTTACTACTTCATGTCACTCCACCAATTCACTCCTCCATGTCACTCTTCCAGGTCACTCCTCCATGTCGCTACTCAAAGTCACTCCTCCATGTCACTACACCAACTCACTCCTCAATATCACTCCTCCATGTCACTACTTCATGTCACTCCTCCATGTCACTCCTTTATGTCACTCCTCCAAGTTACTCCTCTATGTCGCTCCTCCATGTTGCTCCTCCATGTTACTCCTCCATGTCACTCCTCCATGTCACTCCTCTAGGTCACTCCTCCATATCACTCCTCCATGTAACTCCTCCATGTAGCTACTCCATGTCACTCCTCCATGTCGCTACAACAACTCATTCCTCATGTCACTCCTCCATGTCGCTCCTCCGTGTTTCTCCTCCAAGTCACTCCTCCATGTAACTCCTCCATGTAGCTACTCCATGTCACTCCTCCATGTCGCTCCTCTGTGTTGCTCCTCCACATCAATCCTCTATGTCACCCCTCCATGTCACTCCTCCATGTCACTCATCCATTTTGCTATTCCATGTCAGTCCTCCATGTCGCTACACCAACTCACTCTTCTACGTCACTCCTCATGTCACTCCTCCATGTCAATACACCAACACAAAGCTCTTTGTCCATCCTCCATGTCACTACTCCTTGTCACTCCTCCATGTCGCTCCTACGTGTTGCTCCTCCAAGTCACTCCTCCATATCCCTCCTTTATGTCATTCCACCAACTCACTCCTCCATGTTGCTCCTCCATGTCACTCATCCATATCACTCATCCAAGTCACTCCGCCATGTCACTCCAACATAACAATCCTCCGTACTGATATGCCCTGTCACTTCTCCATGTCACTCCTCCATATCACTTCTATATGTCTTCCATGTCGCTACACCAACTCACTCCTCCATGTCATTCCTCCTTGTCACTCTTCCAGATCACTCCTCCATGTCACTTCTCCAAGTCTTCAATATCATGTCTCTCATCCATGTAGCTAAACATTGTCAATCCTCCATATCACTCCTCCATGTCACTACACCAACTCAATCCTCCGTGTCTCTCCTCCATGTCACTCATCCACGTCATTCCTCCATGTCACTCCTTTATTTCACTCCTCCAAGTCACTCCTCCATGTCACTTTCATACGTCTTCCATGTCACTCCTCCATGTCCCTCCTCCATGTCGCTCCTCCGTTTTGCTCATCCAAGTCACTCCTCCATGTCTCTCCTTTATGTCACTCCTCCAAGTTACTCCTCCATGTCACTCCTCCATTTAGCTACTCCATGTCACTCCTCCATGTCGCTAAACAAACTCACTCCTCATGTCACTCCTCCAGGTCACTCATCCATGTCACTCCTCTATGTCACTCCTCCATGTTACTCCTCTATGTCACTCCTCCATGTCACTCCTCCATGTAACTCCTCCATGTAGCTAATCCATGTCACTCCTCCATGTCGCTACAAAAACTCACTCCTCATGTCACTCCTCCATGTCGCTCCTCCATGTCCCTCCGCCATGTCACTCCACCATATCAACCTTCCTTGGTTATCCGCCCTGTCACTTCTCCATGTCTCTCTTCCATGTCTCTCGTCCACGTCATTCCTCTATGTCACTCCTCTATGTGACTCCTCCATGTCACTTCTCCATGTCGCTTCTCCATGTTGTTCCTCCATGTCACTCCTCCATGTCACTCATCCATGTCCCTCCGCCATGTAACTCCACCATATCAATCTTCCTTGGTTTTCCGCCCTCTCACTTCTCCATGTCACTCTTCCATGTCTCTCCTAAACGTCATTCCTCTATGTCACTCCTCCATGTCACTCCTCCTTGTCACTCCTCCATGTCTCTCCTCCATGTCGCTCTAACCACTCACTCCTCAATGTCACTCCACTATTTCACTCCTCCATGTCACTCCTCCATGTCACTCCTCCATATCGCTATTCCATGACAGTCCTCCATGTCGCTACACCAACTCACTCTTCCATGTTACTCCTCCATTTCACTCCACCACGTAACTCCTCTACGTCACTCCTCATGTCACTCCTCCATGTCAATACACCAACACAAACCTCTTTGTCCATCCTCCATGTCACTACTCCATGTCACTCCTCGATGTCGCTCCTCCGTGTTGCTCCTCCATGTCACTCCTCCATGTCCCTCCTTTATGTAACTCATCTATGTCCCTCTGCCATGTCACTACACCAACTCAAACCTCCTTGTCACTCCTCCATGTTACTCCACCATGTTGCTCTTCCTTGTCACTCCTCCATGTCAATCATCCATGTCCCTCCGCCATGTCACTCCAATATATCATTTCTCCTTGCTGATCCGCCCTATCACTTCTCCATGTCACTCCTCCAAGTCTCTCCTCCACGTCACTCCTCTATTTCACTTTTCCATGTCACTCCTCCATGTCACTCCTCCATGTCGCTATACCAATTCACTCCTCCATGTCATTCCTCCATGTCACTCCTCCAGGTCACTCCTCCATGTCGCTACTCCAAGTCACTCCTCCATGTCGCAACACCAACTCACTCTTCCATGTCACTCCTCCATGTCACTACTTCATGTCACTCCTCCATGTCGCTACTCCATGTCACTCCTCCATTTCGCTACACTAACTCACTCCTCATGTCACTACTCCATGTTGCTACTCCATGTCACTCCTCCATGTCGCTACAACAACTCAATCCTCCTTGTCACTCCTCCATGTTACTCCACCATGTTGCTCTTCCTTGTCACTCCTCCATGTCAATCATCCATGTCCCTCCGCCATGTCACTCCAATATATCATTCTTCCTTGCTGATCCACCCTGTCACTTCTCCATGTCACTCCTCCAAGTCTCTCCTCCACGTCACTCCTCTATTTCACTTTTCCATGTCACTCCTGCATGTCACTCCTCCATGTCGCTATACCAACTCACTCCTCCATGTCATTCCTCCATGTCACTCCTGCATGTCACTCCTGCATGTCACTACACCAACTCACTCCTCAATGTGACTCCTCCATGTCACTACTTCATGTAACTCCTCCATGTCGATACACAAACTCAATCCTCCTTTACACTCTTTCATGTTTCTCCTCATAGTCGTTACTCCATGTTACTCCTCCATGTCACTCCACCAACTCCTTCCTCCATGTTACTCCTCCATGTAAATCCTCCATTTAGCTACTCCATGTCACTCCACCATGTCGCTACACAAACTCACTCCTCATGTCACTCCTCCAGGTCATTCATCCATGTCACTCCTCTATGTCACTCCTACATGTCACTCCTCTATGTCACTCCTCCATGTCACTCCTCCATGTTGCTCCTATATGTTGCTCCTCCATGTTACTCCTCCATGTCACTCATCCATGTCCCTCCGCCATGTCACTCCACCATATCAATCTTCCTTGCTGATCCGCTCTGTCACTTCTCCATGTCAATCCTTCATGTCTCTCCTCCACTTCACTCCTCTATGTCACTTCTCCATGTCACTCCTCCATGACACTCCTCCATGTCGCTCCTCCGTGTTGCTCCTTCAAGTCACTCTTCCATGTAATTCCTCCATGTAGCTACTCCATGTCACTCCTCCATGTCCATGCTCCATGTCACTCCTCCAAATCGCTCTTCCGTGTTGCTCCTCCTTGTCACTCCTCCAAGTCACTCACCCATGTCCCTCCACGATGTCACTCCACCATATAAACCCTCCTTCCTGATCAACCCTGTCACTTCTCCAAGTCACTCCTCCATGTCGCTACTCCATGTCACTCTTCCATGTCGCTCCTCCGTGTTGCTCCTCCTTGTTGCTCCTCCTTCTCACTCCTCCAAGTCACTCACCTATGTCCCTCCACGATGTCACACCACCATATCAACCCTCCTTCCTGATCAACCCTGTCACTTCTCCAAGTCACTCCTCCATGTCCATCCTCCATGTCACTACTCTACATCAATCCTCTATGTCACTCCTCTATATCACTCCTCCATGTCACTCCTCCATGTCGCTATTCCATGTCACTCCTCCATGTCGCTCCACCAACTCCTTCTTCCATGTTACTCCTCCATATCACTCCTCCATGTCAATCCTTTATGTCACTCCTCCAAGTTACTCCTCCATGTCGCTCCTCCATGTTGCTCCTCCATGTCAGTCCTCCATGTCGCTACACAAACTCAATCCTCCTTTACACTCTTTCATGTCACTCCTCCATATCGCTCCTCCATGTCCCTCCTCCATGTGACTCCTCCATGTCATTCTTCCATGTCACTCCTCCATGTATCTCATCCATGTCGCTATTCCATGTGACTCCTCCATGTCGCTCTACCAACTCCTTCCTCCATGTTACTCCTACATGTCACTCCTCCATGTCAATCCTTTATATCACACCTCCAAGTTACTCCTCCATGTCATTCCACCAATTCAATCCTTCATGTCCATCTTCCAGGTCACTCCTCCATGTCGCTAATCAAAGTCACTCCTCCATGTCACTACACCAACTCACTCCTCAATGTCACTCCTCCATGTCACTACTTCATTTCACTCCTCCATGTCGCTACTCCATGTGACTCCTCCATGTCGCTCCACCAACTCACCCCTCCACGTCACTCCTCCATGTTGCTCTTCCATGTCACTCCTCCATGTAACTCATCTATGTCACTCCTCCATGTCACTCATCCATTTTCCTCCTCCATGTCACTCCTCCACATCACTCCTCTATGTCACTCCTCCATGTCACTACACCAACTCAATCCTTCTTGTCACTCCTCCATGTCACTCATTCATGTCACTTCTATATGTGTTCCATGTCACTCCTCCATGTTTCTTCTCCATGTCACTCCTCCACATCACTCCTCTATGTCACTCCTCCATGTCACTCCTCCATGTCGCTACTCCATGTCACTCCTCCATGTCGCTACAACCAACTCAACCCTCCTTGTAACTCCTCCATGTTACTATTCTATGTCACTACACCAACTCAATCCTTCTTGTCACTCCTCCATGTCACTAATCCATGTCACTTATATATGTCTTCCATGTCACTCCTCCAAGTTACTCCTCCGTGTTGCTCGTCCATGTCACTCCTCCAAGTCACTCACCCATGTCCCTCCACGATGTCACTCCACCATATCAAACCTCCTTCCTGATCAACCCTGTCACTTCTCCAAGTCACTCCTCCATGTCCCTCCTCCATGTCAATCCTTTATTTCACTCCTCCAAGTTACTCCTCCATGTCGCTCCTCCATGTTGCTCCTCCATGTCACTCCTCCATGTCGCTACACAAACTCCTTCCTCCTTTACACTCTTTCATGTCACTCCTCCATATCGCTCCTCCATGTCCCTCCTCCATGTCACTCCTCCATGTCATTCCTCCATGTCACTCCTCCATGTATCTCATCCATGTCGCTACTCTATGTCACTCCTCCATGTCACCCCTCCATGTCACTCCTCTATGTCACTACACAAACTCACTCCTCAATGTCACTCCTCCATGTCACTACTTCTTGTCACTCCTTCATGTCACTCATCCATGTCACTCATCCACATCAATCCTCTATGTCACTCCTCCATGTAACTCCTCCATGTCGCTATTCCATGTGACTCCTCCATGTCGCTCCACCAACTCCTTCCTCCATGTTACTCCTCCATGTCACTCCTCCATGTCAATCCTTTATATCACTCCTCCAAGTTACTCCTCCATGTCATTCCGCCAATTCACTCCTTCATGCCAATCTTCCAGGTCACTCCTCCATGTCGCTACTCAAAGTCACTCCTCCATGTCACTACACCAACTCACTCCTCAATTTTACTCCTCCATGTCACTCCTCCATGTCACTCCTCCATGCTCCTCCTTCATGTCACTCCTCCACATCAATCCTCTATGTCACTCCTCCATGTCACTACACCAACTCAACCCTCCTTGTAACTCCTCCATGTCACTATTCTATGTCACTACACCAACTCAATCCTTCTTGTCACTCCTCAATGTCAATCATCCATGTCACTTCTATATGTCTTCCATGTCACTCCTCCAAGTTGCTCCTCCGTGTTGCTCGTCCATGTCACTCCTCCAAGTCACTCACCCATGTCCCTCCACGATGTCACTCCACCATATCAAACCTCCTTCCTGATCAACCCTGTCACTTCTCCAAGTCACAACTCCATGTCCCTCCTCCATGTCACTACTCCATGTCACTCCTCCATGTCGCTCCTCGGTGTTGCTCTTCCAAGTCACTCCTCCATGTAACTCCTCCATGTAGCTACTCCATGTCACTCCTCCATGTCACTCCTCCATGTTACTCCTCCAAGTCACTCATCCATGTCCCTCCGCCATGTCACTCCACCATATCAACCCTCCTTCCTGATCAACCCTGTCACTTCTCCAAGTCACTCCTCCATGTCACTCCTCCATGTCACTCCTCCATGTCACTCCTCCATGTCACTCCTCCAAGTCACTCCTCCATGTCCCTCCTCCATCTGACTATTCCATGTCACTCCTCCATGTCGCTCCTCCGTGTTACTCCTTCATGTCACTCCACCATGTCACTCCAATATATCATTCTTCCTTGCTGATCCGCCCTGTCACTTCTCCATGTCACTCCTCCAAGTCTCTCCTCCACGTCACTCCTCTATTTCACTTTTCCATGTCACTCTTCCAGGTCACTCCTCCATGTCGCTACTCAAAGTCACTCCTCCATGTCACTACACCAACTCACTCCTCAATGTCACTCCTCCATGTCACTACTTCATGTCACTCCTCCATGTCACTACTTTATGTCACTCCTCGAAGTTACTCCTCCATGTCGCTCCTCCATGTTGCTCCTCCATGTTACTCCTCCATGTCACTCCTCCATGTCACTCCTCTAGGTCACTCCTCCATGTCACTCCTCCATGTAACTCCTCCATGTAGCTACTCCATGTCACTCCTCCATGTCACTCCTCCATGTCGCTACAACAACTCATTCCTCATGTCACTCCTCCATGTCGCTCCTCCGTGTTTCTCCTCCAAGTCACTCCTCCATGTAACTCCTCCATGTAGCTACTCCATGTCACTCCTCCATGTCGCTCCTCCGTGTTGCTCCTCCACATCAATCCTCTATGTCACTCCTCCATGTCACTCCTCCATGTCACTCCTCCATTTTGCTATTCCATGTCAGTCCTCCATGTCGCTACACCAACTCACTCTTCTACGTCACTCCTCATGTCACTCCTCCATGTCAATACACCAACACAAAGCTCTTTGTCCATTGTCCATGTCACTACTCCGTGTCACTCCTCCATGTCGCTCCTCCGTGTTGCTCCTCCAAGTCACTCCTCCATATCCCTCCTTTATGTCATTCCACCAACTCACTCCTCCATGTTGCTCCTCCATGTCACTCATCCATATCACTCATCCAAGTCACTCCGCCATGTCACTCCAACATAACAATCCTCCGTACTGATATGCCCTTTCACTTCTCCATGTCACTCCTCCATATCACTTCTATATGTCTTCCATGTCGCTACACCAACTCACTCCTCCATGTCATTCCTCCTTGTCACTCTTCCAGATCGGTCCTCCATGTCACTTCTCCAAGTCTTCAATATCATGTCTCTCATCCGTGTAGCTAAACATTGTCAATCCTCCATATCACTCCTCCATGTCACTACACCAACTCAATCCTCCGTGTCACTCCTACATGTCACTCATCCATGTCATTCCTCCAAGTCACTCCTTCATGTCACTTTCATACGTCTTCCATGTCACTCCTCCATGTCCATCCTCCATGTCACTACTCAATGTCACTCCCCCATGTCGCTACTCCGTGTTTCTCCTCCATGTCACTCCTCCATGTCACTCATCCATGTCGCTCCGCCATGTCACTCCACCATATCAACCCTCCTTCCTGTTCAACCCTGTCACTTCTCCAAGTCACTCCTCCATGTCTGTCCTCCACATCAATCCTCTATATCACTACTCCATGTCACTCCTCCATGTCACTTCTCCATGTCTCTTCTCCGCGTCACTCCTCTATGTCACTCCTCCATGTCGCTACACCAACTCACTCATCCATGTCTCTCCTCCATGTCACTCCTACATGTCGCTACAACCAACTCAACCCCCCTTGTCACTCCTCCATGTCAATCATCCATGTCATTCCTCCATGCCACTCCATAATGTCTCTCCTCCAATTCACTCCTCCATGTCACCTCCATATGTCTTCCATGTCACTCCTCCATGTCACTACTTCTTATCACTCCTCCATGTCACTCATCCATGTCATTCTTCCATGTCACTCCCTTATGTCACTCCTCCAATTCACTCCTCCATGTCCATCCTTCATGTCACTACTCCATGTCACTCCTCCATGTCGCTCCTCCGTGTTGCTCCTCCTTGTCACTCCTCCAAGTCACTCACCCATGTCCCTCCACGATGTCACTCAACCATATCAACCCTCCTTCCTGATCAAACCCTTTCACTTCTCCAAGTCACTCTTCCATGTCCATCCTGCATGTCACTACTCCACATCAATCCTCCATGTCACTCCTCCATGTCGCTATTCCATGTGACTCCTCCATGTCGCTCCACCAACTCCTTCCTCCATGTTACTCCTCCATGTCAATCCTCCATGTCAATCCTTTATGTCACTCCTCCAAGTTACTCCTCCATGTCGCTCCTCAATGTTGCTCCTCCATGTAACTCCTCCATGTCACTCATCCATGTCACTCCTCTATGTCACGCGTCCATGTCACTCCTCCATGTAACTCCTCCATGTAGCTACTCCATGTCACTCCTCCATGTCGCTACACAAACTCACTCCTCATGTCACTCCTCCATGTCACTCCTCCATTTCACTCCTCCAAGTCACTCATCCATGTCCCTCCGCCATGTCACTCCACCATATCAACCCTCCTTCCTGATCAACCCTGTCACATCTCCAAGTCACTCCTCCATGTCCCTCCTCCATGTCACTACACCTTGTCGCTATTCCATGTCAGTCCTCGAATGTCGCTAACACCAACTCACTGTTCCATGTAACTCCTCCATGTCGCTCCTCCATGTTGTTCCTCCATGTCATTCCTCCATGTCACTCATCTATGTAACTCCGCCATGTAACTCCACCATATCAATCTTCCTTGGTGATCCGCCCTGTCACTTCTCCATGTCACTCTTCCATGTCTCTCCTCCACGTCATTCCTCTATGTCACTCCTCCATGTCTCTCCTCCATGTCAGTCCTCCGTGTCGCTCCTCCATGTTGCTCCTCCTTGTCACTCCTCCATGTCACTCATCCATGTCACTCCACCATATCAATCTTCCTTGGTTATCCACCCTGTCACTTCTCCATGTCACTCTTCCATGTTGCTCCTCCTTGTCACTCCTCCATGTCACTCATCCATGTCACTCCTCCATGTAACTCCTCCATGTCTCTCCTCCATGTCGCTATAACAACTCACTTCTCCATGTCACTCCACCATTTCACTCCTCCATGTAACTCCTCCAGTTCACTCCTCCATGTCGCTACTCAAAGTCACTCCTCCATGTCACTAAACCAACTCACTCCTCAATGTCACTCCTCCAATTCACTCCTCCATGTCACCTCTATATGTCTTCCATGTCACTCCTCTATGTCCATCCTCCATGTCACTACTCCATGTCACTCCTCCATGTTGCTCCTCCGTGTTGCTCCTCCATGTCACTCCTCCAAGTCACTCATCCATGTCCCTCCACGATGTCACTCCACCATATCAACCCTCCTTCCTGATCAACCCTGTCACTTCTCCAAGTCACTCCTCCATGTCCCTCCTCCATGTCACTACTCCATGTCACTCCTCCATGTTGCTCCTCCACATCAATCCTCTATGTCACTCCTCCATGTTGCTCCACCAAGTCACTCCTCCATGTAACTCCTACATGTAGCTACTCCATGTCACTACTCCATGTCACTCCTCCATGTCGCTCCTCTGTGTTGCTCCTCCAAATCACTCGTCCATGTACCTCCTCCATGTAACTACTCCATGTCGCTACACAAACTAACTCCTCATGTCACTCCTCCATGTCACTCCTCCATGTTATTCCTCCAAGTCACTCATCCATGTCCCTCCGCCACGTCACTCAACCATATCAACCCTCCTTCCTGATCAACCCTGTCACATCTCCAAGTCACTCCTCCATGTCCCTCCTCCATGTCACTACTCCATGTCACTCCTCCATGTCGCTCCTCCGTGTTGCTCCTCCACATCAATCCTCTATGTCACTCATCCATGTCCCTCTGCCATGTCACTCCACCCTATCAATCTTCCTTGGTGATCCGACCTGTCACTTCTCCATGTCACTCTTCCATGTCTCTTCTCCATGTCACTCCTCTATGTCACTCCTCCATTTAACTCCTCCATGTAACTCCTCCATGTCTCTCCTCAATGTCGCTCTAAAAACTCACTCCTCCATGTCACTCCACCATTTCACTCCTCCATGTCACTCCTCCAGGTTTACTCCTCCATGTCGCTACTCAAAGTCACTCCTCCATGTCACTACACCAATTCACTCCTCAATGTCACTCCTCCATGTCACTACTTCATGTCACTCCTCCATGTCACAACACAAACTCAACCCTCCTTTTTACTCCTCCATGTCGCTATTCCATGACATTCCTCCATGTCGCTACACAAACTCACTCTTCCATGTCACTCCACCATTTCACTCCTCCATGTCACTCCTCCAGGTTTACTCCTCCATGTCGCTACTCAAAGTCTCTCCTCCATGTCACTACACCAATTCACTCCACAATGTCACTTCTCCATGTCACTACTTCATGTCACTCCTCCATGTCACAACACAAACTCAACCCTCCTTGTCACTCCTCCATGTCGCTATTCCCTTACATTCCTCCATGTCGCTACACAAACTCACTCTTCCATGTCACTCCTCTATTTCACTCCACCACGTCACTCCACCACGTCACTCCTCTACGTCACTCCTCTACGTCACTCCTCATGTCACTCCTCCATGTCTATACACTAACAAAAACCTCTTTGTCCATCCTCCATGTCACTACTCCATGTCAATCCTTCATGTCGCTCCTCCGTGTTGCTCCTCCATATCACTACTCCATGTTGCTACACAAACTCACTCCTCCATGTCTCTCCTCCATTTCACTATAACAACTCACTCCTCCAGTTCACTCCTCAATGTCGCTACTCAAAGTCACTCCTCCATGTCACTACACCAACTCACTCCTCAATGTCACTCCTCCATGTCACTCCACCATGTCACTCCTCCATGTTGCTCCTCCATGTCACTCCTTCATGTCACTCATCCATGTCCCTCCGCCATGTCACTCCAACATACCAATCTTCCTTGGTGATCTGCCCTGTCACTCCTCCATGTCACTCCTCCATGTCTCTCCTTCATGTTGCTCTAACAACTCACTCCTCCATGTCACTCCACCATTTCACTCGTCCATGTCACTCCTCCAGGTCACTCCTCCAGGTCACTACTCAAAGTCACTCCTCCATGTAACTACACCAACTCACTCCTCAATGTCACTCCTCCATGTCACTACTTCATGTCACTCCTCCATGTCGCTCCTCGGTGTTGCTCCTCAACATCAATCCTCTATGTCACTCCTCCATGTCACTCCTCCATGTCAATACACCAACTCACTCCTCATGTCACTCCTCCATGTCACTCATCCATGTTACTCCTCCATGTCGCTACTCTCTGTCACTCCTCCATGTCACTCCTCCATGTAGTTACTCCACGTAACTCCTCCATGTCCATGCTCCATTTCACTACTCCATGTCACTCCTCCAAGTCGCTCTTCCGTGTTGCTCCTCCTTGTCACTCCTCCAAGTCACTCACCCATGTCCCTCCACGATTTCAGTCCACCATATAAACCCTCCTTCCTGATCAACCCTGTCACTTCTATAAGTCACTCCTCCATGTCACTACTCCATGTCACTCCTCCATGTCGCTCCTCCGTGTTGCTCCTCCTTGTTGCTCCTCCTTGTCACTCCTCCAAGCAACTCACCCATGTCCCTCCACGATGTCACACCACCATATCAACCCTCCTTCCTGATCAACCCTGTCACTTCTCCAAGTCACTCCTCCATGTCCATCCTCCATGTCACTACTCCACATCAATCCTCTATGTCACTCCTCTATATCACTCCTCCATGTCACTACTTCATGTCACTCCTCCATGTCATAACACAAACTCAACCCTCCTTGTCACTCCTCCATGTCGCTATTCCATTACATTCCTCCATGTCGCTGCACAAACTCACTCTTCCATGTCACTCCTCTATTTCACTCCACCACGTCACTCCTCTACGTGACTCCTCATGTCACTCCTCCATGTCTATACACCAACAAAAACCTCTTTGTCCATCCTCCATGTCACTACTCCATGTCAATCCTTCATGTCGCTCCTCCGTGTTGCTCCTCCATGTCACTACTCCATGTTGCTACACCAACTCACTCCTCCATGTCTCTCCTCCATGTCACTATAACAACTCACTCCTCCAGTTCACTCCTCCATATCGCTACTCAAAGTCACTCCTCCATGTCACTACACCAACTCACTCCTCTATGTCACTCCTCCATGCCACTCCACCATGTTACTCCTCCATTTTGCTCCTCCATGTCACTCCTCCATGTCTCTCCTCCATGTTGCTCTAACAACTCACTCCTCCATGTCACTCCACCATTTCACTCGTCCATGTCACTCCTCCAGGTCACTCCAATATATCAATCTTCCTTGCTGATCCGCCCTGTCACTTCTCCATGTCACTCCTTCATGTCTCTCCTCCATGACACTCCTCCATGTCGCTCCTCCGTGTTGCTCCTCCAAGTCACTCCTCCATGTAACTCCTCCATGTAGTTACTCCATGTCACTCACCCATGTCCCTCCACGATGTCACTCCACTATATCAACCCTCCTTCCTGATCAACCCTGTCACTTCTCCAAGTCACTCCTCCATGTCCATCCTCCATGTCACTACTCCATGTCACTCCTCCATGTCGCTCCTCGGTGTTGCTCCTCAACATCAATCCTCTATGTCACTCCTCCATGTCACTCCTCCATGTCAATACACCAACTCACTCCTCATGTCACTCCTCCATGTCACTCATCCATGTCACTCCTCCATGTCGCTACTCTATGTCACTCATCCATGTCACTCCTCCATGTCGCTACTCTATGTCACTCCTCCATGTAACTCCTCCATGTAGTTACTCCATGTCACTCCTCCATGTCCATGCTCCATTTCACTACTCCATGTCACTCCTCCAAGTCACTCTTCCATGTTGCTCCTCCTTGTCACTCCTCCAAGTCACTCACCCATGTCCCTACACGATGTCAGTCCACCATATAAACCCTCCTTCCTGATCAACCCTGTCACTTCTTCAAGTCACTCCTCCATGTCACTACTCCATGTAACTCCTCCATGTCGCTCCTCCGTGTTGCTCCTCCTTGTTGCTCCTCCATGTCACTCCTCCAAGTAACTCACCCAAGTCCCTCCACGATGTCACACCACCATATCAACACCCCTTCCTGATCAACGCTGTCACTTCTCCAAGTCACTCCTCCATGTCCATCCTCCATGTCACTACTCCACATCAATCCTCTATGTCACTCCTCTATATCACTCAACCATGTCACTACTTCATGTCACTCCTACATGTCACAACACAAATTCAACCCTCCTTGTCACTCCTCCATGTCGCTATTCCATTACATTCCTCCATGTCGCTGCACAAACTCACTCTTCCATGTCACTCCTCTATTTCACTCCACCACGTCACTCCTCTACGTCACTCCTCATGTCACTCCTCCATGTCTATACACCAACAAAAACCTCTTTGTCCATCCTCCATGTCACTACTCCATGTCAATCCTTCATGTCGCTCCTCCGTGTTGCTCCTCCATGTCACTACTCCATGTTGTTACACCAACTCACTCCTCCATGTCTCTCCTCCATGTTGCTCTAACAACTCACTCCTCCATGTCACTCCACCATTTCACTCGTCCATGTCACTCCTCCAGGTCACTCCTCCTGGTCGCTACTCAAAGTCACTCCTCCATGTAACTACACCAACTCACTCCTCAATGTCACTCCTCAATGTCACTTCTTCATTTAACTCCTCCATGTCACTCCACCAACTCCTTCCTCCATGTTACTCCTCCATGTCACTCCTCCATGTCTTTCCTTTATGTCATTCCTCCAAGTTACTCCTCCATGTCGTTATTCCATGTCACTCCTCCATGTCGCTACTCCATGTAACTCCTCCATGTTGCTCCTCCATGTCACTCCTCCATGTAACTCAAACATGTCACTCCTCCATGTCACTCCTCCATGTTCCTACTCCATCTCACTCCTCCACGTAACTCCTCTATGTCACTCTTCCATGTCACACCTTCATGTCACTCCTCCATGTCGTTATTCCATGTCACTCCTCCATGTCGCTACTCCATGTAACTCCTCCATGTCAATCCTCCATGTCGCTACACCAACTCAATCCTCCTTGTCACTCCTCCATGTCACTCATCCATGTTATTCCTCCATGTCAACCCTTTATGTCACTCCTCCAATTTACTCTCCATGTCACCTCTATATGTCTTCCATGTCACTACTCCATGTATCTCCTCAATGTCGCTCCTCCGTGTTTCTCCTCCATGTCACTCCTCCATGTCACTCATCCATGTCCCCCCGCCATGTCACTCCACCATATCAACCCTCCTTCCTGTTCAACCCTGTCGCTTCTCCAAGTCACTACTCCATGTCTGTCCTCCACGTCAATCGTCTATGTCACCCCTCCATGTCACTCCTCCATGTTACTCCTCAATGTCGCTATTCCATGTCACTCCTCCATGTTGCTACACCAAATCACTCTACTATCTCACTCCTCCATTTCACTCCATCACGAACACTCCTCTACATCACTCCTCATATCATTCATACATGTCATTCTTCCATGTCACTCCACCATGTCACTCATCCATGTCACTCCGCCATGTCACTTCACCATATCAATCTTCCTTGGTGATCCGCCCTGTCACTTCTCCATGTCACTCTTCCATGTCTCTCCTCCACATCACTCCTCTATTTCACTCCTCCATGTCACTATAACTACTCACTCCTCCATGTCACTCCACCATTTCACTCCTCCATGTCACTCCTCCAGGTCACTCCTCCATGTCACTCATCCATGTCATTCCTCCATGTCACTCCTCTATGTTACTCCTCCATGTTACTCCTCCATGTCTCTCCTCCATGTCGCTCTAACAACTCACTCCTCCATGTCACTCCACCATTTCAATCCTCCATGTCACTCCTCCAGGTCACTCCTCCATGTCGCTACTCAAAGTCACTCCTCCATGTCACTCCTCCAGGTCACTCCTCCATGTCGCTACTCAAAGTCACTCCTCCATGTCTCTCCTTTATGTCATTCCTCCAAGTTACTCCTCCATGTAACTCCTACATGTAGCTACTCCATGTCACTCCTCCATGTCACTACACAAAATCACTCCTTATGTCACTCCTCCAGGTCACTCATCCATGTCACTCCTCTATGTCACTCATCCATGTCACTCCTCCATGTAGCTAATTCATGTCACTCCTCCATATCAAAACACAAACTCACTCCTCATGTCAATCCTCCATGTCGCTCCTCCATGTTGCTCCTCCATGTTTCTTTAACAACTCACTCCTCCATGTCACTCCACCATTTCACTCCTCCATGTCACTCCTCCAGGTTACTCCTCCATGTCGCTACTCAAAGGCACTCCTCCATGTCACTACACCAACTCACTCCTCAATGTCACTCCTCCATGTCACTACTTCATGTCACTCCTCCATGTCACAACACAAACTCAACCCTCAACACTCCATGTCACTTCTATATGTCTTCCACGTCACTCCTCCATGTCCACCCTCCATGTCACTACTCCATGTCAATCCTCCATGTCGCTCCTCCGTGTTGCTCCTTCATGTCACTTCTCCAAGTCACTCACCCATATCCCTCCACTTTGTCACTCCACTATATCAAACCTCCTTCCTGATCAACCCTGTCACTTCTCCAAGTCACTCCTCCATGTCCCTCTTCCATGTCGCTATTCCATGTCAGTTCTCCATGTCGCTACACCAACTCACTCTTCCATGTTACTCCTCTATGTCGCTACTCCATGTCATGCCTCCATGTCCATCCATCATGTCACTACTCCATGTAACTCCTCCATGTAGCTACTCCATGTCAGTCCTCCATGTCGCTACACCAACTCACTCTTTCATTTTACTCCTCCATGTCGCTACTCCATGTTACTCCTTCATGTCGCTCCACCAACTCCTTGCTCCATGTTACTCCTCTATGTCGCTCCTCCATGTTACTCCTCTAGGTCACTCCTCCATGTAACTCCTCCATGTAGCTACTCCATGTCACTCCTCCATGTCGCTACACAAACTCACTCCTCATGTTTCTTCCATTTTACTCCTCCATGTTACTCCTCCAAGTCACTCACCCATGTCCCTCCACGATGTCACTTCACTATATAAACCCTCCTTCCTGATCAACCCTGTCACTTCTCCAAGTCACTCCTCCATGTCGCTACACAAATTCAAACCTCCTTTACACTCTTTCATGTCGTTCCTTCATATCGCTCTTCCATGTCAATCCTCCATGTCACTCCTCCATGTCCATCCCCCATGTCACTATTCCATGTCACTCCTCCATGTCGCTCCCCGTGTTGCTCCACCATGTCACGCCTCCATGTCACTCATCCACGTCCCTCCGCCATGTCACTCCACCATATCAACCCTCCTTCCTGTTCAACCCTGTCACTCCACCAACTCCTTCCTCCATGTCACTCCTCCATGTCTCTCCTTTATGTCATTCCTCCAAGTTACTCCTCCATGTAACTCCTACATGTAGCTGCTCCATGACACTCCTCCATGTCGCTACACAAAATCACTCCTCATGTCACTCCTCCAGTTCACTCATCCATGTCACTCCTCTATGTCACTCTTCCATGTGTCTCCTCCATGTAGCTAATCCATGTCACTCTTTCATGTCACTACAAAAACTCACTCCTTATGTCACTCCTCCATGTCGCTCCTTCATGTTGCTCCTCCATGTCACTCCTCCATCTCACTCATCCATGTCCCTCCGCCATGTCACTCCACCATATCAATCTTGCTTGGTGATCCGCCGTGTCACTTCTCCATGTCATTCTTCCATGTCTCTCTTCCAAGTCATACCTCTATGTCACTCCTCCATGTCACTCCTCCATGTCACTCCTCCATGTCTCTCCTCCTAGTCACTCTAACCACTCACTCCTCCATGTCAGTCCACCATTTCACTCCTCCATGTCACTCCTCCAGGTCACTCCTCCATTTCACTATTCAAAGTCACTCGTCTATGTAACTACACCAACTCACTCCTCAATGTCACTCCTCCATGTCACTACTTCATGTCACTCCTCCATGTCACTACACAAACTCAACTCTCCTTGTCACTCCTCCATATCACTCATACATTTCATTCCTCCATGTCACTCCTTTATGTCTCTCCTCCAATTCTCTCGTCCATTTCACCTCTATATGTCTTCCATGTCACTCCTCCATGTCCATCCTCCATGTCACTACTCCATGTCACTCCTCCATGTCGTTCCTCCGTGTTGCTCCTCCATGTCACGTCTCCAAGTCACTCCTCCATGTCCCTCCTCCATGTGACTCTTCCATGTTACTCCTACATGTCGCTACTCCATGTGACTCCTCCATGTCAATACACCAACTCAAACCTCTTTGTCCATCATCCATGTCGCTATACCAACTCAATCTTCCATTTCACTTCTCCATGTCGCTTCTCCAAGTCACTCCTCCATGTAACTACACCAACTCACTCCTCAATATCACTCCTCCAGGTCATTCCTCCATGTCGCTACTCAAAGAAACACCTCCATGTCACTACACCAACTCACTCCTCAATGTCACTCCTCCATGTCACTACTTCATGTCACTCCTCCATGTCACAACACAAACTCAACCCTCCTTGTCACTCCTCCGTGTCACTCATCCATGTCATACCTCCATGTCACTCCTCTATGTCACTCCTCCATGTCACTCCTCCATGTCTCTATTCCATGTCGCTCTAACAACTCACTCCTCCATGTCACTCCACCATTTCACTCCTCCATGTCACTCCTCCAGGTCACTCCTTCATGTCGCTACTCAAAGGCACTCCTCCATGTCACTCCACCATTTCACTCGTCCATGTCACTCCTCCAGGTCACTCCTCCATGTCGCTACTCAAAGTCACTCCTCCATGTAACTACACTAACTCACTCCTCAATGTCACTCCTCCATGTCACTACTTCATGTCACTCCTCCATGTCGCTACACCAACTCAATTCTCCTTGTCACTCCTCCATGTAGCTCCTCCATGTAGCTACTCCATGTCACTCCTCTACATCACTCCTCATATCACTCATCCATGTCATTCCTCCATGTCACCTTTATATATCTTCCATGTCACTCCTCCATGTCCATCCTCCATGTCACTACTCCATGTCACTCATCCATGTCGCTCCTCTGTGTTGCTCCTCCATGTCACTCCTCCATGTCACTCCTCTATGTCACTCCTCCATGTCACACCTCCATGTCATTCCTCCTTGTTGTTATTCCATGTCCCTCCTCCATGTCACTACTCCATGTCACTCCTCCATGTCGCTCCTCCGTGTTGCTCCTCCACATCAATCCTCTTTGTCACTCCTCCATGTCACTCCTCTAGGTCACTCCTCAATGTTACTCCTCCATGTAACTCCTCTATGTAGCAAATCCATGTCACTCCTCCATGTCGCTACACAAACTCACTCCTCATGTCACTCCTGCATGTCACTCCACCATATAAACCCCCCTTCCTGATCAACCCTGTCACTTCTCCAAGTCAATCCTCTTTGTCCCTCCTCCATGTCATTACTCCATGTCACTCCCCAATGTCACTCCTCTATGTCGCTACAACAACTCATTCCTCATGTCATTCCTCCATGTCGCTCCTCCGTGTTGCTCCTCCAAGTCACTCCTACATGTAACTTCTCCATGTCGCTCCTCCGTGTTGCTCCTCCACATCAATCCTCTATGTCACTCCTCCATGTCACTCCTCCATGTCACTCCTCCATGTCGCTATTCCATGTCAGTCCTCCATGTAACTCCTCCATGTAGCTACTCCATGTTACTCCTCCATGTCGCTACACAAACTCACTCCTCATGTCACTCCTCCATGCCACTCCTCCATTTAACTCCTCCAAGTCACTCACCCATGTCCCTCCGTGATGTCACTCCACCATATCAACCCTCCTTTGTTATCCGCCCTGTCACTTCTCCATGTCACTCTTCCATGTCTGTCCTCCACGTCACTCCTCTATGTCACTCCTCCATGTCACTCCTCCTTCCTGATCAACCCTGTCACATCGCCATGTCACTCCTCCATGTCGCTCCTCCGTGTTGCTCCTCCAAGTCACTCCTACATGTAACTCCTACATGTAGCTACTCCATGTCACTACTCCATGTCACTCCTCCATGTCGCTCATCCGAGTTGCTCCTCCAAGTCACTCCTCCATGTAACTCCTCATGTAGCTACTCCATGAAACTCCTCCATGTCGCTACACAAACTCACTCCTCATGTTACTCCTCCATGTCACTCCTTCATGTAACTCCTCCATGTCACTCACCCATGTCCCTCCTCGATGTCACTCCACCATATCAACCCTCCTTGGTTATCCGCCCTGTCACTTCTCCATGTCACTCCTCCATGTCCCTCCTCCATTTCACTACTCCATGTCACTCCTCCATGTCGTTCCTCCGTGTTGCTCCTCCACATCAATCCTCTATGTCACATCTCCATGTCACTCCTCCATATCACTCATCCATGTCATTCCTCCATGTCACTCCTTTATGTCAATTCTCCAAGTCATTCCACCATGTCACTTCTATATGTCTTCCATGTCACTCATCCATGTCCATCCATCATGTCATTTCTCCATGTCACTCCTCCATGACGCTCTTCCGTGTTGCTCCTCCAAATCCATCCTCCATGTAACTCCTCCATGTAGCTACTCCATGTCACTCCTCCATGTCGCTACACAAACTCACTCCTCATGTCACTCCTCCATGTCACTCCTCCATGTCACTCCTCCAAGTCACTCACCCATGACCCTCCGCAATGTCACTACACCATATCAACCCTCCTTCCTGACCAACCCTGTAACTTCTCCAAGTCACTCCTCCATGTCCCTCCTCCATTTCACTACTCCATGTCACTCCTCCATGTCGTTCCTCCGTGTTGCTCCTCCACATCAATCCTCTATGTCACATCTCCATGTCACTCCTCCATGTCACTCCTCCATGTCACTCCTCCATGTCACTCCTCCATGTCGCTACACCAACTCACTCTTCCATGTCACTCCTCCATGTCACTCCTCCATTTCACTCCTCCAAGTCACTCACCCATGTCCCTTCGCCATGTCACTCCACCATATCAATCTTCCTTGGTAATCCGCACTGTCACTTTTCCATGTCACAACTCCATGTCACTCCTCCATGTCGCTCCTCCGTGTTGCTCCTCCATGTCACTTCTCCAAGTCACTCACACATGTCCCTCCACGATGTCAGTCCACCATATCAACTCCCCTTCCTGATCAACCCTGTCACTTCTCCAAGTCACTCCTCCATGTTCCTCCTCCATGTCGCTACTCCATGTGACTCCTCCATGTTGATCCTCCATGTCACTCCTCTAGGTCACTCCTCCATGTCCCTCCTCGATGTCACTCCACCATATCAACCCTCCTTGGTTATCCGCCCTGTCACTTCTCCATGTCACTCTTTCATGTCTCGCCTCCAAGTCACTCCTCTATGTCACTCCTCCATGTCACTCCTCCAGGTCACTCCTCCATGTCACTACTCAAAGTCGCTCCTCCATGATACTACACCAACTCACTCCTCAATATCACTCCTCTATGTCACTCCTCCATTTCTCTCCTCCTTGTCGCTATAACAACTCACTCCTTCATGTCACTCACCCATGTCCCTCCACGATATCACTCTACCATATCAACCCTCCTTCCTGATCAATCTGTCACTTCAACAAGTCCCTCCTCTATGTCCATCCTCCATGTCACTACTCCACATCAATCCTCTATGTCACCATATCAACCCTCCTTGGTTATCCGCCCTGTCACTTCTCCATGTCACTCTTTCATGTCAATCCTCCATGTCACTCCTCCATGTCACTCCTCCATGTCGCTATTCCATGTGACTCCTCCATGTCGCTCCACCAACTCCTTCCTCCATGTTACTCCTCCATGTAACTCCTCCATGTCAATCCTTTATGTCACTCATCCACTTTACTACTCCATGTCGCTCCTCCGTGTTGCTCCTCCATATCACTCCTCCATGTCACTCATCCATGTCACTACTCTATGTCACTCCTCCATGTCACTCCTCTATGTCACTCGTCCATGTCACTCCTCCATGTAACTCCTCCATGTAACTACTCCATGTCACTCCTCCATGTCATTCCTCTCTGTGTCGCTATTCCATGTCAGTCCTCGATGTCGCTACACCAACTCACTCTTCCATGTCACTCCTCAATTTCACTCCACCACATCTCTCCTCTACGTCACTCCTCATGTCACTCCTCCATGTCGCTACACCAACTCAATCCTCCTTGTCACTCCTCCATATCACTCATCCATGTCATTCCTCCATGTCACTCCTTTATGTCAATTCTCCAAGTCATTCCACCATGTCACTTCTATATGTCTTCCATGTCACTCATCCATGTCCATCCATCATGTCATTTCTCCATGTCACTCCTCCATGACGCTCTTCCGTGTTGCTCCTCCAAATCAATCCTCCATGTAACTCCTCCATGTAGCTACTCCATGTCACTCCTCCATGTCGCTACACAAACTCACTCCTCATGTAACTCCTCCATGTCACTCCTCCATGTCACTCCTCCAAGTCACTCACCCATGACACTCCGCAATGTCACTACACCGTATCAACCCTCCTTCCTGATCAACCCTGTAACTTCTCAAAGTCACTCCTCCATGTCCCTCCTGCATTTCACTACTCCATGTCACTCCTCCATGTCGTTCCTCCGTGTTGCTCCTCCACATCAATCCTCTATGTCACATCTCCATTTCACTCCTCCATGTCACTCCTCCATGTCACTCCTCCATGTCACTCCTCCATGTCGCTACACCAACTCACTCTTCCATGTCACTCCTCCATGTCACTCCTCCATTTCACTCCTCCAAGTCACTCACCCATGTCCCTCCGCCATGTCACTCCACCATATCAATCTTCCTTGGTAATCCGCACTGTCACTTTTCCATGTCACAACTCCATGTCACTCCTCCATGTCGCTCCTCCGTGTTGCTCTTCCATGTCACTTCTCCAAGTCACTCACACATGTCCCTCCACGATGTCAGTCCACCATATCAACTCCCCTTCCTGATCAACCCTGTCACTTCTCCAAGTCACTCCTCCATGTTCCTCCTCCATGTCGCTACTCCATGTCACTCCTCCATGTCACTCCTCCATGTAACTCCTCCATGTAGCTGGAGCTACTCATTTTTCCATGTCACTCCTCCATTTCACTCAAACACGTCACTCCTCTACGTCACTCCTCCATGTCACACCTTCATGTCACTCCTCCATGTCAATACACCAACACAAAACTCTTTGTCCATCCTACATGTCACTACTCCATGTAACTCCTCCTTGTTGCTCCTCCGTGTTTCTCCTCCATATCAGTCCTCCATGTCCCTCCTTTATGTAACTCATCTATGTCCCTCCGCCATGTCACTACACCAACTCAATCCTCCTTGTCATTCCTCCATGTTACTCATCCATGTCGCTATTCCATGTCACTCCTCCATGTTGCTACAGCAACTCACTCTTCCATGTCACTCCTCAATTTCACTCCACCACGTCACTCCTGTACATCACTCCTCATATCACTCATCCATGTCATTCCTCCTTGTCACTCCTTTATGTCACTCCTCCAATTCACTCCTCCATGCCACCTCTATATGTCTTCCATGTCTCTCCTCCATGTACATCCTCCTTGTCACTACTCCATGTCACTCCTCCATCTCGCTCGTCCGTGTTGCTCCTCAACATCAATCCTCTATGTCACTCCTCCATGTCACTCCTCCATGTCACTCCTCCATGTCGCTACACCAACTCACTCTTCCATGTCACTCCTCAATGTCACTCCTCCAACTCACTCTTCCATGTCACTCCTCCATGTCACAACTCCATGTCACTCCTCCATGTCGCTCCTCCGTGTTGCTCCTCCATGTCACATCTCCAAGTCACTCACCCATGTCCCTCCACGATGTCAGTCCACCATATCAATTCTCCTTCCTGATCAACCCTGTCACTTCTCCAATTCACTCCTCCATGTTCCTCCTCCATGCCACTACTCCATGTCACTCCTCCGTGTTGCTCCTCCATGTCGATCCTCTATGTGACTCCTCCATGTCACTCCTCCATGTCACTCCTCCATGTCACTCCTCCATGTCGCTATTCCATGTCAGTCCTCCATGTCGCTACACCAACTCACTCTTCCATGTTACTCCTCCATGTCGCTACTCCATGTAACTCCTCCATGTCAATACACCGACTCAAACCTCTTTGTCTTTCCTCCATGTCGCTACACCAACTCACTCTTCCATGTCACTTCTCAATGTCGCTTCTCCATCCTCACTCCTCCATGTCAATACACCGTCTCAAACCTCTTTGTCCATCCTCCATGTCACTCCTCCGTGTAACTCCTCCATGTTGCTCCTCCATGTCACTCCTCCATGTCACTCATCCATGTCCCTCCTACATGTCACTCCTCCACGTCACTCCTCTATGTCACTCCTCCATGTCACACCTCAATGTCACTCCTCCATGTTGTTATTCCATGTCACTCCTCCATGTCGCTACACCGACTCATTCCTCATGTCACTCCTCGATGTCACCTCTCCATGTCACTCCTCCATGTCGTTCCTCCGTGTTGCTCCTCCACATCAATCCTCTATGTCACATCTCCATGTCACTCTTCCATGTCACTCCTCCATGTCGCTATTCCATGTCAGTCCTCCATGTCGCTACACCAACTCACTCTTTCATGTTACTCCTCCATGTCGCTACTCCATGTGACTCCTCCATGTTGATCCTCCATGTCACTCCTCTAGGTCACTCCTCCATGTCACTCCTCCATGTATCTCCTCCATGTAGCTGGAGCTACTCATTTTTCCATGTCACTCCTCCATTTCACTCAAACACGTCACTCCTCTACGTCACTCCTCCATGTCACACCTTCATGTCACTCCTCCATGTCAATACACCAACACAAACCTCTTTGTCCATCCTACATGTCACTACTCCATGTAACTCCTCCATGTCGCTCCTCCGTGTTTGTCCTCCATATCACTCCTCCATGTCCCTCCTTAATGTAACTCATCTATGTCCCTCTGCCATGTCACTTCACCAACTCAATCCTCCTTGTCATTCCTCCATGTTACTCATCCATGTCGCTATTCCATGTCACTCCTCCATGTTGCTACAGCAACTCACTCTTCCATGTCACTCCTCCATTTCACTCCACCACGTCACTCCTGTACATCACTCCTCATATCACTCATCCATGTCATTCCTCCATGTCACTCCTTTATGTCACTCCTCCAATTCACTCCTCCATACCACCTCTATATGTCTTCCATGTCTCTCCTCCATGTACATCCTCCTTGTCACTACTCCATGTCACTCCTCCATGTCGCTCCTCCGTGTTGCTCCTCCACATCAATCCTCTATGTCACTCTTCCATGTCACTCCTCCATGTCACTCATCCATGTCGCTACACCAACTCAATCTTCCATGTCACTCCTCCAAGTCACTCACCCATGTCCCTCCGCCATGTCACTTCTCCAAGTCACTCACCCATGTCCCTCCGCGATGTCAGTCCACCATATCAACTCTCCTTCCTGATCAACCCTGTCACTTCTCCAAGTCACTCCTCCATGTTCCTCCTCCATGCCACTACTCCATGTCACTCCTCCGTGTTGCTCCTCCACATCGATCCTCTATGTCGCTATTCCATGTCAGTCCTCCATGTCGCTACACCAACTCACTCTTCCATGTTACTCCTCCATGTCGATACTCCATGTAACTCCTCCATGTCAATACACCGACTCAAACCTCTTTGTCTTTCCTCCATGTCACTCCTCCATGTCACTCCTCCATGTCACTCCTCCATGTCGCTATTTCATGTCAGTCCTCCATGTCGCTACACCAACTCACTCCTCCGTGTTGCTCCTCCACATCGATCCTCTATGTGACTACTCCATGTCACTCCTCCATGTCACTCCTCCATGTCACTCCTCCATGTCGCTATTCCATGTCAGTCCTCCATGTCGCTACACCAACTCACTCTTCCATGTTACTCCTCCATGTCGCTACTCCATGTAACTCCTCCATGTCAATACACTGACTCAAACCTCTTTGTCTTTCCTCCATGTCGCTACACCAACTCACTCTTCCATGTCACTTCTCAATGTCGCTTTTCCATCCTCACTCCTCCATGTCAATACACCGTCTCAAACCTCTTTGTCCATCCTCCATGTCACTCCTCCGTGTAACTCCTCCATGTTGTTCCTCCATGTCACTCCTCCATGTCACTCATCTATGTCCCTCCTACATGTCACTCCTCCACGTCACTCCTCTATGTCACTCCTCCATGTCACACCTCAATGTCACTCCTCCATGTCGTTATTCCATGTCACTCCTCCATGTCGCTACACCGACTCATTCCTCATGTCACTCCTCCATGTCGCTACTCCATGTCATTCCTCCATGTCACTCCTTTATGTCAATTCTCCAAGTCATTCCACCATGTCACTTCTATATGTCTTCCATGTCACTCATCCATGTCCATCCATCATGTCATTTCTCCATGTCACTCCTCCATGACGCTCTTCCGTGTTGCTCCTCCAAATCCATCCTCCATGTAACTCCTCCATGTAGCTACTCCATGTCACTCCTCCATGTCGCTACACAAACTCACTCCTCATGTCACTCCTCCATGTCACTCCTCCATGTCACTCCTCCAAGTCACTCACCCATGACCCTCCGCAATGTCACTACACCATATCAACCCTCCTTCCTGACCAACCCTGTAACTTCTCCAAGTCACTCCTCCATGTCCCTCCTCCATTTCACTACTCCATGTCACTCCTCCATGTCGTTCCTCCGTGTTGCTCCTCCACATCAATCCTCTATGTCACATCTCCATGTCACTCCTCCATGTCACTCCTCCATGTCACTCCTCCATGTCACTCCTCCATGTCGCTACACCAACTCACTCTTCCATGTCACTCCTCCATGTCACTCCTCCATTTCACTCCTCCAAGTCACTCACCCATGTCCCTTCGCCATGTCACTCCACCATATCAATCTTCCTTGGTAATCCGCACTGTCACTTTTCCATGTCACAACTCCATGTCACTCCTCCATGTCGCTCCTCCGTGTTGCTCCTCCATGTCACTTCTCCAAGTCACTCACACATGTCCCTCCACGATGTCAGTCCACCATATCAACTCCCCTTCCTGATCAACCCTGTCACTTCTCCAAGTCACTCCTCCATGTTCCTCCTCCATGTCGCTACTCCATGTGACTTCTCCATGTTGATCCTCCATGTCACTCCTCTAGGTCACTCCTCCATGTCCCTCCTCGATGTCACTCCACCATATCAACCCTCCTTGGTTATCCGCCCTGTCACTTCTCCATGTCACTCTTTCATGTCTCGCCTCCAAGTCACTCCTCTATGTCACTCCTCCATGTCACTCCTCCAGGTCACTCCTCCATGTCACTACTCAAAGTCGCTCCTCCATGATACTACACCAACTCACTCCTCAATATCACTCCTCTATGTCACTCCTCCATTTCTCTCCTCCTTGTCGCTATAACAACTCACTCCTTCATGTCACTCACCCATGTCCCTCCACGATATCACTCTACCATATCAACCCTCCTTCCTGATCAATCTGTCACTTCAACAAGTCCCTCCTCTATGTCCATCCTCCATGTCACTACTCCACATCAATCCTCTATGTCACCATATCAACCCTCCTTGGTTATCCGCCCTGTCACTTCTCCATGTCACTCTTTCATGTCAATCCTCCATGTCACTCCTCCATGTCACTCCTCCATGTCGCTATTCCATGTGACTCCTCCATGTCGCTCCACCAACTCCTTCCTCCATGTTACTCCTCCATGTAACTCCTCCATGTCAATCCTTTATGTCACTCATCCACTTTACTACTCCATGTCGCTCCTCCGTGTTGCTCCTCCATATCACTCCTCCATGTCACTCATCCATGTCACTACTCTATGTCACTCCTCCATGTCACTCCTCTATGTCACTCGTCCATGTCACTCCTCCATGTAACTCCTCCATGTAACTACTCCATGTCACTCCTCCATGTCATTCCTCTCTGTGTCGCTATTCCATGTCAGTCCTCGATGTCGCTACACCAACTCACTCTTCCATGTCACTCCTCAATTTCACTCCACCACATCTCTCCTCTACGTCACTCCTCATGTCACTCCTCCATGTCGCTACACCAACTCAATCCTCCTTGTCACTCCTCCATATCACTCATCCATGTCATTCCTCCATGTCACTCCTTTATGTCAATTCTCCAAGTCATTCCACCATGTCACTTCTATATGTCTTCCATGTCACTCATCCATGTCCATCCATCATGTCATTTCTCCATGTCACTCCTCCATGACGCTCTTCCGTGTTGCTCCTCCAAATCAATCCTCCATGTAACTCCTCCATGTAGCTACTCCATGTCACTCCTCCATGTCGCTACACAAACTCACTCCTCATGTCACTCCTCCATGTCACTCCTCCATGTCACTCCTCCAAGTCACTCACCCATGACCCTCCGCAATGTCACTACACCATATCAACCCTCCTTCCTGATCAACCCTGTAACTTCTCAAAGTCACTCCTCCATGTCCCTCCTGCATTTCACTACTCCATGTCACTCCTCCATGTCGTTCCTCCGTGTTGCTCCTCCACATCAATCCTCTATGTCACATCTCCATTTCACTCCTCCATTTCACTCCTCCATGTCACTCCTCCATGTCACTCCTCCATGTCGCTACACCAACTCACTCTTCCATGTCACTCCTCTATGTCACTCCTCCAACTCACTCTTCCATGTCACTCCTCCATGTCACAACTCCATGTCACTCCTCCATGTCGCTCCTCCGTGTTGCTCTTCCATGTTACTTCTCCAAGTCACTCACACATGTCCCTCCACGATGTCAGTCCACCATATCAACTCCCCTTCCTGATCAACCCTGTCACTTCTCCAAGTCACTCCTCCATGTTCCTCCTCCATGTCGCTACTCCATGTCACTCCTCCATGTCACTCCTCCATGTAACTCCTCCATGTAGCTGGAGCTACTCATTTTTCCATGTCACTCCTCCATTTCACTCAAACACGTCACTCCTCTACGTCACTCCTCCATGTCACACCTTCATGTCACTCCTCCATGTCAATACACCAACACAAAACTCTTTGTCCATCCTACATGTCACTACTCCATGTAACTCCTCCTTGTTGCTCCTCCGTGTTTCTCCTCCATATCAGTCCTCCATGTCCCTCCTTTATGTAACTCATCTATGTCCCTCCGCCATGTCACTACACCAACTCAATCCTCCTTGTCATTCCTCCATGTTACTCATCCATGTCGCTATTCCATGTCACTCCTCCATGTTGCTACAGCAACTCACTCTTCCATGTCACTCCTCAATTTCACTCCACCACGTCACTCCTGTACATCACTCCTCATATCACTCATCCATGTCATTCCTCCTTGTCACTCCTTTATGTCACTCCTCCAATTCACTCCTCCATGCCACCTCTATATGTCTTCCATGTCTCTCCTCCATGTACATCCTCCTTGTCACTACTCCATGTCACTCCTCCATCTCGCTCGTCCGTGTTGCTCCTCAACATCAATCCTCTATGTCACTCCTCCATGTCACTCCTCCATGTCGCTACACCAACTCACTCTTCCATGTCACTCCTCTATGTCACTCCTCCAACTCACTCTTCCATGTCACTCCTCCATGTCACAACTCCATGTCACTCCTCCATGTCGCTCCTCCGTGTTGCTCCTCCATGTCACATCTCCAAGTCACTCACCCATGTCCCTCCACGATGTCAGTCCACCATATCAATTCTCCTTCCTGATCAACCCTGTCACTTCTCCAATTCACTCCTCCATGTTCCTCCTCCATGCCACTACTCCATGTCACTCCTCCGTGTTGCTCCTCCACGTCGATCCTCTATGTGGCTCCTCCATGTCACTCCTCCATGTCACTCCTCCATGTCACTCCTCCATGTCGCTATTCCATGTCAGTCCTCCATGTCGCTACACCAACTCACTCTTCCATGTTACTCCTCCATGTCGCTACTCCATGTAACTCCTCCATGTCAATACACCGACTCAAACCTCTTTGTCTTTCCTCCATGTCGCTACACCAACTCACTCTTCCATGTCACTTCTCAATGTCGCTTCTCCATCCTCACTCCTCCATGTCAATACACCGTCTCAAACCTCTTTGTCCATCCTCCATGTCACTCCTCCGTGTAACTCCTCCATGTTGCTCCTCCATGTCACTCCTCCATGTCACTCATCCATGTCCCTCCTACATGTCACTCCTCCACGTCACTCCTCTATGTCACTCCTCCATGTCACTCCTCCATGTCGCTATTTCATGTCAGTCCTCCATGTCGCTACACCAACTCACTCCTCCGTGTTGCTCCTCCACATCGATCCTCTATGTGACTACTCCATGTCACTCCTCCATGTCACTCCTCCATGTCACTCCTCCATGTCGCTATTCCATGTCAGTCCTCCATGTCGCTACACCAACTCACTCTTCCATGTTACTCCTCCATGTCGCTACTCCATGTAACTCCTCCATGTCAATACACTGACTCAAACCTCTTTGTCTTTCCTCCATGTCGCTACACCAACTCACTCTTCCATGTCACTTCTCAATGTCGCTTTTCCATCCTCACTCCTCCATGTCAATACACCGTCTCAAACCTCTTTGTCCATCCTCCATGTCACTCCTCCGTGTAACTCCTCCATGTTGTTCCTCCATGTCACTCCTCCATGTCACTCATCTATGTCCCTCCTACATGTCACTCCTCCACGTCACTCCTCTATGTCACTCCTCCATGTCACACCTCAATGTCACTCCTCCATGTCGTTATTCCATGTCACTCCTCCATGTCGCTACACCGACTCATTCCTCATGTCACTCCTCCATGTCGCTACTCCATGTCATTCCTCCATGTCACTCCTTTATGTCAATTCTCCAAGTCATTCCACCATGTCACTTCTATATGTCTTCCATGTCACTCATCCATGTCCATCCATCATGTCATTTCTCCATGTCACTCCTCCATGACGCTCTTCCGTGTTGCTCCTCCAAATCCATCCTCCATGTAACTCCTCCATGTAGCTACTCCATGTCACTCCTCCATGTCGCTACACAAACTCACTCCTCATGTCACTCCTCCATGTCACTCCTCCATGTCACTCCTCCAAGTCACTCACCCATGACCCTCCGCAATGTCACTACACCATATCAACCCTCCTTCCTGACCAACCCTGTAACTTCTCCAAGTCACTCCTCCATGTCCCTCCTCCATTTCACTACTCCATGTCACTCCTCCATGTCGTTCCTCCGTGTTGCTCCTCCACATCAATCCTCTATGTCACATCTCCATGTCACTCCTCCATGTCACTCCTCCATGTCACTCCTCCATGTCACTCCTCCATGTCGCTACACCAACTCACTCTTCCATGTCACTCCTCCATGTCACTCCTCCATTTCACTCCTCCAAGTCACTCACCCATGTCCCTTCGCCATGTCACTCCACCATATCAATCTTCCTTGGTAATCCGCACTGTCACTTTTCCATGTCACAACTCCATGTCACTCCTCCATGTCGCTCCTCCGTGTTGCTCCTCCATGTCACTTCTCCAAGTCACTCACACATGTCCCTCCACGATGTCAGTCCACCATATCAACTCCCCTTCCTGATCAACCCTGTCACTTCTCCAAGTCACTCCTCCATGTTCCTCCTCCATGTCGCTACTCCATGTGACTTCTCCATGTTGATCCTCCATGTCACTCCTCTAGGTCACTCCTCCATGTCCCTCCTCGATGTCACTCCACCATATCAACCCTCCTTGGTTATCCGCCCTGTCACTTCTCCATGTCACTCTTTCATGTCTCGCCTCCAAGTCACTCCTCTATGTCACTCCTCCATGTCACTCCTCCAGGTCACTCCTCCATGTCACTACTCAAAGTCGCTCCTCCATGATACTACACCAACTCACTCCTCAATATCACTCCTCTATGTCACTCCTCCATTTCTCTCCTCCTTGTCGCTATAACAACTCACTCCTTCATGTCACTCACCCATGTCCCTCCACGATATCACTCTACCATATCAACCCTCCTTCCTGATCAATCTGTCACTTCAACAAGTCCCTCCTCTATGTCCATCCTCCATGTCACTACTCCACATCAATCCTCTATGTCACCATATCAACCCTCCTTGGTTATCCGCCCTGTCACTTCTCCATGTCACTCTTTCATGTCAATCCTCCATGTCACTCCTCCATGTCACTCCTCCATGTCGCTATTCCATGTGACTCCTCCATGTCGCTCCACCAACTCCTTCCTCCATGTTACTCCTCCATGTAACTCCTCCATGTCAATCCTTTATGTCACTCATCCACTTTACTACTCCATGTCGCTCCTCCGTGTTGCTCCTCCATATCACTCCTCCATGTCACTCATCCATGTCACTACTCTATGTCACTCCTCCATGTCACTCCTCTATGTCACTCGTCCATGTCACTCCTCCATGTAACTCCTCCATGTAACTACTCCATGTCACTCCTCCATGTCATTCCTCTCTGTGTCGCTATTCCATGTCAGTCCTCGATGTCGCTACACCAACTCACTCTTCCATGTCACTCCTCAATTTCACTCCACCACATCTCTCCTCTACGTCACTCCTCATGTCACTCCTCCATGTCGCTACACCAACTCAATCCTCCTTGTCACTCCTCCATATCACTCATCCATGTCATTCCTCCATGTCACTCCTTTATGTCAATTCTCCAAGTCATTCCACCATGTCACTTCTATATGTCTTCCATGTCACTCATCCATGTCCATCCATCATGTCATTTCTCCATGTCACTCCTCCATGACGCTCTTCCGTGTTGCTCCTCCAAATCAATCCTCCATGTAACTCCTCCATGTAGCTACTCCATGTCACTCCTCCATGTCGCTACACAAACTCACTCCTCATGTCACTCCTCCATGTCACTCCTCCATGTCACTCCTCCAAGTCACTCACCCATGACCCTCCGCAATGTCACTACACCATATCAACCCTCCTTCCTGATCAACCCTGTAACTTCTCAAAGTCACTCCTCCATGTCCCTCCTGCATTTCACTACTCCATGTCACTCCTCCATGTCGTTCCTCCGTGTTGCTCCTCCACATCAATCCTCTATGTCACATCTCCATTTCACTCCTCCATTTCACTCCTCCATGTCACTCCTCCATGTCACTCCTCCATGTCGCTACACCAACTCACTCTTCCATGTCACTCCTCTATGTCACTCCTCCATTTCACTCCTCCAAGTCACTCACCCATGTCCCTCCGCCATGTCACTCCACCATATCAATCTTCCTTGGTAATCCGCACTGTCACTTTTCCATGTCACAACTCCATGTCACTCCTCCATGTCGCTCCTCCGTGTTGCTCTTCCATGTCACTTCTCCAAGTCACTCACACATGTCCCTCCACGATGTCAGTCCACCATATCAACTCCCCTTCCTGATCAACCCTGTCACTTCTCCAAGTCACTCCTCCATGTTCCTCCTCCATGTCGCTACTCCATGTCACTCCTCCATGTCACTCCTCCATGTAACTCCTCCATGTAGCTGGAGCTACTCATTTTTCCATGTCACTCCTCCATTTCACTCAAACACGTCACTCCTCTACGTCACTCCTCCATGTCACACCTTCATGTCACTCCTCCATGTCAATACACCAACACAAAACTCTTTGTCCATCCTACATGTCACTACTCCATGTAACTCCTCCTTGTTGCTCCTCCGTGTTTCTCCTCCATATCAGTCCTCCATGTCCCTCCTTTATGTAACTCATCTATGTCCCTCCGCCATGTCACTACACCAACTCAATCCTCCTTGTCATTCCTCCATGTTACTCATCCATGTCGCTATTCCATGTCACTCCTCCATGTTGCTACAGCAACTCACTCTTCCATGTCACTCCTCAATTTCACTCCACCACGTCACTCCTGTACATCACTCCTCATATCACTCATCCATGTCATTCCTCCTTGTCACTCCTTTATGTCACTCCTCCAATTCACTCCTCCATGCCACCTCTATATGTCTTCCATGTCTCTCCTCCATGTACATCCTCCTTGTCACTACTCCATGTCACTCCTCCATCTCGCTCGTCCGTGTTGCTCCTCAACATCAATCCTCTATGTCACTCCTCCATGTCACTCCTCCATGTCGCTACACCAACTCACTCTTCCATGTCACTCCTCTATGTCACTCCTCCAACTCACTCTTCCATGTCACTCCTCCATGTCACAACTCCATGTCACTCCTCCATGTCGCTCCTCCGTGTTGCTCCTCCATGTCACATCTCCAAGTCACTCACCCATGTCCCTCCACGATGTCAGTCCACCATATCAATTCTCCTTCCTGATCAACCCTGTCACTTCTCCAATTCACTCCTCCATGTTCCTCCTCCATGCCACTACTCCATGTCACTCCTCCGTGTTGCTCCTCCACGTCGATCCTCTATGTGGCTCCTCCATGTCACTCCTCCATGTCACTCCTCCATGTCACTCCTCCATGTCGCTATTCCATGTCAGTCCTCCATGTCGCTACACCAACTCACTCTTCCATGTTACTCCTCCATGTCGCTACTCCATGTAACTCCTCCATGTCAATACACCGACTCAAACCTCTTTGTCTTTCCTCCATGTCGCTACACCAACTCACTCTTCCATGTCACTTCTCAATGTCGCTTCTCCATCCTCACTCCTCCATGTCAATACACCGTCTCAAACCTCTTTGTCCATCCCTCCATGTCACTCCTCCGTGTAACTCCTCCATGTTGCTCCTCCATGTCACTCCTCCATGTCACTCATCCATGTCCCTCCTACATGTCACTCCTCCACGTCACTCCTCTATGTCACTCCTCCATGTCACACCTCAATGTCACTCCTCCATGTTGTTATTCCATGTCACTCCTCCATGTCGCTACACCGACTCATTCCTCATGTCACTCCTCGATGTCACCTCTCCATGTCACTCCTCCATGTCGTTCCTCCGTGTTGCTCCTCCACATCAATCCTCTATGTCACATCTCCATGTCACTCTTCCATGTCACTCCTCCATGTCGCTATTCCATGTCAGTCCTCCATGTCGCTACACCAACTCACTCTTTCATGTTACCTCCTCCATGTCGCTACTCCATGTGACTCCTCCATGTTGATCCTCCATGTCACTCCTCTAGGTCACTCCTCCATGTCACTCCTCCATGTATCTCCTCCATGTAGCTGGAGCTACTCATTTTTCCATGTCACTCCTCCATTTCACTCAAACACGTCACTCCTCTACGTCACTCCTCCATGTCACACCTTCATGTCACTCCTCCATGTCAATACACCAACACAAACCTCTTTGTCCATCCTACATGTCACTACTCCATGTAACTCCTCCATGTCGCTCCTCCGTGTTTCTCCTCCATATCACTCCTCCATGTCCCTCCTTAATGTAACTCATCTATGTCCCTCTGCCATGTCACTTCACCAACTCAATCCTCCTTGTCACTACTCCATGTCACTCCTCCATGTCGCTATTCCATGTCACTCCTCCATGTTGCTACAGCAACTCACTCTTCCATGTCACTCCTCCATTTTCACTCCACCACGTCACTCCTGTACATCACTCCTCATATCACTCATCCATGTCATTCCTCCATGTCACTCCTTTATGTCACTCCTCCAATTCACTCCTCCATACCACCTCTATATGTCTTCCATGTCTCTCCTCCATGTACATCCTCCTTGTCACTACTCCATGTCACTCCTCCATGTCGCTCCTCCGTGTTGCTCCTCCACATCAATCCTCTATGTCACTCTTCCATGTCACTCCTCCATGTCACTCATCCATGTCGCTACACCAACTCAATCTTCCATGTCACTCCTCCAAGTCACTCACCCATGTCCCTCCGCCATGTCACTTCTCCAAGTCACTCACCCATGTCCCTCCGCGATGTCAGTCCACCATATCAACTCTCCTTCCTGATCAACCCTGTCACTTCTCCAAGTCACTCCTCCATGTTCCTCCTCCATGCCACTACTCCATGTCACTCCTCCGTGTTGCTCCTCCACATCGATCCTCTATGTCGCTATTCCATGTCAGTCCTCCATGTCGCTACACCAACTCACTCTTCCATGTTACTCCTCCATGTCGATACTCCATGTAACTCCTCCATGTCAATACACCGACTCAAACCTCTTTGTCTTTCCTCCATGTCACTCCTCCATGTCACTCCTCCATGTCACTCCTCCATGTCGCTATTTCATGTCAGTCCTCCATGTCGCTACACCAACTCACTCCTCCGTGTTGCTCCTCCACATCGATCCTCTATGTGACTACTCCATGTCACTCCTCCATGTCACTCCTCCATGTCACTCCTCCATGTCGCTATTCCATGTCAGTCCTCCATGTCGCTACACCAACTCACTCTTCCATGTTACTCCTCCATGTCGCTACTCCATGTAACTCCTCCATGTCAATACACTGACTCAAACCTCTTTGTCTTTCCTCCATGTCGCTACACCAACTCACTCTTCCATGTCACTTCTCAATGTCGCTTTTCCATCCTCACTCCTCCATGTCAATACACCGTCTCAAACCTCTTTGTCCATCCTCCATGTCACTCCTCCGTGTAACTCCTCCATGTTGTTCCTCCATGTCACTCCTCCATGTCACTCATCTATGTCCCTCCTACATGTCACTCCTCCACGTCACTCCTCTATGTCACTCCTCCATGTCACACCTCAATGTCACTCCTCCATGTCGTTATTCCATGTCACTCCTCCTTGTCGCTACACCGACTCATTCCTCATGTCACTCCTCCATGTCGCTACTCCATGTCACCTCTCCATGTCACTCCTCCATGTCGGTACACCAACTCAATCCTCCTTGTCACTTCTCCATGTCACTCATCCATGTTATTCTTCCATGTCACCCCTTTATGTCACTCTTCCAATTCACTCTTCTTTGTCACTTCTATATGTCTTCCATGTCACTCCTCAATTTCTATCCACCGTATAAACCCTCGTTCCTGATCAACCCTGTCACTTCTCCAAGTCACTCCTCCATTTCCATCCTCCATGTCATTACTCCATGTCACTCCTCCGTGTCACTCCTCCGTGTTGCTCCTCCTTGTCGCTCCTCCAAGTCACTCACCATTGTCCCTCCACGATGTCACTCCACTATATCAACCCTCCTTCCTGATCAACCCTGTCACTTCTCCAAGTCACTCCTCCATGTCCCTCATCCATGTCGCTACTCCATGTCACTCCTCCAGGTCACTCCTCCGTGTTGCTCCTCGACATCAATCCTCTATGTCACATCTCCATGTCACTCCTCCATGTCGCTATTCCATGTCAGTCCTCCATGCTGCTACTCCATGTGACTCCTCCATGTTGCTCCTCCATGTCACTCCTCCATGTCACTCCTCTAGGTCAATCCTCCATGTCACTCCTCCATGTAACTCCTCTATGTAGCTACTCCATGTCACTCCTCCATGTCACTCCTCCATGTTGCTATAACAACTCATTCCTCATGTCACTCCTCCATGTCGTTCCTTCGTGTTGTTCCTCCAAGTCACTCCTCCATGTAACGGTGGAATGACACGGATGAGTTACATGGAAGAGTGACAAGGAGGTTTGAATTGGTGTAGCGGCATTTTTGAGTGACATGGAATAGCGACATGGAGGAGTGACGAGGAGTGAGTTGGTGTAGCGAAATGGAGGAGTGAAATGGAGTAGCGACATGAAGGAGTGATATGAAGTTGTGACATGGAGGAGGGGCCTGGAGGAGTGACATGGAAGACAAAATGGAAGCGACATGGAGGAGTAACTTGGAGGAGTGACATAAAGGAGCAACATGGAGATATGACATGGAGGAGTGACGAGAAGTGAGTTGGTGTAGCGACTTGGAGGAGTGATATGGAGGAGTGACATGGAGGAGTGACATAAGGAGTGAGTTGGTTTAGCGACATGGAGTAATTACATTGAGGAGTGACATGGAGGAGTGACATAGAGGATTGACGTGTAATAGAGACATGGAGGTGTGACATGGAGAATTTTCATGGAAAACATGTAGAAATTACACGGAAGATTGATATAGAGGAGAGACAATGTGAAGCTACACAGATAAGAGACATGACATTGAAGACTTGGAGAAGTTACATGGAGGAGCGACATGGAAGAGTTAAATGGAGGAGTGACAGGGAGTAGCTACATGGAGGAGTGACATGGAAGAATTACTTAGAGGAGTGACATAGATGAGTGACATAGAGGAGTAACATGGAGTATCGACACAGAGGAGTGACATGAGAAGTGAGTTGGCGTAGCGACATGGAGGAGTGAAGTGGAGTAACGACATATAGGAGTGGCATGTAGGTGTGACATGGATGAGTGACATAGAGGAGTGATGTGGAGGAGTGACATGGAAGAGTAACATGGAGGAGTGAGTTGGTGAAGCGACATGGAGTAGCGACATGGAAGAGTGACATGAGGAGTGAATTGGTTTAGCGACATGGAGGAGTAACATGGAGGAGTGAGTTGGTGGAGCGACATGGAGTAGCGACATGGAGGAGTGACTTGGAGGACTGACATAAAGGAGTGACATGGAAGAGTGACATGGAGGAGTGACGAGGAGTGAGTTGGTGTAGCAACATGGAGGAGTGAAATGGAGTAGCGACATGGAGGAGTGACTTGGAGGAGTGACATGGAAGACATATAGAATTGACATGGAGGAATGACTTGGAGGAGTGACATAAATGAGTGACATGGAGAAATGACATGGATGAATGACATGGAGGAGTGACAAGAAGTTTTGAGTTGGTGTAGCATCATGGAGGAGTGACATGGAGGAGTGACATGAGGAGTGAGTTGGTTTAGCGACATGGAGGAGTGACATGGAGTAACTACATGGAGGAGTGACATGGATGTGTGACATGGAGGAGAGACATAGAGGAGTGACGTGGAGGAGTGACATGTAGGAGTGACATGGAGGAATGAATTGGTGGAGCAACATGGAGGAGTTACATGGAGGAGTGACATGGAAAACATGTAGAAGTGACACGGAGGAGTGATATGGAGGAGTGACAATGTGGAGCTACATGGACGAGATACATGACGTTGAATACTTGGAGAAGTTACATGGATGAGCGACATGGAAGATTGATGGTGGAATGACATGGATGAGTGACATGGAGGAGTGACAAGGACAATTGAGTTGGTGTAGCGACATGGAGGAGTCACATGGAGTAGCGACATGGAGTAGCTACATGGAGGAGTGACATGGAGGAGTGACATAGAGGATTGACATAGAGGAGTGAGTTTGTGTCGCGACATGGAGGAGTGACATGGAGTAGCTACATGGAGGAGTGACATGGAAGACATATAGAAGTGAAATTGAGGGGTGACTTGGAGGAGTGACATAAAGGAGTGACATGGAGGAATGACATGGATGAGTGATATGAGGAGTGATGTCGAGGGGTGACGTGGTGGAGTGAAATGGAGGAGTGACATGGAAGAGTGAGTTGGTGTAGCAACTTGGAGGAGTAACATGGAGTAGCGACATGGAGGAGTAAAATAGAGGAGTGATATGGAGGAGTGACATAGAGGATTGACGTGGAGGACAGACATGGAGGAGTGACTTCGAGAAGTGACAGGGTTGAACAGGAAGGAGGGTTGATATGGTTGAGTGACATGGCGGAGGGACATGCATGAATGACATGGAGGAGTGACATGGAGGAGCAACACGGAGGAGCGACATGGAGGAGTGATATGGAGTAGTGACATGGAGGATGGACATGGAGGAGTGACATGGAAGACATATAGAAGTGACATGGAGGAGTGAATTGGAGGAGTGACATAAAGGAGTGACATGGAGGAATGATATGGATGAGTGACATGGAGGAGTGACAAGGAGGATTGAGTTGGTGTAGCGACATGGAGGAGTGACATGGAGGAGTGACATGGAGTAGCGACATGAGGAGTGAGTTGGTGTAGCGACATGGACGAGTGACATTGAAGACATATAGAAGCGACATGGAGGAGTGACATATAGAAGTGACAGGGCGGATCAGCAAGGAGGATTGATATATTGGAGTGACATGGAGGAGTTACATGGAGGAGTGATATGGAGATGTGACATAGAGGATTGATGTGGAGGAGGAACATGGAGGAGCAACATGGAGGATTGACATGGAATAGTGAAATGGAGGAGGGACATGGAAAAGTGACTTCGAGAAGTGACAGGGTTGATCAGGAAGGAGGGTTGATATGTTGGAGTGACATGGAGGAGGGACATGGATGAGTGAAATGGAGGAGTGATACGGAGGAGCGGCATGAAGTTGTGACATGGAGGAGTGACATTGAGGAGTGAGTTGGTGTAGTGACATGGAGGAGTGACTTTGAGTAGCGACATGGAGGAGTTAACTGGAGGAGTGACATGGAGGAGTGAAATGGTGGAGTGACATGGAGGAGTGAGTTGTTATAGCGACATGGAGGAGAGAAATGGAGGAGTGACATGGAGTAGTTACATGGAGGAGTGACATGGCGGAGGGACATGGAGGAGTGACATGGAGGAGTGACATGGAGGAGCAATACGGAGGAGCGACATGGAGGAGTGACATGAAGGATGGAATTGGAGGAGTGACATAAAGGAGTGACATGGAGGAATGACATGGATGAGTGACATGGGGGAGTGACAAGGAGAGTTGAGTTTGTGTAGTGACATGGATGAGTGACATGAAGTAGTTACATGGAGGAGCAACATGGTGGAGGGACATGGATGATTGATATGGAGGAGTGACATGGAGGAGCAAAAAGGAGGAGCGACAAGTAGACAAGGAGGATTGAGTTTGTGTAGTGACATGGAGGAGTGACATAGAGGGGTGACATGGAGTAGCGACATGAGGAGTGACATGAAACAGTGACAGGGATGAATGAATTAGTGGAGCGAAATGGATGAGAGACATGACATTGCAGACTTGGAGAGGTTACATGGAGGAGCGACATGGAGGAGTGACATGGAGTAGCGACTTGGAGGATTGAAATAGAGGAGTAAGTTGGTGTAGCGACATGGACGAGTGATATTGAAGACATATAGAAGTGACATGGAGGAGTGACATGTAGAAGTGAAAGGGCGAATCAGCAAGGAGGAGTGAGTTGGTGTAGTGACATGGAGGAGTGACATGGAGTATGACATGAGGAGTGAGTTGGTGTATTGACATGGAGGAGTGACATGGAGGAATGAGTTGGTGGAGCAACATGGAGGAGTGATATGGAAGACATATAGAAGTGACATGGAGGAGTCACATGGAGAAGTGACAGGGCGGATCAGTAAGGAGGATTGATATGGTGGAGTGAAATGGAGGAGTGACATGGACGATTAACACAGATGAGCGACATGGAGGAGAGAAATGGAGGAGTTACATGGAGGAGTGAAATGGTGGAGTGACATGGAGGAGTGAGTTGTCATAGCGACATGGAGGATAGAAATGGAGGAGTGACATGGAGGAGTGACATGGAGGAATGAATTGGTGGAGCGACATTGATGAGAAACATGACATTGAAGACTTGGTGTATTGACATGGAGGAGTGACATGGCGGAGGGACATGGATGAGTGACATGGAGGAGTGACATGGAGGAGCAACGTGGAAGAGCGACATGGAGGAGTGACATGGAAGAGTGAGTTGGTGTAGCGACATGGAGGACTGACATGGATTTGCGACAAGGAATAGTGACATGGAGGAGGGACATGGAGGAGTGACATGGGGTAGTGACATGGAGGAGTTACATGGAGGAGTGACATGGCGGAGGGACATGGATGAGTGACATGGAGGAGTGACATGGAGGAGCAACACGGAGGAGCGACATGGAGGAGTGACATGAAGGATCGAATTGGAGGAGTGACATAAGGGAGTGACATGGAGGAATGACATGGATGAGTGACATGGGGGAGTGACAAGGAAAGTTGAGTTTGTGTAGTGACATGGATGAGTGACATGAAGTAGTGACATGGAGGAGCAACATGGTGGAGGGACATGGATGAGTGATATGGACGAGTGACATGGAGGAGCAAAAAGGAGGAGCGACAAGGAGGATTGAGTTTGTGTAGTGACATGGAGGAGTGACATGGAGGGGTGACATGGAGTAGCGACATGAGGAGTGACATGAAGCAGTGACAGGGATGAATGAATTAGTGGAGCGAAATGGATGAGAGACATGACATTGCAGACTTCGAGAGGTTACATGGAGGAGCGACATGGAGGAGTGACATGGAGTAGCGACTTGGAGGAGCAACATGGAGGAGCGACATGGAGGAGTGACATGGATGAGTGAGTTGGTGTAGCGAAATGGAGGAGTGACATGAGTAGTGACGTAGAGTGACGTGGTGGAATAAAATGGAGGAGTGACATGGAAGAGTGAGTTGGTGTAGCGACTTGGAGGACTAACATGAAAGAGTGTAAAGGAGGATTGAGTTTGTGTAGCGACATGGAGGAGTTAAATGGAGTAATGACATGGAGGAGTGACATTGAGGAGTGAGTTGGTGTAGTGACATGCAGGTGTGACTTGGAGTAGCGACATGGAGGAGTGACCGAGAGGAGTGAAAAGGACGTTTGAGTTGGTTTAGCGACATGGAGGAGTGACTTTGATTAGTGACATGGAAGAGTGACCTGGAAGAGTGACATGGAGGAGTGATAAGGAAGTTTGAGTTGGTTTAGCGACATGGAGGAGTGACTTTGAGTAGTGACATGGAAGAGTGACCTGGAAGAGTGACATGGAGGAGTGAAATGGAGGTTTGAGTTGGTTTAGCAACATGGAGCAGTGAAATGGAGGATTGACATGGAGGAGTGACATAGAGGAGTGGTATGGAGGAAAGACATGGAGGGGTGGCATAGAGAAGTGACAAGGCAGATCAGCAAGGAAGATTGATATGTTGGAGTGACATGGCGGAGGGACATGGATGAGTGACATGGAGGAGTGACATGGAGGAGCAACATGGAAGAGCGACATGGAGGAGTGACATGGAAGAGTGAGTTGGTGTAGCGACATGGAGGACTGACATGGATTAGCGACAAGGAGTAGTGACATGGAGGAGTGATAAGGAAGTTTGAGTTGGTTTAGCGACATGGAGGAGTGACTTTGAGTAGTGACATGGAAGAGTGACCTGGAAGACTGACATGGAGGAGTGACATAGAGGAGTGACGTGGAGGAGAGACATGGAAGAGTGGAAAGGAGAAGTGACAGGGCGGATAACCAAGGAGGGTTGATATGGTGGAGTGACATCGCGGAGGGACATGGGTGTGTAACTTGGAGGAGTGACATGAGGAGTGAGTTGGTGTAGCGACATGGAGGACTGACATGGAATAGCGAAAAGGAGTAGTGACATGGAGTAGCTACATGGAGGAGTTACATGGACGAGTGACATGGAGGAGCAACATCGAGGAGTGACATGGAGGATTGACATAGAGGAGTGACATGGACGAGTGACATGGAGGAGCAACATGGAGGAGTAACTTGGAGGAGTGACATAAAGGAGTGACATGGAGGAGCGACATGGAGGAGTAACATGGAGGAAGGAGTTGGTGGAGCGACATGGAGGAGTGACATGGAGTTGTGACATGGAGGAAGTGACAAGGAGGGTTGAGTTGGTGTAGCGCCTTGGAGGAGTGACATGGAGTAGCAATATGGAGGAGTGACATGAATAATGAGTTGGTGTAGCGACATGGAGGAGTCACATAGAATAGCGACATGGAGGAGTGACATAGAGGAGTGACATGGAGTAGCTACATGGAGGAGTTACATGGAGGAGTGACATGGAGGAGTGACCTAGAGGAGTGACATGGAAGAGCAACATGGAGGAGCAACATGGAGGAGTAACTTGGAGAAGTGACATAGAGGAGTGACATGGAGGAGCGACATGGAGGAGTAACATGGAGGAAGGAGTTGGTGGAGCGACATGGAGGAGTCACATGGAGTAGCGACATGGAGGAGTGACATGGAGGAGTGACATGGAGATGTGACATAGAGGATTGATGTGGAGGAGCAACACGGAGGAGCAACATGGAGGAGTGACATGGAGTAGTGACATGGAAGACATATAGAGATGACATGGAGGAGTTAATTGGAGGAGTGACATAAACGAGTGACATGGAGTAATGACATGGATGAGTGACATGGAGGAGTTACAAGGAGGGTTGATTTGGTGTAGTGACATGGAGGAGTGACATGGAGTAGTGACATGGAGGAGTGACATGAGGAATGAGTTGGTATAGCGACATGGAGGAGTGACATGGAATTGTGACATGGAGGAAGTGACAAGGACGGTTGAGTTGGTGTAGCGACATGGAGGAGTGACATGGAGTAGCGACATGGAGGAGTGACATGAGGAATGAGTTGGTATAGCGGCTTGGAGGAGTGACATGGAGTAGCGACATGGAGGAGTGACATGAGTAATGAGTTGGTGTAGCGACATGGAGGAGTGACATGAAATAACGATATGGAGGAGTGACATGGAGGTGTGACATGGAGGAGCAACATGAAAGATCTAAATGGAGGAGCGAAATGGAGGAGTGACATGGAGGAGTGACATGGAGGGGTGACATGGAGGAGCGACATTGAGGAGTGACATGGAGGAGTGACATAGAATAGCGACATGGAGGAGTGACATGGAGTAGCTACATGGAGGAGTGACATGGAGGAGTAACTTGGAGGAGTGACATAAAGGAGTGACATGGAGGAGTCACATTGAGGAGTGAGTTGTTGTAGTGACATGGAGGAGTGACTTTGAGTAGCGACATGGAGGAGTGACCTGTAGGAGTGAAATGGAGGAGTGACATGGAGGAGGGACATGAAAGATTGTAAAGGAGGATTGAGTTTGTGTAGCGACATGGAGGAGTGAAATGGTGGAGTGACATGGAGGAGTGAATTGGAGGAGTGACATAAAGGAGTGACATGGAGGAAGGACATGGATGAGTGACGTAGAGGAGTGACAAGGAGAGTTGAGTTTGTGTAGCGACATGGAGGAGTACCATGTAGCGACATGGAGGAGTACCATGTTGTACACCATCGTTGGTGTAGTGACATGGAAGAGTGACATGGAGAAGTGACAGGGCGGATCTCCAAGGAAGATTGATATGGTGGAGTGACATGGCGGAGGGACATGGATGAGTGACATGGAGGAGTGACATGGAGGAGCAACATGGAAGAGCGACATGGAGGAGTGACATGGAAGAGTGAGTTGGTGTAGCGACATGGAGGACTGACATGGATTAGCGACAAGGAGTAGTGACATGGAGGAGGGACATGGAGGAGTGACTTGGAGATGTGACAGGGTTTATCAGGAAGGAGGGTTGATATGGTGGAGTGACATGGCGGAGGGACATGGATGAGTGACTTGGAGGAGTAAAATGGAGGAGTGACATGGAGGAGTGACATGAGTAGTGAGTTTGTGTAGCGACATGGAGGGGTGACATGGAGTAGCTACATAGAGGAGTTACATGGAGGAGTGACATGAACGAGTGACATAGAGGAGTGACATGGAGGAGTGACATAGATGAGTAACATGGATGAGTGACATGGAGGTGTGACATGGAGGAGTGACATAGAGGAGTGACGTGGAGGAGTGACATGGAGGAGGGACATGGAGGAGTGACATGGAAGACATATAGAAGCGACATGGATTAGTGACATGGAGGAGTGACAAGAATGATTGAGTTGGTGTAGTGACATAGCGGATGGACATAGATGAGTTACATGGAGGAGTGACATGGAACAGCAACTTGGAGGAGCGACGTGGAGGAGTGAGTTGGTGGAGCGACATGGAGGAGTCACATGGAGTAGCGACATGGAGGAGTGACATGAAGTAGTGAAATGGAGGAGTGACATTGAGGAGTGAGTTGGTGTAGTGACATGGAGGAGTTACTTTGAGTAGCGACATGGAGGAGTGAACTGGAGGAGTGACAAGGAGGAGTGACATGGAAGAGCGACACGGAGGAGTGGCATGGATGAGTGACATGGAGGAGTGACATGGAGGAGTGAATTGGAAGAGTGACATAAAGGAGTGAAAAGGAGGAATGACATGGATGAGTGACATGGAGGAGTGGCAAGGAGGGTTGAGTTTGTGTTGTGACATGGAGGAGTGACATGAAGTAGTGACATGGAGGAGTGACCTGTAGGAGTGACATGGAGGAGTGACATGGAGGAGTGACATGGAGGAGGGACATGGAGGAGTGACATGGAGGAGGGACATGAAAGAGCGGAAAGGAGGACTGAGTTTGTGTAGCGACATGGAGGAGTGACATGAAGTACTGACATTGTTGAGTGACATTGAGGAGTGAGTTGGTGTAGTGACATGGAGGAGTGACTTTGAGTAGCGACATGGAGGAGTGACCTGTAGGAGTGACATGGAGGAGTGACATTAAAGAGTGAGTTGTTATAGCGACATGGAGGAGAGAAATGGTGGAGTGAGATGGAGGAGTGACATTGAGGAGTGAGTTGGTGTAGTAACATGGATGAGGCACTTTGAGTAGAGACATGGAGGATGGACATGGAGGAGTGACATGGAAGACATATAGAGGTGACATGGAGGAGTGAATTGGAGGAGTGACATAAACGAGTGACATGGAGGAATGACATAAATGAGTGACATGGAGGAGTTACAAGCAGAGTTGAGTTGGTGTAGCGACATGGAGGAGTGACATGGAGTAGTGACATGGAGGATTGACATGAGGAATGAGTTGGTGTAGCGACATGGAGGAGTGACATGGAGGTGTGACATGGAGGAATAACTTGGAGGAGTGACATAAAGGATTGACATGAAGGAGTGACATGGAGGAGTAACATGGAGGAAGGAGTTGGTGGAGCGACACGGAGGAGTAACATTGAATAGAGACATGGAGGAGTGACATAGAGGGTTGATGTGTAGTAGTGACATGGAGGATGGACATGGAGGAGTGACTTAGAGAAGTTACAGGGTTGATCAGGAAGGAGGGTTGATATGGTGGAGTGACATAATGGAGGGACATGGGTGATTGACTTGGAGGAGTGACAAGGAGGAGCAACACGGAGGAGCGACATGGAGGAGTGACATGGAAGAGTGACATGGAGTACTGACATGGAGAATGAACATGGAGGAGTGACATGGAGAACATATAGAGGTGACATGGAGGAGTGAATTGGAGGAGTGACATAAAGTAGTAACATGGAGGAGTTACATTGAGGAGTGAGTTGGTGTAGCGACATAGAGGACTGAAATGGAGTAGCGACATAGAGTAGTAACATGAGGAGTGAGTTTGCGTAGCAAGATGGAGGAGTGACATGGAGGAGTGACATAGAGGATTGATGTGGATTAGTGACATGAAAGAGTATAAAGGAGGATTGAGTTACATTGAGGATTGAGTTTGTGTAGCGACATGGAGGAGTGACATGAAGTAGTGACATTGAGTAGTGACATTGAGGAGTGAGTTGGTGTAGTGACATGAAGGAGTGACTTTGAGTACCGACATGGAGAAATGACCTGGAGGAGTGACATGGAGGAGTGAAATGGTGGAGTGACATGGAGGAGTGACATGAAGTAGTGACATGGAGGAGAGAAATGGAGGATTTATATGGAGAAATTATATTGAGGAGTGAGTTGTTGTAGTAACATGGATTAGTGACTTTGAGTAGCGACATGGAGAAGTGACCTGGAGGAGTGACATGGAGGAGTGAAATGGTGAACTGACATGTAGGAGTGAGTTGTTAGAGCGACATGGAGGAGAGACATGAAGAAGTGACATGGAGGAGTGACATGAGTAACGAGTTGGTGTAGCGACATGGAGGAGTGACATGGAGGTGTGGCATGGAGTAGTGACATGGAGGAGGGACATGGAGGAGTGACATGGAAGACATATAGAAGTGACATGGATGAGTGACATGGAGGAGTGACAAGAAGGATTGAGTTGGTGTAGTGACATGGCGGAGGGACATAGATGAGTTACATGGAGGAGTGACATGGAAGAGCAACATGGAGGAGCGACGTGGAGGAGTGAGTTGGTGGAGCGACATGGAGGAGTCAAATGGAGTAGCGACATGGAGGAGTGACATGAAGTAGTGACATGGAGGAATGACATGGAGGAGTGACATAGAGGAGTGACGTGGAGGAGAGACATGGAAGAGTGACATGGAGAAGTGACAGGGCGGATCACCAAGGAAGATTGATATGGTGGAGTGACATGGCGGAGGGACATGGATGAGTGACATGGAGGAGTCAAATGGAGTAGCGACATGGAGGAGTGACATGAAGTAGTGACATGGAGGAGTGAGTTGGTGTAGTGACATGGAGGAGTGACTTTGAGTAGCGACATGGAGGAGTGACCTGGAGGAGTGACATGAAGTAGTGCAATGGTAGAGTGACATGGAGGAGTGAGTTGTTATAGCGACATGGAGGACAAACATGGAGGAGTGACATGGAGGAGTGACATAGAGGAGTGACGTGTAGGAGAGACATGGAGAAGTGACATGGAGGACTGACATGGAGGAGTGACATAGAGGAGTGACGTGGAGGAGAGACATGGAAGAGTGACATGGAGAAGTGACAGGGCGGATAACAAAGCAGGGTTGATATGGTGGAGTGACATCGCGGAGGGACATGGATGAGTGACTTGGAGGAGTGAAATGGAGGAGGGACATGGAGGAGTGATATGAGGAGTGAGTTTGTATAGCGACATGGAGGAGTGACATGGAGTAGCGACATGGAGGAGTTACATGGAGGAGTGACATGGACGAGTGACATAGAGAAGTGACATGGAGGAATGACATGGAGGAGTGACATGGAGGAGGGACATGGAGGAGCGATATGGAGGAGTGACATGAAAGAGTGTAAAGGAGGATTGAGTTTGTGTAGCGACATGGAGGAGTGACATGAAGTAGTGACATTGAGGAGTGACATTGAGGAGTGAGTTTGTGTAGTGACATGAAGGAGTGACTTTGAGTAGCGACATGGAGGAGTGACCTGGAGGAGTGACATGGAGGAGTGAAACGGTGGAGTGACATGGAGGAGTGAGTTGTTATAGCGACATGGAGGAGAGAAATGGAGGATTGATATGGAGGAGTGATATTGAGGAGTGAGTTGGTGTAGTAACATGGAGGAGTGACTTTGAGTAGCGACATGGAGAAGTGACCTGGAGGAGTGACATGGAGGAGTGACATGGAGGAGTAACATGGAGGAAGGAGTTGGTGGAGCGACATGGAGGAGTCACATGGAGTAGCAACATTGAGGAGTAACATGAAAGACTGAGTTGGTGTAGCGACATGGAGGAATAACATAAAGGAGTGACATGGAGGAATAATATGGATGAGTGACAAGGAGGAGTGAGAAGAAGTAGTTACATGGAGGAGTGACATGGAGTAGCTACATGGAGGAGTTACATGGAGGAGTGACTTGGAGGAGCAACACGGAGGAGCGACATGGAGGAGTGACATGGAGTAGTGACATGATGGATGGACATGGAGGAGTGAAATGGAAGACATATAGAAGTGACATAGAGTAGTGACATGGAGGATGGACATGGAGGAGTGACATGGAAGACATATAGAGGTGACATGGAGGAGTGAATTGGAGTTGTGACATGGAGGAGTGACATTGAGGAGTGAGTTGGTGTAGCGACATGGAGGAGTGACATGGAGGAGTGACATAGATTAGCGACATGGAGGAGATACATGGAGGAGTGACATGGAGGAATGACATGGAGGAGTGATATGAAGTAGTGACATTGAGGAGTGACATTGAGGAGTGAGTTGGTGTAGTGACATGGAGGAGTGACTTTGAGTAGCGACATGGAGGAGTGACCTGGAGGAGTGACATGGAGGAGTGAGTTGTTATAGCGACATGGAGGAGAGAAATGGAGGAGTGACATGAAGGAGTGACATTGAGTAGTAAGTTGGTGTAGCGACATGGAGGAGTGACCTGGAGGAGTGACATGGAGGAATGAAATGGTGGAGTGACATGGAGGACTGAAATGGTGGAGTGAGATGGAGGAGTGAGTTGTTATAGCGACATGGAGTAGATACATGGAGGAGTGACATGGAGGAGTGACATGGAGGAGTGACATGGAGGAGTGACATAGAGGAGTGACGTGGAGGAGAGACATGGAGAAGTGACATGGAGGACTGACTTGGAGGAGTGACAAGGAGGAGCAACACGGAGGAGTGACATTGAGGAGTGAGTTGGTGTAGCGACATGGAGGAGTGACATTGAGTAGCGTCATAGAGTAGTAAAATGGAGGAGTGACATGGAGGAGTGACATGGAGTAGTGACATGGAGGATGGACATGGAGGAGTGACTTGGAGAAGTGACAGGGTTGATCAGGAAAGAGGGTTTATATGGTGGAGTAACATCGTAGAAGGACATGGGTGAGTGACTTGGAGGAGTGACAAGGAGGAGCAACACGGAGGAGCGACATGGAGGAGTGACATAGAGTAGTGACATGGAGGATGGACATGGAGGAGTGACATGGAAGACATATAGAGGTGACATGGAGGAGTGAATTGGAGTTGTGACATGGAGGAGTGACATTGAGGAGTGAGTTGGTGTAGCGACATGGAGGAGTGACATGGAGGAGTGACATAGAGTAGCGACATGGAGGACATACATGGAGGAGTGACATGGAGGAATGACATGGAGGAGTGACATGAAGTAGTGACATGGAGGAGTGACATTGAGGAGTGAGTTGGTGTAGTGACATGGAGGAGTGACTTTGAGTAGCGACATGGAGGAGTGACCTGGAGGAGTGACATGAGGAGTGAAATGGTGGAGTGACGTGGAGGAGAGACATGGAAGAGTGACATGGAGAAGTGACAGGTCGGATCACCAAGGAAGATTGATAGGATGGAGTGACATGCAGGAGGGACATGGATGAGTGACATGGAGGAGTGACATGGAGGAGTGACATGGAGTAGTGACATGGAGTAGCTTCATGTAGGAGTAACATGGAGGAGTGACTTGGAGGAGCAACATGGAGGAGTGACATAGAGGATTGATGTAGAGGAGCAACAAGGAGGATCAACACGAAGGAGTGACATGGAGTAGTGACATGGAGGATGGACATGGAGCAGTGACATCAAAGACATATAGAGGTGACATGGAGGAGTGAATTGGAGGAGTGACATAAACGAGTGACATGGAGGAATGACATGGATGAGTGACATGGAGGAGTGACTTTGAGTAGCGACATGGAGGAGTGACCTGGAGAAGTGACATGGAAGAGTGAAATGGTGGAGTGATATGGAGGAGTGAGTTGTTAGAGCAACATGGAGGAGAGACATGGAGGAGTGACATAGAGGAGTGACGTGGAGGAGAGACATGGAAGAGTGACATGGAGAAGTGACAGGTCAGATCACTAAGGGAGATTGATAGGGTGGAGTGAAATGGCGGAGGGACATGGATGAGTGACATGGAGGAGTGACAAGAAGGATTGAGTTGGTGTAGTGACATGGCGGAGGGACATAGATGAGTTACATGGAGGAGTGACATGGAAGAGCAACATGGAGGAGCGACGTGGAGGACTGAGTTGGTGGAGCGACATGGAGGAGTCACATGGAGTAGCGACATGGAGGAGTGACATTGAGGAGTGAGTTGGTGTAGCGACATGGAGGAGTGACATAGAGTAGCGACATGGAGGAGTGACCTGGAGGAGTGACGTGGAGGATAGACATGGAAGAGTGACATGGAGAAGTGACAGGGCGGATAACCAAGGAGGGTTGATATGGTGGAGTGACATCGCGGAGGGACATGGGTGAGTGACTTGAAGGAGTGACATGGATGAGTGACATGGAGGAGTGACATGGAGTAGCAACATGTAGGAGTAACTTGGAATACCTACATGGAGGAGTGACATGGAGGAGTGACTTTGAGTAGCGACATGGAGGAGTGACCTGGAGGAGTGACATGGAGGAGTGAAATGGTGGAGTGACATGGAGGAGTGAGTTGTTAGAGCGACATGGAGGAGAGACATGGAGGAGTGACATGGAGGAGTGACAGGTCGTATCACTAAGGGAGATTGATAGGGTGGAATGAAATGGCGGAGGGACATGGATGAGTGACATGGAGGAGTGACATGGAGGAGTGAATTGGAGGAGTGACATGAAGGAGTGACATGAGGAATGACATGGATGAGTGACATGGTGGAGTGACTTGGAGGAGTGACAAGGAGGAGCAACACGGAGGAGCGACATGGAGGAGTGACATAGAGTAGTGACATGGAGGATGGACATGGAGGAGTGACATGGAAGACATATAGAGGTGACATGGAGGAGTGAATTGGAGTTGTGACATGGAGGAGTGACATTGAGGAGTGAGTTGGTGTAGCGACATGGAGGAGTGACATGGAGGAGTGACATAGAGTAGCGACATGGAGGACATACATGGAGGAGTGACATGGAGGAATGACATGGAGGAGTGACATGAAGTAGTGACATGGAGGAGTGACATTGAGGAGTGAGTTGGTGTAGTGACATGGAGGAGTGACTTTGAGTAGCGACATGGAGGAGTGACCTGGAGGAGTGACATGAGGAGTGAAATGGTGGAGTGACGTGGAGGAGAGACATGGAAGAGTGACATGGAGAAGTGACAGGTCGGATCACCAAGGAAGATTGATAGGATGGAGTGACATGCAGGAGGGACATGGATGAGTGACATGGAGGAGTGACATGGAGGAGTGACATGGAGTAGTGACATGGAGTAGCTTCATGTAGGAGTAACATGGAGGAGTGACTTGGAGGAGCAACATGGAGGAGTGACATAGAGGATTGATGTAGAGGAGCAACAAGGAGGATCAACACGAAGGAGTGACATGGAGTAGTGACATGGAGGATGGACATGGAGCAGTGACATCAAAGACATATAGAGGTGACATGGAGGAGTGAATTGGAGGAGTGACATAAACGAGTGACATGGAGGAATGACATGGATGAGTGACATGGAGGAGTGACTTTGAGTAGCGACATGGAGGAGTGACCTGGAGAAGTGACATGGAAGAGTGAAATGGTGGAGTGATATGGAGGAGTGAGTTGTTAGAGCAACATGGAGGAGAGACATGGAGGAGTGACATAGAGGAGTGACGTGGAGGAGAGACATGGAAGAGTGACATGGAGAAGTGACAGGTCAGATCACTAAGGGAGATTGATAGGGTGGAGTGAAATGGCGGAGGGACATGGATGAGTGACATGGAGGAGTGACAAGAAGGATTGAGTTGGTGTAGTGACATGGCGGAGGGACATAGATGAGTTACATGGAGGAGTGACATGGAAGAGCAACATGGAGGAGCGACGTGGAGGACTGAGTTGGTGGAGCGACATGGAGGAGTCACATGGAGTAGCGACATGGAGGAGTGACATTGAGGAGTGAGTTGGTGTAGCGACATGGAGGAGTGACATAGAGTAGCGACATGGAGGAGTGACCTGGAGGAGTGACGTGGAGGATAGACATGGAAGAGTGACATGGAGAAGTGACAGGGCGGATAACCAAGGAGGGTTGATATGGTGGAGTGACATCGCGGAGGGACATGGGTGAGTGACTTGAAGGAGTGACATGGATGAGTGACATGGAGGAGTGACATGGAGTAGCAACATGTAGGAGTAACTTGGAATACCTACATGGAGGAGTGACATGGAGGAGTGACTTTGAGTAGCGACATGGAGGAGTGACCTGGAGGAGTGACATGGAGGAGTGAAATGGTGGAGTGACATGGAGGAGTGAGTTGTTAGAGCGACATGGAGGAGAGACATGGAGGAGTGACATGGAGGAGTGACAGGTCGTATCACTAAGGGAGATTGATAGGGTGGAATGAAATGGCGGAGGGACATGGATGAGTGACATGGAGGAGTGACATGGAGGAGTGAATTGGAGGAGTGACATGAAGGAGTGACATGAGGAATGACATGGATGAGTGACATGGTGGAGGGACATGGATGAGTGACATGGAGGAGTGACACGGAGGAGCAACATGGAGGAGCGACATGGAGGAGTGACATAAACGAGTGACATGGAAGAATGACATGGAGCAGTGACTTTGAGTAGCGACATGGAGGAGTGACCTGGAGGAGTGACATGGAGGAGTGAAATGGTGGAGTGACATGGAGGAGTGAGTTGTTAGAGCGACATGGAGGAGAGACATGGAGAAGTGACATGGATGAGTGACATGGAGGAGTGACAAGAAGGATTGAGTTGGTATAGTGACATGGCGGAGTGACATAGATGAGTTACATGGAGGAGTGACATGGAGGAGTGACATAGAGGATTGATGTGGAGTAATAACATGGAGGAGTGACATGGAAGACATATAGAGGTGACATGGATGAGTGAATTGGAGGACTGACATAAAGGAGTGACATGGAGGAGTGACAAGAAGGATTGAGTTGGTATAGTGACATGGTGGAGGGACATAGATGAGTTACATGGAGGAGTGACATGGAGGAGTGACATAGAGGATTGATGTGGAGTAGTGACATGGAGGATGGACATGGAGGAGTGACTTGGAGAAGTGACAGGCATGATCAGGAAGGAGGGTTGATATGGTGGAGTGACATCGCGGAGGGACATGGGTGAGTGACTTGGAGGAGTTACATGGAATAGCGACAAGGAGTAGTGACATGGCGGAGGGACATGGATGAGTGACTTGGATGAGTGAATTGGAGGAGTGACATGGAGTAGCTACATGGAGGAGTTACATGGAGGAGTGACATGGACGAGTGACATAGAGGAGTGACATGGAGGAGTGACATAGATTAGTGACATGGATGAGTGACATGGAGGAGTGACATGGAGGAGCAACATGGAGGAGTAACTTGGAATAGCAACATGGAGTAGTGACATGGAGGATGGACATGGAGGAGTGACTTGGAGAAGTGACAGGGCGGATAACCAAGGAGGGTTGATATGGTGGAGTGACATTGCGGAGGGACATGGGTGAGTGACTTGTAAGAGTGACATGGAGGAGTGACATGGAGGAGTGACATTGAGGAGTGAGTTTGTGTAGCGACATGGAGGAGTGACATGGAGTAGCTACATGGAGGAGTTACATGGAGGAATGACTTGGAGGAGCAACACGGAGGAGCGACATAGAGGAGTGACATGGAGTAGCTACATGGAGGAATGACTTGGAGGAGCAACACGGAGGAGCGACATGGAGGAGTGACATGGATTAGTGACATGGAGTAGCTACATGTAGGAGTTACATGGAGGAGTGACATGGAGAAGTGACAGGGCGGATAACCAAGGAGGGTTGATATGGTGGATTGACATCGCGGAGGGACATGGGTGAGTGACTTGGAGGAGTGAAATGGATGAGTAACATGGAGGAGTGAAATGGGGGAGCAACATGGAGGAGCAACATGGAGGAGTAACTTAGAATAGCGACATGGAGGAGTGACATGGAGGAGTGACTTTGAGTAGCGACATGGAGGAGTGACCTGGAGGAGTGACATGGAGGAGTGAAATGGTGGAGTGACATGGAGGAGTGAGTTGTTATAGCGACATAGAGGAGAGACATGGAGGAGTGACATGGAGGAGTGACATGAGGAGTGAGTTTGTGTAGCGACATGGAGGAGTTACATGGAATAGCGACAAGGAGTAGTGACATTGCGGAGGGACATGGATGAGTGACTTGGATAAGTAACTTGGAGGAGTGACATGGAGTAACTACATGGAGGAGTTACATGGAGGAGTGACATGGACGAGTGACTTAGAGGAGTGACATGGAGGAGTGACATAGAGGTGTGACATGGATGAGTGACATGGAGGAGTGACATGGAGGAGCTACATGGAGGAGCAACATGGAGGATGGACATGGAGGAGTAACTTGGAGAAGTGACAGGGCGTCTAACCAAGAAGGGTTGATATGGTGGAGTGACATTGCGGAGGGACATGGGTGAGTGACTTGGAGGAGTGACATGGAGGAGTGACATGGAGGAGTGACATGAGGAGTGAGTTTGTGTAGCGACATGGAGGAGTGACATGGAGTAGCTACATGTAGGAGTTACATGGAGGAGTGACTTGGAGGAGCAACATGGAGGAGTGACATAGAGGATTGATGTAGAGGAGCAACACGGAGGAGCGACATGGAGGAGTGACATGGAGCAGTGACATGGTGAAGGGATATGGAGGAGTGACTTGGAGAAGTGACAGGGTTGATCAGGAAGTAGGGTTGATATGGTGGAGTGACATAGTGGAGGGACATGGGTGAGTGACTTGGAGGAGTGACATGGAGGAGCAACACGGAGGAGCAACATGGAGGAGTGACTTGGAGTAGTGACATGGAGGATGGACATGGAGGAATGACACGGATGAGTGACATGAAGTAGTTACAAAGAGGTTTGAGTTGGTGTAGCAACATTGAGGAGTGACACGGAGTAGCGACATGGAGAAGTGACATGAAGTAGTGACATGGAGGCGTGACATGAAGTAGTTACAAAGAGGTTTGAGTTGGTGTAGCAACATTGAGGAGTGACACGGAGTAGCGACATGGAGAAGTGACATGAAGTAGTGACATGGAGGCGTGACAAGAAGGTTTGAGTTGGTGTCGTAACATGGAGGAGTGACTTTGAGTAGCGACATGGAGGAGTGACCTGGAGGAATGACATAGTTGTTTGATATGGAGTAGTGACATGGAGGATGGACATGGAGGAGTGAATTGGAGTTGTGACATAAAGGAGTGACATGGAGGAATGACATGGATGAGTGACATGGAGGAGTGACAAGAAGTAGTGACATGGGGGAGTGACATTGAGGAGTGAGTTGGTGTAGCGACATGGAGGAGTGACATGGAGTAGCGACATAGAGTAGTAACATGAGGAGTGAGTTTGTGTAGCGACATGGAGGAGTGACATGGAGGAGTGACATGGAGGAGTGAAATAGAGTAGCGACATGGAGGAGATACATGGAGGAGTGACTTGGAGGAGTGACAAGGATGAGCAACACGGAGGAGCAACATGGAGGAGTTACATGGAGGAGCGACATGGAGGAGTGACATGGAGTAGTGACATGGAGGATGGACATGGAGGAGTGACATGGAAGACATATAAAGGTGACATGGAGGAGTAAATTGGAGGAGTGACATGGAGGAGTGACATGAAGTAGTGACACTGAGGAGTGACATTGAGGAGTGATTTGGTGTAGTGACATGGAGGAGAGAAATGGAGGAAAGACATGGATGAGTGACATGGAGGAGTGACAAGAAGTAATGACATGGAGGAGTGACATTGAGGAGTGAGTTGGTGTAGCGACATGGAGGAGTGACATGGAGTAGCAACAAAGAGTAGTAACATGAGGAGTGAGTTTTTGTAGCGACATGGAGGAGTGACATGGAGGAGTGACATGGAGGAGTGAGTTGTTAGAGCGACATGGAGGAGAGACATGGAGGAGTGACATGGAGGAGTGACATGGAGTAGTGACATAGAGGAGTGATGTGGAGGAGAGACATGGAAGAGTGACATGGAGAAGTGACAGGGCGGATAACCAAGGAGGGTTGATACGGTGGAGTGACATGTAGGAGCAACATGTAGGAGTAACTTGGAATAGCAACATGGAGGAGTGACATGGAGGAGTGACTTTGAGTAGTGACATTGAGGAGTGACCTGGAGGAGTGACATGGAGGAGTGAAATGGTGGAGTGACATGGAGGAGTGAGTTGTTAGAGCGACATGGAGGAGTGACATGAAGGAGTGACATAGAGGAGTGATGTGGAGGGGAGACATGGAAGAGTGACATGGAAGAGTAACATAGAGTAGTGACATGGAGGAGTGACATGGAGGAGTGACATAGAGTAGCGACATGGAGGAGATACATGGAGGAGTGACATGGAGGAATGACAAGGAGGGTTGAGTTGGAGTAGCGACATGGAGGAGTGACATGGAGTAGCGACATGGAGGAGTGACATGAGTAATGAGTTGGTGTAGCGACATGGAGGAGTCACCTGGAATAACGACATGGTGGAGTGACATGGAGGTGTGACATGGAGGAGTGACAAGAAGGATTGAGTTGGTGTAGTGACATGGCAGAGGGACATAGATGAGTTACATGGAGGAGTGACATGGAAGAGCAACATGGAGGAGCGACGTGGAGGACTGAGTTGGTGGAGAGACATGGAGGAGTCACATGGAGTAGCGACATGGAGGAGTGACATGAAGTAGTGACATGGAGAAGTGACATTGAGGAGTGAGTTGGTGTAGAGACATGGAGGAGTGACGTTGAGTAGCGACATGGAGGAGTGACCTGGAGGAGTGACATGGAGGAGTGAAATGGTGGAGTGACATGGAGGAGTGACTTGGAGGAGTGACATAAAGGATTGACATGGAGGAGTGACAAGGAGGAGTAACATGGAGGAAGGAGTTGGTGGAGCGACATGGAGGAGTCACATGGATTAGCGACATGGAGGAGTGACATGGAGGAATGAGTTGTTAGAGCGACATGGAGGAGTGACATGGAGGAGTGACATGGAGTAGTGACAGAGGATTGATGTGGAGGAGCAATACGGAGGAGTGAAATAGTGGAGTGACATGGAGGAGTGAGTTGTTAGAGAGACATGGATTAGCGACATAGAGTAGTAACATGAGGAGTGAGTTTGTGTAGCGAAATGGAGGAGTGACATGGAGGAGTGACATAGAGGATTGATGTGGAGGAGCAACATGGAGGAGTGACATGGAGTAGCTACATGGAGTAGTTACATGGAGGAGTGACATGGACGAGTGACTTAGAGGAGTGACATGGAGGAGTGACATAGAGGTGTGACATGGATGAGTGACATGGAGGAGTGACATGGAGGAGCTACATGGAGGAGCAACATGGAGGATGGACATGGAGGAGTAACTTGGAGAAGTGACAGGGCGGATAACCAAGGAGGGTTGATATGGTGGAGGGACATTGCGGAGGGACATGGGTGAGTGACTTGGAGGAGTGACATGGAGGAGTGACATGAGGAGTGAGTTTGTGTAGCGACATGGAGGAGTGACATGGAGTAGCTACATGGAGGAGTTACATGGAGGAGTGACTTGGAGGAGCAACATGGAGGAGCGACATGGAGGAGTGACATGGAGTAGTGACATGGAGTAGCTACATGTAGGAGTTACATGGAGGAGTGACTTGGAGGAGCAACATGGAGGAGTGACATAGAGGATTGATGTAGAGGAGCAACACGGAGGAGCGACATGGAGGAGTGACATGGAGCAGTGACATGGTGAAGGGATATGGAGGAGTGACTTGGAGAAGTGACAGGGTTGATCAGGAAGTAGGGTTGATATGGTGGAGTGACATAGTGGAGGGACATGGGTGAGTGACTTGGAGGAGTGACTTGGAGGAGCAACACGGAGGAGCAACATGGAGGAGTGACATGGAGTAGTGACATGGAGGATGGACATGGAGGAGTGACATGGAAGACATATAGAGATGACATGGAGGAGTGAATTGGAGGAGTGACATAAACGAGTGACATGGAGGAATGACACGGATGAGTGACATGGAGTAGTTACAAAGAGGTTTGAGTTGGTGTAGCAACATTGAGGAGTGACACGGAGTAGTGACATGGAGTAGCTACATGTAGAAGTTACATGGAGGAATGACTTGGAGGAGCAACATGGAGGAGTGACATAGAGGATTGATGTGGAGGAGCAACACGGAGGAGCGACATGGAGGAGTCACATGGAGTAGTGACATGGAGGAGGGACATGGAGGAGTGACTTGGAGAAGTGAGAGGGTTGATCAGGAAGGAGGGTTGATATGGTGGAGTGACATCGTGTAGGGACATGGGTGAGTGACTTGGAGGAGTGACATGGAGGAGCAACACGGAGGAGCAACATGGAGGAGTGACATGGAGTAGTGACATGGAGAACGGACATGGAGGAGTGACTTAGAGGATTGATGTGTAGTAGTGACATGGATGATGGACATGAATGAGTGACAGGGTTGATCAGGAAGGAGGGTTGATATGGTGGAGTGACATCGTGTAGGGACATGGGTGAGTGACTTGGAGGAGTGACATGGAGGATGGACATGGAGGAGTGACATGGAGGAGTGACATGGAGGAGTGACTTTGAGTAGCGACATGGAGGAGTGATCTGGAAGAGTGACATGGAGGAGTGAAATGTTGGAGTGACATGGAGGAGTGAGTTGTTAGAGCGACATGGAGGAGAGACATGAGGTAGTGACATGGAAGAGTGACATGGAGGAGTGACATAGAGGAGTGATGTGGAGGAGAGACATGGAAGAGTGACATGGAGAAGTGACAGGGCGGATAACCAAGGAGGGTTGATATGGTGGAGTGACATCGCGGAGGGACATGGGTGAGTGACTTGGAAGAGTGACATGGAGGAGCAACATGGAGGAGCAACGTGGAGGAGTGAGTTGGTGGAGCGACATGGAGGAGTCACATGGAGTAGCGACATGGAGAAGTGACATGAAGTAGTGACATGGAGGAGTGACAAGAAGGTTTGAGTTGGTGTCGTAACATGGAGGAGTGACTTTGAGTAGCGACATGGAGGAGTGACCTGGAGGAGTGACATGGAGGAGTGAAATGGTGGGGTGACATGGAGGAGTGACATGGAGGAGTGAAATAGAGTAGCGACATGGAGGAGATACATGGAGGAGTGACTTGGAGGAGTGACAAGGATGAGCAACACGGAGGAGCAACATGGAGGAGTTACATGGAGGAGCGACATGGAGGAGTGACATGGAGTAGTGACATGGAGGATGGACATGGAGGAGTGACATGGAAGACATATAAAGGTGACATGGAGGAGTAAATTGGAGGAGTGACATGGAGGAGTGACATGAAGTAGTGACACTGAGGAGTGACATTGAGGAGTGATTTGGTGTAGCGACATGGAGGAGTGACATGGAGTAGCAACAAAGAGTAGTAACATGAGGAGTGAGTTTTTGTAGCGACATGGAGGAGTGACCTGGAGGAGTGACATGGAGGAGTGAGTTGTTATAGCGACATGGAGGAGAGAAATGGAGGAAAGACATGGATGAGTGACATGGAGGAGTGACAAGAAGTAATGACATGGAGGAGTGACATTGAGGAGTGAGTTGGTGTAGCGACATGGAGGAGTGACATGGAGTAGCAACAAAGAGTAGTAACATGAGGAGTGAGTTTTTGTAGCGACATGGAGGAGTGACATGGAGGAGTGACATGGAGGAGTTAGTTGTTAGAGCGACATGGAGGAGAGACATGGAGGAGTGACATGGAGGAGTGACATGGAGTAGTGACATAGAGGAGTGATGTGGAGGAGAGACATGGAAGAGTGTCATGGAGAAGTGACAGGGCGGATAACCAAGGAGGGTTGATATGGTGGAGTGACATCGCGGAGGGACATGGGTGAGTGACTTGGAAGAGTGACATGGAGGAGCAACATGGAGGTGTAACATGGAGGAGCGACGTGGAGGAGTGAGTTGGTGGAGCGACATGGAGGAGTCACATGGAGTAGCGACATGGAGAAGTGACATGAAGTAGTGACATGGAGGAGTGACAAGAAGGTTTGAGTTGGTGTCGTAACATGGAGGAGTGACTTTGAGTAGCGACATGGAGGAGTGACCTGGAGGAGTGACATGGAGGAGTGAAATGGTGGGGTGACATGGAGGAGTGAGTTGTTAGAGCGACATGGAGGAGTGACATGGAGGAGTGACATAGTTGTTTGATATGGAGTAGTGACATGGAGGATGGACATGGAGGAGTGAATTGGAGTTGTGACATAAAGGAGTGACATGGAGGAATGACATGGATGAGTGACATGGAGGAGTGACAAGAAGTAGTGACATGGGGGAGTGACATTGAGGAGTGAGTTGGTGTAGCGACATGGAGGAGTGACATGGAGTAGCGACATAGAGTAGTAACATGAGGAGTGAGTTTGTGTAGCGACATGGAGGAGTGACATGGAGGAGTGACATGGAGGAGTGAAATCGAGTAGCGACATGGAGGAGTGACATGGAGGAGTGACATGGAGTAGTGAAATAGAGGAGTGATGTGGAGGAGAGACATGGAAGAGTGACATGGAGAAGTGACAGGGCGGATAACCAAGGAGGGTTGATACGGTGGAGTGACATGTAGGAGCAACATGTAGGAGTAATTTGGAATAGCAACATGGAGGAGTGACATGGAGGAGTGACTTTGAGTAGTGACATTGAGGAGTGACCTGGAGGAGTGACATGGAGGAGTGAAATGGTGGAGTGACAAGGAGGAGTGAGTTGTTAGAGCGACATGGAGGAGTGACATGAAGGAGTGACATAGAGGAGTGATGTGGAGGGGAGACATGGAAGAGTGACATGGAAGAGTAACATAGAGTAGTGACATGGAGGAATGACATGGAGGAGTGACAAGAAGTATTGACATGGAGGAGTGTGTTGGTGTAGCGACATGGAGGAGTGACATGGAGTAGCAACATAGAGTAGTAACATGAGGAGTGAGTTTGTGTAGTGACATGGAGGAGTGACATGGAGGAGTGACATAGAGTAGCGACATGGAGGAGATACATGGAGGAGTGACATGGAGGAATGACAAGGAGGGTTGAGTTGGAGTAGCGACATGGAGGAGTGACATGGAGTAGCGACATGGAGGAGTGACATGAGTAATGAGTTGGTGTAGCGACATGGAGGAGTCACCTGGAATAACGAAATGGTGGAGTGACATGGAGGTGTGACATGGAGGAGTGACAAGAAGGATTGAGTTGGTGTAGTGACATGGCAGAGGGACATAGATGAGTTACATGGAGGAGTGACATGGAAGAGCAACATGGAGGAGCGACGTGGAGGACTGAGTTGGTGGAGAGACATGGAGGAGTCACATGGAGTAGCGACATGGAGGAGTGACATGAAGTAGTGACATGGAGAAGTGACATTGAGGAGTGAGTTGGTGTAGAGACATGGAGGAGTGACGTTGAGTAGCGACATGGAGGAGTGACCTGGAGGAGTGACATGGAGGAGTGAAATGGTGGAGTGACATGGAGGAGTAACTTGGAGGAGTGATATAAAGGATTGACATGGAGGAGTGACAAGGAGGAGTAACATGGAGGAAGGAGTTGGTGGAGCGACATGGAGGAGTCACATGGATTAGCGACATGGAGGAGTGACATGGAGGAATGAGTTGTTAGAGCGACATGGAGGAGTGACATGGAGGAGTGACATGGAGTAGTGACAGAGGATTGATGTGGAGGAGCAATACGGAGGAGTGAAATAGTGGAGTGACATGGAGGAGTGTGTTGTTAGAGAGACATGGATTAGCGACATAGACTAGTAACATGAGGAGTGAGTTTGTGTAGCGAAATGGAGGAGTGACATGGAGGAGTGACATAGAGGATTGATGTGGAGGAGCAACACGGAGGAGTGACATGGAGGAGTGACATGGAGTAGTGACATGGAGGAGGGACATGGAGGAGTGACTTAGAGAAGTGACAGGGATGATCAGGAAGGAGCGTTGATATGGTGGAGTGACATCGTGAAGGGACATGGGTGAGTGACTTGGAGGATTGACATGAGGGAGCAACACGGAGGAGCAACATGGAGGAGTGACATGGAGTAGCTACATGGAGGAGTTACATGGAATAGCGACAAGGAGTAGTGACATGGCGGAGGGACATGGATGAGTGACTTGGATGAGTGAATTGGAGGAGTGACATGGAGTAGCTACATGGAGGAGTTACATGGAGGAGTGACATGGACGAGTGACTTAGAGGAGTAACATGGAGGAGTGACATAGAGGAGTGACATGTATGAGTGACATGGAGGAGTGACATGGAGGAGCAACATGGAGTAGTGACATGGAGGATGGACATGGAGGAGTGACTTGGAGAAGTGACAGGGCGGATAACCAAGGAGGGTTGATATGGTGGAGTGACATTGCGGAGAGACATGGGTGAGTGACTTGTAAGAGTGACATGGAGGAGTGAGTTTGTGTAGCGACATGGAGGAGTGACTTGGAGGAGCAACACGGAGGAGCGACATGGAGGAGTGACATGGAGTAGTGACATGGAGTAGCTACATGTAGGAGTGACATGGAGGAGTGACTTGGAGGAGCAACATGGAGGATTGACATAGAGGATTGATGTGGAGGAGGGAAATGGAGGAGTGACTTGGAGAAGTGACAGGGTTGATCCGGAATTAGGGTTGATATGGTGGAGTGACATAGTGGAGGGACATGGTTGAGTGACTTGGAGGAGTGACATGGAGGAGCAACACGGAGGAGCAACATGGAGGAGTGACATGGAGTAGTGACATGGAGGATGGACATGGAGGAGTGACTTGGAGGAGTGACATGGAGGAGCAACACGTAGGAGCGACATGGAGGAGTGACATGGAGTAGTGACATGGAGGAGGGACATGGAGGAGTGATTTGGAGAAGTGACAGGGTTGATCAGGAAGTAGGGTTGATATGGTGGAGTGACATAGTGGAGGGACATGGGTGAGTGACTTGGAGGAGTGACATGGAGGAGCAACACGGAGGAGCAACATGGAGGAGTGACATGGAGTAGTGACATGGAGGATGGACATGGAGGAGTGACATGGAAGACATATAGAGATGACATTTAGGTGAGAATTGGAGGAGTGACATAAACGAGTGACATGGAGGAATGACAAGGATGAGTGACATGGAGGAGTTACAAAGAGGGTTGAGTTGGTGTAGCAACATGGAGGAGTGACATGGAGTAGCGACATGGAGGAGTGACATGAGGAATGAGTTGGTGTTGCGACATGGAGGATTGACATGGAGGTGTGATATGGAGGAGTGACTTTGAGTAGCGACATGGAGGAGTGACCTGGAGGAGTGACATGGAGGAGTGACATAGAGGAGTGACATGGAGGAGTGACATAGAGGAGTGACATGGAGAAGTGACAGGGCAGATAACCAAGGAGGGTTGATATGGTGGAGTGACATCGCGGAGGGACATGGGTGAGTGAATTGGAGGAGTGACATAGAGGAGTGACATGGATGAGTGACATGAGGAGTGAGTTTGTGTAGCGATATGGAGGAGTGACATGGAATAGCGACAAGGAGTAGTGACATGGAGGAGGGACATGGAGGAGTGACTTGGAGATGTGACAGGGTTGATCAGGAAGGAGGGTTGATATGGTGGAGTGACATGGCGGAGTGAAATGGTGGAGTTTACATGGAGGAGTGAGTTGTTATAGCGACATGGAGGACAAACATGGAGGAGTGACATGGAGGAGTGACATGGAGGAGTGACATAGAGGAGTTACGTGGAGGAGAGACATGGAGAAGTGACATGGAGGACTGACATGGAGGAGTGACATAAAGAAGTGACATGGAGGAATGACATGGAGGAGATACATGGAGGAGTGACATGGAGGAATGACATGGAGGAGTGACATGGAGGAGGGACATGGAGGAGCGATATGGAGGAGTGACATCAAAGAGTGTAAAGGAGGATTGAGTTTGTGTAGTGACATGGAGGAGTGACATGAAGTAGTGACATTGAGGAGTGACATTGAGGAGTGAGTTGGTGTAGGGACATGAAGGAGTGACTTTGAGTAGTGACATGGAGGAGTGACCTGGAGGATTGACATGGAGGAGTGAAATGGTGGAGTGACATGGAGGAGTGAGTTGTTATAGCGACATGGAGGAGAGATATGGAGGAGGGATATGGAGGAGTGACATTGAGGAGTGAGTTGGTGTAGTAACATGGAGGAATGACTTTGAGTAGCGACATGGAGGATTGAAATTTTGGAATGACATGTAGGAGGGAGTTGTAAGAGCGACATGGAGGAGAGACATGGAGAAGTGACATGGAGGAGTGACATAGAGGAGCGACGTGGAGGAGTGACATTGAGGAGGGACATGGAGGAGTGACATGGAAGACATATAAAAGTGACATGGATGAGTGACATGGAGGAGTGACAAGAAGGATTGAGTTGGTGTAGTGACATGGCGGAGGGACAAAGATGAGTTACATGGAGGAGTGACATGGAAGAGCAACATGGAGGAGCGACGTGGACGAGTGAGTTGGTGGAGCGACATGGAGGAGTCACATGGAGTCGTGACATGGATGAGTGACATGAAGTAGTGACATGGAAGAGTGAGTTGGTGTAGTGACATGGAGGAGTCACTTTGAGTAGCGACATGGAGGAGTGACCTGGAGGAGTGACATGGAGGAGTGAAATGGTGGAGAGACATGGAGGAGTGACTTGGAAGAGTGACATAAAGGAGGGACATGGAGGAGTAACATGGAGGAGTAACATAAAGGGTTGACATGGAGGAGTGACATGGAGGAGTGAAAAGGAGGGTTGAGTTCTTGTAGCAACATGGAGGAGTGACATGGAGGATTGACATGGAGGAGTGAAATGGTGGAGTGACATGGAAGAGTGAGTTGTTATAGCGACATGGAGGAGGGAAATGGAGGAGGGATATGGAGGAGTGACATTGAGGAGTGAGTTGGTGTAGTAACATGGAGGAATGACTTTGAGTAGCGACATGGAGGATTGACATGGAGGAGTGACATGGAGGAGCAACACGGAGAAGTGACATGGAAGAGTGAGTTGGTGTAGCGACATGGAGGATGGACAAAGAGGTTTGAGTTGGTGTATTGACATGGAGGAGTGACATGGAGAAGCGACATGGATAAGTGACATGGAAGAGTGAGTTAGTGTAGCGACATGGAGGATGGACAAAGAGGTTTGAGTTGGTGTATTGACATGGAGGAGTCACATGGAGTAGCGACATGGAGGAGTAACATCGGAGAGTGAGTTGGTGTAGTGACATGGAGGACTGACATGGAATAGCGACATGGAGGAGTTACATGGAGGAGTGAAATGGAGGAGTGACATAGAGGATTGATGTGGAGGAGCAACACGGAGGAGCGACATGGAGGAGTGACATGGAGTAGTGACATGGAGGAGAGACATGGAGTAGTGACTTGGAGAAGTGATATGGAGGAGCAACACAGAGGAGCGACATGGAGGAGTGACATGGAGTAATGACATGGAGGATTGACATGGAGGAGTGACATGTAAGACATATAGAGGTGACATGGAGGAGTGAATTGGAGGAGTGACATAAAGGAGTGACATGGAGGAATGACATGGATGAGTGACATGGAGGAGTGACGAGGAGGGTTGAGTTTGTGTTGTGACATGGAGGAGTGACATGTAGTAGTGACATGGAGGAGTGACAGTGAGGGGTGAGTTGGTGTCGTGACATGGAGGAGTGACTTTGAGTATTGACATGGAGTAGTGACCTGGAGGAGTGACATGGAGGAGTGAAATGGTGGAGTGACATGGAGGAGTGAGTTGTTAGAGCGATATGGAGGAGAGACATGGAGGAGTGACCTGGAGGAGTGACATAGAGGAGTTACATAGAGGGTTGATGTGGAGGAGCAACACGGAGGAGTGAAAAGGTGGAGTGACATGGAGAAGTGAGTTGTTAGAGCGACATGGAATAGCGACATAGAGTAGTAACATGAGGAGTGAGTTTGTGTAGCGACATGGAGGAGTGACATAGAGTAGCGACATGGAGGAGATACATGGAGGAGTGACATGGATGAATGACATGGAGGAGTGACATGGAGGAGGGACATGGAGGAGCGATATGGAGGCTAGACATGGAAGACATATAGAGATTACATGGAGGAGTGAATTGGAGGAGTGACATAAATGAGTGACATGGAGGAATGACATGGATGAGTGACATGGAGGAGTTACAAGGATGTTTGAGTTGGTGTAGCAACATGAAGGAGTGACATGGAGTAGCGACATGGAGGAGTGACATGAGGAATGAGTTGGTGTAGCGACATGGATGAGTGACATGGAGGTGTGACATGGAGGAGTGACAAGGAGGGTTGAGTTGGAGTAGCGACATGGAGGAGTGACATGGAGTAGCGACATGGTGGAGTGACATGAGTAATGAGTTGGTTGTAGCGACATGGTGGAGTGACATGGAGGAGGGACATAGATGAGTGACATGGAGGAGGGACACGGAGGAGTGACATGGAAGACATATAGAAGTGACATGGATGAGTGACATGGAGGAGTGACAAGAAGGATTGAGTTGGTGTAGTGACATGGCGGAGTAACTTGGAGGAGTGACATAAAGTATTGACATGGAGGAGTGACATGGAGCAATAACATGGAGGAAGGAGTTGGTGGAGCGACATGGAGGAGTCACATGCAATAGCGACATGGAGGAGTGAGTTGTTAGAGCGACATGGAGGAGAGACATGGAGGAGTGACATGGAGGAGTGACATAGAGGATTGATGTGGAGGAGCTATACGGAGGAGTGAAATGGTGGAGTGACATGGAGGAGTGAGTTGTTAGAGCGACTTGGATTAGCGACATAGAGTAGTAACATGAGGAGTGAGTTTGTGTAGCGAAATGGAGGAGTGACATGGAGGAGTGACATGGAGGAGTGACATAGAGGATTGATGTGGAAGAGCAACACGGAAGAGTGACATGGATGAATGACATGGAGTAGTGACATGGAGGAGTGACATGGACGACATATAGAAGTGACATGGATGAGTGACATGGAGGAGTGACAAGAAGGATTGAGTTGATGTAGTGACATGGCGGAGGGACATAGATGAGTTACATGGAGGAGTGACATGGAAGAGCAACATGGAAGAGCGACGTGGAGGACTGAGTTGGTGGAGCGACATGGAAGAGTCACATGGAGTAGCGACATGGAGGAGTGACATGAAGTAGTGACATGGAGGTGTGACATTGAGGAGTGAGTTGGTGTAGAGACATGGAGGAGTGACGTTGAGTAGCGACATGGAGGAGTGACCTGGAGGAGTGACATGGAGGAGTGAAATGGTGGAGTGACATGGAGGAGGAACTTGGAGGAGTGACATAAAGTATTGACATGGAGGAGTGACAAGGAGCAGTAACATGGAGGAAGGAGTTGGTGGAGCGACATGGAGGAGTCACATGGAATAGCGACATGGAGGAGTGAGTTGTTAGAGCGACATGGAGGAGAGACATGGAGGAGTGACATGGAGTAGCGACATGGAGGAGTGACATGGAATAACGACATGGTGGAGTGACATGGAGGTGTGACATGGAGGAGTGACATAGATGAGTGACGTGGAGGAGTGAAATGGAGGAAGGACATGGAGGAGTGACATGGAAGACATATAGAAGTGACATGGATGAGTGACATGGAGGAGTGAGAAGAAGGATTGAGTTGGTGTAGTGACATGGCGGAGGGACATAGATGAGTTACATGTAAGAGTGACATGGAAGAGCAACATGGAGGAGCGACGTGGAGGACTGAGTTGGTGGAGCGACATGGAGGAGTCACATGGAGTAGCGACATGGAGGAGTGACATGAAGTAGTGACATGGAGGTGTGACATAGATGAGTGACGTGGAGGAGTGACATGGAGGAGGGACATGGAGGAGTGACATGGAAGACATATAGAAGTGACATGGATGAGTGACATGGAGGAGTGACATGAAGTAGTGACATGGAGGTGTGACATTGAGGAGTGACTTGGTGAAGAGACATGGAGGAGTGACGTTGAGTAGCGACATGGAGGAGTGACCTGGAGGAGTTACATGGAGGAGTGAAATTTTGGAGTGACATGGAGGAGTAACTTGGAGGAGTGACATAAAGGATTGACATGGAGGAGTGACAAGGAGCAGTAACATGGAGGAAGGAGTTGGTGGAGCGACATGGAGGAGTCACATGGAATAGCGACATGGAGGAGTGAGTTGTTAGAGCGACATGGAGGAGAGACATGGAGGAGTGACATGGAGGAGTGACATAGAGGATTGATGTGGAGGAGCAATACGGAGGAGTGAAATGGTGGAGTGACATGGAGGAGTGAGTTGTTAGAGCGACATGGATTAGCGACATAGAGTAGTAACATGAGGAGTGAGTTTGTGTAGCGAAATGGAGGAGTGACATGGAGGAGTGACATGGAGGAGTGACATAGAGGATTGATGTGGAGGAGCAACACGGAGGAGTGACATGGAGGAATGACATGGAGTAGTGACATGGAGGAGTGACAAGGAAGACATATAGAAGTGACATGGATGAGTGACATGGAGGAGTGACAAGAAGGATTGAGTTGGTGTAGTGACATGGCGGAGGGACATAGATGAGTTACATGGAGGAGTGACATGTAAGAGCAACATGGAGGAGCGACGTGGAGGACTGAGTTGGTGGAGCGACATGGAGGAGTCACATGGAGTAGCGACATGGAGGAGTGACATGAAGTAGTGACATGGAGGTGTGACATTGAGGAGTGAGTTGGTGTAGAGACATGGAGGAGTGACGTTGAGTAGCGACATGGAGGAGTGACCTGGAGGAGTGACATGGAGGAGTGAAATGGTGGAGTGACATGGAGGAGTAACTTGGAGGAGTGACATAAAGGATTGACATGGAGGAGTGACAAGGAGCAGTAACATGGAGGAAGGAGTTGGTGGAGCGACATGGAGGAGTCACATGGAATAGCGACATGGAGGAGTGAGTTGTTAGAGCGACATGGAGGAGAGACATGGAGGAGTGACATGGAGTAGCGACATGGAGGAGTGACATGGAATAATGACATGGTGGAGTGACATGGAGGTGTGACATGGAGGAGTGACATAGATGAGTGACGTGGAGGAGTGAAATGGAGGAGGGACATGGAGGAGTGACATGGAAGACATATAGAAGTGACATGGATGAGTGACATGGAGGAGTGACAAGAAGGATTGAGTTGGTGTAGTGACATGGCGGAGGGACATAGATGAGTTACATGTAGGAGTGACATGGAAGAGCAACATGGATTAGCGACGTGGAGGACTGAGTTGGTGGAGCGACATGGAGGAGTCACATGGAGTAGCGACATGGAGGAGTGACATGAAGTAGTGACATGGAGGTGTGACATTGAGGAGTGAGTTGGTGTAGAGACATGGAGGAGTGACCTGGAGGAGTGACATGGAGGAGTGAAATGGTGGAGTGACATGGAGGAGTAACTTGGAGGAGTGACATAAAGGGTTGACATGGAGGAGTAACTTGGAGGAGTCACATAAAGGGTTGACATGGAGGAGTGACCTGGAGGAGTGACATGGAGGAGTGAAATGGAGGAGTGACATAGAGGAGTGATGTGGAGGAGAGACATGGAAGAGTGACCTGGAGGAGTGACCTGGAGGAGTGACATGGAGGAGTGAAATGGTGGAGTGACATGGAGGAGTGACGTGGAGGAGAGACATGGAGGAGTGACATGGAGGAGTGACATAGAGGAGTGACGTGGAGGAGAGACATGGAAGAGTGACATGGAGAAGTGACAGGTCGGATCACTGAGGGAGATTGATAGGGTGGAGTGAAATGGTGGAGGGACATGGATGAGTGAAATGGAGGAGTGACATGGAGGAGTGAATTGGAGGAGTGACATGAAGGAGTGACATGAAGAATGACATGGATGAGTGTCATGGTTGAGGGACATGGATGAGTGACATGGAGGAGTGACACGGAGGAGCAACATGGAGGAGCGACATGGAGGAGTGACATAAACGAGTGACATGGAGGAATGACATGGAGCAGTGACTTTGAGAAGCGACATGGAGGAGTGACCTGGAGGAGTGACATGGAGTAGTGTCATGGAGTAGCTACATGTAGGAGTTACATGGAGGAGTGACTTGGAGGAGCAACATGGAGGAGTTACATAGAGGATTGATGTGGAGGAGCAACACGGAGGAGCGACATGGAGGAGTGACATGGAGTAGTGACATGGATGAGGGACATGGAGGAGTGACTTGGAGAAGTGACAGGGTTGATCAGGAAGGAGGGTTGATATGGTGGAGTGACATCGTGTAGGGACATGGGTGAGTGACTTGGAGGAGTGACAAGGAGGAGCAATACGGAGGATCGACATGGAGGAGTGACATGAAGTAGTGACATGGAGGAGTGACATGAGGAATGAGTTGGTGTAGTGACATGGAGGTGTGACTTTGAGTACCGACATGGAGGAGTGACCTGGAGGTGTGACATGGAGGAGTGAAATGGTGGAGTGGCATGGAGGAGTAACTTGGAGGAGTGACATAAAGGATTGACTTGGAGGAGTGACATGGAGGAGTAACAAGAAGGAAGGAGTTGGTGGAGCGACATGGAGGAGTAACATGGAATAGGGACATGGAGGAGTGACATGGAGGAGTGACATAGAAGATTGATGTGTAGTAGGGACATGGAGGATGGACATGAAGGAGTGACTTGGAGAAGTGACAGAGTTGATCAGGAAGGATGGTTGATATGTTGGAGTGACATCGTGGAGGGACATGGGTGAGTGACTTGGAGTAGCGACATAGAATAATAAAATGAGGAGTGAGTTTGTGTAGCGACATGGAGGAGTGACATAGAGTAGCGACATGGAGGAGATACATGGAGGAGTGACATGGAGGAATGACATGGAGGAGTGACATAGAGGAGGGACATGGAGGAGCGATATGGAGGAGTGACATGGAGAAGTGACATGGAGTAGCGACATAGAATAGTAACATGAGGAGTGATTTTGTGTAGCGACATGGAGGAGTGACATAGAGTAGCGACATGGAGGAGATACATGGAGGAGTGACATGGAGGAATGACATGGAGGAGTGACATGGAGGAAGGACATGGAGGAGCGATATGGAGGAGTGACAAAAAGGCTTGAGTTGGTGTAGTGACATTGAGGAGTGACATAGAGTAGCGACATGGAGGAGATACATGGAGGAGTGACATGGAGGAATGACATGGAGGAGTGACATGGAGGAAGGACATGGAGGAGCGATATGGAGGAGTGACAAAAAGGCTTGAGTTGGTGTAGTGACATGGAGGAGTGAGTTGTTAGAGCGACATGGAGGAGTGACATGGAGGAGTGACATAGAGGATTGATGTGGAGTAGTGACATGGAGGATGGACATGGAGGAGTGACTTGGAGAAGTGACATGGAAGACATATAGAGGTGACATGGAGGAGTGAATTGGACTTGTGACATAAAGGAGTGACATGGAGGAATGACATGGAGGAGTGACATGGAGTAGTGACATGGAGGAGTGACATGAGGAATGATTTGGTGTAGCGACATGGAGGAGTGACATGGAGGTGTGACATGGAGGAGTGACAAAGAGAAGTGATGTGGAGGAGTGACATGGAGGAGGAACATGGAGGAGTGACATGGAAGACATATAGAAGTGACATGGAGGAGTGAAAAGAAGGATTGAGTTGGTGTAGTGACATGGCGGAGGGACATAGATGAATTACATGGAGGAGTGACATGGAGGAGTGACATGGAGGTGTGACATGGAGGAGTGACATGGAGGAGCCACACGGAGAAGTGACATGGAAGAGTGAGTTGGTGTAGCGACATGGAGGATGAACAAAGAGGATTGAGTTGGTTTATTGACATTGAGGAGTGACATGGAGAAGCGACATGGAGAAGTGACATGGAAGAGTGAGTTGGTGTAGCGACATGGAGGATGGACAAAGAGGTTTGAGTTTGTGTAGCGACATGGAGGAGTGACATGGAGGTGTGACATTGAGGAGTGACATCGAGGAGTGAGGTGGTGTAGTGACATGGAGGAGTGACTTTGAGTAGCGACATGGAGGAGTGACCTGGATGAGTGACATGGAGAAGTGAAATGGTGGAGTGACATGAGGAGTGAGTTGTTATAGCGACATGGAGGAGAGAAATGAATGAGTGACATGGAGGAGTGACATGGAGGAGTGACATAGAGGAGTGACGTGGAGGAGAGACATGGAAGAGTGACATGGAGAAGTGACAGGTCGGATCACCAAGGAAAATTGATAGGGTGGAGGGACATGGCGGAGGGACATGGATGAGTGACATGGAGGAGTGCCATGTAGGAGTGAATTGGAGAAGTGACATAAAGGAGTGACAAGGAGGATTGACATGGATGAGTTACATGGAGGAGTGACAAGGAGGGTTGTGTTTGTGTTGTGACATGAAGGAGTGACATGGAGGAGTGAAATGGTGGAGTGACATGGAGGAGGGACATGGAGGAGCGATATGGAGGAGTGACATCAAAGCGTGTAAAGGAGGATTGAGTTTGTGTAGTGACATGGAGGAGTGACATGAAGTAGTGACATTGAGGAGTGACATTGAGGAGTGAGTTGGTGTAGGGACATGAAGGAGTGACTTTGAGTAGTGACATGGAGGAGTGACCTGTAGGATTGACATGGAGGAGTGAAATGGTGGAGTGACATGGAGGAGTGAGTTGTTATAGCGACATGGAGGAGAGATATGGAGGAGGGATATGGAGGAGTGACATTGAGGAGTGAGTTGGTGTAGTAACATGGAGGAATGACTTTGAGTAGCGACATGGAGGATTGAAATTTTGGAGTGACATGGAGGAGGGAGTTGTAAGAGCGACATGGAGGAGAGACATGGAGAAGTGACATGGAGGAGTGACATAGAGGAGCGACGTGGAGGAGTGACATTGAGGAGGGACATGGAGGAGTGACATGGAAGACATATAAAAGTGACATGGATGAGTGACATGGAGGAGTGACAAGAAGGATTGAGTTGGTGTAGTGACATGGCGGAGGGACAAAGATGAGTTACATGGAGGAGTGACATGGAAGAGCAACATGGAGGAGCGACGTGGACGAGTGAGTTGGTGGAGCGACATGGAGGAGTCACATGGAGTCGTGACATGGATGAGTGACATGAAGTAGTGACATGGAAGAGTGAGTTGGTGTAGTGACATGGAGGAGTCACTTTGAGTAGCGACATGGAGGAGTGACCTGGAGGAGTGACATGGAGGAGTGAAAATGGTGGAGAGACATGGAGGAGTGACTTGGAAGAGTGACATAAAGGAGGGACATGGAGGAGTAACATGGAGGAGTAACATAAAGGGTTGACATGGAGGAGTGACATGGAGGAGTGAAAAGGAGGGTTGAGTTCTTGTAGCAACATGGAGGAGTGACATGGAGGATTGACATGGAGGAGTGAAATGGTGGAGTGACATGGAAGAGTGAGTTGTTATAGCGACATGGAGGAGGGAAATGGAGGAGGGATATGGAGGAGTGACATTGAGGAGTGAGTTGGTGTAGTAACATGGAGGAATGACTTTGAGTAGCGACATGGAGGATTGACATGGAGGAGTGACATGGAGGAGCAACACGGAGAAGTGACATGGAAGAGTGAGTTGGTGTAGCGACATGGAGGATGGACAAAGAGGTTTGAGTTGGTGTATTGACATGGAGGAGTGACATGGAGAAGCGACATGGATAAGTGACATGGAAGAGTGAGTTAGTGTAGCGACATGGAGGATGGACAAAGAGGTTTGAGTTGGTGTATTGACATGGAGGAGTCACATGGAGTAGCGACATGGAGGAGTAACATCGGAGAGTGAGTTGGTGTAGTGACATGGAGGACTGACATGGAATAGCGACATGGAGGAGTTACATGGAGGAGTGAAATGGAGGAGTGACATAGAGGATTGATGTGGAGGAGCAACACGGAGGAGCGACATGGAGGAGTGACATGGAGTAGTGACATGGAGGAGAGACATGGAGTAGTGACTTGGAGAAGTGATATGGAGGAGCAACACAGAGGAGCGACATGGAGGAGTGACATGGAGTAATGACATGGAGGATTGACATGGAGGAGTGACATGTAAGACATATAGAGGTGACATGGAGGAGTGAATTGGAGGAGTGACATAAAGGAGTGACATGGAGGAATGACATGGATGAGTGACATGGAGGAGTGACGAGGAGGGTTGAGTTTGTGTTGTGACATGGAGGAGTGACATGTAGTAGTGACATGGAGGAGTGACAGTGAGGGGTGAGTTGGTGTCGTGACATGGAGGAGTGACTTTGAGTATTGACATGGAGTAGTGACCTGGAGGAGTGACATGGAGGAGTGAAATGGTGGAGTGACATGGAGGAGTGAGTTGTTAGAGCGATATGGAGGAGAGACATGGAGGAGTGACCTGGAGGAGTGACATAGAGGAGTTACATAGAGGGTTGATGTGGAGGAGCAACACGGAGGAGTGAAAAGGTGGAGTGACATGGAGAAGTGAGTTGTTAGAGCGACATGGAATAGCGACATAGAGTAGTAACATGAGGAGTGAGTTTGTGTAGCGACATGGAGGAGTGACATAGAGTAGCGACATGGAGGAGATACATGGAGGAGTGACATGGATGAATGACATGGAGGAGTGACATGGAGGAGGGACATGGAGGAGCGATATGGAGGCTAGACATGGAAGACATATAGAGATTACATGGAGGAGTGAATTGGAGGAGTGACATAAATGAGTGACATGGAGGAATGACATGGATGAGTGACATGGAGGAGTTACAAGGATGTTTGAGTTGGTGTAGCAACATGAAGGAGTGACATGGAGTAGCGACATGGAGGAGTGACATGAGGAATGAGTTGGTGTAGCGACATGGATGAGTGACATGGAGGTGTGACATGGAGGAGTGACAAGGAGGGTTGAGTTGGAGTAGCGACATGGAGGAGTGACATGGAGTAGCGACATGGTGGAGTGACATGAGTAATGAGTTGGTGTAGCGACATGGAGGAGTCACATGGAATAACGACATGGTGGAGTGACATGGAGGAGGGACATAGATGAGTGACATGGAGGAGGGACACGGAGGAGTGACATGGAAGACATATAGAAGTGACATGGATGAGTGACATGGAGGAGTGACAAGAAGGATTGAGTTGGTGTAGTGACATGGCGGAGTAACTTGGAGGAGTGACATAAAGTATTGACATGGAGGAGTGACATGGAGCAATAACATGGAGGAAGGAGTTGGTGGAGCGACATGGAGGAGTCACATGCAATAGCGACATGGAGGAGTGAGTTGTTAGAGCGACATGGAGGAGAGACATGGAGGAGTGACATGGAGGAGTGACATAGAGGATTGATGTGGAGGAGCTATACGGAGGAGTGAAATGGTGGAGTGACATGGAGGAGTGAGTTGTTAGAGCGACTTGGATTAGCGACATAGAGTAGTAACATGAGGAGTGAGTTTGTGTAGCGAAATGGAGGAGTGACATGGAGGAGTGACATGGAGGAGTGACATAGAGGATTGATGTGGAAGAGCAACACGGAAGAGTGACATGGATGAATGACATGGAGTAGTGACATGGAGGAGTGACATGGACGACATATAGAAGTGACATGGATGAGTGACATGGAGGAGTGACAAGAAGGATTGAGTTGATGTAGTGACATGGCGGAGGGACATAGATGAGTTACATGGAGGAGTGACATGGAAGAGCAACATGGAAGAGCGACGTGGAGGACTGAGTTGGTGGAGCGACATGGAAGAGTCACATGGAGTAGCGACATGGAGGAGTGACATGAAGTAGTGACATGGAGGTGTGACATTGAGGAGTGAGTTGGTGTAGAGACATGGAGGAGTGACGTTGAGTAGCGACATGGAGGAGTGACCTGGAGGAGTGACATGGAGGAGTGAAATGGTGGAGTGACATGGAGGAGGAACTTGGAGGAGTGACATAAAGTATTGACATGGAGGAGTGACAAGGAGCAGTAACATGGAGGAAGGAGTTGGTGGAGCGACATGGAGGAGTCACATGGAATAGCGACATGGAGGAGTGAGTTGTTAGAGCGACATGGAGGAGAGACATGGAGGAGTGACATGGAGTAGCGACATGGAGGAGTGACATGGAATAACGACATGGTGGAGTGACATGGAGGTGTGACATGGAGGAGTGACATAGATGAGTGACGTGGAGGAGTGAAATGGAGGAAGGACATGGAGGAGTGACATGGAAGACATATAGAAGTGACATGGATGAGTGACATGGAGGAGTGAGAAGAAGGATTGAGTTGGTGTAGTGACATGGCGGAGGGACATAGATGAGTTACATGTAAGAGTGACATGGAAGAGCAACATGGAGGAGCGACGTGGAGGACTGAGTTGGTGGAGCGACATGGAGGAGTCACATGGAGTAGCGACATGGAGGAGTGACATGAAGTAGTGACATGGAGGTGTGACATAGATGAGTGACGTGGAGGAGTGACATGGAGGAGGGACATGGAGGAGTGACATGGAAGACATATAGAAGTGACATGGATGAGTGACATGGAGGAGTGACAAGAAGGATTGAGTTGGTGTAGTGACATGGCGGAGGGACATAGATGAGTTACATGTAGGAGTGACATGGAAGAGCAACATGGAGGAGTGACGTGGAGGACTGAGTTGGTGGAGCGACATGGAGGAGTCACATGGAGTAGCGACATGGAGGAGTGACATGAAGTAGTGACATGGAGGTGTGACATTGAGGAGTGACTTGGTGAAGAGACATGGAGGAGTGACGTTGAGTAGCGACATGGAGGAGTGACCTGGAGGAGTGACATGGAGGAGTGAAATTTTGGAGTGACATGGAGGAGTAACTTGGAGGAGTGACATAAAGGATTGACATGGAGGAGTGACAAGGAGCAGTAACATGGAGGAAGGAGTTGGTGGAGCGACATGGAGGAGTCACATGGAATAGCGACATGGAGGAGTGAGTTGTTAGAGCGACATGGAGGAGAGACATGGAGGAGTGACATGGAGGAGTGACATAGAGGATTGATGTGGAGGAGCAATACGGAGGAGTGAAATGGTGGAGTGACATGGAGGAGTGAGTTGTTAGAGCGACATGGATTAGCGACATAGAGTAGTAACATGAGGAGTGAGTTTGTGTAGCGAAATGGAGGAGTGACATGGAGGAGTGACATGGAGGAGTGACATAGAGTATTGATGTGGAGGAGCAACACGGAGGAGTGACATGGAGGAATGACATGGAGTAGTGACATGGAGGAGTGACAAGGAAGACATATAGAAGTGACATGGATGAGTGACATGGAGGAGTGACAAGAAGGATTGAGTTGGTGTAGTGACATGGCGGAGGGACATAGATGAGTTACATGGAGGAGTGACATGTAAGAGCAACATGGAGGAGCGACGTGGAGGACTGAGTTGGTGGAGCGACATGGAGGAGTCACATGGAGTAGCGACATGGAGGAGTGACATGAAGTAGTGACATGGAGGTGTGACATTGAGGAGTGAGTTGGTGTAGAGACATGGAGGAGTGACGTTGAGTAGCGACATGGAGGAGTGACCTGGAGGAGTGACATGGAGGAGTGAAATGGTGGAGTGACATGGAGGAGTAACTTGGAGGAGTGACATAAAGGATTGACATGGAGGAGTGACAAGGAGCAGTAACATGGAGGAAGGAGTTGGTGGAGCGACATGGAGGAGTCACATGGAATAGCGACATGGAGGAGTGAGTTGTTAGAGCGACATGGAGGAGAGACATGGAGGAGTGACATGGAGTAGCGACATGGAGGAGTGACATGGAATAATGACATGGTGGAGTGACATGGAGGTGTGACATGGAGGAGTGACATAGATGAGTGACGTGGAGGAGTGAAATGGAGGAGGGACATGGAGGAGTGACATGGAAGACATATAGAAGTGACATGGATGAGTGACATGGAGGAGTGACAAGAAGGATTGAGTTGGTGTAGTGACATGGCGGAGGGACATAGATGAGTTACATGTAGGAGTGACATGGAAGAGCAACATGGATTAGCGACGTGGAGGACTGAGTTGGTGGAGCGACATGGAGGAGTCACATGGAGTAGCGACATGGAGGAGTGACATGAAGTAGTGACATGGAGGTGTGACATTGAGGAGTGAGTTGGTGTAGAGACATGGAGGAGTGACCTGGAGGAGTGACATGGAGGAGTGAAATGGTGGAGTGACATGGAGGAGTAACTTGGAGGAGTGACATAAAGGGTTGACATGGAGGAGTAACTTGGAGGAGTCACATAAAGGGTTGACATGGAGGAGTGACCTGGAGGAGTGACATGGAGGAGTGAAATGGAGGAGTGACATAGAGGAGTGATGTGGAGGAGAGACATGGAAGAGTGACCTGGAGGAGTGACCTGGAGGAGTGACATGGAGGAGTGAAATGGTGGAGTGACATGGAGGAGTGACGTGGAGGAGAGACATGGAGGAGTGACATGGAGGAGTGACATAGAGGAGTGACGTGGAGGAGAGACATGGAAGAGTGACATGGAGAAGTGACAGGTCGGATCACTGAGGGAGATTGATAGGGTGGAGTGAAATGGTGGAGGGACATGGATGAGTGAAATGGAGGAGTGACATGGAGGAGTGAATTGGAGGAGTGACATGAAGGAGTGACATGAAGAATGACATGGATGAGTGTCATGGTTGAGGGACATGGATGAGTGACATGGAGGAGTGACACGGAGGAGCAACATGGAGGAGCGACATGGAGGAGTGACATAAACGAGTGACATGGAGGAATGACATGGAGCAGTGACTTTGAGAAGCGACATGGAGGAGTGACCTGGAGGAGTGACATGGAGTAGTGTCATGGAGTAGCTACATGTAGGAGTTACATGGAGGAGTGACTTGGAGGAGCAACATGGAGGAGTTACATAGAGGATTGATGTGGAGGAGCAACACGGAGGAGCGACATGGAGGAGTGACATGGAGTAGTGACATGGATGAGGGACATGGAGGAGTGACTTGGAGAAGTGACAGGGTTGATCAGGAAGGAGGGTTGATATGGTGGAGTGACATCGTGTAGGGACATGGGTGAGTGACTTGGAGGAGTGACAAGGAGGAGCAATACGGAGGATCGACATGGAGGAGTGACATGAAGTAGTGACATGGAGGAGTGACATGAGGAATGAGTTGGTGTAGTGACATGGAGGTGTGACTTTGAGTACCGACATGGAGGAGTGACCTGGAGGTGTGACATGGAGGAGTGAAATGGTGGAGTGGCATGGAGGAGTAACTTGGAGGAGTGACATAAAGGATTGACTTGGAGGAGTGACATGGAGGAGTAACAAGAAGGAAGGAGTTGGTGGAGCGACATGGAGGAGTAACATGGAATAGGGACATGGAGGAGTGACATGGAGGAGTGACATAGAAGATTGATGTGTAGTAGGGACATGGAGGATGGACATGAAGGAGTGACTTGGAGAAGTGACAGAGTTGATCAGGAAGGATGGTTGATATGTTGGAGTGACATCGTGGAGGGACATGGGTGAGTGACTTGGAGTAGCGACATAGAATAATAAAATGAGGAGTGAGTTTGTGTAGCGACATGGAGGAGTGACATAGAGTAGCGACATGGAGGAGATACATGGAGGAGTGACATGGAGGAATGACATGGAGGAGTGACATAGAGGAGGGACATGGAGGAGCGATATGGAGGAGTGACATGGAGAAGTGACATGGAGTAGCGACATAGAATAGTAACATGAGGAGTGATTTTGTGTAGCGACATGGAGGAGTGACATAGAGTAGCGACATGGAGGAGATACATGGAGGAGTGACATGGAGGAATGACATGGAGGAGTGACATGGAGGAAGGACATGGAGGAGCGATATGGAGGAGTGACAAAAAGGCTTGAGTTGGTGTAGTGACATTGAGGAGTGACATAGAGTAGCGACATGGAGGAGATACATGGAGGAGTGACATGGAGGAATGACATGGAGGAGTGACATGGAGGAAGGACATGGAGGAGCGATATGGAGGAGTGACAAAAAGGCTTGAGTTGGTGTAGTGACATGGAGGAGTGAGTTGTTAGAGCGACATGGAGGAGTGACATGGAGGAGTGACATAGAGGATTGATGTGGAGTAGTGACATGGAGGATGGACATGGAGGAGTGACTTGGAGAAGTGACATGGAAGACATATAGAGGTGACATGGAGGAGTGAATTGGACTTGTGACATAAAGGAGTGACATGGAGGAATGACATGGAGGAGTGACATGGAGTAGTGACATGGAGGAGTGACATGAGGAATGATTTGGTGTAGCGACATGGAGGAGTGACATGGAGGTGTGACATGGAGGAGTGACAAAGAGAAGTGATGTGGAGGAGTGACATGGAGGAGGAACATGGAGGAGTGACATGGAAGACATATAGAAGTGACATGGAGGAGTGAAAAGAAGGATTGAGTTGGTGTAGTGACATGGCGGAGGGACATAGATGAATTACATGGAGGAGTGACATGGAGGAGTGACATGGAGGTGTGACATGGAGGAGTGACATGGAGGAGCCACACGGAGAAGTGACATGGAAGAGTGAGTTGGTGTAGCGACATGGAGGATGAACAAAGAGGATTGAGTTGGTTTATTGACATTGAGGAGTGACATGGAGAAGCGACATGGAGAAGTGACATGGAAGAGTGAGTTGGTGTAGCGACATGGAGGATGGACAAAGAGGTTTGAGTTTGTGTAGCGACATGGAGGAGTGACATGGAGGTGTGACATTGAGGAGTGACATCGAGGAGTGAGGTGGTGTAGTGACATGGAGGAGTGACTTTGAGTAGCGACATGGAGGAGTGACCTGGATGAGTGACATGGAGAAGTGAAATGGTGGAGTGACATGAGGAGTGAGTTGTTATAGCGACATGGAGGAGAGAAATGAATGAGTGACATGGAGGAGTGACATGGAGGAGTGACATAGAGGAGTGACGTGGAGGAGAGACATGGAAGAGTGACATGGAGAAGTGACAGGTCGGATCACCAAGGAAAATTGAGAGGGTGGAGGGACATGGCGGAGGGACATGGATGAGTGACATGGAGGAGTGCCATGTAGGAGTGAATTGGAGAAGTGACATAAAGGAGTGACAAGGAGGATTGACATGGATGAGTTACATGGAGGAGTGACAAGGAGGGTTGTGTTTGTGTTGTGACATGAAGGAGTGACATGGAGGAGTGAAATGGTGGAGTGACATGGAGGAGTGAGTTGTTAGAGTGACATGGAGGAGAGACATGGAGGAGTGACATGGAGGAGTGACATGGAGGAGTGACATAGAGGAGTGATGTGGAGGAGAGACATGGAAGAGTGACATGGAGAAGTGACAGGGCGGTTAACCAAGGAGGGTTGATATGGTGGAGTGACATCGCGGAGGGACATGGGTGAGTGACTTGGAGGAGTGACATGGAGGAGTGACATGAGGAGTGAGTTTGTGTAGCGACATGGAGGAGTTACATGGAATAGCGACAAGGAGTAGTGACATGGCGGAGGGACATGGATGAGTGACTTGGATGAGTGACTTGGAGGAGTGACATGGAGTAGCTACATGGAGGAGTTACATGGAGGAGTGACATGGACGAGTGACATAGAGGAGTGACAAGGAGGAGTGACATAAAGGAGTGACATGGATGAGTCACATGGAGGAGTGACATGGAGGAGCAACATGGAGGAGCAACATGGAGGAGTGACATGGAGTAGCTACATGGAGGAGTTACATGGAGGAATGACTTGGAGGAGCAACATGGAGGAGTGACATAGAGGATTGATGTGGAGGGGCAACACGAAGGAGCGACATGGAGGAGTGACCTGGAGAAGTGACATGGAGGAGTGAAATGGTTGAGTGACATGGATGAGTGAGTTGTTAGAGCTACATGGAGGAGAGACATGGAGAAGTGACATGGAGGACTGACATAAATGAGTGACATGAAGGAGCGACATGGAGGATTAATGTGGAGGAGCAACAAGGAGGAGCGATATGGAGGAGTGACATGAAGTAGTGACATGGAGGAGGGACATGGAGGAGTGACTTGGAGAAGTGACAGGGTTGATCAGGAAGTAGGGTTGATATGGTGGAGTGACATCGTGGAGGGACATGGGTGAGTGACTTGGAGGAGTGACTTGAAGGATGGAAATGGAGGAGTGACATGGAGGAGTGACATGGAGGAATGACATGGATGAGTGACATGGAGGAGTGATATGGAGGATTGAAATGGTGGAGTGACATGGAGGAGTGAGTTTGTGTAGCGACATGGAGGAGTGACATGGAGTAGCTACATGGAGGAGTTACATGGAGGAGTGACTTGGAGGAGAAACACGGAGGAGCGACATGGAGGAGTGACATGGAGTAGTGACATGGAGTAGCTACATGTAGGAGTTACATGGAGGAATGACTTGGAGGAGCAACATGGAGGAGTGACATAGAGGATTGATGTGGAGGAGCAACACGGAGGAGCGACATGGAGGAGTGACATGGAATAGTGACATGGAGGAAGGACATTGAGGAGTGACTTGGATAAGTGACAGGGTTGATCAGGAAGTAGGGTTGATATGGTGGAGTGGCATAGTGAAGGGACATGGGTGAGTGACTTGGAGGAGTGACATGGAGGAGCAACACGGAAAAGCAACATGGAGGAGTGACATGGAGTAGTGACATGGAGGATGTACATGGAGGAGTGACATGGAGGAATGAGTTGTTATAGTGACATGAAGGAGTGAAATGGTGGAGTGACATGGAGGAGTGAGTTTTAAGAGCAACATGGAGTAGAGATATGGAGGAGTGACATTAAGGAATGACGTGGAGGATAGACATGGAAGAGTGACATGGAGAAATGACAGGGCGGATAACCAAGGAAGATTGATATGGTGGAGTGACATGGCGGAGGGACATGGATGAGTGACATGGAGGAGTGACACGGAGGAGCAACATGGAGGAGCGACATGGAGGAGTGACATGGAAGAGTGAGTAGGTGTAGCGACATGGAAGATGGACATGGAGGAGTGACATGGAAGACATATAGAAGTGACATGGAGGAGTGAATTGGTGGAGTGACATGGAGGAGTGAGTTGTTAGAGCGACATGGAGGAGAGACATGGAGAAGTGACATGGAGGAGTCACATAAACAAGTGACATGGAGGAATGACATGGATGAGTGACTTGGAGGAGTGACTTTGAGTAGCGACATGGAGGAGTGACCTGGAGGAGTGACATGGAGGAGTTACTTTGAGTAGCGACATGGAGGAGTGACCTGGAGTAATGACATGGAGGAGTGAGTTGTTATAGCGACATGGAGGAGAGAAATGGAGGAGTGACATGGAGGAGTGACATTGAGGAGTGAGTTGGTGTAGTAACATGGAGGAGTGACTTTGAGGAGCGACATGGAGGAGTGACCTGGAGGAGTGACATGGAGTAGCTACATGGAGGAGTTACATGGAGGAGTGACTTGGAGGAGCAACACGGAGGAGCGACATGGAGGAGGGACATGGAGGAGTGACTTGGAAGACATATAGAAGTGACATGGAGGAGTGAATTGGAGGAGTAACATAAAGGAGTGACATGGAGGAATGAAATGGATGAGTGACATGGAGGAGTGACTTTGAGTAGCGACATGGAGGAGTGACATGGAGGAATGACATGGATGAGTGACATGGAGGAGTGATATGGAGGATTGAAATGGTGGAGTGACATGGAGGAGTGAGTTTGTGTAGCAACATGGAGGAGTGACATGGAGTAGCTACATGGAGGAGTTACATGGAGGAGTGACTTGGAGGAGAAACACGGAGGAGCGACATGGAGGAGTGACATGGAGTAGTGACATGGAGTAGCTACATGTAGGAGTTACATGGAGGAATGACTTGGAGGAGCAACATGGAGGAGTGACATAGAGGATTGATGTGGAGGAGCAACACGGAGGAGCGACATGGAGGAGTGACATGGAATAGTGACATGGAGGAAGGACATTGAGGAGTGACTTGGATAAGTGACAGGGTTGATCAGGAAGTAGGGTTGATATGGTGGAGTGGCATAGTGAAGGGACATGGGTGAGTGACTTGGAGGAGTGACATGGAGGAGCAACACGGAAAAGCAACATGGAGGAGTGACATGGAGTAGTGACATGGAGGATGTACATGGAGGAGTGACATGGAGGAATGAGTTGTTATAGTGACATGAAGGAGTGAAATGGTGGAGTGACATGGAGGAGTGAGTTGTAAGAGCAACATGGAGTAGAGATATGGAGGAGTGACATTAAGGAATGACGTGGAGGATAGACATGGAAGAGTGACATGGAGAAATGACAGGGCGGATAACCAAGGAAGATTGATATGGTGGAGTGACATGGCGGAGGGACATGGATGAGTGACATGGAGGAGTGACACGGAGGAGCAACATGGAGGAGCGACATGGAGGAGTGACATGGAAGAGTGAGTAGGTGTAGCGACATGGAAGATGGACATGGAGGAGTGACATGGAAGACATATAGAAGTGACATGGAGGAGTGAATTGGTGGAGTGACATGGAGGAGTGAGTTGTTAGAGCGACATGGAGGAGAGACATGGAGAAGTGACATGGAGGAGTCACATAAACAAGTGACATGGAGGAATGACATGGATGAGTGACTTGGAGGAGTGACTTTGAGAAGCGACATGGAGGAGTGACCTGGAGGAGTGACATGGAGGAGTTACTTTGAGTAGCGACATGGAGGAGTGACCTGGAGTAATGACATGGAGGAGTGAGTTGTTATAGCGACATGGAGGAGAGAAATGGAGGAGTGACATGGAGGAGTGACATTGAGGAGTGAGTTGGTGTAGTAACATGGAGGAGTGACTTTGAGTAGCGACATGGAGGAGTGACCTGGAGGAGTGACATGGAGTAGCTACATGGAGGAGTTACATGGAGGAGTGACTTGGAGGAGCAACACGGAGGAGCGACATGGAGGAGGGACATGGAGGAGTGACTTGGAAGACATATAGAAGTGACATGGAGGAGTGAATTGGAGGAGTAACATAAAGGAGTGACATGGAGGAATGAAATGGATGAGTGACATGGAGGAGTGACTTTGAGTAGCGACATGGAGGAGTGACCTGGAGGAAAGACATGGAGAAGTGACATGGAGGAGTGACATGGAGGAGTGACATGAGGAGTGAGTTTGTGTAGCGACATGGAGGAGTGACATGGAGTAGCTACATGGAGGAGTTACATGGAGGAGTGACTTGGAAGAGCAACACGGAGGAGCGACATGGAGGAGTGACATGGACTAGTGACATGGAGTAGTGACATGGAGGAGTGACATGGACTAGTGACATGGAGTAGTGACATGGAGGGTGGACATGGAGCAGTGACATTTAAGACATATAGAGGTGACATGGAGGAGTGAATTGGAGGAGTGACATAAACGAGTGACATGGAGGAATCACATGGATGAGTGACATGGAGGAGTGACTTTGAGTAGCGACATGGAGGAGTGACATAGAGTAGCGACATGGAGGAGATACATGGAGGAGTGACATGGAGGAATGACATGGAGGAGTGACATAGAGGAGGGACATGGAGGAGCGATATGGAGGAGTGACATGGAGAAGTGACATGGAGTAGCGACATAGAATAGTAACATGAGGAGTGATTTTGTGTAGCGACATGGAGGAGTGACATAGAGTAGCGACATGGAGGAGATACATGGAGGAGTGACATGGAGGAATGACATGGAGGAGTGACATGGAGGAAGGACATGGAGGAGCGATATGGAGGAGTGACAAAAAGGCTTGAGTTGGTGTAGTGACATTGAGGAGTGACATAGAGTAGCGACATGGAGGAGATACATGGAGGAGTGACATGGAGGAATGACATGGAGGAGTGACATGGAGGAAGGACATGGAGGAGCGATATGGAGGAGTGACAAAAAGGCTTGAGTTGGTGTAGTGACATGGAGGAGTGAGTTGTTAGAGCGACATGGAGGAGTGACATGGAGGAGTGACATAGAGGATTGATGTGGAGTAGTGACATGGAGGATGGACTTGGAGGAGTGACTTGGAGAAGTGACATGGAAGACATATAGAGGTGACATGGAGGAGTGAATTGGACTTGTGACATAAAGGAGTGACATGGAGGAATGACATGGAGGAGTGACATGGAGTAGTGACATGGAGGAGTGACATGAGGAATGATTTGGTGTAGCGACATGGAGGAGTGACATGGAGGTGTGACATGGAGGAGTGACAAAGAGAAGTGATGTGGAGGAGTGACATGGAGGAGGAACATGGAGGAGTGACATGGAAGACATATAGAAGTGACATGGAGGAGTGAAAAGAAGGATTGAGTTGGTGTAGTGACATGGCGGAGGGACATAGATGAATTACATGGAGGAGTGACATGGAGGTGTGACATGGAGGAGTGACATGGAGGAGCCACACGGAGAAGTGACATGGAAGAGTGAGTTGGTGTAGCGACATGGAGGATGAACAAAGAGGATTGAGTTGGTTTATTGACATTGAGGAGTGACATGGAGAAGCGACATGGAGAAGTGACATGGAAGAGTGAGTTGGTGTAGCGACATGGAGGATGGACAAAGAGGTTTGAGTTTGTGTAGCGACATGGAGGAGTGACATGGAGGTGTGACATTGAGGAGTGACATCGAGGAGTGAGGTGGTGTAGTGACATGGAGGAGTGACTTTGAGTAGCGACATGGAGGAGTGACCTGGATGAGTGACATGGAGAAGTGAAATGGTGGAGTGACATGAGGAGTGAGTTGTTATAGCGACATGGAGGAGAGAAATGAATGAGTGACATGGAGGAGTGACATGGAGGAGTGACATAGAGGAGTGACGTGGAGGAGAGACATGGAAGAGTGACATGGAGAAGTGACAGGTCGGATCACCAAGGAAAATTGATAGGGTGGAGTGACATGGCGGAGGGACATGGATGAGTGACATGGAGGAGTGCCATGTAGGAGTGAATTGGAGAAGTGACATAAAGGAGTGACAAGGAGGATTGACATGGATGAGTTACATGGAGGAGTGACAAGGAGGGTTGTGTTTGTGTTGTGACATGAAGGAGTGACATGGAGGAGTGAAATGGTGGAGTGACATGGAGGAGTGAGTTGTTAGAGCGACATGGAGGAGAGACATGGAGGAGTGACATGGAGTAGCTACATGGAGGAGTTACATGGAGGAGTGACTTGGAGGAGCAACACGGAGGAGCGACATGGAGGAGGGACATGGAGGAGTGACTTGGAAGACATATAGAAGTGACATGGAGGAGTGAATTGGAGGAGTAACATAAAGGAGTGACATGGAGAAGTGACATGGAGGAGTGACATGGAGGAGTGACATGAGGAGTGAGTTTGTGTAGCGACATGGAGGAGTGACATGGAGTAGCTACATGGAGGAGTTACATGGAGGAGTGACTTGGAGGAGCAACACGGAGGAGCGACATGGAGGAGTGACATGGACTAGTGACATGGAGTAGTGACATGGAGGAGTGACATGGACTAGTGACATGGAGTAGTGACATGGAGGGTGGACATGGAGCAGTGACATGAAAGACATATAGAGGTGACATGGAGGAGTGAATTGGAGGAGTGACATAAACGAGTGACATGGAGGAATCACATGGATGAGTGACATGGAGGAGTGACTTTGAGTAGCGACATGGAGGAGTGACCTGGAGAAGTGACATGGAGGAGTGAAATGGTGGAGTGACATGGAGGAGCGACATGGAGGATTGATGTGGAGGAGCAACAAGGAGGAGCGACATGGAGGAGTGACATGGAGTAGTTACATGGAGGAGGGAGATGGAGGAATGACATGTATGAGTGACATGGAGGAGTGACTTTGAGTAGCGACAAAGAGGTTTGAGTTGGTGTAGCAACATTGAGGAGTGACACGGAGTAGTGACATGGAGTAGCTACATGTGGAAGTTACATGGAGGAATGACTTGGAGGAGCAACATGGAGGAGTGAAATAGAGGATTGATGTGGAGGAGCAACACGGAGGAGCGACATGGAGGAGTGACATGGAGTAGTGACATGGAGGAGGGACATGGAGGAGTGACTTGGAGAAGTGACAGGGTTGATCAGGAAGGAGGGTTGATATGGTGGAGTGACATCGTGTAGGGACATGGGTGAGTGACTTGGAGGAGTGACATGGAGGAGCAACACGGAGGAGCAACATGGAGGAGTGACATGGAGTAGTGACATGGAGAACGGACATGGAGGAGTGACTTAGAGGATTGATGTGTAGTAGTGACATGGATAATGGACATGAATGAGTGATTTGGAGAAGGGACAGGGTTGATCAGGAAGGAGGGTTGATATGGTGGAGTGACATCGTGTAGGGACATGGGTGAGTGACTTGGAGGAGTGACATGGAGGATGGACATGGAGGAGTGACATGGAGGAGTGACATGGAGGAATGACATGGATGAGTGACATGGAGGAGTGACTTTGAGTAGCGACATGGAGGAGTGATCTGGAAGAGTGACATGGAGGAGTGAGTTGTTAGAGCGACATGGAGGAGAGACATGGAGGTAGTGACATGGAAGAGTGACATGGAGGAGTGACATAGAGGAGTGATGTGGAGGAGAGACATGGAAGAGAGACATGGAGAAGTGACAGGGCGGATAACCACGGAGGGTTGATATGGTGGAGTGACATCATGGAGGGACATGGGTGAGTGACTTGGAGGAGTGACATGGAGGAGCAACATAGAGGAGCAACATGTAGGAGTAACTTGGAATAGCGACATGGAGGAGTGACATGGAGGAGTGACTTTGAGTAGCGACATGGAGGAGTGACCTGGAGGAGTGACATGGAGGAGTGAAATGGTGGAGTGACATGGAGGAGTGACATAGAGGATTGATGTGGAGTAGTGACATGGAGGATGGACATGGAGGAGTGACTTGGAGAAGTGACAGGCATGATCAGGAAGGAGGGTTGATATAGTGGAGTGACATCGTTGAGGGACATGGGTGAGTGACTTGGAGGAGTGACAAGGAGGAGCAACACGGAGGAGCGACATGGAGGAGTGACATGGAGTAGTGACATGGAGGATGGACATGGAGGAGTGACATGGAAGACATATAGAGGTGACATGGAGGAGTGAATTGGAGTACTGACTTAAAGGAGTGACATGGAGGAATGACATGGAGGAGTGACAAGAAGTATTGACATGGAGGAGTGACATTGAGGAGTGTGTTGGTGTAGCGACATGGAGGTGTGACATGGAGTAGCGACATAGAGTAGTAACATGTGGAGTGAGTTTGTGTAGCGACATGGAGGAGTGACATGGATGAGTGACATAGAGTAGCGACATGGAGGAGATACATGGAGGAGTGACATGGAGGAATGACATGGAGGAGTGACATGGAGGAGGGACATGGAGGAGCGATATAGAGGAATGACAAGAAAGAGTGTAAAGGAGGATTGAGTTTGTGTAGCAACATGGAGGAGTGACATGAAGTAGTGACATTGAGGAGTGACATTGAGGAGTGAGTTGGTGTAGCGACATGGAGGAGTGACTTTGAGGAGTGACATGGAGAAGTGAAATGGTGGAGTGACATGAGTAATGAGTTGGTGTAGCGACATGGAGGAGTGACATGGAGGTGTGACTTGGAGGAGTGACATAGAGGAGCGACGTGGAGGAGTGACATGGAGGAGGGACATGGAGGAGTGACATGGAAGACATATAGAAGTGACATGGATGAGTGATATGGAGGAGTGACAAGAAGGATTGAGTTGGTGTAGTGACATGGAGGAGTGAGTTGTTAGAGCGACATGGAGGAGTGACATGGAGGATTGACAAAGAGGATTGATGTGGAGTAGTGACATGGAGGATAGACATGGAGGAGTGACTTGGAGAAGTGACATGGAAGACATATAGAGGTGACATGGAGTATTGAATTGGAGTTGTGACATAAAGGAGTGACATGGCGGAATGACATGGATGAGTGACATGGAGGAGTGACAAGAAGTAGTGACATGGAAGAGTGACATTGAGGAGTGAGTTGGTGTAGCGACATGGAGGAGTGACATGGAGTAGCGACATAGAGTAGTAACATGAGGAGTGATTTTGTGTAGCGACATGGAGGAGTGAAATGGAGGAGTGAAATGGAGGTGTGACATAGAGTAGCGACATGGAGGAGATACATGGAGGAGTGACATGGAGGAATGACATGGAGGAGTGACATGGAGGAGGGACATGGAGGAGCGATATGGAGGAGTGACAAGAAAGAGTGTAAAGGAGGGTTGAGTTTGTGTGGCGACATGGAGGAGTGACATGAAGTAGTCACATTGAGGAGTGACATTGAGGAGTGAGTTGGTGTAGTGACATGGAGGAGTGACATGGAGGAGTGCCATGGAGGAGTGAATTGGAGGAGTGACATAAAGGAGTGACATGGAGGATTGACATGGATGAGTGACATGGAGGAGTGCCAAGGAGGATTGTGTTTGTGTTGTGACATGGAGGAGTGACATGAAGTAGTGACATGGAGGAGTGACATTGAGGAGTGAGTTGGTGTAGTGACATGGAGGAGTGACTTTGAGTAGCGACATGGAGGAGTGAACTGCAGGAGTGACATGAGGAGTGAAATGGTGGAGTGACGTGGAGGAGAGACATGGAAGAGTGACATGGAGAAGTGACAGGTCGGATCACCAAGGAAGATTGATAGGATGGAGTGACATGGCGGAGGGACATGGATGAGTGACATGGAGGAGTGACATGGAGGAGTGAATTGGAGGAGTGACATTAAGGAGTGACATGAGGAATGAGTTGTTAGAGCAACATGGAGTAGAGACATGGAGGAATGACATGAAGTAGCGACATGGAGGAGTGACCTGGAGGATTGACATGAAGAAGTGAAATGGTGGAGTGACATGGAGGAATGAGTTGTTAGAGCAACATGGAGTAGAGACATGGAGGAATGACATAGAGGAGTGACATGGAGGAGTGACATTAAGGAATGACGTGGAGGATAGACATGGATGAGTGACATGGAGGAGTGACACGGAGGAGCAAAATGGAGGAGCGACATGGAGGAGTGACATGGAAGAGTGACATAGAGTAGCGACATGGAAGATGGACATGGAGGAGTGACATGGAAGACATATAGAAGAGACATGGAGGAGTGAATTGGAGGGGTGACATACACGAGTGACATGGAGGAGTGACATAGAGGAGTGAAATGGTGGAGTGAGATGGAGGAGTGAGTTGTTAGAGCGACATGGAGGAGAGACATAAACAAGTGACATGGAGGAATGACATGGATGAGTGACTTGGAGGAGTGACTTTGAGTAGCGACATGGAGGAGTGACCTGGAGGAGTGACATGGAGGAGTTACTTTGAGTAGCGACATGGAGGAGTGACCTGGAGGAGTGACATGGAGGAGTGACATGGAGGAGTGACATGGAGGAATTACATGGAGAAGTGACAGGGCGGATCAAAAAGGAGGGTTGATATGGTGGAGTGACATCGCGGAGAGACATGGGTGAGTGACTTGGAGGAGTGACATGGAACAGTGACATGAGGAGTGACATGGAGGAGTTACTTTGAGTAGCGACATGGAGGAGTGACCTTGAGGAGTGACATGGAGGAATGACATGGATGAGTGACATGGAGGAGTGACATGGAGGAGCAACATGGAGGAGCAACATGGAGGAGTAACTTGGAATAGCAACATGGAGGAGTGACATAGAGGAGTGACATAGTGGATTGATGTGGAGTAGTGACATGGAGGATGGACATGGAGGAGTGACTTGGAGAAGTGACAGGGCGGATAACCAAGGAGGGTTGATATGGTGGAGTGACATCGCGGAGGGACATGGGTGAGTGACTTGGAGGAGTGACATGGAGGAGTGACATGAGGAGTGAGTTTGTGTAGCGACATAGAGGAGTGACATGGAGTAGCTACATGGAGGAATGACTTGGAAGAGCAACACGGAGGAGCAACATGGAGGAGTGACATGGAGTAGTGACATGGAGTAGCTACATGTAGGAGTTACATGGAGGAGTTACTTGGAGGAGCAACATGGAGGAGTGACATAGAGGATTGATGTGGAGGAGCAACACGGAGGAGCGACATGGAGGAGTGACATGGAGTAGTGACATGGAGGAGTGACATGGAGGAATGAGTTGTTATAGCGACATGGAGGAGAAACATGGAGGAGTGACATGGAGGAGTGACATAAACGAGTGACATGGAGGAATGACATGGATGAGTGACATGGAGGAGTGACATGGAGGAGCAACATGGAGGAGCAACATGGAGGAGTAACTTGGAATAGCAGCATGGAGGAGTGACATAGAGGAGTGACATAGTGGATTGATGTGGAGTAGTGACATGGAGGATGGACATGGAGGAGTGACTTGGAGAAGTGACAGGGCGGATAACCAAGGAGGGTTGATATTGTGGAGTGACATCGCGGAGGGACATGGGTGAGTGACTTGGAGGAGTGACATGGAGGAGTGACATGAGGAGTGAGTTTGTGTAGCGACATAGAGGAGTGACATGGAGTAGCTACATGGATGAATGACTTGGAGGAGCAACACGGAGGAGCGACATGGAGGAGTGACATGGAGTAGTGACATGGAGTAGCTACATGTAGGAGTTACATGGAGGAGTTACTTGGAGGAGCAACATGGAGGAGTGACATAGAGGATTGATGTGGAGGAGCAACACGGAGGAGCGACATGGAGGAGTGACATGGAGTAGTGACATGGAGGAGGGACATGGAGGAGTGACTTTGAGGAGTGACATGGAGGAGCAACACGGAGGAGTGACATGGAGGTGTGACTTGGAGGAGTGACATAGAGGAGCGACGTGGAGGAGTGACATTGAGGAGGGACATGGAGGAGTGACATGGAAGACATATAGAAGTGACATGGATGAGTGACATGGAGGAGTGACAAGAAGGCTCGAGTTGGTGTAGTGACATGGAGGAGTGACATGGAGGAGTGACATAGAGGATTAATGTGGAGTAGTGACATGGAGGATAGACATGGAGGAGTGACATGGAGAAGTGACATGGAGGTGTGACATAGAATAGCGACATGGAGGAGATACATGGAGGAGTGACAATGGAGGAATGACATGGAGGAGTGACATGGATGAGTGACATGGAGGAGTGACATGGAGGAGTAACTTGGAATAGCGACATGGGGGAGTGACATGGAGGAGTGACATAGAGGATTGATGTGGATTAGTGACATGGAGGATGGAAATGGAGGAGTGAATTGGAGGAGTGACATAAAGGAGTGACATGGAGGAGTGACATGGAAGACATATAGAGGTGACATGGAGGAGTGACATAGAAGATTGATGTGGATTAGTGACATGGAGGATGGACATGGAGGAGTGACCTTGAGGAGTGAAATGGAGTAGTGACATGGAGAATGGACACGGAGGAGTGACTTGGAAGACATATAGAGATGACATGGAGGAGTGAATTGGAGTTGTGACAAAAAGGAGTGACATGGAGGAATGACATGGATGATTGACATGGAGGAGTGACAAGAAAGTAGTGACATGGAGGAGTGACATTGAGGAGTGAGTTGGTGTAGCGACATGGAGGAGTGACATAGAGGATTGATGTGGATTAGTGACATGGAGGATGTACATGGAGGAGTGACCTGGAGGAGTGACATGGAGGAGTTAAATGTTGGAGTGATATGGAGGAGTGAGTTGTTAGAGCGACATGGAGGAGTGACATGGAATAGCGACAAGGAGTAGTGACATGGAGGAGGGACATGGAGGAGTGACTTGGAGATGTGAAAGGGTTGATCAGGAAGGAGGGTTGATATGGTGGAGTGACATGGCGGAGGGACATGGATGAGTGACTTGGAGGAGTGAAATGGACGAGTGACATAGAGGAATGACATGGAGGAGTGAAATGGTGGAGTGACATGGAGGAGTAAGTTGTTAGAGCGACATGGAGGAGTGACATGGATGAGTGACATAGAGGAATGACATGGAGGAGTGAAATGGTGGAGTGACATGGAGGAGTGAGTTGTTAGAGCGACATGGAGGAGTGACACGGAGGATGGACATGGAGGAGTGACTTGGAGAAGTGACAGGGTTGATCAGGAAGGAGGGTTGATATGGTTGAGTGACATCGTGGAGGGACATGGGTGAGTGACTTGGAGGAGTGACAAGGAGGAGCAACATGGAGGAGTGAGTTTGTGTAGCGACATAGAGGAGTGACATGGAGTAGCTACATGGATGAATGACTTGGAGGAGCAACACGGAGGAGCGACATGGAGGAGTGACATGGAGTAGTGACATGGAGTAGCTACATGTAGGAGTTACATGGAGGAGTTACTTGGAGGAGCAACATGGAGGAGTGACATAGAGGATTGATGTGGAGGAGCAACACGGAGGAGCGACATGGAGGAGTGACATGGAGTAGTGACATGGAGGAGGGACATGGAGGAGTGACTTTGAGGAGTGACATGGAGGAGCAACACGGAGGAGTGACATGGAGGTGTGACTTGGAGGAGTGACATAGAGGAGCGACGTGGAGGAGTGACATTGAGGAGGGACATGGAGGAGTGACATGGAAGACATATAGAAGTGACATGGATGAGTGACATGGAGGAGTGACAAGAAGGCTCGAGTTGGTGTAGTGACATGGAGGAGTGACATGGAGGAGTGACATAGAGGATTAATGTGGAGTAGTGACATGGAGGATAGACATGGAGGAGTGACATGGAGAAGTGACATGGAGGTGTGACATAGAATAGCGACATGGAGGAGATACATGGAGGAGTGACATGGAGGAATGACATGGAGGAGTGACATGGATGAGTGACATGGAGGAGTGACATGGAGGAGTAACTTGGAATAGCGACATGGGGGAGTGACATGGAGGAGTGACATAGAGGATTGATGTGGATTAGTGACATGGAGGATGGAAATGGAGGAGTGAATTGGAGGAGTGACATAAAGGAGTGACATGGAGGAGTGACATGGAAGACATATAGAGGTGACATGGAGGAGTGACATAGAAGATTGATGTGGATTAGTGACATGGAGGATGGACATGGAGGAGTGACCTTGAGGAGTGAAATGGAGTAGTGACATGGAGAATGGACACGGAGGAGTGACTTGGAAGACATATAGAGATGACATGGAGGAGTGAATTGGAGTTGTGACAAAAAGGAGTGACATGGAGGAATGACATGGATGATTTACATGGAGGAGTGACAAGAAGTAGTGACATGGAGGAGTGACATTGAGGAGTGAGTTGGTGTAGCGACATGGAGGAGTGACATAGAGGATTGATGTGGATTAGTGACATGGAGGATGTACATGGAGGAGTGACCTGGAGGAGTGACATGGAGGAGTTAAATGTTGGAGTGATATGGAGGAGTGAGTTGTTAGAGCGACATGGAGGAGTGACATGGAATAGCGACAAGGAGTAGTGACATGGAGGAGGGACATGGAGGAGTGACTTGGAGATGTGAAAGGGTTGATCAGGAAGGAGGGTTGATATGGTGGAGTGACATGGCGGAGGGACATGGATGAGTGACTTGGAGGAGTGAAATGGACGAGTGACATAGAGGAATGACATGGAGGAGTGAAATGGTGGAGTGACATGGAGGAGTAAGTTGTTAGAGCGACATGGAGGAGTGACATGGATGAGTGACATAGAGGAATGACATGGAGGAGTGAAATGGTGGAGTGACATGGAGGAGTGAGTTGTTTAGAGCGACATGGAGGAGTGACACGGAGGATGGACATGGAGGAGTGACTTGGAGAAGTGACAGGGTTGATCAGGAAGGAGGGTTGATATGGTTGAGTGACATCGTGGAGGGACATGGGTGAGTGACTTGGAGGAGTGACAAGGAGGAGCAACATGGAGGAGCGACGTGGAGGACTGAGTTGGTGGAGAGACATTGAGGAGTCACATGGAGTAGCGACATGGAGGAGTGACATGAAATAGTGACATGGAGAAGTGACATTGAGGAGTAAGTTGGTGTAGAGACATGGAGGAGTGATGTTGAGTAGCGACATGGAGGAGTGACCTGGAGGAGTGACATGGAGGAGTGAAATGGTGGAGTGACATGGAGGAGTAACTTGGAGGAGTGACATAAAGGATTGACATGGAGGAGTGACAAGGAGGAGTAACATGGAGGAAGGAGTTGGTGGAGCGACATGGAGGAGTCACATGGATTAGCGACATGGAGGAGTGACAAGGAGGAGTGAGTTGTTAGAGCGACATGGAGGAGTGACATGGAGGAGTGACATGGAGTAGTGACAGAGGATTGATGTGGAGGAGCAATACGGAGGAGTGAAATGGTGGAGTGACATGGAGGAGTGAGTTGTTAGAGCGACATGGATTAGCGACATAGAGTAGTAACATGAGTAAAGAGTTTGTGTAGCGAAATGGAGGAGTGACATGGAGGAGTGACATGGAGGAGTGACATAGAGGATTGATGTGGAGGAGCAACACGGAGGAGTGACATGGAGGAGTGACATGGAGTAGTGACATGGAGGAGGGACATGGAGGAGTGACTTGGAGAAGTGACAGGGATGATCAGGAAGGAGCATTGATATGGTGGAGTGACATCGTGGAGGGACATGGGTGAATGACTTGGGGGAGTGACATGGAGGATGGACATGGAGGAGTGAGTTGTTAGAGCGACATGGAGGAGAGACATGGAGGAGTGACATGGAGGAGTGACATGGAAGGAATGACATAGAGGAGTGATGTGGAGGAGAGACATGGAAGAGTGACATGGAGAAGTGACAGGGCCGATAACCAAGGAGGGTTGATATGGTGGAGTGACATCGCGGAGGGACATGGATGAGTGACATGGAGGAGTGACATGGAGGAGCAACATGGAGGAGCAACATGGAGGAGTAACTTGGAATAGCGACATGGAGGAGTGACATGGAGGAGTGACTTTGAGTAGCGACATGGAGGAGTGACCTGGAGAAGTGACATGGAGGAGTGAGTTGTTATAGCGACATGGAGGAGAAACATGGAGGAGTGACATGGAGGAGTGACATGGAGGAGTGACATAGAGGAGTGACGTGGAGGAGAGACATGGAGAAGTGACATGGAGGAGTGACATAGAGGACTGACGTGGAGGAGAGACATGGAAGAGTGACATGGAGAAGTGACAGGGCGGATAACCAAGGAGGGTTTATATGGTGGAGTGACATCGCGGAGGGACATGGGTGAGTGAATTGGAGGAGTGACATAAACGAGTGACATGGAGGAATGACATGGATGAGTGACATGGAGGAGTTACAAGGAGGGTTGAGTTGGTTGTAGCGACATGGAGGAGTGACATGGAGTAGCGACATGGAGGAGTGACATGAGGAATGAGGTTGGTGTAGCGACTTGGAGGAGTGATATGGAGGTGTGACATGGAGGAGTGACATAGAGGAGTGATGTGGAGGAGTGACATGGAGGAGGAACATGGAGGAGTGACATGGAAGACATATAGAAGTGACATGGAGGAGTGACAAGAAGGATTGAGTTGGTGTAGTGACATGGCGGAGGGACATACATGAATTACATGGAGGAGTGACATGGGAGGAGTGACATTGAGGAGTGAGTTGGTGTAGTGACATGGAAGAGTGACTTTGAGTAGCGACATGGAGGAGTGACCTGGAGGAGTGACATGGAGGAGTGAAATGGTGGGAGTGACATGGAGGAGTGAAATGGTGGAGTGACATGGAGGAGTAACTTGGAGGAGTGACATAAAGGAGTGACATGGAGGAGTGACAAGGAGGAGTAACATGGAGGAAGGAGTTGGTGGAGCGACATGGAGGAGTCACATGGATTAGCGACATGGAGGAGTGACATGGAGGAATGAGTTGTTAGAGCGACATGGAGGAGTGACATGGAGGAGTGACATAGAGGATTGATGTGGAGGAGCAATACGGAGGAGTGAAATGGTGGAGTGACATGGAGGAGTGAGTTGTTAGAGCGACATGGATTAGCGACATAGAGTAGTAACATGAGGAGTGAGTTTGTGTAGCGAAATGGAGGAGTGACATGGAGGAGTGACATGTAGGAGTGACATAGAGGATTGATGTGGAGAAGCAACACGGAGGAGTGACATGGAGGAGTGACATGGAGTAGTGACATGGAGGAGGGACATGGAGGAGTGACTTGGAGAAGTGACAGGGTTGATCAGGAAGGAGCGTTGATATGGTGGAGTGACATCGTGAAGGGAAATGGGTGAGTGACTTGGAGGAGTGACATGGAGGAGCAACACGGAGGACTGACATGGAGGAGTGACATGGAGGAGTGACATAGAGGAGTGACGTGGAGGAGAGATATGGAAGAGTGACATGGAGAAGTGACAGGTCGGATCACTAAGGGAGATTGATAGGGTGGAGTGAAATGGCGAAGGGACATGGATGAGTGACATGGAGGAGTGACATGGAGGAGTGAATTGGAGGAGTGACATGAAGGAGTGACATGAAGAATGACATGGATGAGTGACATGGTGGAGGGACATGGATGAGTGACATGGAGGAGTGACACGGAGGAGCAACATGGAGGAGCGACATGGAGGAGTGACATAAACGAGTGACATGGAGGAGTGAGTTGGTGTAGAGACATGGAGGAGTTACGTTGAGTAGCGACATGGAGGAGTGACCTGGAGGAGTGACATGGAGGAGTGAAATGGTGGAGTGACATGGAGGAGTAACTTGGAGGAGTGACATAAAGGAGTGACATGGAGGAGTGACAAGGAGGAGTAACATGGAGGAAGGAGTTGGTGGAGCGACATGGAGGAGTCACATGGATTAGCGACATGGAGGAGTGACATGGAGGAGTGAGTTGTTAGAGCGACATGGAGGAGTGACATGGAGGAGTGACATAGAGGATTGATGTGGAGGAGCAATACGGAGGAGTGAAATGGTGGAGTGACATGGAGGAGTGAGTTGTTAGAGCGACATGGATTAGCGACATAGAGTAGTAACATGAGGAGTGAGTTTGTGTAGCGAAATGGAGGAGTGACATGGAGGAGTGACATGTAGGAGTGACATAGAGGATTGATGTGGAGAAGCAACACGGAGGAGTGACATGGAGGAGTGACATGGAGTAGTGATATGGAGGAGGGACATGGAGGAGTGACTTGGAGAAGTGACAGGGTTGATCAGGAAGGAGCGTTGATATGGTAGAGTGACATCGTGAAGGGACATGGGTGAGTGACTTGGAGGAGTGACATGGAGGAGCAACACGGAGGACTGACATGGAGGAGTGACATGGAGGAGTGACATAGAGGAGTGACGTGGAGTAGAGATATGGAAGAGTGACATGGAGAAGTGACAGGTCGGATCACTAAGGGAGATTGATAGGGTGGAGTGAAATGGCGAAGGGACATGGATGAGTGACATGGAGGAGTGACATGGAGGAGTGAATTGGAGGAGTGACATGAAGCAGTGACATGAAGAATGACATGGATGAGTGACATGGTGGAGGGACATGGATGAGTGACATGGAGGAGTGACACGGAGGAGCAACATGGAGGAGCGACATGGAGGAGTGACATAAACGAGTGACATGGAGGAGTGAAATGGTGGAGTGACATGGAGGAGTGAGTTGTTAGAGCGACATGGAGGAGAGACATGGAGAAGTGACATGGATGAGTGACATGGAGGAGTGACAAGAAGGATTGAGTTGGTATAGTGACATGGCGGAGGGACATAGAGGAGTGACATGGATGAGTGACATGGAGGAGTGACATGGAGGAGCAACATGGAGGAGCAACATGCAGGAGTAACTTGGAATAGCAACATGGAGTAGTGACATGGAGGATGGACATGGAGGAGTGACTTGGAGAAGTGACAGGGCGGATAACCAAGGAGGGTTGATATGGTGGAGTGACATTGTGGAGGGACATGGGTGAGTGACTTGTAAGAGTGACATGGAGGAGTGACATGGAGGAGTGACTTGGAGGAGCAACACGGAGGAGCGACATGGAGGAGTGACATGGAGTAGTGACATGGAGTAGTTACATGTAGGAGTTACATGGAGGAGTGACTTGGAGGAGCAACATGGAGGAGTGACATAGAGGATTGATGTGGAGGAGGGACATGGAGGAGTGACTTGGAGGATTGACATGGAGGAGCAACACGTAGGAGCGACATGGAGGAGTGACATGGAGTAGTGACATGGAGGAGGGACATGGAGGAGTGACTTGGAGAAGTGACAGGGTTGATCAGGAAGTAGGGTTGATATGGTGGAGTGACATAGTGGAGGGACATGGGTGAGTGACTTGGAGGAGTGACATGGAGGAGCAACACGGAGGAGCAACATGGAGGAGTGACATGGAGTAGTGACATGGAGGATGGACAAGATGGAGTGACAAGGAAGACATATAGAGATGACATTTAGGTGTGAATTGGAGGAGTGACATAAATGAGTGACATGGAGGAATGACAAGGATGAGTGACATGGAGGAGTTACAAAGAGGGTTGAGTTGGTGTAGCAACATGGAGGAGTGACTTGGAGTAACGACATGGAGGAGTGACATGAGGAATGAGTTGGTGTAGCGACATGGAGGATTGACATGGAGGTGTGATATGGATGAGTGACTTTGAGTAGCGACATGGAGGAGTGACCTGGAGGAGTGACATGGAGGAGTGACATGGAGGAGTGACATAGAGGAGTGACATGGAGAAGTGACAGGGCAGATAACCAAGGATGGTTGATATGGTGGAGTGACATTGCGGAGGGACATGGGTGAGTGAATTGGAAGAGTGACATGAAGGAGTGACATGGATGAGTGACATGAGGAGTGAGTTTGTGTAGCGATATGGAGGAGTGACATGGAATAGTGACAAGGAGTAGTGACATGGAGGAGTGACATGGAGGAGTGACATAGAGGAGTGACGTGGAGGAGAGACATGGAGAAGTGACATGGAGGACTGACATGGAGGAGTGACATAAAGGAGTGACATGGAGGAATGACATGGATGAGTGACATGGAGGAGTGACAAGAATTAGTGACATGGAGGAGTTACTTTGAGGAGTGAGTTGGTGTAGCGACATGGAGGAGTGACATGGAAGTAGCGACATAGAGTAGTAACATGAGGAGTGAGTTTGTGTAGCAACATGGAGGAGTGACATGGAGGGGTGACATGGAGGAGTGATATAGAGTAGCGACATGGAGGAGAAACATGGAGGAGTGACATGGAGGAATGACATGGAGGAGTGACATGGAGGAGAGACATGGAGGAGCGATATGGAGGAGTGACATCAAAGAGTGTAAAGGAGGATTGAGTTTGTGTAGCGACATGGAGGAGTGACATGAAGTAGTGACATTGAGGAGTGACATTGAGGAGTGAGTTGGTGTAGGGACATGAAGGAGTGACTTTGAGTAGTGACATGGAGGAGTGACCTGGAGGATTGACATGGAGGAGTGAAATGGTGGAGTGACATGGAGGAGTGAGTTGGTGTAGTAACATGGAGGAATGACTTTGAGTAGCGACATGGAGGATTGAAATTGTGGAGTGACATGTAGGAGGAAGTTGTAAGAGCGACATGGAGGAGAGACATGGAGAAGTGACATGGAAGAGCAACATGGAGGAGCGACATGGACGAGTGAGTTGGTGGAGCGACATGGAGGAGTCACATGGAGTCGTGACATGGAGGAGTGACATGAAGTAGTGACATGGAAGAGTGAGTTGGTGTAGTGACATGGAGGAGTGACTTTGAGTAGCGACATGGAGGAGTAACCTGGAGGAGTGACATGGAGGAGTGAAATGGTGGAGAGACATGGAGGAATGACTTGGAAGAGTGACATAAAGGATTGACATAGAGGAGTAACATGGAGGAGTAATATAAAGGGTTGACATGGAGGAGAGACATGGAGGAGTGAAAAGGAGGATTGAGTTCTTGTAGGAACATGGAGGAGTGACATGGAGGATTGACATGGAGGAGTGAAATGGTGGAGTGACATGGAGGAGTGAGTTGTTATAGTGACATGGAGGAGAGAAATGGAGGAGGGATATGGAGGAGTGACATTGAGGAGTGAGTTGGTGTAGTAACATGGAGGAATGACTTTGAGTAGCGACATGGAGTATTGAAATTGTGGAGTGACATGTAGGAAGGAGTTGTAAGAGCGACATGTAGGAGAGACATGGGGAAGTGACATGGAGGAGTGACATAGAGTAGCGACATGGAGGAGTGACATGGAGGAGTGACATGGAGGAGCAACATGGAGAAGTGACATGGAAGAGTGAGTTGGTGTAGCGACATGGAGGATGGACAAAGAGGTTTGAGTTGGTGTATTGACATGGAGGAGTGACATGGAGAAGCGACATGGAGAAGTGACATGGAAGAGTGAGTTAGTGTAGTGACATGCAGGATGGACAAAGAGGTTTGAGTTGGTGTATTGACATGGAGGAGTCACATGGAGTAGCGACATGGAGGAGTAACATCGGAGAGTGAGTTGGTGTAGTGACATGGAGGACTGACATGGAATAGCGACATGGAGGAGTTACATGGAGGAGTGAAATGGAGGAGTGACATAGAGGATTGATGTGGAGGAGCAACACGGAGGAGCGACATGGAGGAGTGACATGGAGTAGTGACATGGAGGAGAGACATGGAGTAGTGACTTGGAGAAGTGACATGGAGGAGCAACACAGAGGAGCGACATGGAGGAGTGACATGGAGTAGTGACATGGAGGATTGACATGGAGGAGTGACATGTAAGACATATAGAGGTGACATGGAGGAGTGAGTTGGAGGAGTGACATAAAGGAGTGACATGGAGGAATGACATGGATGAGTGACATGGAGGAGTGACGAGGAGGGTTGAGTTTGTGTTGTGACATGGAGGAGTGACATGTAGTAGTGACATGGAGGAGTGACAGTGAGGGGTGAGTTGGTGTAGAGACATGGAGGAGTGACGTTGAGTAGCGACATGGAAGAGTGACATGGAGGAGTGACATGGAGGAGTGAAATGGTGGAGTGACATGGAGGAGTGAGTTGTTAGAGCGACATGGAGGAGAGACATGGAGGAGTGACATGGAGGAGTGACATGGAGGAGTGACATAGAGGAGTGACGTGGAGGAGAGACATGGAAGAGTGACATGGAGGAGTAACTCGGAGGAGTGACATAAAGGATTGACATGGAGGAGTGACAAGGATCAGTAACATGGAGGAAGGAGTTGGTGGAGCGACATGGAGGAGTCACATGGAATAGCGACATGGAGGAGTGAGTTGTTAGAGCGACATGGAGGAGAAACATGGAGGAGTGACATGGAGGAGTGACATAAAGGATTGATGTGGAGGAGCAATACGGAGGAGTGAAATGGTGGAGTGACATGGAAGAGTGAGTTGTTTAGAGCGACATGGATTAGCAACATAGAGTAGTAACATGAGGAGTGAGTTTGTGTAGCGAAATGGAGGTGTGACATGGAGGAGTGACATGGAGGATTGATGTGGAGGAGCAACACGGAGGAAGTGACATGGAGGAATGACATGGAGTAGTGACTTGGAGGAGTGACATGGAAGACATATAGAAGTGACATGGATGAGTGACATGGAGGAGTGACAAGAAGGATTGAGTTGGTGTAGTGGACATGGCGGAGGGACATAGATGAGTTACATGGAGGAGTGACATGGAAGAGCAACATGGAGGAGCGACGTGGAGGACTGAGTTGGTGGAGCGACATGGAGGAGTCACATGGAGTAGCTACATGGAGGAGTGACATGAAGTAGTGACATGGAGGAGAGACATTGAGGAGTGAGTTGGTGTCGTGACATGGAGGAGTGACTTTGAGTATTGACATGGAGGAGTGACCTGGAGGAGTGACATGGAGGAGTGAAATGGTGGAGTGACATGGAGGAGTGAGTTGTTAGAGCGATATGGAGGAGAGACATGGAGGAGTTACCTGGAGGAGTGACATGGAGGAGTTACATAGAGGATTGATGTGGAGGAGCAAAACGGAGGAGTGAAAAGGTGGAGTGACATGGAGAAGTGAGTTGTTAGAGCGACATGGAGTAGCGACATAGAGTATTAACATGAGGAGTGAGTTTGTGTAGCGACATGGAGGAGTGACATAGAGTAGCGACATGGAGGAGATACATGGAGGAGTGAAATGGATGAATGACATGGAGGAGTGACATGGAGGAGGGACATGGAGGAGCGATATGGAGGCTTGACATGGAAGACATATAGAGATTACATGGAGGAGTGAATTGGAGGAGTGACATAAATGAGTGACATGGTGGAATGACATGGATGAGTGACATGGAGGAGTTACAAGGATGTTTGAGTTGGTGTAGCAACATGAAGGAGTGACATGGAGTAGCGACATGGAGGAGTGACATGAGGAATGAGTTGGTGTAGCGACATGGAGGAGTGACATGGAGGTGTGACATGGAGGAGTGACAAGGAGGGTTGAGTTGGAGTAGCGACATGGAGGAGTGACATGGAGTAGCGACATGGAGGAGTGACATGAGTAATGATTTGGTGTAGTGACATGGAGGAGTGACATGGAGGAGTGACATAGAGGAGCGACATGGAGGAGTGACATAGAGGATTGATGTGGAGGAGCAATACGGAGGAGTGAAATGGTGGAGTGACATGGAGGAGTGAGTTGTTAGAGCGACATGTATTAGCGACATAGAGTAGTAACATGAGGAGTGAGTTTGTGTGGCGAAATGGAGGAGTGACATGGAGGAGTGACATAGAGGATTGATGTGGAGGAGCAACACGGAGGAGTGACATGGAGGAATGACATGGAGTAGTGACATGGAGGAGTGACATGGAAGACATATAGAAGTGACATGGATGAGTGACATGGAGGAGTGACAAGAATGATTGAGTTGGTGGAGTGACATGGCGGAGGGACATAGATGAGTTACATGGAGGAGTGACATGGAAGAGCAACATGGAGGAGCGACGTGGAGGACTGAGTTGGTGGAGCGACATGGAGGAGTCACATGGAGTAGCGACATGGAGGAGTGACATGAAGTAGTGACATGGAGGAGAGACATTGAGGAGTGAGTTGGTGTCGTGACATGGAGGAGTGACTTTGAGTATTGACATGGAGGAGTGACCTGGAGGAGTGACATGGAGGAGTGAAATGGTGGAGTGACATGGAGGAGTGAGTTGTTAGAGCGAAATGGAGGAGAGACATGGAGGAGTTACCTGGAGGAGTGACATGGAGGAGTTACATAGAGGATTGATGTGGAGGAGCAACATGGAGGAGTGAAAAGGTGGAGTGACATGGAAAAGTGAGTTGTTAGAGCGACATGGAGTAGCGACATAGAGTAGTAACATGAGGAGTGAGTTTTTGTAGCGACATGGAGGAGTGACATAGAGTAGCGACATGGAGGAGATACATGGAGGAGTGAAATGGATGAATGACATAGAGGAGTGACATGGAGGAGGGACATGGAGGAGCGATATGGAGGCTTGACATGGAAGACATATAGAGATTACATGGAGGAGTGAATTGGAGGAGTGACATAAATGAGTGACATGGAGGAATGACATGGATGAGTGAAATGGAGGAGTTACAAGGATGTTTGAGTTGGTGTAGCAACATGAAGGAGTGACATGGAAGTAGCGACATGGAGGAGTGACATGAGGAATGAGTTGGTGTAGCGACATGGAGGAGTGACATGGAGGTGTGACATGGAGGAGTGACAAGGAGGGTTGAGTTGGAGTAGCGACATGGAGGAGTGACATGGAGTAGCGACATGGAGGAGTGACATGAGTAATGAGTTGGTGTAGCGACATGGAGGAGTCACATGGAATAACGACATGGTGGAGTGACATGGAGGTGTGACATGGAGGAGTGACATAGATGAGTGACGTGGAGGAGTGACATGGAGGAGGGACATGGAGGAGTGTCATGGAAGACATATAGAAGTGACATGGATGAGTGACATGGAGGAGTGACAAGAAGGATTGAGTTGGTATAGTGACATGGCGGAGGGACATAGATGAGTTACATGGAGGAGTGACATGGAGGAGTGACATGGAGGAGTGACATTGAGGAGTGTGTTGGTGTAGCGACATGGAGGTGTGACATGGAAGTAGCGACATAGATTAGTAACATGAGGAGTGAGTTTGTGTAGCGACATGGAAGAGTGACATGGAGGAGTGACATAAAGTAGCGACATGGAGGAGATACATGGAGGAGTGACATGGAGGAATGACATGGAGGAGTGACATGGAGGAGGGACATGGAGGAGCGATATAAAGGAGTGACATGAAAGAGTGTAAAGGAGGATTGAGTTTGTGTAGCAACATGGAGGAGTGACATGAATTAGTGACATTGAGGAGTGACATTGAGGAGTGAGTTGGTTGTAGCGACATGGAGGAGTGACTTTGAGGAGTGACATGGAGAAGTGAAAAGGTGGAGTGACATGGAGGAGTGAGTTGTTAGAGTGACATGGAGGAGTGACATGGAGTAGAGACATGGAGGAGTGACATGAGTAATGAGTTGGGTGTAGTGACATGGAGGAGTGACATGGAGGTGTGACTTGGAGGAGTAACATAGAGGAGCGACGTGGAGGAGTGACATGGAGGAGGGATATGGAGGAGTGACATGGAAGACATATAGAAGTGACATGGATGAGTGATATGGAGGAGTGACAAGAAGGATTGAGTTGGTTGTAGTGACATGGAGGAGTGAGTTGTTAGAGCGACATGGAGGAGTGACATGGAGGAGTGACTTGGAGAAGTGACATGGAAGACATATAGAGGTGACATGGAGGAGTGAATTGGAGTTGTGACATAAAGGAGTGACATGGAGGAATGACATGGATGAGTGACATGGAGGAGTGACAAGAAGTAGTGACATGGAAGAGTGACATTGAGGAGTGAGTTGGTGTAGCGACATGGAGGAGTGACATGGAGTAGCGACATAGAGTAGTAACATGAGGAGTGATTTTGTGTAGCGACATGGAGAAGTGAAATGGAGGAGTGAAATGGAGGTGTGACATAGAGTAGCGACATGGAGGAGATACATGGAGGAGTGACATGGAGGAATGACATGGAGGAGTGACATGGAGGAGGGACATGGAGGAGCGATATGGAGGAGTGACAAGAAAGAGTGTAAAGGAGGGTTGAGTTTGTGTGGCGACATGGAGGAGTGACATGAAGTAGTGACAGTGAGGAGTGACTTTGAGGAGTGAGTTGGTGTAGTGACATGGTGGAGTGACATGGAGGAGTGCCATGGAGGAGTGAATTGGAGGAGTGACATAAAGGAGTGACATGGAGGATTGACATGGATGAGTGACATGGAGGAGTGCCAAGGAGGGTTGTGTTTGTGTTTGTGACATGGAGGAGTGACATGAAGTAGTGACATGGAGGAGTGACATTGAGGAGTGAGTTGGTGTATTGACATGGAGGAGTGACTTTGAGTAGCGACATGGAGGAGTGACCTGGAGGAGTGACATGAGGAGTGAAATGGTGGAGTGACGTGGAGGAGAGACATGGAAGAGTGACATGGAGAAGTGACAGGTCGGATCACCAAGGAAGATTGATAGGATGGAGTGACATGCAGGAGGGACATGGATGAGTGACATGGAGGAGTGACATGGAGGAGTGACATGGAGTAGTGACATGGAGTAGCTTCATGTAGGAGTTACATGGAGGAGTGACTTGGAGGAGCAACATGGAGGAGTGACATAGAGGATTGATGTAGAGGAGCAACAAGGAGGATCAATACGGAGGAGTGACATGGAGTAGTGACATGGAGGATGGACATGGAGCAGTGACATCAAAGACATATAAAGGTGACATGGAGGAGTGAATTGGAGGAGTGACATAAACGAGTGACATGGAGGAATGACATGGATGAGTGACATGGAGGAGTGACTTTGAGTAGCGACATGGAGGAGTGACCTGGAGAAGTGACATGGAAGAGTGAAATGGTGGAGTGATATGGAGGAGTGAGTTGTTAGAGCAACATGGAGGAGAGACATGGAGGAGTGACATAGAGGAGTGACGTGGAGGAGAGACATGGAAGAGTGACATGGAGAAGTGACAGGTCGGATCACTAAGGGAGATTGATAGGGTGGAGTGAAATGGCGGAGGGACATGGATGAGTGACATGGAGGAGTGACAAGAAGGATTGAGTTGGTGTAGTGACATGGCGGAGGGACATAGATGAGTTACATGGAGGAGTGACATGGAAGAGCAACATGGAGGAGCGACGTGGAGGACTGAGTTGGTGGAGCGACATGGAGGAGTGACATAGAGTAGCGACATGGAGGAGTGACCTGGAGGAGTGACATGGAGGAGTGAAATGGTGGAGTGACATGGAGGAGTAACTTGGAGGAGTGACATAAAGGATTGACATGGAGGAGTAATTTGGAGGAGTGACATAAAGGATTGACATGGAGGAGTGACCTGGAGGAGTGACATGGAGGAGTGAAATGGAGGAGTGACATAGAGGAGTGATGCGGAGGAGAGACATGGAAGAGTCACATGGAGAAGTGACAGGGCGGATAACCAAGGAGGGTTGATATGGTGGAGTGACATTGCGGAGGGACATGGGTGAGTGACTTGGAGGAGTGACATGGATGAGTGACATGGAGGAGTGACATGGAGTAGCAACATGTAGGAGTAACTTGGAATAGCTACATGGAGGAGTGACATGGAGGAGTGACTTTGAGTAGCGACATGGAGGAGTGACCTGGAGGAGTGACATGGAGGAGTGAAATGGTGGAGTGACATGGAGGAGTGAGTTGTTAGAGCGACATGGAGGAGAGACATGGAGGAGTGACACGGAGGAGCAACATGGAGGAGCGACATGGAGGAGTGACATAAACGAGTGACATGGAAGAATGACATGGAGCAGTGACTTTGAGTAGCGACATGGAGGAGTGACCTGGAGGAGTGACATGGAGGAGTGAAATGGTGGAGTGACATGGAGGAGTGAGTTGTTAGAGCGACATGGAGGAGAGACATGGAGAAGTGACATGGATGAGTGACATGGAGGAGTGACAAGAAGGATTGAGTTAGTATAGTGACATGACGGAGGGACATAGATGAGTTACATGGAGGAGTGACATGGAGGAGTGACATAGAGGATTGATGTGGAGTAATAACATGGAGGAGTGACATGGAAGACATATAGAGGTGACATGGAGGAGTGAATTGGAGGACTGACATAAAGGAGTGACATGGAGGAGTGACAAGAAGGATTGAGTTGGTATAGTGACATGGTGGAGGGACATAGATGAGTTACATGGAGGAGTGACATGGAGGAGTGACATAGAGGATTGATGTGGAGTAGTGACATGGAGGGTGGACATGGAGGAGTGACTTGGAGAAGTGACAGGCATGATCAGGAAGGAGGGTTGATATGGTGGAGTAACATCGCAGAGGGACAAGGGTGAGTGACTTGGAGGAGTGACATGGAGGAGTGACATGGAGTAGCGACATGGAGGAGTTACATGGAATAGCGACAAGGAGTAGTGACATGGCGGAGGGACATGGATGAGTGACTTGGATGAGTGAATTGGAGGAGTGACATGGAGTAGCACATGGAGGAGTGACATGGACGAGTGACATAGAGGAGTGACATGGAGGAGTGACATAGATTAGTGACATGGATGAGTGACATGGAGGAGTGACATGGAGGAGCAACATGGAGGAGCAACATGGAGGAGTAACTTGGAATAGCAACATGGAGTAGTGACATGGAGGATGGACATGGAGGAGTGACTTGGAGAAGTGACAGGGCGGATAACCAAGGAGGGTTGATATGGTGGAGTGACATTGCGGAGGGACATGGGTGAGTGACTTGTAAGAGTGACATGGAGGAGTGACATGGAGTAGCTACATGGAGGAGTTACATGGAGGAGTGACTTGGAGGAGCAACACGGAGGAGCGACATAGAGGAGTGACATGGAGTAGCTACATGGAGGAATGACTTGGAGGAGCAACACGGAGGAGCGACATGGAGGAGTGACATGTATTAGTGACATGGATTAGCTACATGTAGGAGTTACATGGAGGAGTGACATGGAGAAGTGACAGGGCGGATAACCAAGGAGGGTTGATATGGCGGAGTGACATCGCGGAGGGACATGGGTGAGTGACTTGGAGGAGTGACATGGATGAGTAACATGGAGGAGTGAAATGGAGGAGCAACATGGAGGAGCAACATGGAGGAGTAACTTAGAATAGCGACATGGAGGAGTGACATGGAGTAGTGACTTTGAGTAGCGACATGGAGGAGTGACCTGGAGGAGTGACATGGAGGAGTGAAATGGTGGAGTGACATGAAGGAGTGAGTTGTTATAGCGACATAGAGGAGAGACATGGAGGAGTGACATGGAGGAGTGACATGAGGAGTGAGTTTGTGTAGCGACATGGAGGAGTTACATGGAATAGCGACAAGGAGTAGTGACATTGCGGAGGGACATGGATGAGTGACTTGGATAAGTAACTTGGAGGAGTGACATGGAGTAGCTACATGGAGGAGTTACATGGAGGAGTGACATGGACGAGTGACTTAGAGGAGTGAAGTGGAGGAGTGACATAGAGGTGTGACATGGATGAGTGACATGGAGGAGTGACATGGAGGAGCTACATGGAGGAGCAACATGGAGGATGGACATGGAGGAGTAACTTGGAGAAGTGACAGGGCGGATAACCAAGGAGGGTTGATATGGTGGAGTGACATTGCGGAGGGACATGGGTGAGTGACTTGGAGGAGTGACATGGAGGAGTGACATGAGGAGTGAGTTTGTGTAGCGACATGGAGGAGTGACATGGAGTAGCTACATGGAGGAGTTACATGGAGGAGTGACTTGGAAGAGCAACATGGAGGAGCGACATGGAGGAGTGACATGGAGTAGTGACATGGAGTAGCTACATGTAAGAGTTACATGGAGGAGTGACTTGGAGAAGCAACATGGAGGAGTGACATAGAGGATTGATGTAGAGGAGCAACACGGAGGAGCGACATGGAGGAGTGACATGGAGCAGTGACATGGTGAAGGGACAGGGAAGAGTGACTTGGAGAAGTGACAGGGTTGATCAGGAAGTAGGGTTGATATGGTGGAGTGACATAGTGGAGGGACATGGGTGAGTGACTTGGAGGAGTGACATGGAGGAGCAACACGGAGGAGCAACATGGAGGAGTGACATGGAGTAGTGACATGGAGGATGGACATGGAGGAGTGACATGGAAGACATATAGAGATGACATGGAGGAGTGAATTGGAGGAGTGACATAAACGAGTGACATGGAGGAATGACACGGATGAGTGACATGGAGTAGTGACAAAGAGGTTTGAGTTGGTGTAGCAACATTGAGGAGTGACACGGAGTAGTGACATGGAGTAGCTACATGTGGAAGTTACATGGAGGAATGACTTGGAGGAGCAACATGGAGGAGTGAAATAGAGGATTGATGTGGAGGAGCAACACGGAGGAGCGACATGGAGGAGTTACATGGAGTAGTGACATGGAGGAGGGACATGGAGGAGTGACTTGGAGAAGTGACAGGGTTGATCAGGAAGGAGGGTTGATATGGTGGAGTGACATCGTGTAGGGACATGGGTGAGTGACTTGGAGGAGTGACATGGAGGAGCAACACGGAGGAGCAACATGGAGGAGTGACATGGAGTAGTGACATGGAGAACGGACATGGAGGAGTGACTTAGAGGATTGATGTGTAGTAGTGACATGGATGATGGACATGAATGAGTGACTTGGAGAAGGGACAGGGTTGATCAGGAAGGAGGGTTGATATGGTGGAGTGACATCGTGTAGGGACATGGGTGAGTGACTTGGAGGAGTGACATGGAGGATGGACATGGAGGAGTGACATGGAGGAGTGACATGGAGGAATGACATGGATGAGTGACATGGAGGAGTGACTTTGAGTAGCGACATGGAGGAGTGAAATGGTGGAGTGACATGGAGGAGTGAGTTGTTAGAGCGACATGGAGGAGAGACATGGAGGTAGTGACATGGAAGAGTGACATGGAGGAGTGACATAGAGGAGTGATGTGGAGGAGAGACATGGAAGAGTGACATGGAGAAGTGACAGGGCGGATAACCACGGAGGGTTGATATGGTGGAGTGACATCATGGAGGGACATGGGTGAGTGACTTGGAGGAGTGACATGGAGGAGCAACATAGAGGAGCAACATGTAGGAGTAACTTGGAATAGCGACATGGAGGAGTGACATGGAGGAGTGACTTTGAGTAGCGACATGGAGGAGTGACCTGGAGGAGTGACATGGAGGAGTGAAATGGTGGAGTGACATGGAGGAGTGACATAGAGGATTGATGTGGAGTAGTGACATGGAGGATGGACATGGAGGAGTGACTTGGAGAAGTGACAGGCATGATCAGGAAGGAGGGTTGATATAGTGGAGTGACATCGTTGAGGGACATGGGTGAGTGACTTGGAGGAGTGACAAGGAGGAGCAACACGGAGGAGCGACATGGAGGAGTGACATGGAGTAGTGACATGGAGGATGGACATGGAGGAGTGACATGGAAGACATATAGAGGTGACATGGAGGAGTGAATTGGAGTACTGACTTAAAGGAGTGACATGGAGGAATGACATGGAGGAGTGACAAGAAGTATTGACATGGAGGAGTGACATTGAGGAGTGTGTTGGTATAGCGACATGGAGGTGTGACATGGAGTAGCGACATAGAGTAGTAACATGTGGAGTGAGTTTGTGTAGCGACATGGAGGAGTGACATGGATGAGTGACATAGAGTAGCGACATGGAGGAGATACATGGAGGAGTGACATGGAGGAATGACATGGAGGAGTGACATGGAGGAGGGACATGGAGGAGCGATATAGAGGAATGACAAGAAAGAGTGTAAAGGAGGATTGAGTTTGTGTAGCAACATGGAGGAGTGACATGAAGTAGTGACATTGAGGAGTGACATTGAGGAGTGAGTTGGTGTAGCGACATGGAGGAGTGACTTTGAGGAGTGACATGGAGAAGTGAAATGGTGGAGTGACATGAGTAATGAGTTGGTGTAGCGACATGGAGGAGTGACATGGAGGTGTGACTTGGAGGAGTGACATAGAGGAGCGACGTGGAGGAGTGACATGGAGGAGGGACATGGAGGAGTGACATGGAAGACATATAGAAGTGACATGGATGAGTGATATGGAGGAGTGACAAGAAGGATTGAGTTGGTGTAGTGACATGGAGGAGTGAGTTGTTAGAGCGACATGGAGGAGTGACATGGAGGATTGACAAAGAGGATTGATGTGGAGTAGTGACATGGAGGATAGACATGGAGGAGTGACTTGGAGAAGTGACATGGAAGACATATAGAGGTGACATGGAGTAGTGAATTGGAGTTGTGACATAAAGGAGTGACATGGCGGAATGACATGGATGAGTGACATGGAGGAGTGACAAGAAGTAGTGACATGGAAGAGTGACATTGAGGAGTGAGTTGGTGTAGCGACATGGAGGAGTGACATGGAGTAGCGACATAGAGTAGTAACATGAGGAGTGATTTTGTGTAGCGACATGGAGGAGTGAAATGGAGGAGTGAAATGGAGGTGTGACATAGAGTAGCGACATGGAGGAGATACATGGAGGAGTGACATGGAGGAATGACATGGAGGAGTGACATGGAGGAGGGACATGGAGGAGCGATATGGAGGAGTGACAAGAAAGAGTGTAAAGGAGGGTTGAGTTTGTGTGGCGACATGGAGGAGTGACATGAAGTAGTCACATTGAGGAGTGACATTGAGGAGTGAGTTGGTGTAGTGACATGGAGGAGTGACATGGAGGAGTGCCATGGAGGAGTGAATTGGAGGAGTGACATAAAGGAGTGACATGGAGGATTGACATGGATGAGTGACATGGAGGAGTGCCAAGGAGGATTGTGTTTGTGTTGTGACATGGAGGAGTGACATGAAGTAGTGACATGGAGGAGTGACATTGAGGAGTGAGTTGGTGTAGTGACATGGAGGAGTGACTTTGAGTAGCGACATGGAGGAGTGACCTGCAGGAGTGACATGAGGAGTGAAATGGTGGAGTGACGTGGAGGAGAGACATGGAAGAGTGACATGGAGAAGTGACAGGTCGGATCACCAAGGAAGATTGATAGGATGGAGTGACATGGCGGAGGGACATGGATGAGTGACATGGAGGAGTGACATGGAGGAGTGAATTGGAGGAGTGACATTAAGGAGTGACATGAGGAATGACATGGATGAGTGACATGGAGGAGTGACAAGGAGGGTTGAGTTTGTGTAGCGACATGGAGGAGTGACATGAAGTAGCGACATGGAGGAGTGACCTGGAGGATTGACATGAAGAAGTGAAATGGTGGAGTGACATGGAGGAATGAGTTGTTAGAGCAACATGGAGTAGAGACATGGAGGAATGACATAGAGGAGTGACATGGAGGAGTGACATTAAGGAATGACGTGGAGGATAGACATGGATGAGTGACATGGAGGAGTGACACGGAGGAGCAAAATGGAGGAGCGACATGGAGGAGTGACATGGAAGAGTGAGTAGGTGTAGCGACATGGAAGATGGACATGGAGGAGTGACATGGAAGACATATAGAAGAGACATGGAGGAGTGAATTGGAGGGGTGACATACACGAGTGACATGGAGGAGTGACATAGAGGAGTGAAATGGTGGAGTGAGATGGAGGAGTGAGTTGTTAGAGCGACATGGAGGAGAGACATAAACAAGTGACATGGAGGAATGACATGGATGAGTGACTTGGAGGAGTGACTTTGAGTAGCGACATGGAGGAGTGACCTGGAGGAGTGACATGGAGGAGTTACTTTGAGTAGCGACATGGAGGAGTGACCTGGAGGAGTGACATGGAGGAGTGACCTGGAGGAGTGACATGGAGGAGTGACATGGAGAAGTGACAGGGCGGATCAAAAAGGAGGGTTGATATGGTGGAGTGACATCGCGGAGAGACATGGGTGAGTGACTTGGAGGAGTGACATGGAACAGTGACATGAGGAGTGACATGGAGGAGTTACTTTGAGTAGCGACATGGAGGAGTGACCTTGAGGAGTGACATGGAGGAATGACATGGATGAGTGACATGGAGGAGTGACATGGAGGAGCAACATGGAGGAGCAACATGGAGGAGTAACTTGGAATAGCAACATGGAGGAGTGACATAGAGGAGTGACAAAGTGGATTGATGTGGAGTAGTGACATGGAGGATGGACATGGAGGAGTGACTTGGAGAAGTGACAGGGCGGATAACCAAGGAGGGTTGATATGGTGGAGTGACATCGCGGAGGGACATGGGTGAGTGACTTGGAGGAGTGACATGGAGGAGTGACATGAGGAGTGAGTTTGTGTAGCGACATAGAGGAGTGACATGGAGTAGCTACATGGAGGAATGACTTGGAGGAGCAACACGGAGGAGCAACATGGAGGAGTGACATGGAGTAGTGACATGGAGTAGCTACATGTAGGAGTTACATGGAGGAGTTACTTGGAGGAGCAACATGGAGGAGTGAAATAGAGGATTGATGTGGAGGAGCAACACGGAGGAGCGACATGGAGGAGTGACATGGAGTAGTGACTTGGAGGAGTGACATGGAGGAATGAGTTGTTATAGCGACATGGAGGAGAAACATGGAGGAGTGACATGGAGGAGTGACATAAACGAGTGACATGGAGGAATGACATGGATGAGTGACATGGAGGAGTGACATGGAGGAGCAACATGGAGGAGCAACATGGAGGAGTAACTTGGAATAGCAGCATGGAGGAGTGACATAGAGGAGTGACATAGTGGATTGATGTGGAGTAGTGACATGGAGGATGGACATGGAGGAGTGACTTGGAGAAGTGACAGGGCGGATAACCAAGGAGGGTTGATATTGTGGAGTGACATCGCGGAGGGACATGGGTGAGTGACTTGGAGGAGTGACATGGAGGAGTGACATGAGGAGTGAGTTTGTGTAGCGACATAGAGGAGTGACATGGAGTAGCTACATGGATGAATGACTTGGAGGAGCAACACGGAGGAGCGACATGGAGGAGTGACATGGAGTAGTGACATGGAGTAGCTACATGTAGGAGTTACATGGAGGAGTTACTTGGAGGAGCAACATGGAGGAGTGACATAGAGGATTGATGTGGAGGAGCAACACGGAGGAGCAACATGGAGGAGTGACATGGAGTAGTGACATGGAGGAGGGACATGGAGGAGTGACTTTGAGGAGTGACATGGAGGAGCAACACGGAGGAGTGACATGGAGGTGTGACTTGGAGGAGTGACATAGAGGAGCGACGTGGAGGAGTGACATTGAGGAGGGACATGGAGGAGTGACATGGAAGACATATAGAAGTGACATTGATGAGTGACATGGAGGAGTGACAAGAAGGCTCGAGTTGGTGTAGTGACATGGAGGAGTGACATGGAGGAGTGACATAGAGGATTAATGTGGAGTAGTGACATGGAGGATAGACATGGAGGAGTGACATGGAGAAGTGACATGGAGGTGTGACATAGAATAGCGACATGGAGGAGATACATGGAGGAGTGACATGGAGGAATGACATGGAGGAGTGACATGGATGAGTGACATGGAGGAGTGACATGGAGGAGTAACTTGGAATAGCGACATGGGGGAGTGACATGGAGGAGTGACATAGAGGATTGATGTGGATTAGTGACATGGAGGATGGAAATGGAGGAGTGAATTGGAGGAGTGACATAAAGGAGTGACATGGAGGAGTGACATGGAAGACATATAGAGGTGACATGGAGGAGTGACATAGAAGATTGATGTGGATTAGTGACATGGAGGATGGACATGGAGGAGTGACCTTGAGGAGTGAAATGGAGTAGTGACATGGAGAATGGACACGGAGGAGTGACTTGGAAGACATATAGAGATGACATGGAGGAGTGAATTGGAGTTGTGACAAAAAGGAGTGACATGGAGGAATGACATGGATGATTGACATGGAGGAGTGACAAGAAGTAGTGACATGGAGGAGTGACATTGAGGAGTGAGTTGGTGTAGCGACATGGAGGAGTGACATAGAGGATTGATGTGGATTAGTGACATGGAGGATGTACATGGAGGAGTGACCTGGAGGAGTGACATGGAGGAGTTAAATGTTGGAGTGATATGGAGGAGTGAGTTGTTAGAGCGACATGGAGGAGTGACATGGAATAGCGACAAGGAGTAGTGACATGGAGGAGGGACATGGAGGAGTGACTTGGAGATGTGAAAGGGTTGATCAGGAAGGAGGGTTGATATGGTGGAGTGACATGGCGGAGGGACATGGATGAGTGACTTGGAGGAGTGAAATGGACGAGTGACATAGAGGAATGACATGGAGGAGTGAAATGGTGGAGTGACATGGAGGAGTAAGTTGTTAGAGCGACATGGAGGAGTGACATGGATGAGTGACATAGAGGAATGACATGGAGGAGTGAAATGGTGGAGTGACATGGAGGAGTGAGTTGTTAGAGCGACATGGAGGAGTGACACGGAGGATGGACATGGAGGAGTGACTTGGAGAAGTGACAGGGTTGATCAGGAAGGAGGGTTGATATGGTTGAGTGACATCGTGGAGGGACATGGGTGAGTGACTTGGAGGAGTGACAAGGAGGAGCAACATGGAGGAGCGACGTGGAGGACTGAGTTGGTGGAGAGACATTGAGGAGTCACATGGAGTAGCGACATGGAGGAGTGACATGAAATAGTGACATGGAGAAGTGACATTGAGGAGTAAGTTGGTGTAGAGACATGGAGGAGTGATGTTGAGTAGCGACATGGAGGAGTGACCTGGAGGAGTGACATGGAGGAGTGAAATGGTGGAGTGACATGGAGGAGTAACTTGGAGGAGTGACATAAAGGATTGACATGGAGGAGTGACAAGGAGGAGTAACATGGAGGAAGGAGTTGGTGGAGCGACATGGAGGAGTCACATGGATTAGCGACATGGAGGAGTGACAAGGAGGAGTGAGTTGTTAGAGCGACATGGAGGAGTGACATGGAGGAGTGACATGGAGTAGTGACAGAGGATTGATGTGGAGGAGCAATACGGAGGAGTGAAATGGTGGAGTGACATGGAGGAGTGAGTTGTTAGAGCGACATGGATTAGCGACATAGAGTAGTAACATGAGTAAAGAGTTTGTGTAGCGAAATGGAGGAGTGACATGGAGGAGTGACATGGAGGAGTGACATAGAGGATTGATGTGGAGGAGCAACACGGAGGAGTGACATGGAGGAGTGACATGGAGTAGTGACATGGAGGAGGGACATGGAGGAGTGACTTGGAGAAGTGACAGGGATGATCAGGAAGGAGCATTGATATGGTGGAGTGACATCGTGGAGGGACATGGGTGAATGACTTGGGGGAGTGACATGGAGGATGGACATGGAGGAGTGAGTTGTTAGAGCGACATGGAGGAGAGACATGGATGAGTGACATGGAGGAGTGACATGAAGGAATGACATAGAGGAGTGATGTGGAGGAGAGACATGGAAGAGTGACATGGAGAAGTGACAGGGCCGATAACCAAGGAGGGTTGATATGGTGGAGTGACATCGCGGAGGGACATGGATGAGTGACATGGAGGAGTAACATGGAGGAGCAACATGGAGGAGCAACATGGAGGAGTAACTTGGAATAGCGACATGGAGGAGTGACATGGAGGAGTGACTTTGAGTAGCGACATGGAGGAGTGACCTGGAGAAGTGACATGGAGGAGTGAGTTGTTATAGCGACATGGAGGAGAAACATGGAGGAGTGACATGGAGGAGTGACATGGAGGAGTGACATAGAGGAGTGACGTGGAGGAGAGACATGGAGAAGTGACATGGAGGAGTGACATAGAGGACTGACGTGGAGGAGAGACATGGAAGAGTCACATGGAGAAGTGACAGGGCGGATAACCAAGGAGGGTTTATATGGTGGAGTGACATCGCGGAGGGACATGGGTGAGTGAATTGGAGGAGTGACATAAACGAGTGACATGGAGGAATGACATGGATGAGTGACATGGAGGAGTTACAAGGAGGCTTGAGTTGGTGTAGCGACATGGAGGAGTGACATGGAGTAGCGACATGGAGGAGTGACATGAGGAATGAGTTGGTGTAGCGACTTGGAGGAGTGATATGGAGGTGTGACATGGAGGAGTGACATAGAGGAGTGATGTGGAGGAGTGACATGGAGGAGGAACATGGAGGAGTGACATGGAAGACATATAGAAGTGACATGGAGGAGTGACAAGAAGGATTGAGTTGGTGTAGTGACATGGCGGAGGGACATACATGAATTACATGGAGGAGTGACATGGAGGAGTGACATTGAGGAGTGAGTTGGTGTAGTGACATGGAAGAGTGACTTTGAGTAGCGACATGGAGGAGTGACCTGGAGGAGTGACATGGAGGAGTGAAATGGTGGAGTGACATGGAGGAGTGACTTGGAGGAGTGACATGGAGGAGTAACATAAAGGGTTGACATGGAGGAGTGACAAGGAGGAGTGAAAAGGAGGATTGAGTTGGTGTAGCGACATGGAGGAGTGACATAGAGTAGCGACATGGAGGAGTGACATGGAGGAGCAACACGGAGAAGTGACATGGAAGAGTGAGTTGGTGTAGCGACATGGAGGATGGACAAAGTGGTTTGAGTTGGTGTATTGACATGGAGGAGTCACATGGAGTAGCGACATGGAGGAGTAACATCGGAGAGTGAGTTGGTGTAGTGACATGGAGGACTGACATGGAATAGCGACATGGAGGAGTTACATGGAGGAGTGAAATGGAGGAGTGACATAGAGGATTGATGTGGAGGAGCAACACGGAGGAGCGACATGGAGGAGTGACATGGAGTAGTGACATGGAGGAGGGACATGGAGTAGTGATTTGGAGAAGTGACATGGAGGAGCAACACAGAGGAGCGACATGGAGGAGTGACATGGAGTAGTGACATGGAGGATTGACATGGAGGAGTGACATGTAAGACATATAGAGGTGACATGGAGGAGTGAATTGGAGGAGTGACATAAATGAGTGACATGGAGGAATGACATGGATGAGTGACATGGAGGAGTGACGAGGTTGTTTGAGTTTGTGTTGTGACATGGAGGAGTGACATGTAGTAGTGACATGGAGGAGTGACAGTGAGGAGTGAGTTGGTGTCGTTACATGGAGGAGTGACTTTGAGTATTGACATGGAGGAGTGACCTGGAGGAGTGACATGGAGGAGTGAAATGGTGGAGTGACATGGAGGAGTGAGTTTTTAGAGCGATATGGAGGAGAGACATGGAGGAGTGACCTGGAGGAGTGACATGAAGGAGTGACATGGATGAATGACATGGAGGAGTTACATGGAGGAGGGACATGGAGGAGCGATATGGAGGAATGACATGGAAGACATATAGAGAATACATGGAGGAGTGAATTGGAGGAGTGACATAAATGAGTGACATGGAGGAATGACATGGATGAGTGACATGGAGGAGTTACAAGGAGGTTTGAGTTGGTGTAGCAACATGGAGGAGTGACATGGAATAGCGACATGGAGGTGTGACATGAGGAATGAGTTGGTGTAGCGACATGGAGGAGTGACATGGAGGTGTGACATGGAGGAGTGACAAGGAGGGTTGAGTTGGAGTAGCGACATGGAGGAGTGACATGGAGTAGCGACATGGAGGAGTGACATGAGTAATGAGTTGGTGTAGTGACATGGAGGAGTCACATGGAATAACGACATGGTGGAGTGACATGGAGGTGTGACATGGAGGAGTGACAAGAAGGATTGAGTTGGTGTAGTGACATGACGGAGGGACATAGATGAGTTACATGGAGGAGTGACATGTAAGAGCAACATGGAGGAGCGACGTGGAGGACTGAGTTGGTGGAGAGACATGGAGGAGTCACATGGAGCAGCGACATGGAGGAGTGACATGAAGTAGTGACATGGAGGAGTGACATTGAGGAGTGAGTTGGTGTAGAGACATGGAGGAGTGAGTTGGTGTAGAGACATGGAGGAGTGACATGGAGGAGTGACATGGAGGAGTGAAATGGTGGAGTGACATGGAGGAGTAACTTGGAGGAGTGACATAAAGGAGTGACATGGAGGAGTGACAAGGAGGAGTAACATGGAGGAAGGAGTTGGTGGAGCGACATGGAGGAGTCACATGGATTAGCGACATGGAGGAGTGACATGGAGGAATGAGTTGTTAGAGCGACATGGAGGAGTGACATGGAGGAGTGACATAGAGGATTGATGTGGAGGAGCAATACGGAGGAGTGAAATGGTGGAGTGACATGGAGGAGTGAGTTGTTAGAGCGACATGGATTAGCGACATAGAGTAGTAACATGAGGAGTGAGTTTGTGTAGCGAAATGGAGGAGTGACATGGAGGAGTGACATGTAGGAGTGACATAGAGGATTGATGTGGAGAAGCAACACGGAGGAGTGACATGGAGGAGTGACATGGAGTAGTGACATGGAGGAGGGACATGGAGGAGTGACTTGGAGAAGTGACAGGGTTGATCAGGAAGGAGCGTTGATATGGTGGAGTGACATCGTGAAGGGAAATGGGTGAGTGACTTGGAGGAGTGACATGGAGGAGCAACACGGAGGACTGACATGGAGGAGTGACATGGAGGAGTGACATAGAGGAGTGACGTGGAGGAGAGATATGGAAGAGTGACATGGAGAAGTGACAGGTCGGATCACTAAGGGAGATTGATAGGGTGGAGTGAAATGGCGAAGGGACATGGATGAGTGACATGGAGGAGTGACATGGAGGAGTGAATTGGAGGAGTGACATGAAGGAGTGACATGAAGAATGACATGGATGAGTGATATGGTGGAGGGACATGGATGAGTGACATGGAGGAGTGACACGGAGGAGCAACATGGAGGAGCGACATGGAGGAGTGACATAAACGAGTGACATGGAGGAGTGAAATGGTGGAGTGACATGGAGGAGTGAGTTGTTAGAGCGACATGGAGGAGAGACATGGAGAAGTGACATGGATGAGTGACATGGAGGAGTGACAAGAAGGATTGAGTTGGTATAGTGACATGGCGGAGGGACATAGAGGAGTGACATGGATGAGTGACATGGAGGAGTGACATGGAGGAGCAACATGGAGGAGCAACATGGAGGAGTAACTTGGAATAGCGACATGGAGTAGTGACATGGAGGATGGACATGGAGGAGTGACTTGGAGAAGTGACAGGGCGGATAACCAAGGAGGGTTGATATGGTGGAGTGACATTGTGGAGGGACATGGGTGAGTGACTTGTAAGAGTGACATGGAGGAGTGACATGGAGGAGTGACTTGGAGGAGCAACACGGAGGAGCGACATGGAGGAGTGACATGGAGTAGTGACATGGAGTAGCTACATGTAGGAGTTACATGGAGGAGTGACTTGGAGGAGCAACATGGAGGAGTGACATAGAGGATTGATGTGGAGGAGGGACATGGAGGAGTGATTTGGAGGATTGACATGGAGGAGCAACACGTAGGAGCGACATGGAGGAGTGACATGGAGTAGTGACATGGAGGAGGGACATGGAGGAGTGACTTGGAGAAGTGACAGGGTTGATCAGGAAGTAGGGTTGATATGGTGGAGTGACATAGTGGAGGGACATGGGTGAGTGACTTGGAGGAGTGACATGGAGGAGCAACACGGAGGAGCAACATGGAGGAGTGACATGGAGTAGTGACATGGAGGATGGACAAGATGGAGTGACAAGGAAGACATATAGAGATGACATTTAGGTGTGAATTGGAGGAGTGACATAAATGAGTGACATGGAGGAATGACAAGGATGAGTGACATGGAGGAGTTACAAAGAGGGTTGAGTTGGTGTAGCAACATGGAGGAGTGACTTGGAGTAACGACATGGAGGAGTGACATGAGGAATGAGTTGGTGTAGCGACATGGAGGATTGACATGGAGGTGTGATATGGATGAGTGACTTTGAGTAGCGACATGGAGGAGTGACCTGGAGGAGTGACATGGAGGAGTGACATGGAGGAGTGACATAGAGGAGTGACATGGAGAAGTGACAGGGCAGATAACCAAGGATGGTTGATATGGTGGAGTGACATTGCGGAGGGACATGGGTGAGTGAATTGGAAGAGTGACATGAAGGAGTGACATGGATGAGTGACATGAGGAGTGAGTTTGTGTAGCGATATGGAGGAGTGACATGGAATAGTGACAAGGAGTAGTGACATGGAGGAGTGACATGGAGGAGTGACATAGAGGAGTGACGTGGAGGAGAGACATGGAGAAGTGACATGGAGGACTGACATGGAGGAGTGACATAAAGGAGTGACATGGAGGAATGACATGGATGAGTGACATGGAGGAGTGACAAGAATTAGTGACATGGAGGAGTTACTTTGAGGAGTGAGTTGGTGTAGCGACATGGAGGAGTGACATGGAGTAGCGACATAGAGTAGTAACATGAGGAGTGAGTTTGTGTAGCAACATGGAGGAGTGACATGGAGGGGTGACATGGAGGAGTGATATAGAGTAGCGACATGGAGGAGATACATGGAGGAGTGACATGGAGGAATGACATGGAGGAGTGACATGGAGGAGAGACATGGAGGAGTGAAATGGTGGAGTGACATGGAGGAGTGAGTTGGTGTAGTAACATGGAGGAATGACTTTGAGTAGCGACATGGAGGATTGAAATTGTGGAGTGACATGTAGGAGGAAGTTGTAAGAGCGACATGGAGGAGAGACATGGAGAAGTGACATGGAAGAGCAACATGGAGGAGCGACATGGACGAGTGAGTTGGTGGAGCGACATGGAGGAGTCACATGGAGTCGTGACATGGAGGAGTGACATGAAGTAGTGACATGGAAGAGTGAGTTGGTGTAGTGACATGGAGGAGTGACTTTGAGTAGCGACATGGAGGAGTAACCTGGAGGAGTGACATGGAGGAGTGAAATGGTGGAGAGACATGGAGGAATGACTTGGAAGAGTGACATAAAGGATTGACATAGAGGAGTAACATGGAGGAGTAATATAAAGGGTTGACATGGAGGAGAGACATGGAGGAGTGAAAAGGAGGATTGAGTTCTTGTAGGAACATGGAGGAGTGACATGGAGGATTGACATGGAGGAGTGAAATGGTGGAGTGACATGGAGGAGTGAGTTGTTATAGTGACATGGAGGAGAGAAATGGAGGAGGGATATGGAGGAGTGACATTGAGGAGTGAGTTGGTGTAGTAACATGGAGGAATGACTTTGAGTAGCGACATGGAGTATTGAAATTGTGGAGTGACATGTAGGAAGGAGTTGTAAGAGCGACATGGAGGAGAGACATGGGGAAGTGACATGGAGGAGTGACATAGAGTAGCGACATGGAGGAGTGACATGGAGGAGTGACATGGAGGAGCAACATGGAGAAGTGACATGGAAGAGTGAGTTGGTGTAGCGACATGGAGGATGGACAAAGAGGTTTGAGTTGGTGTATTGACATGGAGGAGTGACATGGAGAAGCGACATGGAGAAGTGACATGGAAGAGTGAGTTAGTGTAGTGACATGCAGGATGGACAAAGAGGTTTGAGTTGGTGTATTGACATGGAGGAGTCACATGGAGTAGCGACATGGAGGAGTAACATCGGAGAGTGAGTTGGTGTAGTGACATGGAGGACTGACATGGAATAGCGACATGGAGGAGTTACATGGAGGAGTGAAATGGAGGAGTGACATGGAGGAGAGACATGGAGTAGTGACTTGGAGAAGTGACATGGAGGAGCAACACAGAGGAGCGACATGGAGGAGTGACATGGAGTAGTGACATGGAGGATTGACATGGAGGAGTGACATAAACGAGTGACATGGAGGAATGACATGGATGAGTGACATGGAGGAGTGACTTTGAGTAGCGACATGGAGGAGTGACCTGGAGGATGGACATGGAGGAGTGACTTGGAGAAGTGACAGGGTGGATAACCAAGGAGGGTTGATATGGTGGAGTGACATCGCAGAGGGACATGGGTGAGTGACTTGTAGGAGTGACATGGAGGAGTGACATGGAGGAGTGACATGAGGAGTGAGTTTGTGTAGCGACATGGAGGAGTGACATGGAGTAGCTACATGGAGGAGTGACTTGGAGGAGCAACACGGAGGAGCGACATGGAGGAGTGACATGGAGTAGTGACATGGAGTAGCTACATGTAGGAGTTACATGGAGGAGTGACTTGGAGGAGCAACATGGAGGAGTGACATAGAGGATTGATGTGGAGGAGCAACACGGAGGAGCGACATGGAGGAGTGACATGGAGTAGTGACATGGAGTAGTGACATGGAGGAGGGACATGGAGGATTGACTTGGAGAAGTGACAGGGTTGATCAGGAAGTAGGGTTGATATGGTGGAGTGACATAGTGGAGGGACATGGGTGAGTGACATGGAGGAGTGACATGGAGGAATGACATGGATGAGTGACATGGAGGAGTGACATAAACGAGTGACATGGAGGAATGAAATGGATGAGTGACATGGAGGAGTGACTTTGAGTAGCGACATGGAGGAGTGACCTGGAGGAGTGACATGGAGGTGTGAAATGGTGGAGTGACATGGAGGAGTGAGTTGTTAGAGCGACATGGAGGAGAGACATGGAGAAGTGACATGGATGAGTGACATGGAGGAGTGACAAGAAGGATTGAGTTATTGTAGTGACATGGCGGAGGGACATAGATGAGTTACATGGAGGAGTGACATGGAAGAGCAACATGGAGGAGCGACGTGGAGTAGTGAGTTGGTGGAGCGACATGGAGGAGTCACGTGGAGTAGCGACATGGAGGAGTGACATGGAGGAATGAGTTGTTATGGCGACATGGAGGAGAAACATGGAGGAGTGACATGGAGGAGTGACATAAACGAGTGACATGGAGGAATGACATGGATGAGTGACATGGAGGAGTGACATGGAGGAGCAACATGGAGGAGCAACATGGAGGATTAACTTGGAATAGCAACATGGATGAGTGACATGGAGGAGTGACATAGAGGATAGATGTGGAGTAGTGACATGGAGGATGGACATGGAGGAGTGACTTGGAGAAGTGACAGGGCGGATAACCAAGGAGGGTTGATATGGTGGAGTGACATCGCGGTGGGACATGGGTGAGTGACTTGGAGGAGTGACATGGAGGAGTGACATGGAGGAGTGACATGAGGAGTGAGTTTGTGTAGCGACATAGAGGAGGGACATGGAGTAGCTACATGGAGGAATGACTTGGAGGAGCAACACGGAGGAGCGACATGGAGGAGTGACATGGAGTAGCTACATGTAGGAGTTACATGGAGGAGTGACTTGGAGGAGCAACATGGAGGAGTGACATAGAGGATTGATGTGGAGGAGCAACACGGAGGAGCGACATGGAGGAGTGACATGGAGTAGTGACATGGAGGAGGGACATGGAGGAGTGACTTGGAGAAGTGACAGGGTTGATCAGGAAGTAGGGTTGATATGGTGGAGTGACATAGTGGAGGGACATGGGTGAGTGACTTGGTGGAGTGACATGGAGGAGCAACACGGAGGAGCAACATGGAGGAGTGACATGGAGTAGTGACATGGAGGATGGACATGGAGGAGTGACATGGAGGAATGACATGGATGAGTGACATGGAGGAGTGACATAAACGAGTGACATGGAGAAATGACATGGATGAGTGACATGGAGGAGTGACTTTGAGTAGCGACATGGAGGAGTGACCTGGAGGAGTGACATGGAGGAGTGAAATGGTGGAGTGACATGGAGGAGTGAGTTGTTAGAGCGACATGGAGGAGAGACATGGAGAAGTGACATGGATGAGTGACATGGAGGAGTGACAAGAAGGATTGAGTTATTGTAGTGACATGGCGGAGGGACAGAGATGAGTTACATGGAGGAGTGACATGGAAGAGCAACATGGAGGAGCGACGTGGAGTAGTGAGTTGGTGGAGCAACATGGAGGAGTCCTGTGGAGTAGCGACATTAAGGAGTGACATGGAGGAATCAGTTTTTATAGCGACATGGAGGAGAAACATTGAGGAGTGACATGGAGGAGTGACAAAAACGAGTGACATGGAGGAATGACATGGATGAGTGACATGGAGGAGTGACATGGAGGAGCAACATGGAGGAGCAACATGGAGGAGTAACTTGGAATAGCAACATGGAGGAGTAACATGGAGGAGTGACATAGAGGATTGATGTGGAGTAGTGACATGGAGGATGGACATGGAGGAGTGACTTGGAGAAGTGACAGGGCGGATAACCAAGGAGGGTTGATATGGTGGAGTGACATCGCGTTGGGACATGGGTGAGTGACTTGGAGGAGTGACATGGAGGAGTGACATGGAGGAGTGACATGAGGAGTGACATGAGGAGTGAGTTTGTGTAGCGACATAGAGGAGTGACATGGAGTAGCTACATAGAGGAATGACTTGGAGGAGCAACACGGAGGAGCGACATGGAGGAGTGACATGGAGTAGTGACATGGAGTAGCTACATGTAGGAGTTACATGGAGGAGTGACTTGGAGGAGCAACATGGAGGAGTGACATAGAGGATTGATGTGGAGGAGCAACACGGAGGAGCGACATGGAGGAGTGACATGGAGTAGTGACATGGAGGAGGGACATGGAGGAGTGACTTGGAGAAGTGACAGGGTTGATCAGGAAGTAGGGTTGATATGGTGGAGTGACATAGTGGAGGGACATGGGTGAGTGACTTGGAGGAGTGACATGGAGGAGCAACACGGAGGAGCAACATGGAGGAGTGACATGGAGTAGTGACATGGAGGATGGACATGGAGGAGTGACATGGAGGAATGACATGGATGAGTGACATGGAGGAGTGACATAAACGAGTGACATGGAGGAATGACATGGATGAGTGACATGGAGGAGTGACTTTGAGTAGCGACATGGAGGAGTAACCTGGAGGAGTGACATGGAGGAGTGAAATGGTGGAGTGACATGGAGGAGTGAGTTTTTAGAGCAACATGGAGGAGAGACATGGAGAAGTGACATGGATGAGTGATATGGAGGAGTGACAAGAAGGATTGAGTTATTGTAGTGACATGGCGGAGGGACATAGATGAGTTACATGGAGGAGTGACATGTAAGATCAACATGGAGGAGCGACGTGGAGTAGTGATTTGGTGGAGCGACATGGAGGAGTTACAAGGAGTAGCGACATGGAGGAGTGACATGAAGTAGTGACATGGAGGAGTCACATGGAGAAGCGACATGGAGGAGTGATATGGAGGAATGAGTTGTTATAGCGACATGGAGGAGAAACATGGAGGAGTGACATGGAGGAGTGACATGGAGGAGTGACATAGAGGAGTGACGTGGAGGAGAGACATGGAGAAGTGACATGGAGAAGTGACAGGGCGGATAACCAAGGAGGGTTGATATGGTGGAGTGACATCGCGGAGGGACATGGGTGAGTGACTTGGAGGAGTGACATGGAGGAGTGACATGGAGGAGTGACATGAGGAGTGACATGGCGGAGGGACATAGATGAGTGACTTGGATGAGTGACTTGGAGGAGTGACATGGAGTAGCTACATGGAGGAGTGAATTGGAGGAGTGACATAAAGGAGTGACATGAGGAATGACATGGATGAGTGACATGGAGGAGTGACAAGGAGGGTTGAGTTTGTGTGGCGACATGGAGGAGTGACATGAAGTAGCGACATGGAGGAGTGACCTGGAGGAGTGACATGAAGGAGTGAAATGGTGGAGTGACATGGAGGAGTGAGTTGTTAGAGCAACATAGAGTAGAGACATGGAGGAGTGACATAGAGGAGTGACATGAAGGAGTGACATTAAGGAATGACGTGGAGGATAGACATGGAAGAGTAACATGGAGAAGTGACAGGGCGGATAACCAAGGAAGATTGATAAGGTGGAGTGACATGGCGGATGGACATGGATGAGTGACATGGAGGAGTGACACGGAGGAGCAACATGGAGGAGCGACATGGAGGAGTGAATGGAAGAGTAAGTAGGTGTAGCGACATGGAAGATGGACATGGAGGAGTGACATGGAAGACATATAAAAGTGACATGGAGGAGTGAATTGGAGGGGTGACATAAACGAGTGACATGGAGGAAAGGACATGGAGGAGTGACATAGAGGAGTGAAATGGTGGAGTGACATGGAGGAGTGAGTTGTTATAGCGACATGGAGGAGAAACATGGAGGAGTGACATGGAGGAGAGACATGGAGGAGTGACATAGAGGAGTGACGAGGAAGAGAGACATGGAGAAGTGACATGGAGGACTGACATGGAGGAGTGACATAGAGGAGTGACGTGGAGGAGAGACATGGAGAAGTGACATGGAGGACTGACATGGAGGAGTGACATCGCGGAGGGACATGGGTGAGTGACTTGGAGGAGTGACATGGAGGAGTTACATGGAGGAGTGACATGAGGAGTGAGTTTGTGTAGCGACATGGAGGAGTTACATGGAATAGCGACAAGGAGTAGTGACATGGCGGAGGGACATGGATGAGTGACTTGGATGAGTGACTTGGAGGATTGACATGGAGTAGCTACATGGAGGAGGTACATGGAGGAGTGACATGGACGAGTGACATAGAGGAGTGACATGGAATAGCAACATGGAGGAGTGACATGGAGGAGTGACATAGAGGATTCATGTGGAGTAGTGACATGGAGGATGGACATGGAGGAGTGACTTAGAGAAGTGACAGGGCGGATAACCAAGGAGGGTTGATATGGTGGAGTGACATTGTGGAGGGACATGGGTGAGTGACTTGGAGGAGTGACATGGAGGAGTGACATGGAGGAGTGACATGAGGAGTGAGTTTGTGTAGCGACATGGAGGAGTGACATGGAGTAGCTACATGGAGGAGTGACTTGGAGGAGCAACACGGAGGAGCGACATGGAGGAGTGACATGGAGTAGTGACATGGAGTAGCTACATGTAGGAGTTACATGGAGGAGTGACATGGAGAAGTGACAGGGCGGATAACCAAGGAGGGTTGATATGGTGGAGTGACATCGCGGAGGGACATGGGTGAGTGACTTGGAGGAGTGACATGGATGAGTGACATGGAGGAGTGACATGGAGGAGCAACCTGGAGGAGCAACATGGAGGAGTAACTTAGAATAGCGACATGGAGGAGTGACCTGGAGGAGTGACATGGAGGAGTGAAATGGTGGAGTGACATGGAGGAGTGAGTTGTTATAGCGACATGGAGGAGAGACATGGAGGAGTGACATGGAGGAGTGACATGAATAGTGAGTTTGTGTAGCAACATGGAGGAGTTACGTGGAATAGCGACAAGGAGTAGTGACATTGCGGAGGGACATGGATGAGTGACTTGGATGAGTAACTTGGAGGAGTGACATGGAGGATGGACATGGAGGAGTGACATGGAGGAGTGACATGGAGGAATGACATGGATGAGTGACATGGAGGAGTGACTTTGAGTAGCGACATGGAGGAGTGATCTGGAAGAGTGACATGGAGGAGTGAAATGGTGGAGTGACATGGAGGAGTGAGTTGTTAGAGCGACATGGAGGAGAGACATGGAGGTAGTGACATGGAAGAGTGACATGGAGGAGTGACATAGAGGAGTGATGTGGAGGAGAGACATGGAAGAGTGACATGGAGAAGTGACAGGGCGGATAACCAAGGAGGGTTGATATGGTGGAGTGACATCGCGGAGGGACATGGGTGAGTGACTTGGAGGAGTGACATGGATGAGTGACATGGAGGAGTGACATGGAGGAGCAACATGGGGGAGCAACATGGAGGAGCGACGTGGAGGAGTGAGTTGGTGGAGCGACATGGAGGAGTCACATGGAGTAGCGACATGGAGAAGTGACATGAAGTAGTGACATGGAGGAGTGACAAGAAGGTTTGAGTTGGTGTCGTGACATGGAGGAGTGACTTTGAGTAGCGACATGGAGGAGTGACCTGGAGGAGTGACATGGAGGAGTGAAATGGTGGGGTGACATGGAGGAGTGAGTTGTTAGAGCGACATGGAGGAGTGACATGGAGGAGTGACATAGTTGTTTGATATGGAGTAGTGACATTGAGGATGGACATGGAGGAGTGAATTGGAGTTATGACATAAAGGAGTGACATGGAGGAATGACGTGGATGAGTAACATGGAGGAGTGACAAGAAGTAGTGACATGGAGGAGTGACATTGAGGAGTGAGTTGGTGTAGCGACATGGAGGAGTGACATGGAGTAGCGACATAGAGTAGTAACATGAGGAGTGAGTTTGTGTAGCGACATGGAGGAGTGACATGGAGGAGTGACATGGAGGAGTGAAATAGAGTAGCGACATGGAGGAGATACATGGAGGAGTGACAAGGAGGAGTGATATGGAGTAGTGACATGGAGGATGGACATGGAGGAGTTACATGGAAGACATATAAAGGTGACATGGAGGATTAAATTGGAGGAGTGATATAAAGGAGTGACATGGAGGAATGACATGGATGAGTGACACGGAGGAGTGACAAGAAGTGGTGACATGGAGGAGTTACATTAAGGAGTGAGTTGGTGTAGCGACATGGAGGAGTGACATGGAGTAGCGACATAGAGTAGTAAAATGAGGAGTGAGTTTGTGTAGCGACATGGAGGAGTGACATGGAGGAATGACATGGATGAGTGATTTGGAGGAGGGACATGGAGGAGTGACATGGAGAAGTGACAGGGTGGATAACCAAGGAGGGTTTATATGGTGGAGTGACATCGCAGAGGGACATGGGTGAGTGACTTGGAGGAGTGACATGGAGGAGTGACATGAGGAGTGAGTTCGTGTTGCGACATGGAGGAGTGACATGGAGGATGAACAAAGAGGTTCGAGTTGGTGTATTGACATGGAGGATTGACATGGAGAAGCGACATGGGGAAGTGACATAGAGGAGCAACACGGAGGAGTGACATGGAGGATGGACAAAGAGGTTTGAGTTGGTGTATTGACATGGAGGAGTCACATGGAGTAGCGACATGGAGGAGTAACATGGAAGAGTGAGTTGGTGTAGCGACATGGAGGACTGACATGGAATAGCGACAGGGAGGAGTGACATGGAGGAGTGAAATGGAGGATTGACATAGAGAATTGATGTGGAGGAGCAACACGGAGGAGCGACATGGAGGAGTGACATGGAGTAGTGACATGGAGGAGGGACATGTAGGAGTGACTTGGAGAAGTGACAGGGTTGATCAAGAAGAAGAGTTGATATGGTGGAGTGACATCGTGGAGGGACAAGGAGGATGGACATGGAGGAGTGACATGGAAGACATATAGAAGTGACATGGAGGAGTGAAATGGTGGAGTGACATGGAGGAGTGAGTTGTTAGAGTGACATGGAGGAGAGACATGGAGGAGTGACATGTAGGAGTGACATGGAGGAGTGACATAGTGAAGTGACGTGGAAGAGAGACATGGAAGAGTGACATGGAGAAGTGAGAGGGCGGATCACCAAGGAGGGTTGATATGGTGGAGTGATATCGCGGAGGGACATGGGTGAGTGACTTTGAGGAGTGACATGGAGGATTGACATGGAGGAGTGACTTGGAGGAGCAACACGGAGGAGCGACATGAAGGAGGGACATAAAGGAGTGACATGGAGGAATGACATGGATGAGTGACATGGAGGAGTGACAAAGAGGTTTGAGTTGGTGTAGTGACATGGAGGGGTGACATGGAGGAGTGACGAGGAAAACAAGAAGAAGTTAGTCAGAGGAGTGATTCGGAGGAGTGACAATGTGGAGCTACACGGATGAGAGACATGATATTGAAGACTTGGAGAAGTGACTTGGTGGAGCGACATGGAAGAGTGACAAGGAGGAATGACATAGAGTAGCGATACGGAGGAGTGACAAAAAGGATTGAGTTGGTGTAGTTACATGGCGGAGGGACATAGATGAGTGACATGGAGGAATGACATGGAGGAGCAACATGGAGTAGCGACATGGAGGAGTGACATGGCGGAGGGACATGGATGAGTGACATGGAGGAATGACATGGAGGAGCAACATGGAGGAGCGACATGGAGGAGTGACATGGAGGAGCAACATGGAGTAGTGACATGGAAGAGTGAGTTGGTGTAGCGACATGGAGGATGGACAAAGATGTTTGAGTTGGTGTATTCACATGGAGGAGTCACATGGAAGAATGACATGGAGGAGCAACACGGAGAAGTGACATGGAAGAGTGAGTTGGTGTAGCGACATGGAGGACTGACATGGAATTGCGACATGGAGGAGTGACATGGAGGAGTGACATGGAGGAGTGACATAGAGGATTGATGTGGAGGAGCAACACGGAGGAGCGACATGGAGTAGCGACATGGAGGAGATACATGCAGAAGTGACATGGAGGAATGACCTGGAGGAGTGACATGGAGGAGTGAGTTGTTATAGCGACATGGAGGAGAGAAATGGAGGAGTGACATGGAGGATTGACATGAAGTAATGACATTGAGGAGTGACATTGAGGAGTGAGTTGGTGTAGTGACATGGAGGAGTGACTTTGAGTAGCGACATGGAGGAGTGACCTGGAGGAGTTACATGGAGGAGTGAGTTGTCATATCGACATGGAGGAGAGAAATGGAGTAATGACATGGATGAGTGACATGGAGGAGTGAGAAGAAGTAGTGACATGGAGGAGTGACATTGAGGAGTGAGTTGGTGTAGCGACATGGAGGAGTGACATGGAGTAGCGACAAAGAATAGTAACATGAGTGAGTTTTTTGTAGCGACATGGAGGAGTGACATGGAGGAGTGACATGGAGGAGTGACATAGAGTAGCGACATGGAGGAGATACATGGAGGAGTGACATGGATGAATGACATGGTGGAGTGACATGGAGGAGGGACATGGAGGAGCGATATGGAGAAGTGACATGAAAGAGTGTAAAGGAGGATTGAGTTTGTGTAGCGACATGGAGGAGTGACATGGAGTAGCTACATGGAAGAGTTACATGGAGGACGGACTTGGAGGAGCAACACGGAGGAGCGACATGGAAGAGGGAAATGGAGGAGTGACTTGGAAGACATAAAGGAGTGACCTGGAGGAGTGACATGGAGGAGTGAGTAGTTATAGCGACATGGAGCAGTTACATGGAGTAGTGACATGGAGGAGGGAGATGGAGGAGTGACTTGGAGAAGTGACAGGGTTGATCAAGAAGTAGGGTTGATATGGTGGAGTGACATCGTGGAGGGACATGGGTGAGTGACTTGGAGGAGTGACATGGAGGATGGACATGGAGGAGTGACATGGAGGAGTGACAGGGAGGAATGACATGGATGAGTGACATGGAGGAGTTACTTTGAGTAGCGACATGGAGGAGTGACCTGGAGGAGTGACATGGAAGAGTGAAATGGTGGAGTGACATGGAGGAGTGAGTTGTTAGAGCGACATGGAGGAGTGACATGGAGGAGTGACATGGAGGAGTGACATAGAGGAGTGATGTGGAGGAGAGACATGGAAGAGTGACATGGAGAAGTGACAGGGCGGATAACCAAGGAGGGTTGATATGGTGGAGTGACATCGCGGAGGGACATGGGTGAGTGACTTGGAGGAGTGACATGGAGGAGTGACATGGAGGAGTGACATGAGGAGTGAGTTTGTGTAGCGACATGGAGGAGTTACATGGAATAGCGACAAGGAGTAGTGACATGGCGGAGGGACATAGATGAGTGACTTGGATGAGTGACTTGGAGGAGTGACATGGAGGAGTGACCTGGAGGAGTGACATGAAGGAGTGACATTAAGGAATGACGTGGAGGATAGACATGGAAGAGTGACATGGAGAAGTGAGTTGTTAGAGCAACATGGAGTAGAGACATGGAGGAGTGACATGGAAGAGTAAGTAGGTGTAGCGACATGGAAGATGGACATGGAGGAGTGACATGGAAGACATATAAAAGTGACATGGAGGAGTGAATTGGAGGGGTGACATAAACGAGTGACATGGAGGAATGACATGGTTGAGTGACATGGAGGAGTGACTTTGAGTAGCGACATGGAGGAGTGACCTGGAGGAGTGACATGGAGGAGTGAAATGGTGGAGTGACATGGAGGAGTGAGTTGTTAGAGCGACATGGAGGAGAGACATGGAGAAGTGACATGGAGGAGTGACATAAACGAGTGACATGGAGGAATGACATGGATGAGTGACATGGAGGAGTGACTTTGAGTAGCGACATGGAGGAGTGACCTGGAGGAGTGACATGGAGGAGTGACTTTGAGTAGCGACATGGAGGAGTGACCTGGAGGAGTGACATGGAGGAGTGAGTTTGTGTAGCGACATGGAGGAGTGACATGGAGTAGCTACATGGAGGAGTTACATGGAGGAGTGACTTGGAGGAGCAACACGGAGGAGCGACATGGAGGAGTGACATGGAGTAGTGACATGGAGTAGCTACATGTCGGAGTTACATGGAGGAATGACTTGGAGGAGCAACATGGAGGAGTGACATAGAGGATATATGTGGAGGAGCAACACGGAGGAGCGACATGGAGGAATGACATGGAGTAGTTACATGGAGGAAGGACATGGAGGAGTAACTTGGAGAAGTGACAGGGTTGATCAGGAAGTAGGGTTGATATGGTGGAGTGGCATAGTGAAGGGACATGGGTGAGTGACTTGGAGGAGTGACATGGAGGAGCAACACGGAAAAGCAACATGGAGGAGTCACATGAAGTAGTGACATGGAGGATGGACATGGAGGAGTGACATGGAGGAATGACATGGATGAGTGACATGGAGGAGTGACATGGAGGAGTGAGTTGTTATAGCGACATGGAGGAGAGAAATGAACGAGTGACATGGAGGTGTGAAATGGAGGATTGACATAGAGGAGTGACGTGGAGTAGCGACATGGAAGAGTGACATGGAGAAGTGACAGGTCGCAGGTCCCAGGTCACCAAGGGAGATTGATAGGGTGGAGTGACATGGCGGAGGGACATGGATGAGTGATATGGAGGAGTGACATGGAGGAGTGAATTGGAGGAGTGACATAAAGGAGTGACATGAGGAATGACATGGATGAGTGATATGGAGGAGTGACAAGGAGGGTTGAGTTTGTGTAGCGACATGGAGGAGTGACATGAAGGAGCGACATGGAGGAGTGACCTGGAGGAGTGACATGAAGGAGTGAAATGGTGGAGTGACATGGAGGAGTGAGTTGTTAGATCAACATGGAGTAGAGACATGGAGGAGTGACATAGAGGAGTGACATGGAGGAGTGACATTAAGGAATGACGTGGAGGATAGACATGGAAGAGTGACATGGAGAAATGACAGGGCGGATAACCAAGGAAGATTGATATGTTGGAGTGACATGGCAGAGGGACATGGATGAGTGACATGGAGGACTGACACGGAGGAGCAACATGGAGGAGCAACATGGAGGAGTGACATGGAAGAGTGAGTAGGTGTAGCGACATGGAAGATGGACATGGAGTGACATGGAAGACATATAGAAGTGACATGGAGGAGTGAATTGGAGGGGTGACATACACGAGTGACATGGAGGAGTGACATGGAGGAGTGAAATGGTGGAGTGAGATGGAGGAGTGAGTTGTTAGAGCGACATGGAGGAGAGACATGGAGAAGTGACATGGAGGAGTGACATAAACAAGTGACATGGAGGAATGACATGATGAGTGACTTGGAGGAGTGACTTTGAGTAGCAACATGGAGGAGTGACCTGGAGGAGTGACATGGAGGAGTTACTTTGAGTAGCGACATGGAGGAATGACCTGGAGGAGTGAAATGGTGGAGTGACATGGAGGAGTGAGTTGTTAGATCAACATGGAGTAGAGACATGGAGGAGTGACATAGAGGAGTGACATGGAGGAGTGACATTAAGGAATGACGTGGAGGATATATATGGAAGAGTGACATGGAGAAATGACAGGGCGGATAAACAAGGAAGATTGATATGTTGGAGTGACATGGCGGAGGGACATGGATGAGTGACATGGAGGAGTGACACGGAGGAGCAACATGGAGGAGCAACATGGAGGAGTGACATGGAAGAGTGAGTAGGTGTAGCGACATGGAAGATGGACATGGAGTGACATGGAAGACATATAGAAGTGACATGGAGGAGTGAATTGGAGGGGTGACATACACGAGTGACATGGAGGAGTGACATGGAGGAGTGAAATGGTGGAGTGAGATGGAGGAGTGAGTTGTTAGAGCGACATGGAGGAGAGACATGGAGAAGTGACATGGAGGAGTGACATAAACAAGTGACATGGAGGAATGACATGATGAGTGACTTGGAGGAGTGACTTTGAGTAGCGACATGGAGGAGTGACCTGGAGGAGTGACATGGAGGAGTTACTTTGAGAAGCGACATGGAGGAATGACCTGGAGGAGTGACATGGAGGAGGGAAATGGTGGAGTGACATGGAGGAATTACATGGAGAAGTGACAGGGCGGATCAAAAAGGAGCGTTGATATGGTGGAGTGACATCGCGGAGAGACATGGGTGAGTGACTTGGAGGAGTGACATGGAAGAGTGACATGAGGAGTGAGTTTGTGTAGCGACATGGAGGAGTGACATGGAGTAGCTACATGGAGGAGTTACATGGAGGATTGACTTGGAGGAGCTACATGGAGGTGGGACATGGAGGAGTGACTTGGAAGACATATAGAAGTGACATGGAGGAGTGAATTGGAGAAGTGACAGGTCGGATAACCAAGGATGTTTGATATGGAGGAGTGACATAGCGGAGGGACATGGGTGAGTGACTTGTAGGAGTGACATGGAGGAGTGACATGGAGGAGTGACATGAGGAGTGAGTTTGTGTAGCGACATGGTGGAGTGACATGGAGTAGCTACATGGAGGAGTGACTTGGAGGAGCAACATGGAGGAGCGACATGGAGGAGTGACATGGAGTAGTGACAAGGAGTAGCTACATGTAGGAGTTACATGGAGGAGTGACTTGGAGGAGCAACATGGAGGAGTGACATAGAGGATTGATGTGGAGGAGCAACACGGAGGAGCGACATGGAGGAGTGACATGGAGTAGTGACATGGAGGAGGGACATGGAGGAGTGACTTGGAGGAGTGACATGGAGGAGCAACACGGAGGAGCAACATAGAGGAGTGACATGGAGTAGTGACATGGAGGATGGACATGGAGGAGTGACATGGAGGAATGACATGGATGAGTGACATGGAGGAGTGACATAAACGAGTGACATGGAGGAATGACATGGATGAGTGACATGGAAGAGTGACTTTGAGTAGCGACATGGAGGAGTAACCTGGAGGAGTGACATGGAGGAGTGAAATGGTGGAGTGACATGGAGGAGTGAGTTTTAAGAGCGACATGGAGGAGAGACATGGAGAAGTGACATGGATGAGTGACATGGAGGAGTGACAAGAAGGACTGAGTTATTGTAGTGACATGGCGGAGGGACATAGATGAGTTACATGGAGGAGTGACATGGAAGAGCAACATGGAGGAGCGACGTGGAGTAGTGATTTGGTGGAGTGACATGGAGGAGTTACATGGAGTAGCGACATGGAGGAGTGACATGAAGTAGTGACATGGAGTAGTCACATGGAGAAGCGACATGGAGGAGTGACATGGAGGAATGAGTTGTTATAGTGACTTGGAGGATAAACATGGAGGAGTGACATGGAGGAGTGACATGGAGGAGTGACATAGAGGAGTGACGTGGAGGAGAGACATGGAGAAGTGACATGGAGGACTGACATGGAGGACTGACATAGAGGAGTGACGTGGAGGAGAGACATGGCTGAGTGACATGGAGAAGTGACAGGGCGGATAACCAAGGAGGGTTGATATGGTGGAGTGACATCGCGGAGGGACATGGGTGAGTGACTTGGAGGAGTGACATGGAGGAGTGACATGGAGGAGTGACATGAGGAGTGAGTTTGTGTAGCGACATGGAGGAGTTACATGGAATAGCGACAAGGAGTAGTGACATGGCGGAGGGACATAGATGAGTGACTTGGATAAGTGACTTGGAGGAGTGACAAGGAGGGTTGAGTTTGTGTGGCGACATGGAGGAGTGACATGAAGTAGCGACATGGAGGAGTGACCTGGAGGAGTGACATGAAGGAGTGACATGGAGTAGAGACATGGAGGAGTGACATAGAGGAGTGACATGAAGGAGTGACATTAAGGAATGACGTGGAGGATAGACATGGAAGAGTGACATGGAGAAGTGACAGGGCGGATAACCAAGGAAGATTGACAAGGTGGAGTGACATGGCGGAGGGACATGGATGAGTGTTATGGAGGAGTGACACGGAGGAGCAACATGGAGGAGCTACATGGAGGAGTGACATGGAAGAGTGAGTAGTTGTAGCGACATGGAAGATGGACATGGAGGAGTGACATGGAGGAAAGGACATGGAGGAGTGACATATAGGAGTGATATGGTGGAGTGACATCGCGGAGGGACATGGGTGAGTGACTTGGAGGAGCAACATGGAGGAGTGACATTGAGGATTTATGTGGAGGAGCAACACGGAGGAGCGACATGGAGGAGTGACATGGAGTAGTGACATGGAGGAAAGGACATGGAGGAGTGACATAGAGGAGTGAAATGGTGGAGTGACATGGAGGAGTGAGTTGTTATAGCGATACGGAGGAGAAACATGGAGGAGTTACATGGAGGAGTGACATGGAGGAGTGACATAGAGGAGTGATGTGGAGGAGCGACATGGAGAAGTGAAATGGAGGACTGACATGGAGGAGTGACATAGAGGAGTGACGTGGAGGAGAGACATGGAGAAGTGACATGGAGGACTGACATGGAGGAGTGACATCGCGGAGGTACATGGGTGAGTGACTTGGAGGAGTAACTTGGAATAGCAACTGGATGAGTGACATGGAGGAGTGACATAGATGATTGATGTGGAGAAGTGACATGGAGGATGTACATGGAGGAGTGACTTTGAGAAGTGACAGGGCGGATAACCAAGGAGGGTTGATATGGTGGAGTGACATCGCGGAGGGACATGGGTGAGTGACTTGGAGGAGTGACATGGAGGAGTGACATGAGGAGTGAGTTTGTGTAGCGACATGGAGGAGTGACATAGAGTAGCTACATGGAGGAGTGACTTGGAGGAGCAACACGGAGGAGCGACATGGAGGAGTGACATGGAGTAGTGACATGGAGTAGCTACATGTAGGAGTTACATGGAGGAGTGACTTGGAGGAGCAACATGGAGGAGTGACATAGAGGATTGATGTGGAGGAGCAACACGGAGGAGCGACATGGAGGAGTGACATGGAGTAGTGACATGAAGGAGGGACATGGAGGAGTGACTTGGAGAAGTGACTTTGAGTAGCGACATGGAGGAGTAACCTGGAGGAGTGACATGGAGGAGTGAAATGGTGGAGTGACATGGAGGAGTGAATTGTTAGAGCGACATGGAGGAGAGACATGGAGAAGTGACATGGATGAGTGACATGGAGGAGTGACAAGAAGGATTGAGTTATTGTAGTGACATGGCGGAGGGACATAGATGAGTTACATGGAGGAGTGACATGGAAGAGCAACATGGAGGAGCGACGTGGAGTAGTGAGTTGGTGGAGCGACATGGAGGAGTCACATGGAGTAGCGACATGGAGGAGTGACATGGAGGAATGAGTTGTTATAGCGACATGGAGGAGAAACATGGAGGAGTGACATGGAGGAGTGACATGGAGGAGTGACATAGAGGAGTGACGTGGAGGAGAGACATGGAAGAGTGACATAGAGAAGTGACAGGGCGGATAACCAAGGAGGGTTGATATGGTGGAGTGACATCGCGGAGGGACATGGGTGAATGACTTGGAGGAGTGACATGGATGAGTGACATGGAGGAGTGACATGGAGGAGTGAGTTGTTAGAGCGACATGGAGGAGTGACATGGAGGAGTGACATGGAGGAGTGACTTGGAGAAGTGACAGGGTTGATCAGGAAGTAGGGTTGATATGGTGGAGTGGCATAGTGAAGGGACATGGGTGAGTGACTTGGAGGAGTGACATGGAGGAGCAACACGGAAAAGCAACATGGAGGAGTGACATGAAGTAGTGACATGGAGGATGGACATGGAGGAGTGACATGGAGGAATGACATGGATGAGTGACATGGAGGAGTGACTTTGAGTAGCGACATGGAGGAGTGACCTGGAGGAGTGACATGGAGGAGTGACATGGAGGAGTGAGTTGTTATAGCGACATGGAGGAGAGAAATGAACGAGTGACATGGAGGTGTGAAATGGAGGATTGACATAGAGGAGTGACTTGGAGTAGCGACATGGAAGAGTGACATGGAGAAGTAACAGGTCGCAGGTCCCAGGTCATCAAGGGAGATTGATAGGGTGTAGTGACATGGCGGAGGGACATGGATGAGTGATATGGAGGAGTGACATGGAGGAGTGAATTGGAGGAGTGACATAAAGGAGTGACATGAGGAATGACATGGATGAGTGATATGGAGGAGTGACAAGGAGGGTTGAGTTTGTGTAGCGACATGGAGGAGTGACATGAAGTAGCGACATGGAGGAGTGACCTGGAGGAGTGACATGAAGGAGTGAAATGGTGGAGTGACATGGAGGAGTGAGTTGTTAGAGCAACATGGAGTAGAGACATGGAGGAGTGACATAGAGGAGTGACATGGAGGAGTGACATTAAGGAATGACGTGGAGGATAGACATGGAAGAGTGACATGGAGAAATGACAGGGCGGATAACGAAGGAAGATTGATATGGTGGAGTGACATGGCGGAGTGACATGGAGGAGCAACATGGAGGAGCGACATGGATGAGTGACATGGAGGAGTGACACGGAGGAGCAACATGGAGGAGCGACATGGAGGAGTGACATGGAAGAGTGAGTAGGTGTAGCGACATGGAAGATGGACAGGGAGTGACATGGAAGACATATAGAAGTAACATGGAGGAGTGAATTGGAGGGGTGACATAAACGAGTGACATGGAGGAATGACATGGTTGAGTGACATGGAGGAGTGACTTTGAGTAGCGACATGGAGGAGTGACCTGGAGGAGTGATATGGAGGAGTAAGTTGTTATAGCGACATGGAGGAGAGAAATGGAGGAGTGACATGGAGGAGTGACATTGAGGAGTGAGTTGGTGTAGTAACATGGAGGAGTGACTTTGAGGACTGACATGGAGGACTGAAATAGAGGAGTGACGTGGAGGAGAGACATGGAAGAGTGACATGGAGAAGTGACAGGGCGGATAACCAAGGAGGGTTGATATGGTGGAGTGACATCGCGGAGGGACATGGGTGAGTGACTTGGAGGAGCAACATGGAGGAGTGACATTGAGGATTGATGTGGAGGAGCAACACGGAGGAGCGACATGGAGGAGTGACATGGAGTAGTGACATGGAGGAAAGGACATGGAGGAGTGACATAGAGGAGTGAAATGGTGGATTGACATGGAGGAGTGAGTTGTTATAGCGACATGGAGGAGAAACATGGAGGAGTGACATGGAGGAGAGACATGGAGGAGTGACATAGAGGAGTGACGTGGAGGAGAGACATGGAGAAGTGAAATGGAGGACTGACATGGAGGAGTGACATAGAGGAGTGACGTGGAGGAGAGACATGGAGAAGTGACATGGAGGACTGACATGGAGGAGTGACATCGCGGAGGTACATGGGTGAGTGACTTGGAGGAGTGATATGGAGGAGTTACATGGAGGAGTGACATGAGGAGTGAGTTTTTGTAGCGACATGGAGGAGTTACATGGAATAGCGACAAGGAGTAGTGACATGGCGGAGGGACATGGATGAGTGACTTGGATGAGTGACTTGGAGGAGTGACATGGAGTATCTACATGGAGGAGTTACATAGAGGAGTGACATGGACGAGTGACATAGAGGAGTGACATGGAGGAGTGACATAGAGGAGTAACTTGGAATAGCAACATGGAGGAGTGACATGGAGGAGTGACATAGAGGATTGATGTGGAGTAGTGACATGGAGGAAGGACATGGAGGAGTGACTTAGAGAAGTGACAGGGTGGATAACCAAGGAGGGTTGATATGGTGGAGTGACATCGCGGAGGGACATGGGTGAGTGACTTGTAGGAGTGACATGGAGGAGTGACATGGAGGAGTGACATGAGGAGTGAGTTTGTGTAGCGACATGGAGGAGTGACATGGAGTAGCTACATGGAGGAGTGATTTGGAGGAGCAACACGGAGGAGCGACATGGAGGAGTGACATGGAGTAGTGACATGGAGTAGCTACATGTAGGAGTTACATGGAGGAGTGACTTGGAGGAGCAACATGGAGGAGTGACATAGAGGATTGATGTGGAGGAGCAACACGGAGGAGCGACATGGAGGAGTTACATGGAGTAGTGACATGGAGGAGGGACATGGAGGAGTGATTTGGAGAAGTGACAGGGTTGATCAGGAAGGAGGGTTGATATGGTGGAGTGACATCGTGTAGGGACATGGGTGAGTGACTTGGAGGAGTGACATGGAGGATGGACATGGAGGAATGACATGGAGGAGTGACATGGAGGAATGACATGGATGAGTGACATGGAGGAGTGACTTTGAGTAGCGACATGGAGGAGTGATCTGGAGGAGTGACATGGAGGAGTGAAATGGTGGAGTGACATGGAGGAGTGAGTTGTTAGAGCGACATGGAGGAGAGACATGGAGGTAGTGACATGGAGGAGTGAAATGGAGGAGTGACATAGAGGAGTGATGTGGAGGAGAGACATGGAAGAGTGACATGGAGAAGTGACAGGGCGGATAACCAAGGAGGGTTGATATGGTGTTGTGACATCGCGGAGGGACATGGGTGAGTGACTTGGAGGAGTGACATGGATGAGTGACATGGAAGAGTGACATGGAGGAGCAACATGGAGGAGCAACATGGAGGAGCGACGTGGAGGAGTGAGTTGGTGGAGCGACATGGAGGAGTCACATGGAGTAGCGACATGGAGAAGTGACATGAAGTAGTGACATGGAGGAGTGACAAGAAGGTTTGAGTTGGTGTCGTGACATGGAGGAGTGACTTTGAGTAGCGACATGGAGGAGTGACCTGGAGGAGTGACATGGAGGAGTGAAATGGGGGGGTGACATGGAGGAGTGAGTTGTTAGAGCGACATGGAGGAGTGACATAGAGGTTTGATATGGAGTAGTGACATGGAGGATGGACATGGAGGAGTGAATTGGAGTTGTGACATAAAGGAGTGACATGGATGAATGACATGGATGAGTGACATGGAGGAGTGACAAGAAGTAGTGACATGGAGGAGTGACATTGAGGAGTGAGTTGTTGTAGCGACATGGAGGAGTGACATGGAGTAGCGACATAGAGTAGTAACATGAGGAGTGAGTTTGTGTAGCGACATGGAGGAGTGACATGGAATAACGACATGGAGGAGTGACATGGAGGAGTGACAAAAAGGATTGAGTTGGTGTAGTGACATGGCGGAGGGACATAGATGAGTGACATGGAGGAATGACATGGAGGAGCAACATGGAGGAGCGACATGGAGGAGTGACATGGCGGAGGGACATGGATGAGTGACATGGAGGAATGACATGGAGGAGCAACATGGAGGAGCGACATGGAGGAGTGAAAAGGAGGATTGAGTTGGTGTAGCAACATGGAGGAGTGACATAGAGTAGCGACATGGAGGAGTGACATGGAGGAGCAACACGGAGAAGTGACATGGAAGAGTGAGTTGGTGTAGCGACATGGAGGACTGACATGGAATAGCGACATGGAGGAGTGACATGGAGGTGTGACATGGAGGAGTGACATAGAGGATTGATGTGGAGGAGCAACACGGAGGAGCGACATGGACGAGTGACATGGAATAGTGACATGGAGGAGGGACATGGAGGAGTGACTTGGAGAAGTGACAGAGTTTATCAGGAAGGAGAGTTGATATGGTGGAGTGACATCGTGGAGGGACATGGGTCAGTGACTTGGAGAATTGACATGCAGGAGCAACACGGAGGAGCGACAAAGATGAGTGACATGGAGTAGTGACATGGAGAATGGACATGGAGGAGTGACATAGAGGAGTGACATGGATGAGTGACATGGAGGAGTGACATGGAGGAACAACATGGAGGAGCAACATGGAGGAGTAACTTGGAATAGCGACATGGGGGAGTGACATGGAGGAGTGACATAGAGGATTGATGTGGATTAGTGACATGGAGGATGGACATGGAGGAGTGAATTGGAGGAGTGACATAAAGGAGTGACATGGAGGAATGACATGGATGAGTGACATGGAGGAGTGACATGGAGGAGTGACATGGAAGACATATAGAGGTGACATGGAGGAGTGACATAGAGGATTGATGTGGATTAGTGACATGGAGGATGGACATGGAGGAGTGAATTGGAGGAGTGACATAAAGGAGTGACATGGAGGAATGACATGGAGGAGTGACTTTGAGTAGAGACATGGAGGAGTGACCTGGAGGAGTGACATGGAGGAGTGAAATGTTGGAGTGACATGGAGGAGTGAGTTGTTAGAGCGACATGGAGGAGTGGCATGGAGGAGTGACTTGGAGAAGTGACAGGGTTGATCAAGAAGGAGGGTTGATATGGTGGCGTGACATCGTGGAGGGACATGGGTGAGTGACTTGGAGGAGTGACAAGTAGGAGCAACACGGAGGAGCGACTTGGAGGAGTGACATAGAGTAGTGACATGGAGGATGGACATGGAAGAGTGACATGGAAGACATATAGAGGTGACATGGAGGAGTGAATTGGAGTTGTGACATAAAGGAGTGACATCGAGAAGTGACATGGAGGACTGACATAGAGGAGTGACATAGAGGAGTGACGTGGAGATGAGACATGGAAGAGTGACATGGAGAAGTGACAGGGCGGATAACCAAGGAGGGTTGATATGGTGGAGTGACATCACGGAGGGACATGGGTGAGTGACTTGGAGGAGTGACATGGAGGAGTGACATGGAGGAGTGACATGAGGAGTGAGTTTGTGTAGCGACATGGAGGAGTGACATGGAATAGCGACAAGGAGTAGTGACATGGAGGAGGGACATGGAGGAGTGACTTGGAGATGTGACAGGGTTGATCAGGAAGGAGGGTTGATATGGTGGAGTGACATGGCGGAGGGACATGGATGAATGACTTGGAGGAGTGAAATGGAGGAGTGATATGGAGGAGTGACATGAGGAGTGAGTTTGTATAGCGACATGGAAGAGTGACATAGAGGAATGACATGGAGGAGTGAAATGGTGGAGTGACATGGAGGAGTGAGTTGTTAGAGCGACATGGAGGAGTGACATGGAGGATGGACATGGAGGAGTAACTTGGAGAAGTGACAGGGTTGATCAGGAAGGAGGGTTGATATGGTGGAGTGACATCGTGGAGGGACATGGGTGAGTGACTTGGAGGAGTGACAAGGAGGAGCAACACGGAGGAGCGACATGAAGGAGTGACTTGGAGGAGTGACAAGGATGAGCAACACGGAGGAGCAACATGGAGGAGTGACATGGAGGAGCGACATGGAGGATGGACATGGAGGAGTGACTTGGAAGACATATAGAGGTGACATAGAGGAGTGAATTAGAGTTGTGACATAAAGGAGTGACATGGAGGAATGACATGGATGATTGACATGGAGGAGTGACAAGAAGTAGTGACATGGAGGAGTGACATTGAGGAGTGAGTTGGTGTAGTGACATTGAGGAGTGAGTTGGTGTAGTGACATGGAGGAGTGACTTTGAGTAGCGACATGGAGGAGTGACCTGGAGGAGTGACATGGAGGAGTGAGTTGTTTATAGCGACATGGAGGAGCGAAATGGAGGAAAGACATGGATGAGTGACATGGAGGAGTGACAAGAAGTAATGACATGGAGGAGTGACATTGAGGAGTGAGTTGGTGTAGCGACATGGAGGAGTGACATGGAGTAGCAACAAAGAGTAGTAACATGAGGAGTGAGTTTTTGTAGCGACATGGAGGATGACATGGAGGAGTGACATAGAGTAGCGACATGGAGGAGGGACATGGAGGAGTGACATGGAGGAGTGACATAAAGGAGTGATGTGGAGGAGTGACATAGAGGAGTGATGTGGAGGAGAGACATGGAAGAGTGACATGGAGAAGTGACAGGGTGGATAACCAAGGAGGGTTGATATGGTGGAGTGACATCGCGGAGGGACATGGGTGAGTGACTTGGAGGAGTGACATGGATGAGTGACATGGAGGAGTGAAATGGTGGAGTGACATGGAGGAGTGAGTTGTTAGAGCGACATGGAGGAGAGACATGGAGGAGTGACATGGAGGAGTGACATGGAGGAGTGACATAGAGGAGTGATATGGAGTAGAGACATGGAAGAGTGACATGGAGAAGTGACAGGGTGGATAACCAAGGAGGGTTGATATGGTGGAGTGACATCGCGGAGGAACATGGGTGAGTGACTTGGAGGAGTGATATGGATGAGTGACATGGAGGAGTGACATGGAGGAGCAACATGGAGGAGCAACATGTAGGAGTAACTTGGAATAGCGACATGGAGGAGTGACATGGAGGAGTGACTTTGAGTAGCGACATGGAGGAGTGACCTGGAGGAGTGACATGGAGGAGTTAAATGGTGGAGTGACATGGAGGAGTGAGTTGTTAGAGCGACATGGAGGAGTGACATGGAGGAGTGACATGGAGGATTGACATAGAGGAGTGACGTGGAGGGGAGACATGGAAGAGTGACATGTAGAAGTGCCAGGTCGGATCACTAAAGGAGATTGATAGGGTGGAGTGAAATGGCGGAGGGACATGGATGAGTGACATGGAGGAGTGACATGGAGGAGTAACATAAAGGAGTGACATGAAGAATGACATGGATGAGTGACATGAAGGAGTGAAATGGTGGAGTGACATGGAGGAGTGAGTTGTTAGAGCGACATGAAGTAGAGACATGGAGGAGTGACATGGAGGAGTGACATAGAGGAATGACGTGGAGGAGAGACATGGAAGAGTGACATGGAGAAGTGACAGGGCGGATAACCAAGGAAGATTGATATGGTGGAGTGACATGGTGGAGGGACATGGATGAGTGACATGGAGGAGTGACACGGAGGAGCAACATGGAGGAGCGACATGGAGCAGTGACATAAACGAGTGACATGGAGGAATGACATGGAGGAGTGACATTGAGTAGCGACATGGAGGAGTGACCTGGAGGAGTGACATGGAGGAGTGAGTTGTTAGAGCGACATGGAGGACAGACATGGAGAAGTGACATGGATGAGTGACATGGAGGAGTGACAAGAAGGATTGAGTTGGTATAGTGACATGGCGGAGGGACATAGATGAGTTAAATGGAGGAGTGACATGGAGGAGTGACATAGAGGATTGATGTGGAGTAGTGACATGGGGGATGGACATGGAGAAGTGACTTGGAGAAGTTACAGGCATGATCAGGAAGGAGGGTTGATATGGTGGAGTGACATCGTTGAGGGACATGGGTGAGTGACTTGGAGGAGTGACAAGGAGGAGCAACACGGAGGAGCGACATGGAGGAGTGACATGGAGTAGTGACATGGAGGATGGACAATGAGGAGTGATATGGAAGACATATAGAGGTGACATGGAGGAGTGAATTGGAGGACTGACATAAAGGAGTGACATGGAGGAATGACATGGAGGAGTGACAAGAAGTAGTGACATGGAGGAGTGACATTGAGGAGTGAGTTGGTGTAGCGACATGGAGGAGTGACATGGAGTAGCGACATAGAGTAGTAACATGAGGAGTGAGTTTGTGTAGCAACATAGAGGAGTGACATGGAGGAGTGACAAGAAGTATTGACATGGAGGAGTGTGTTGGTGTAGCGACATGGAGGAGTGACATGGAGTAGCGACATAGAGTAGTAACATGAGGAGTGAGTTTGTGTAGCGACATGGAGGAGATACATGGAGGAGTGACATGGAGGAATGACATGGAGGAGTGACATGGAGGAGGGACATGGAGGAGCGATATAGAGGAGTGACAAGCAGAAGTGAAATGGTGGAGTGACATGGAGGAGTGAGTTGTTAGAGCGACATGGAGGAGTGACATGGAGTAGCGACATGGAGGAGTGACATGAGTAATGAGTTGGTGTAGCGACATGGAGGAGTGACATGGAGGTGTGACTTGGAGGAGTGACATAGAGGATCGACGTGTAGGAGTGACATGGAGGAGGGACATGGAGGAGTGACATGGAAGACATATAGAAGTGACATGGATGAGTGATATGGAGGAGTGACAAGAAGGATTGAGTTGGTGTAGTGACATGGAGGAGTGAGTTGTTAGAGCGACATGGAGAAGTGACATGGATGAGTGAAATAGAGGATTGATGTGGAGTAGTGACATGGATAATGGACATGGAGGAGTGACTTGGAGAAGTGACATGGAAGACATATAGAGGTGACATGGAGGAGTGAATTGGAGTTGTGACATAAAGGAGTGACATGGAGGAATGACATGGATGAGTGACATGGAGGAGTGACAAGAAGTAGTGACATGGAGGGGTGACATTGAGGAGTGAGTTGGTGTAGCGACATGGAGGAGTGACATGGAGTAGCGACATAGAGTAGTAACATGAGGAGTGAGTTTGTGTAGCAACATAGAGGAGTGACATGGAGGAGTGACATAGAGTAGCGACATGGAGGAGATACATGGAGGAGTGACGTGGAGGAATGACATGGAGGAGTGACATGGAGGAGGGACATGGAGGAGCGATATGGAGGAGTGACAAGAAAGAGTGTAAAGGAGGGTTGAGTTTGTGTTGTGACATGGAGGAGTGACATGTAGTAGTGACATGGAGGAGTGACAGTGAGGAGTGAGTTGGTGTCGTGACATGGAGGAGTGACTTTGAGTATTGACATGGAGGAGTGACCTGGAGGAGTGACATTGAGGAGTGAGTTGGTGTAGTGACATGGAGGAGTGACATGAAGTAGTGACATGAAGGAGTGACATTGAGGAGTAAGTTGGTGTAGCGACCTGGAGGAGTGACCTGGAGTAGCTATATGGAGGAGTTACATGGTGGAGTGACTTGGAGGAGCAACACGGAGGAGCGACTTGGAGGAGTGACATGGAGTAGTGACATGGAATAGCTACATGTAGGAGTTACATGGAGGAGTGACTTGGAGGAGCAACATGGAGGAGTGACATAGAGGATTGATGTGGAGGAGTGACTTGGAGAAGTGACAGGGTTGATCAGGAAGGAGGGTTGATATGGTGGCGTGACATCGTGAAGGGACATGGGTGAGTGACTTGGAGGAGTGACATGAAGGATGGAAATGGAGGAGTTACATGAGGAGTGAGTTGGTGTAGTGACATGGAGGAGTGACATGGAGGTGTGACATGGAGGAGTGACATAGAGGAGTGATCTGGAGGAGTGACATGGAGGAGGAACATGGAGGAGTGACATGGAAGACATATAGAAGTGACATGGAGGAGTGACAAGAAGGATTGAGTTGGTGTACTGACATGGCGGAGGGACATAGATGAATTACATGGAGGAGTGACATGGAGTAGCGACATGGAGGAGTAACATCGGAGAGTGAGTTGGTGTAGTGACATGGAGGACTGACATGGTATAGCGACATGGAGGAATTACATGGAGGAGTGAAATGGAGGAGTGACATAGAGGATTGATGTGGAGGAGTAACACGGAGGAGCGACATGGAGGAGTGACATGGAGTAGTGACATGGAGGAGGGACATGGAGTAGTGACTTGGAGAAGTGACATGGAGGAGCAACACAGAGGAGCGACATGGAGGAATGACATGGAGTAGTGACATGGAGGATTGACATGGAGGAGTGACATGTAAGATATATAGAGGTGACATGGAGGAGTGAATTGGAGGAGTGACATAAAGGAGTTACATGGAGGAATGACATGGATGAGTGACATGGAGGAGTGACGAGGAGGTTTGAGTTTGTGTTGTGACATGGAGGAGTGACATGTAGTAGTGACATGGAGGAGTGACAGTGAGGAGTGAGTTGGTGTCGTGACATGGAGGAGTGACTTTGAGTATTGACATGGAGGAGTGACCTGGAGGAGTGACATGGAGGAGTGAAATGGTGGAGTGACATGGAGGAGTGAGTTGTTAGAGCGATATGGAGGAGAGACATGGAGGAGTGACCTGGAGGAGTGACATGGAGGAGTTACATAGAGGATTGATGTGGAGGAGCAACACGGAGGAGTGAAAAGGTGGAGTCACATGGAGAAGTGAGTTGTTAGAGCGACATGGAGTAGCGACATAGAGTAGTGACATGAGGAGTGTGTTTGTGTAGCGACATGGAGGAGTGACATAGAGTAGCGACATGGAGGAGATACATGGAGGAGTGACATGGATGAATGACATGGAGGAGTTATATGGAGGAGGGACATGGAGGAGCGATATGGAGGACTGACATGGAAGACATATAGAGATTACATGGAGGAGTGAATTGGAGGAGTGACATAAATGAGTGACATGGAGGAATGACATGGATGAGTAACATAGAGGAGTTACAAGGAGGTTTGAGTTGGTGTAGCAACATGGAGGAGTGACATGGAGTAGCGACATGGAGGAGTGACATGAGTAATGAGTTGGTGTAGCGACATGGAGGAGTCAAATGGAATAACGACATGGTGGAGTGACATGGAGGTGTGACATGGAGGAGTGACAAGAAGGATTGAGTTGGTGTAGTGACATGGCGGAGGGACATAGATGAGTTACATGGAGGAGTGACATGGAAGAGCAACATGGAGTAGCGACGTGGAGGACTGAGTTGGTGGAGAGACATGGAGAAGAAACATGGAGTAGCGACATGGAGGAGTGACATGAAGTAGTGACATGGAGGAGTGACATTGAGGAGTGAGTTGGTGTAGAGACATGGAGGAGTGACGTTGAGTAGCGACATGGAGGAGTGACCTGGAGGAGTGACATGGAGGAGTGAAATGGTGGAGTGACATGGAGGAGTAACTTGGAGGAATGACATAAAGGATTGACATGGAGGAGTGACAAGGATGAGTAACATGGAGGAAGGAGTTGGTGGAGCGACATGGAGGAGTCACTTGGATTAGCGACATGGAGGAGTGATATGGAGGAGTGAGTTGTTAGAGCGACATGGAGGAGTGACATGGAGGAGTGACATGGAGGAGTGACATAGAGGATTGATGTGGAGGAGCAATACGGAGGAGTGAAATGGTGGAGTGACATGGAGGAGTGAGTTGTTAGAGCGACATGGATTAGCGACATAGAGTAGTAACATGAGGAGTGAGTTTGTGTAGCGAAATGGAGGAGTGACATGGAGGAGTGACATGGAGGAGTGACATAGAGGGTTGATGTGGAGGAGCAACACGGAGGAGTGACATGGAGGAGTGACATGGAGTAGTGACATGGAGGAGGGACATGGAGGAGTGACTTGCAGAAGTGACAGGGTTGATCAGGAAGGAGCGTTGATATGGTGCAGTGACATTGTGAAGGGACATGGGTGAGTGACTTGGAGGAGTGACATGGAGGAGCAACACGGAGGAGCAACATGGAGGAGTTACATGGAGTAGTGACATGGAGAATGGACATGAAGGAGTGACATAGGGGATTGATGTGTAGTAGTGACATGGAGGATGGACATGGAGGAGTGACTTGGAGAAGTGACAGGGTTGATCAGGAAGGAGGGTTGATATGGTGGAGTGACATCCTGGAGGGACATGGGTGAGTGTCTTGGAGGAGTGACATGGAGGATGGACATGGAGGAGTGACATGGAGGAGTGACATGGAGGACTGACATGGATGAGTGACATGGAGGAGTGACTTTGAGTAGCGACATGGAGGAGTGACCTGGAGGAGTGACATGGAAGAGTGAAATGGTGGAGTGACATGGAGGAGTGAGTTGTTAGAGCGACATGGAGGAGAGACATGGAGGATTGACATGGAGGAGTGACATGGAGGAGTGACATAGAGGAGTGATGTGGAGGAGAGACATGGAAGAGTGACATGGAGAAGTGACAGGGCGGATAACCAAGGAGGGTTGATATGGTGGAGTGACATCGCGGAGGGACATGGCTGAGTGACTGGAGGAGTGACATGGATGAGTGACATGGAGGAGTGACTTGGAGGAGCAACATGGAGGAGTAACTTGGAATAGCGACATGGAGGAGTGACATGGAGGAGTGACTTTGAGTAGCGACATGGAGGAGTGACCTGGAGGAGTGACATGGAGGAGTGAGTTGTTATAGCGACATGGAGGAGAAACATGGAGGAGTGACATGGAGGAGTGACATGGAGGAGTGACATAGAGGAGTGAAGAGGAGGAGAGACATGGAGAAGTGACATGAAGGAGTGACATAGAGGAATGACGTGGAGGAGAGACATGGAAGAGTGACATGGAGAAGTGACAGGGCGGATAACCAAGGAGGGTTTATATGGTGGAGTGACATCGCGGAGGGACATGGGTGAGTGAATTGGAGGAGTGACATAAACGAGTGACATGGAGGAATGACATGGATGAGTGACATGGAGGAGTTACAAGGAGGGTTGAGTTTGTATAGCGACATGGAGGAGTGACATGGAGTAGCGACATGGAGGAGTGACATGAGGAATGAGTTGGTGTAGCGACATGGAGGAGTGACATGGAGGTGTGACATGGAGGAGTGACATGGAGGAGTGACATGAAGGAGTGACATGAGGAGTGAGTTTGGGTAGCGACATGGAGGAGTGACATGGAGTAGCTACATGGAGGAGTTACATAGAGGATTGATGTGGACGAGCAACACGGAGGAGCGACATGGAGGAGTGACATGGAGTAGTGACATGGAGGAGGGACATGGAGGAGTGACTTGGAGAAGTGACAGGGTTGATCACGAAGGAGGGTTGATATGGTGGAGTGACATCGTGGAGGGACATGGGTGAGTGACTTGGAGGAGTGACAAGGAGGAACAACAAGGAGGAGCGACATGGAGGAGTGATATGAATTAGTGACATGGAGGAGTGACATGAGGAATGAGTTGGTGTAGCGACATGGAGGAGTGACTTTGAGGACCGACATGGAGGAGTGACCTGGAGGTGTGACATGGAGGAGTGAAATGGTGGAGTGGCATGGAGGAGTAACTTGGAGGAGTGACATAAAGGATTGACATGGAGGAGTTACATGGAGGAGTAACATGGAGGAAGGAGTTGGTGGAGCGACATGGAGGACTAACATGGAATAGCGACATGGAGGTGTGACATGGAGGAGTGACATGGAGGAGTGACATAGAAGATTGATGTGTAGTAGTGACATGGAGGATGGACATGGAGGAGTGACATGGAAGACATATAGAGGTGACATGGAGGAGTGAATTGGAGGAGTGACATAAAGGAGTGACATGGAGGAATGACATGGATGAGTGACATGGAGGAGTGACAAGAAGTAGTGACATGGAGGAGTTACATTGAGGAGTGAGTTGGTGTAGCGACATGGAGGAGTGACATGGAGTAGCGACATAGAGTAGTAACATGAGGAGTGAGTTTGTGTAGTGACATGGAGGAATGATATGGATGAGTGACATGGAGGAGGGACATGGAGGAGCGATATGGAGGAGTGACATGAAAGAGTGTAAAGGAGGATTGAGTTTGTGTAGCTACATGGAGGACCAAACATGGAGGAGTGACATGGAGGAGTGACATGGCGGAAGGACATAGATGAGTGACATGGAGGAATGACATGTAGGAGCAACATGGAGTAGCGACATGGAGGAGTGACATATCGGAGAAACATGGATGAGTGACATGGAGGAATGACATGGAGGAGCAACATGGAGGAGCGACATGGAGGAGTGAAAAGGAGGATTGAGTTGGTGTATTGACATGGAGGAGTCACATGGAGTAGCGATATGGAGGAGTAACATGGAAGAATGACATGGAGGAGCAACACGGAGAAGTGACATGGAATAGCGACATGGAGGAGTGACATGGAGGAGTGACATAGAGAATTGATGTGGAGGAGCAACATGGAGGAGCGACATGGAGGAGTGACATGGAATAGTGACATGGAGGAGGGACATGGAGGAGTGACTTGGAGAAGTGACAGGGTTGATATGAAGGAGAGTTGATATGGTGGAGTGACATCGTGGAGGGACATGGGTCAGTGACTTGGAGAAGTGACATGCAGGAGCAACACGGAGGAGCGACATAGAGGAGTGACATGGAGTCGTGACATGGAGGATGGACATGGAGGAGTGACATAGAGGAGTGACATGGATGAGAGACATTGAGGAGTGACATGGAGGAGCAACATGGAGGAGTAACTGGGAATAGCGAAATGGGGGAGTGACATGGAGGAGTGACATAGAGGATTGATGTGGATTAGTGATATGGAGTATGGACATGAGGAGTGAATTGGAGGAGTGACATGAAGGAGTGACATGAAGGAATGACATGGAGGAGTGACTTTGAGTAGAGACATGGAGGAGTGACCTGGAGGAGTGACATGGAGGAGTGAAATGTTGGAGTGACATGGAGGAGTGAGTTGTTAGAGCGACATGGAGGAGTGACATGGAGGAGTGACCTGGAGGAGTGACATGGAGGAGTGACTTGGAGAAGTGACAGGGTTGATCAGGAAGGAGGGTTGATATGGTGGAGTGACATCGTGGAGGGACATGGGTGAGTGACTTGGAAGAGTGATAAGGAGGAGCAACACGGAGGAGCGACATGGAGGAGTGACATAGAGTAGTGACATGGAGGATGGACATGGAAGAGTGACATGGAAGACATATAGAGGTTACATGGAGAAGTGACATGGAGGACTGACATGGAGGAGTGACATAGAGGAGTGACGTGGAGATGAGACATGGAAGAGTGACATGGAGAAGTGACAGGGCGGATAACCAAGGAGGGTTGATATGGTGGAGTGACATCGCGGAGGGACATGGGTGAGTGACTTGGAGGAGTGACATGGAGGAGTGACATGGAGGATGGACACAGAGGAGTGACTTGGAAAACATATAGCGATGACATGGAGGAGTGAATTGGAGTTGTGACATAAAGGAGTGACATGGAGGAATGACATGGATGATTGACATGGAGGAGTGACAAGAAGTAGTGACATGGAGGAGTGACATAGAGTAGCGACATGGAGGAGATACATGGAGGAGTGACATGGAGGAGTGACATTGAGGAGTGAGTTGGTGTAGTGACATGGAGGAGTGACTTTGAGTAGCGACATGGAGGAGTAACATGAGGAGTGAGTTTTTGTAGCGACATGGAGGAGTGACATGGAGGAGTGACATGGAGGAGTGAGTTGTTAGAGCGACATGGAGGAGAGACATGGAGGAGTGACATGGAGGAGTGACATGGAGGAGTGAAAAGAAGTAATGACATGGAGGAGTGACAGTGAGGAGTGAGTTGGTGTAGCGACATGGAGGAGTGACATGGAGTAGCAACAAAGAGTAGTAACATGAGGAGTGAGTTTTTGTAGCGACATGGAGGAGTGACATGGAGGAGTGACATGGAGGAGTGAGTTGTTAGAGCGACATGGAGGAGAGACATGGAGGAGTGACATGGAGGAGTGACATGGAGGAGTGACATAGAGGAGTGATGTGGAGGAGTGACATGGAGGAGCAACATGGAGGAGCAACTTGTAGGAGTAACTTGGAATAGCGACATGGAGGAGTGACATGGAGGAGTGACTTTGAGTAGCGACATGGAGGAGTGACCTGGAGGAGTGACATGGAGGAGTGAAATGGTGGAGTGACATGGAGGAGTGAGTTGTTAGAGCGACATGGAAGAGTGACATGGAGGAGTGACATGGAGGAGCAACACGGAGGAGCAACATGGAGGAGTGACATGGAGTAGTGACATGGAGAATGGACATGGAGGAGTGACATAGAGGATTGATGTGTAGTAGTGACATGGAGGATGGACATGAAGGAGTGACTTGGAGAAGTGACAGGGTTGATCAGGAAGGAGGGTTAATATGGTGGAGTGACATCGTGCAGGGACATGGGTGAGTGACTTGGAGGAGTGACATGGAGGATGGACATGGAGGAGTGACATGGAGGAGTGACATGGAGGACTGACATGGATGAGTGACATGGAGGAGTTACTTTGAGTAGCGACATGGAGGAGTGACCTGGAGGAGTGAAATGGAGGAGTGAAATGGTGGAGTGACATGGAGGTGTGAGTTGTTAGAGCGACATGGAGGAGAGACATGGATGAGTGACATGGAGAAGTGACAGGGCCGATAACCAAGGAGGGTTGATATGGTGGAGTGACATGGCGGAGGGACATGGCTGAGTGACTGGAGGAGTGACATGGATGAGTGACATGGAGGAGTGACATGGAGGAGCAACATGGAGGAGCAACATGGAGGAGTAACTTGGAATAGCGACATGGAGGAGTGACATGGAGGAGTGACTTTGAGTAGCGACATGGAGGAGTGACCTGGAGGAGTGACATGGAGGAGTGAGTTGTTATTGCGACATGGAGGAGAAACATGGAGGAGTGACATGGAGGAGTGACATGGAGGAGTGACATAGAGGAGTGACGTGGAGGAGTGAGTTGTTAGAGCGATATGGAGGAGAGACATGGAGGAGTTACCTGGAGGAGTGACATGGAGGAGTTACATAGAGGATTGATGTGGAGGAGAAACACGGAGGAGTGAAAAGGTGGAGTGACATGGAGAAGTGACTTGTTAGAGCGACATGGAGTAGCGACATAGAGTAGTAACATGAGGAGTGAGTTTGTGTAGCGACATGGAGGAGTGACATAGAGTAGCGACATGGAGGAGATACATGGAGGAGTGACATGGATGAATGACATGGAGGAGTTACATGGAGGAGGGACATGGAGGAGCGATATGGAGGACTGACATGGAAGACATATAGAGATTACATGGAGGAGTGAATTGGAGGAGTGACATAAATGAGTGACATGGAGGAATGACATGGATGAGTGAAATGGAGGAGTTACAAGGAGGTTTGAGTTGGTGTAGCAACATGGAGGAGTGACATGGAGTAGCGACATGGAGGAGTGACATGAGGAATGAGTTGGTGTAGCGACATGGAGGAGTGACATGGAGGTGTGACATGGAGGAGTGACAAGGAGGGTTGAGTTGGAGTAGCGACATGGAGGAGTGACATGGAGTAGCGACATGGAGGAGTGACATGAGTAATGAGTTGGTGTAGCAACATGGAGGAGACACATGGAATAACGACATGGTGGAGTGACATGGAGGTGTGACATGGAGGAGTGACAAGAAGGATTGAGTTGGTGTAGTGACATGGCGGAGGGACATAGATGAGTTACATGGAGGAGTGACATGGAAGAGCAACATGGAGGAGCGACGTGGAGGACTGAGTTGGTGGAGAGACATGGAGGAGTCACATGGAGTAGCGACATGGAGGAGTGACATGAAGTAGTGACATGGAGGAGTGACATTGAGGAGTGAGTTGGTGTAGAGACATGGAGGAGTGACGTTGAGTAGCGACATGGAGGAGTGACCTGGAGGAGTGACATGGAGGAGTGAAATGGTGGAGTGACATGGAGGAGTAACTTGGAGGAGTGACATAAAGGATTGACATGGAGGAGTGACAAGGAGGAGTAACATGGAGGAAGGAGTTGGTGGAGCGACATGGAGGAGTCACATGGATTAGCGACATGGAGGAGTGACATGGAGGAGTGAATTGTTAGAGCGACATGGAGGAGTGACATGGAGGAGTGACATGGAGGAATGACATAGTGGATTGATGTGGAGAAGCAATATGGAGGAGTGAAATGGTGGAGTGACATGGAGGAGTGAGTTGTTAGAGCGACATGGATTAGCGACATAGAATAGTAACATGAGGAGTGAGTTTGTGTAGCGAAATGGAGGAGTGACATGGAGGACTGACATGGATGAGTGACATGGAGGAGTGACTTTGAGTAGCGACATGGAGGAGTGACCTGGAGGAGTGAAATGGAGGAGTGAAATGGTGGCGTGACCTGGAGGAGTGACATGGAGGAGTGAGTTGTTATTGCGACATGGAGGAGAGAAATGGAGGAGTGACATGAAGGAGTGAGATTGAGGAGTAAGTTGGTGTGGCAACATGGAGGAGTGACCTGGAGGAGTGACATGGAGGAGTGAAATGGTGGAGTGACATGGAGGAGTGACATGGAGGAGTGAAATGGTGGAGTGAGTTGGTGTAGCGACATGGAGGAGTGACATGGAGGAGTGACATGGAGGAGTGACATAGAGTAGCGACATGGAGGAGATACATGGAGGAGTGAAATGGAGGAATGACATGGAGGAGTGAGTTTGTATAGCGACATGGAGGAGTGACATGGAAAAGTGACAGGGTGGATAACCAAGGAGGGTTGATATGGTGGAGTGACATCGCAGAGGGACATGGGTGAGTGACTTGGAGGAATGACATGGAGGAGTGACATGAAGGAGTGACATGAGGAGTGAGTTCGTGTTGCGACATGGAGGAGTGACATGGAGTAGCTACATCGAGGAGTTACTTGGATTAGTGACATGGAGGAGTGAGTTGTTATAGTGACATGGAGGAGAGAAATGGAGGAGAGAAATGGAGGAGTGATATGGAGGAGTGACATTGAGGAGTAAGTTGGTGTAGTGACATGGAGGAGTGAATTTGATTAGCGACATGGAGGAGTGACCTGGAGGAGTGACACGGAGGAGTGAAATGATGGAGTGACATGGAGGAGTGACATGGAGTAGTGAGTTGTTAGAGCGACATAGAGGAGAGACATGGAGGAGTGATATGTAGGAGTGACATGGAGGAGTGAGTTGTTAGAGCGACATAGAGGAGAGACATGGAGGAGTGACATGTAGGAGTGACATGGAGGAGTGACATAGAGGAGTGACGTGGAGGAGAGACATGGAAGAGTGACATGGAGAAGTGAGAGGGCGGATCACCAAGGAGGGTTGATATGGTGGAGTGATATCGCGGAGGGACATGGGTGAGTGACTTGGAGGAGTGACATGGAGGATTGACATGGAGGAGTGACATGGAGGAGCAACACGGAGGAGTGACATGGAGGATGAACAAAGAGGTTCGAGTTGGTGTATTGACATGGAGGAGTGACATGGAGAAGCGACATGGAGAAGTGACATGGAGGAGCAACACGGAGGAGTGACATGGAGGATGGACAAAGAGGTTCGAGTTGGTGTATTGACATGGAGGAGTCACATGGAGTAGCGACATGGAGGAGTAACATGGAAGAGTGAGTTGGTGTTGTTACATGGAGGACTGACATGGAATAGCGACAGGGAGGAGTGACTTGGAGGAGTGAAATGGAGGATTGACATAGAGAATTGATGTGGAGGAGCAACACGGAGGAGAGACATGGAGGAGTGACATGGAGTAGTGACATGGAGGAGGGACATGGAGGAGTGACTTGGAGAAGTGACAGGGTTGATTAGGAAGAAGAGTTGATATGGTGGAGTGACATCGTGAAGGGACATGGAGGATGGACATGGAGGAGTGAAATGGATCACATATAGAAGTGACATGGAGGAGTGAAATGGTGGAGTGACATGGAGGAGTGAGTTGTTAGAGTGACGTGGAGGAGAGACATGGAGGAGTGACATGTAGGAGTGACATGGAGGAGTGAAATGGAGGAGTGAAATGGAGGAGAGACATGGAAGTGTGACATGGAGAAGTGAGAGGGCGGATCACCAAGGAGGGTTGATATGGTGGAGTGATATCGCGGAGGGACATGGGTGAGTGACTTGGAGGAGTGACATGGAGGATTGACATGGAGGAGTGACTTGGAGGAGCAACACAGAGGAGCGACATGAAGGAGGGACATAAAGGAGTCACATGGAGGAATGACATGGATGAGTGACATGGAGGAGCGACATGGAAGACATATAGAGGTGACATGGAGGAGTGACATAGAGGATTGATGTGGATTAGTGACATGGAGGATGGACATGGAGGAGTGAATTGGAGGAGTGACATAAAGGAGTGACATGAGGGAATGACATAGAGGAGTGACTTTGAGTAGAGACATGGAGGAGTGACCTGGAGGAGTGACATGGAGGAGTGAAATGTTGGAGTGACATGGAGGAGTGAGTTGTTAGAGCGACATGGAGGAGTGACATGGAGGAGTGACTTCTAGAAGTGACAGGGTTGATCAGGAAGGAGGGTTGATATGGTGGAGTGACATCGTGGAGGGACATGGGTGAGTGACTTGGAGGAGTGACAAGGAGGAGCAACACGGAGGAGCGACATGGAGGAGTGTCATAGAGTAGTGACATGGAGGATGGACATGGAAGAGTGACATGGAAGACATATAGAGGTGACATGGAGGAGTGAATTGGAGTTGTGACAAAAAGGAGTAACATGGAGAAGTGACATGGAGGACTGACATGGAGGAGTGACATAGAGGAGTGACGTGGAGATGAGACATGGAAGAGTGACATGGAGAAGTGACAGGGCGGATAACAAAGGAGGGTTGATATGGTGGAGTGACATCGCGGAGGGACATGGGTGAGTGACTTGGAGGAGTGACATGGAGGAATGACATGGAGGAGTGACATGAAGTAGTTACATTGAGGAGTGACATTGAGGAGTGAGTTGGTGTAGTGACATGGAGGAGTGACTTTGAGCAGTGACATGGAGAAGTGACCTGGAGGAGTGACATGGAGGAGTGAGTTCTTATAGCGACATGGAGGAGAGAAATGGAGGAGTGACATGGAGTAGTGACATGAAGTAGTGACATTGAGGAGTCACATTGAGGAGTGAGTTGGTGTAGTGACATGGAGGAGTGACTTTGAGTAGCGACATGGAGGAGTGACCTGGAGGAGTGACATGGAGGAGTGACTTGTTATAGCGACATGGAGGAGAGAAATGGAGGAAAGACATGGATGAGTGACATGGAGGAGTGACAAGAAGTAATGACATGGAGGAGTGACATTGAGGAGTGAGTTGGTGTAGCGACATGGAGGAGTGACATGGAGTAGCAACAAAGAGTAGTAACATGAGGAGTGAGTTTTTGTAGCGACATGGAGGAGTGACATGGAGGAGTGACATAAAGTAGCGACAGGGAGGAGTGAAATGGTGGAGTGACATGGAGGAGTGAGTTTGTATAGCGACATGGAGGAGTGACATGGAAAAGTGACAGGGTGGATAACCAAGGAGGGTTGATATGGTGGAGTGACATCGCAGAGGGACATGGGTGAGTGACTTGGAGGAATGACATGGAGGAGTGACATGAAGGAGTGACATGAGGAGTGAGTTCGTGTTGCGACATGGAGGAGTGACATGGAGTAGCTACATCGAGGAGTTACTTGGATTAGTGACATGGAGGAGTGAGTTGTTATAGTGACATGGAGGAGAGAAATGGAGGAGAGAAATGGAGGAGTGATATGGAGGAGTGACATTGAGGAGTAAGTTGGTGTAGTGACATGGAGGAGTGAATTTGATTAGCGACATGGAGGAGTGACCTGGAGGAGTGACACGGAGGAGTGAAATGATGGAGTGACATGGAGGAGTGACATGGAGTAGTGAGTTGTTAGAGCGACATAGAGGAGAGACATGGAGGAGTGATATGTAGGAGTGACATGGAGGAGTGAGTTGTTAGAGCGACATAGAGGAGAGACATGGAGGAGTGACATGTAGGAGTGACATGGAGGAGTGACATAGAGGAGTGACGTGGAGGAGAGACATGGAAGAGTGACATGGAGAAGTGAGAGGGCGGATCACCAAGGAGGGTTGATATGGTGGAGTGATATCGCGGAGGGACATGGGTGAGTGACTTGGAGGAGTGACATGGAGGATTGACATGGAGGATTGACATGGAGGAGCAACACGGAGGAGTGACATGGAGGATGAACAAAGAGGTTCGAGTTGGTGTATTGACATGGAGGAGTGACATGGAGAAGCGACATGGAGAAGTGACATGGAGGAGCAACACGGAGGAGTGACATGGAGGATGGACAAAGAGGTTCGAGTTGGTGTATTGACATGGAGGAGTCACATGGAGTAGCGACATGGAGGAGTAACATGGAAGAGTGAGTTGGTGTTGTTACATGGAGGACTGACATGGAATAGCGACAGGGAGGAGTGACTTGGAGGAGTGAAATGGAGGATTGACATAGAGAATTGATGTGGAGGAGCAACACGGAGGAGAGACATGGAGGAGTGACATGGAGTAGTGACATGGAGGAGGGACATGGAGGAGTGACTTGGAGAAGTGACAGGGTTGATTAGGAAGAAGAGTTGATATGGTGGAGTGACATCGTGAAGGGACATGGAGGATGGACATGGAGGAGTGAAATGGATCACATATAGAAGTGACATGGAGGAGTGAAATGGTGGAGTGACATGGAGGAGTGAGTTGTTAGAGTGACATGGAGGAGAGACATGGAGGAGTGACATGTAGGAGTGACATGGAGGAGTGAAATGGAGGAGTGAAATGGAGGAGAGACATGGAAGTGTGACATGGAGAAGTGAGAGGGCGGATCACCAAGGAGGGTTGATATGGTGGAGTGATATCGCGGAGGGACATGGGTGAGTGACTTGGAGGAGTGACATGGAGGATTGACATGGAGGAGTGACTTGGAGGAGCAACACAGAGGAGCGACATGAAGGAGGGACATAAAGGAGTCACATGGAGGAATGACATGGATGAGTGACATGGAGGAGCGACATGGAAGACATATAGAGGTGACATGGAGGAGTGACATAGAGGATTGATGTGGATTAGTGACATGGAGGATGGACATGGAGGAGTGAATTGGAGGAGTGACATAAAGGAGTGACATGAGGGAATGACATAGAGGAGTGACTTTGAGTAGAGACATGGAGGAGTGACCTGGAGGAGTGACATGGAGGAGTGAAATGTTGGAGTGACATGGAGGAGTGAGTTGTTAGAGCGACATGGAGGAGTGACATGGAGGAGTGACTTCTAGAAGTGACAGGGTTGATCAGGAAGGAGGGTTGATATGGTGGAGTGACATCGCGGAGGGACATGGGTGAGCGACTTGGAGGAGTGACATGGATGATTGACATGGAGGAGTGACATGGAGGAGCAACATAGAGGAGCAACATGTAGGAGTAACTTGGAATAGCGACATGGAGGAGTGACATGGAGGAGTGAATTTGAGTAGCGACATGGAGGAGTGACCTGGAGGAGTGACATGGAGGAGTGAAATGGTGGAGTGACATGGAGGAGTGACATAGAGGAGTGACGTGGAGGGGAGACATGGAAGAATGACATGGAGAAGTGACAGGTCGGATCACTAAGGGAGATTGATAGGGTGGAGTGAAATGGCGGAGGGACATGGATGAGTGACATGGAGGAGTGACATGGAGGAGTGACATAAAGGAGTGACATGAAGAATGACATGGATGAGTGACATGAAGGAGTGAAATGGTGGAGTGACATGGAGGAGTGAGTTGTTAGAGCGACATGAAGTAGAGACATGGAGGAGTGACATGGAGGAGTGACATGGAGGAGTGACATAGAGGAATAACGTGGAGGAGAGACATGGAAGAGTGACATGGAGAAGTGACAGGGCGGATAACCAAGGAAGATTGATATGGTGGAGTGACATGGTGGAGGGACATGGAGGAATAACGTGGAGAAGTGACATGGATGAGTGACATGGAGGAGTGACAAGAAGGATTGAGTTGGTATAGTGACATGGCGGAGGGACATAGATGAGTTACATGGAGGAGTGACATAGAGGATTGATGTGGAGTAGTGACATGGAGGATGGACATGGAGAAGTGACTTGGAGAAGTGACAGGCATGATCAGGAAGGAGGGTTGATATGGTGGAGTGACATCGTTGAGGGACATGGGTGAGTGACTTGGAGGAGTGACAAGGAGGAGCAACACGGAGGAGCGACATGGAGGAGTGACATGGAGTAGTTACATGGAGGATGGACATGGAGGAGTGATATGGAAGACATATAGAGGTGACATGGAGGAGTGAATTGGAGGACTGACATAAAGGAGTGACATGGAGAAATGACATGGAGGAGTGACAAGAAGTATTGACATGGAGGAGTGTGTTGGTATAGCGACATGGAGGAGTGACATGGAGTAGCGACATAGTGTAGTAACATGAGGAGTGAGTTTGTGTAGCGACATGTAGGAGTGACATGGAGGAGTGACATGGAGGAATGACATGGAGGAGTGACATGGAGGAGGGACATGGAGGAGCGATATAGAGGAGTGACATGGAGAAGTGAAATGATGGAGTGACATGGAGGAGTGAGTTGTTAGAGCGACATGGAGGAGTGACATGGAGTAGCGACATATAGGAGTGACATGAGTAATGAGTTGGTGTAGCGACATGGAGGAGTGACATGGAGGTGTGACTTGGAGGAGTGACATAGAGGAGCGACGTGGAGGAGTGACATGGAGGAGGGACATGGAGGAGTGACAGGGAAGACATATAGAAGTGACATAGATTAGTGATATGGAGGAGTGACAAGAAGGATTGAGTTGGTGTAGTGACATGGAGGAGTGAGTTGTTAGAGCGACATGGAGGAGTGACATAAACGAGTGACATGGAGGAATGACATGGATGAGTGATATGGAGGAGTGACTTTGAGTAGCGACATGGAGGAGTGACCTGGAGGAGTGACATGGAGGAGTGACTTTGAGTAGCGACATGGAGGAGTGACCTGGAGGAGTGACATGAAGGAGTGAGTTGTTATAGCGACATGGAGGAGAGAAATGGAGGAGTGACATGGAGGAGTGACATTGAGGAGTGAGTTGGTGTAGTGACATGGAGGAGTGAATTTGATTAGCGACATGGAGGAGTGACCTGGAGGAGTGACATAGAGGAGTGAAATGGTGGAGTGACATGGAGGAGTGACATGGAGGAGTGAGTTGTTAGAGCGACATAGAGGAGAGACATGGAGGAGTGATATGTAGGAGTGACATGGAGGAGTGAGTTGTTAGAGCGACATAGAGGAGAGACATGGAGGAGTGACATGTAGGAGTGACATGGAGGAGTGACATAGAGGAGTGACGTGGAGGAGAGACATGGAAGAGTGACATGAAGAAGTGAGAGGGCGGATCACCAAGGAGGGTTGATATGGTGGAGTGATATCGCGGAGGGACATGGGTGAGTGACTTGGAGGAGTGACATGGAGGATTGACATGGAGGATTGACATGGAGGAGCAACACGGAGGAGTGACATGGAGGATGAACAAAGAGGTTCGAGTTAGTGTATTGACATGGAGGAGTGACATGGAGAAGCGACATGGAGAAGTGACATGGAGGAGCAACACGGAGGAGTGACATGGAGGATGGACAAAGAGGTTCGAGTTGGTGTATTGACATGGAGGAGTCACATGGAGTAGCGACATGGAGGAGTAACATGGAAGAGTGAGTTTGTGTTGTTACATGGAAGACTGACATGGAATAGCGACAGGGAGGAGTGACTTGGAGGAGTGAAATGGAGGATTGACATAGAGAATTGATGTGGAGGAGCAACACGGAGGAGAGACATGGAGGAGTGACATGGAGTAGTGACATGGAGGAGGGACATGGAGGAGTGACTTGGAGAAGTGACAGGGTTGATTAGGAAGAAGAGTTGATATGGTGGAGTGACATCGTGAAGGGACATGGAGGATGGACATGGAGGAGTGAAATTGAAGACATATAGAAGTGACATGGAGGAGTGAAATGGTGGAGTGACATGGAGGAGTGAGTTGTTAGAGTGACATGGAGGAGAGACATGGAGGAGTGACATGTAGGAGTGACATGGAGGAGTGACATAGAGGAGTGAAATGGAGGAGAGACTTGGAAGTGTGACATGGAGAAGTGAGAGGGCGGATCACCAAGGAGGGTTGATATGGTGGAGAGATATCGCGGAGGGACATGGGTGAGTGACTTGGAGGAGTGACATGGAGGATTGACATGGAGGAGTGACTTGGAGGAGCAACACAGAGGAGCGACATGAAGGAGGGACATAAAGGAGTGACATGGAGGAATGACATGGATGAGTGACATGGAGGAGCGACATGGAAGACATATAGAGGTGACATGGAGGAGTGACATAGAGGATTGATGTGGATTAGTGACATGGAGGATGGACATGGAGGAGTGAATTGGAGGAGTGACATAAAGGAGTGACATGAGGGAATGACATGGAGGAGTGACTTTGAGTAGAGACATGGAGGAGTGACCTGGAGGAGTGACATGGAGGAGTGAAATGTTGGAGTGACATGGAGGAGTGAGTTGTTAGAGCGAAATGGAGGAGTGACATGGAGGAGTGACATGGAGGAGTGACTTGGAGAAGTGACAGGGTTGATCAGGAAGGAGGGTTGATATGGTGGAGTGACATCGTGGAGGGACATGGGTGAGTGACTTGGAGGAGTGACAAGGAGGAGCAACACGGAGGAGCGACATGGAGGAGTGTCATAGAGTAGTGACATGGAGGATGGACATGGAAGAGTGACATGGAAGACATATAGAGGTGACATGGAGGAGTGAATTGGAGTTGTGACAAAAAGGAGTAACATGGAGAAGTGACATGGAGGACTGACATGGAGGAGTGACATAGAGGAGTGACGTGGAGATGAGACATGGAAGAGTGACATGGAGAAGTGACAGGGCGGATAACAAAGGAGGGTTGATATGGTGGAGTGACATCGCGGAGGGACATGGGTGAGTGACTTGGAGGAGTGACATGGAGGAGTGACATGGAGGAGGGACATGGAGGAGTGACTTGGAGATGTGACAGGGTTGATCAGGAAGGAGGGTTGATATGGTGGAGTGAGATGGCAGAGGGACATGGATGAGTGACTTGGAGGAGTGAAATGGAGGAGTGACATGGAGGAGTGACATGGAGGAGTGACATGGAGGAGTGACATAGAGTAGTGATGTGGAGGAGAGACATGGAAGAGTGACATGGAGAAGTGACAGGGCGGATAACCAAGGAGGGTTGATATGGTGGAGTGACATCGCGGAGGGACATGGGTGAGCGACTTGGAGGAGTGACATGGATGATTGACATGGAGGAGTGACATGGAGGAGCAACATAGAGGAGCAACATGTAGGAGTAACTTGGAATAGCGACATGGAGGAGTGACATGGAGGAGTGAATTTGAGTAGCGACATGGAGGAGTGACCTGGAGGAGTGACATGGAGGAGTGAAATGTTGGAGTGACATGGAGGAGTGAGTTGTTAGAGCGACATGGAGGAGTGACATGGAGGACTGACATGGAGGAGTGACATAGAGGAGTGACGTGGAGGGGAGACATGGAAGAGTGACATGGAGAAGTGACAGGTCGGATCACTAAGGGAGATTGATAGGGTGGAGTGAAATGGCGGAGGGACATGGATGAGTGACATGGAGGAGTGACATAAAGGAGTGACATGAAGAATGACATGGATGAGTGACATGAAGGAGTGAAATGGTGGAGTGACATGGAGGAGTGAGTTGTTAGAGCGACATGAAGTAGAGACATGGAGGAGTGACATGGAGGAGTGACATGGAGGAGTGACATAGAGAAATAACGTGGAGGAGAGACATGGAAGACTAACATGGAGAAGTGACAGGGCGGATAACCAAGGAAGATTGATATGGTGGAGTGACATGGTGGAGGGACATGGAGGAATAACGTGGAGAAGTGACATGGATGAGTGACATGGAGGAGTGACATGGATGATTGACATGGAGGAGTGACATGGAGGAGCAACATAGAGGAGCAACATGTAGGAGTAACTTGGAATAGCGACATGGAGGAGTGACATGGAGGAGTGAATTTGAGTAGCGACATGGAGGAGTGACCTGGAGGAGTGACATGGAGGAGTGAAATGGTGGAGTGACATGGAGGAGTGAGTTGTTAGAGCGACATGGAGGAGTGACATGGAGGACTGACATGGAGGAGTGACATAGAGGAGTGACGTGGAGGGGAGACATGGAAGAGTGACATGGAGAAGTGACAGGTCGGATCACTAAGGGAGATTGATAGGGTGGAGTGAAATGGCGGAGGGACATGGATGAGTGACATGGAGGAGTGACATGGAGGAGTGACATAAAGGAGTGACATGAAGAATGACATGGATGAGTGACATGAAGGAGTGAAATGGTGGAGTGACATGGAGGAGTGAGTTGTTAGAGCGACATGAAGTAGAGACATGGAGGAGTGACATGGAGGAGTGACATGGAGGAGTGATATAGAGGAATAACGTGGAGGAGAGACATGGAAGAGTGACATGGAGAAGTGACAGGGCGGATAACCAAGGAAGATTGATATGGTGGAGAGACATGGTGGAGGGACATGGAGGAATAACGTGGAGAAGTGACATGGATGAGTGACATGGAGGAGTGACAAGAAGGATTGAGTTGGTATAGTGACATGGCGGAGGGACATAGATGAGTTACATGGAGGAGTGACATAGAGGATTGATGTGGAGTAGTGACATGGAGGATGGACATGGAGAAGTGACTTGGAGAAGTGACAGGCATGATCAGGAAGGAGGGTTGATATGGTGGAGTGACATCGTTGAGGGACATGGGTGAGTGACTTGGAGGAGTGACAAGGAGGAGCAACACGGAGGAGCGACATGGAGGAGTGACATGGAGTAGTGACATGGAGGATGGACATGGAGGAGTGATATGGAAGACATATAGAGGTGACATGGAGGAGTGAATTGGAGGACTGACATAAAGGAGTGACATGGAGAAATGACATGGAGGAGTGACAAGAAGTATTGACATGGAGGAGTGTGTTGGTATAGCGACATGGAGGAGTGACATGGAGTAGCGACATAGAGTAGTAACATGAGGAGTGAGTTTGTGTAGCGACATGTAGGAGTGACATGGAGGAGTGACATGGAGGAATGACATGGAGGAGTGACATGGAGGAGGGACATGGAGGAGCGATATAGAGGAGTGACATGGAGAAGTGAAATGATGGAGTGACATGGAGGAGTGAGTTGTTAGAGCGACATGGAGGAGTGACATGGAGTAGCGACATATAGGAGTGACATGAGTAATGAGTTGGTGTAGCGACATGGAGGAGTGACATGGAGGTGTGACTTGGAGGAGTGACATAGAGGAGCGACGTGGAGGAGTGACATGGAGGAGGGACATGGAGGAGTGACAGGGAAGACATATAGAAGTGACATGGATGAGTGATATGGAGGAGTGACAAGAAGGATTGAGTTGGTGTAGTGACATGGAGGAGTGAGTTGTTAGAGCGACATGGAGGAGTGACATAAACGAGTGACATGGAGGAATGACATGGATGAGTGACATGGAGGAGTGACTTTGAGTAGCGACATGGAGGAGTGACCTGAAGGAGTGACATGGAGGAGTGACTTTGAGTAGCGACATGGAGGAGTGACCTGGAGGAGTGACATGAAGGAGTGAGTTGTTATAGCGACATGGAGGAGCGAAATAGAGGATCGACATGGAGGAGTGACTTGGAGGAACGACATTCTGGAGTGACATGGAGGATTGACATGTTGGAGCAACATGGAGGATCGAAATGGAGGATCGACATGAAACAGTGACATGGAGGAGTGACAAGGAAGTGTGACATGGAGGAGTGACATGGAGGATCGACATGGAGTGACATGGAGTAGCGACATGGTGGAGTTACATGGAGAAATGACATATAGGATTGACATAGAGGAGTTACATGGAGGAGTGACATGGAAGAAAGGGAGGAATGACATGGAGGAGCGCAATAGAGGATCGACATGGAGCACATGTAGGAGTGAAATGGAGGAGCGAAATGGAGGATCGACATGGAGGAGTGACATGGAGGAGCGACATTGAGGATCAACAAGGAGGAACGACAATTAGGAGCAACATGGAGGACTGACATGGAGGATCAACATGGAGGAGTCGACATGGAGTATTGACAAGGAGGACTTACATGGAGGAGTGACATCCTACAGTTAAATTCTGATGTGAAATTCTGGAGTGATATGTAGGATCTACATGGAGGATTGACATGGAGGATCGACATGGAGAAGCGACATAGAGTATCGAAATGGAAGAGTATCAAAGTTGATCGACATGGAGAAGTGAAATGGAGAAGTGACATGGTAAAGATGGAGGAGTGATATGGAGGAGAGACATGGAAGATCGACATGGAGGATCGAAATGTAGGAGTGACATTCTGGAGTTAAATCTGGTTGACATGGAGGAGAGACATTCTGGAGTGACATGGAGGAGCGACACGGTGGAGTGATATGGAAGACATGGATCAGTGACATGGAAGATCGACATTGAGAAGTGACATGGAGGAGTGACAAAGAGGAGCGACATGGAGGAGTGATATGGAGGAGTGACATTTTGGAGGGACATTCTGGAGGGACATTCTGGAGTGACATTGATGAGAGATATGGATGATTGACATAGAGGAGTAACATGAAGGATCTAAATGGAGGAGCAACATAGGGGAGTGACACGGAAAACATGGAGCAGTGAAATGGAGAAGCAACATCGAGGATCGACATGGAGGATCAACATGAAGCAGTGACATGGAGGAGCGACATTGAGGATCGACCATGAGGAGCTACATGGAGGAGCGACATTGGAGGTCTCACAACGAGCAGCGACATTCTGGAGTGACATGGAGGAGCGACATTCTGGATTGACATGGAAGATCGACATGGAGGATTAACATGTAGGATCTAAATGGAGGAGTGACATGGAGGGTTGACATGGAGGAGCGATATGGAGGATCGACAAGGAGAAGCAATATTGAGGAGCAACGTGGAGGACTGACATGAAGTAGTGATATGGGAGACAGGGAGGAGTGACATGGAGGGTCGACATGGAGGAGTGATATGGGGGAGGAATATGGAGGAGTGACATTCAGGAGTAACATTCTGGAGTGACATGGAGGTATCGACATTGAGTAGTGACATGAAGGAGCAACATGGAGGATTGACATAGAGGTGTAACATGAAGGATCTGCATGGAAGAGCTACATGGAGGAGGTACATGGGGGGAGTGAAATGGAAGACATGGAGGAGTGACATGGTGGAGAAACATGGAGGATCGAAATGTAGGATCGACATGGAGCAGTGACATAAAGGATTTATATGGAAGTGTGACATGGAAGAGTGACATGGAGGATCGACATGGAGGAGTGACATGGGGGAGGGACATGGAGGATAAACAATCTGGAGTAAAATTCATGAGTGACATTCTGGAGTGACATGGGGGAGCAACATTCTGGAGTGATATGGAGGAATGACGTGAAGGAGTGATATGGAGGAGCAAGGAGAAGCGACACTGAGTATTGATATGAATAAGTTACATGGAGGAGCGACACATTGGAGTGACATTGAAGATATGGAGGAGTGACATGGAGGAGCAACATGGAGTATCGACATGGAGGATCAACATGGAGGAGTGACATTGAGGAGCTACATGGAGGTGCGACATCACGGAGCGACATGGAGGTCTGACAACGAGGAGGTACATTCTGGAGGGAAAGGGTGGAGCGACATTCTGGAGTGACATGAAGGAGCAACTATCTGGAGTGACATTCTGGAGTGACATTGATGAGAGATATGGAGGATTGACATAAAGGAGTAACATCAGTTAGGAGTTAACATCAGGAGTAACAATAGATCTACATGGTGGAGCTACATAGAGGAGGTACATGGGGGAATGACATGGAAGACATGGAGGCGTGACATGGTAGAACGACATTGAGGATCGAAATGGAGGATTGACATGTAGCAGTGACATGGAGGACTGACAAGGATGAGCGACATGGAGGAGTAACAAGGAGGAGCAACATCGAGCAGTTACATGGAATTGTGACATGGAGGAGTGACATGTAGTATTGACATGGAGGAGTTACATAGAGGAGTGATGTGGAAGAAAGTGAGGAGAGACAAGGAGGAGCGATATGGAGGATCGACAAGGAGGAGCAACATTGAGGAGCAACTTGGAGGACTGACATGGAGGAGCAACATGGCAGAGCGACTAGGGGGAGCTACATGGAGTAGCGAAATCACGGAGCGACATGGAGGACTGACATGGAGGAGTGACATGGAGGGGTGATATGGAAGACAGGGAGGAGTGACATGGAGGAGTGACATGGAGGAGTGACACAAACGAGTGACATGGAGAAATGACATGGATGAGTGACATGGAGGAGTTACAAGGAGGGTTGAGTTGGTGTAGCGACATGGAGGAGTGACATGGAGGAGTGACATGAGGAATGAGTTGGTGTAGCGACATGGAGGAGTGACATGGAGGTGTGAAATAGAGGAGTGGCATACAGGAGTGATGTGGAGGAGTGACATGGAGGAGGAACATGGAGGAGTGACATGGAAGACATATAGAAGTGACATGGATGAGTGACATGGAGGAGTGACAAGAAGGAGTGACATGGAGGAGCGACACGGTGGAGTGATATGGAAGACATGGATCAGTGACATGGAAGATCGACATTGAGAAGTGACATGGAGGAGTGACAAAGAGGAGCGACATGGAGGAGTGATATGGAGGAGTGACATTATGGAGGGACATTCTGGAGGGACATTCTGGAGTGACATTGATGAGAGATATGGAGGATTGACATAGAGGAGTAACATGAAGGATCTACATGGAGGAGCAACATAGGGGAGTGACATGGAAAACATAGAGCAGTGAAATGGAGGAGCAACATCGAGGGTCGACATGGAGGAGTGACATGGAGGAGGAATATGGAGGAGTGACATTCAGGAGGAACATTCTGGAGTGACATGGAGGTATCGACATTGAGTAGTGACATGAAGGAGCAACATGGAGGATTGACATAGAGGTGTAACATGAAGGATCTGCATTGAAGAGCTACATGGAGGAGGTACATGGAGGAGTGACATGGTGGAGAAACATGGAGGATCAAATTGGAGGATCGACATGGAGCAGTGACATAAAGGATTTATATGGATGTGTGACATGGAAGAGTGACATGGAGGATCGACATGGAGGAGTGACATGGAGGAGTGACATGGAGGAGCGCAAAAGAGGATCGACAGGGAGCAGTGACATGGAGGAGTGACATTGAGGATCGACATGGAGGAATGACATGGAGGAACGACATGGAGGAGCAAAATTGAGGATCGACTATGAGGAGCGACATTGAGGAGCTACATGGAGGAGCGACATTGGAGGTCTCAAAACGAGCAGCGACATTCTGGAGTGACATGGAGGAGCGACATTCTGGATTGACATGGAAGATCAACATGGAGGATTAACATGTAGGATCTAAATGGAGGAGTGACATGGATGGTTGACATGGAGGAGCGATATGGAGGATCGACAAGGAGGAGCAATATTGAGGAGCAACGTGGAGGACTGACATGAAGTAGTGATATGGAGGAGAAAGGAGAAGCGACACTGAGGATCGATATGAATAAGTTACATGGAGGAGCGACACATTGGAGTGACATGGAAGATATGGAGGAGTGACATGAAGGAGCAACATGGAGGAGTGACAAGGAGGAGGAATATGGAGGAGTAACATTCTGGAGTGACATTCTGGAGTGACATTCAGGAGGAACATTCTGGAGTGACATGGAGGTATCGACATTGAGTAGTGACATGAAGGAGCAACATGGAGGATTGACATAGAGGTGTAACATGAAGGATCTGCATGGAGGAGCTACATGGAGGAGGTACATGGGGGATTGAAATGGAAGACATGGAGGAGTGACATGGTGGAGAAACATGGAGGATCGAATTGGAGGATCGACATGGAGCAGTGACATAAAGGATTTATATGGGAGTGTGACATGGAAGAGTGACATGGAGGATCGACATGGAGGAGTGACATGGAGGAGCGAACTGGAAGAGTTACATGGAGGAGTGACGTGGAAGACAGGGAGGAATGAAATGGAGGAGCGCAAAAGAGAATCGACATGGAGCAGTGACATGGGGGAGGGACATGGAGGATTAACAATCTGGAGTTAAATTCATGAGTGACATGGAGGAGCAACATTCTGGAGTGACATGGAGGAATGACAGGAAGGAGTGATATGGAGGAGAAAGGAGAAGCGACACTGAGGATCGATATGAATAAGTTACATGGAGGAGCGACACATTGGAGTGACATGGAAGATATGGAGGAGTGACATGAAGGAGCAACATGGAGTATCGATATGGAGGATCAACATGGAGGAGTGACATTGAGGAGCTACATGGAGGTGCGACATCACGGAGCGACATGGAGGTCTGACAACGAGGAGGTACATTCTGGAGGGACAGGGTGGAGCGACATTCTGGAGTGACATGAAGGAGCAACTATCTGGAGTGACATTCTGGAGTGACATTGATGAGAGTTATGGAGGATTGACATAAATTAGTAACATCAGTTAGGAGTTAACATCAGGAGTAACAGTAGATCTACATGGAGGAGCTACATAGAGGAGGTACATGGGGGAATGACATGGAAGACATGGAGGCGTGACATGGTAGAACAACATTTAGGATCGAAATGGAGGTTTGACATTTAGCAGTGACATGGAGGAATGACAAGGATGAGCGACATGGAGGAGTAAGAAGGAGGAGCAACATCGAGCAGTGACATGGAATTGTGACATGGAGGTGTGACATATAGGATCAACATGGAGGAGTGACATGGAGGAGCGACATGGCGGAGTGACATGGAGGAGTGACATGTAGTATTGACATGGAGGAGTGACATGGAGGAGTGACGTGGAAGAAAGGGAGGAGAGACAAGGAGGAGCGACATGGAGGAGTGACACGGAGGAGTGACATAGAGGATTGATGTGGAGGAGCAATACGGAGGAGTGAAATGGTGGAGTGACATGGAGGAGTGAGTTGTTAGAGCGACATGGATTAGCGACATAGAGTAGTAACATGAGGAGTGAGTTTGTGTAGCGAAATGGAGGAGTGACATGGAGGAGTGACATGGAGGAGTGAAATGAGGAATGAGTTGGTGTAGCGACATGGAGGAGTGACATGAAGTAGTGACATTGAGGAGTGAAACTGAGGAGTGACATTGAGGAGTGAGTTGGTGTAGTTACATGGAGGAGTGACATGGAGAAGCGACATGGAGAAGTGACATGGAGAAGTGAAATGGAGGGTTGAGTTTGTGTTGTGACATGGAGGAGTGACATGTAGTAGTGACATGGAGGAGTGACAGTGAGGAGTGAGTTGGTGTAGTGACATGGAGGAGTGACCTGGAGGAGTGACAGGGAGGAGTGAAATGGTGGAGTGACATGGAGGAGTGAGTTGTTAGAGCGACATGGAGGAGAGACATGGAGGAGTGACATGGAAGAGTGACATGGAGGAATTACATAGAGGATTGATGTGGAGGAGCAACACGGAGGAGTGAAAAGGTGGAGTGACATGGAGAAGTGAGTTGTTAGAGCGACATGGAGTAGCGACATAGAGTAGTAACATGAGGAGTGAGTTTGTGTAGCGACATGGAGGACTGACATAGAGTAGCGACATGGAGGAGATACATGGACGAGTGACATGGATGAATGACATGGAGGAGTGACATGGAGGAGGGACATGGAGGAGCGATATGGAGGATTGACATGGAAGACATATAGAGATTACATGGAGGAGTGAATTGGAAGAGTGACATAAATGAGTGACATGGAGGAATGACATGGAAGAGTGACATGGAGGAGTTACAAGGAGGTTTGAGTTGGTGTAGCAACATGGAGGAGTGACATGGTGTAGCGACATGGAGGAGTGACATGGAGGTGTGACATGGAGGAGTGAAATGAGGAATGAGTTGGTGTAGCGACATGGAGGAGTGACATGAAGTAGTGACATTGAGGAGTGACATTGAGGAGTGAGTTGGTGTAGTTACATAGAGGAGTGACATGGAGGAGTGAGTTGTTAGAGCAACATGGAGGAGAGACATGGAGGAGTGACATGGAGGAGTGACATGGAGGAGTGACATAGAGGAGTGATGTGGAGGAGAGACATGGAAGAGTGACATGGAGAAGTGACAGGGCGGATAACCAAGGAGAGTTGATATGGTGGAGTGACATCGCGGAGGGACATGGGTGAGTGACAAGGAGGAGTGACATGGATGAGTGACATGGAGGAGTGACATGGAGGAGCAACATGGAGGAGCAACATGGAGGAGTAACTTGGAATAGCGACATGGAGGAGTGACATGGAGGAGTGACTTTGAGTAGCGACATGTAGGAGTGACCTGGAGGAGTGACATGGAGGAGTGAAATGGTGGAGTGACATGGAGGAGTGAGTTGTTATAGCGACATGGAGGAGAAAACATGGAGGAGTGACATGGAGGAGTGACATAGAGGAGTGACGTGGAGAAGTGACATGGAGGAGTGACATGGAGGAGTGACATGGAGGAGTGACATGAGGAGTGAGTTTGTGTAGCGACATGGAGGAGTTTCCTGGAATAGCGAAAAGGAGTAGTGACATGGCGGAGGGACATGGATGAGTGACTTGGATGAGTGATTTGGAGGAGTGACATGGAGGAGCAACACGGAGGAGCAACATGGAGGAGTGACATGGATTAGTGACATGGAGGATGGACATGGAGGAGTGACATGGAAGACATATAGAGATGACATGGAGGAGTGAATTGGAGGAGTGACATAAACGAGTGACACGGAGGAATGACATGGATGAGTGACATGGAGGAGTTACAAGGAGGGTTGAGTTGGAGTAGCAACATGGAGAAGTGACATGGAGTAGTGACATGGAGTAGCTACGTGTAGAAGTTACATGGAGGAATGACTTGGAGGAGCAACATGGAGGAGTGACATAGAGGATTGATGTGGAGGAGCAACACGGAGGAGCGACATGGAGGAGTGACATGGAGTAGTAACATGGAGGAGGGACATGGAGAAGTGACATGGATGGTGACATGGAGGAGTTACAAAGAGGGTTGAGTTGGAGTAGCAACATGGAGGAGTGACATGGAGTAGCGACATGGAGGAGTGACATGAGGAATGATTTGGTGTAGCAACATGGAGGAGTGACATGGAGGTGTGACATGGAGGAGTGACTTTGAGTAGCGACATGGAGGAGTGACCTGGAGGAGTGACATGGAGGAGTGAAATGGTGGAGTGACATGGAGGAGTGAGTTGTTATAGCGACATGGAGGAGAAACATGGAGGAGTGACATAGAGGAGTGACATGGAGGAGTGACATAGAGGAGTGACATGGAGAAGTGACAGGGCAGATAACCAAGGAGGGTTGATATGGTGGAGTGATATCGCGGAGGGACATGGGTGAGTGAATTGGAGGAGTGACATGGAGGAGTGACATGAGAGTGAGTTTGTGTAGCGATATGGAGGAGTGACATGGAATAGCGAGAAGGAGTAGTGACATGGAGGAGGGACATGGAGGAGTGACTTGGAGATGTGACAGGGTTGATCAGGAAGGAGGGTTGTTATGGTGGAGTGACATGGCGGAGTGAAATAGTGGAGTAACATGGAGGAGTGAGTTGTTATAGCGACATGGAGGACAAACATGGAGGAGTGACATGGAGGAGTGACATGGAGGAGTGACAGAGGAGTGACGTGGAGGATAGACATGGAGAAGTGACATGGAGGACTGACATGGAGGAGTGACATAAAGGAGTGACATGGAGGAATGACATGGATGAGTGACATGGAGGAGTGACAAGAAGCAGTGACATGGAGGAGTTACTTTGAGGAGTGAGTTGGTGTAACGACATGGAGGAGTGACATGGAGGGGTGACATGGAGGAGTGATATAGAGTAGCGACATGGAGGAGATACGTGGAGGAGTGACATGGAGGAATGACATGGAGGAGTGACATGGAGGAGGGACATGGAGGAGCGATATGGAGGAGTGACATGATAGAGTGTAAAGGAGGAGGATTGAGTTTGTGTAGCGACATGGAGGAGTGGCATGAAGTAGTGACATTGAGGGGTGACATTGAGGAGTGAGTTGCTGTAGGGACATGAAGGAGTGACTTTGAGTAGCGACATGGAGGAGTGACCTGGAGGATTAACATGGAGGAGTGAAATGGTGGAGTGACATGGAGGAGTGAGTTGTTATAGCGACATGGAGGAGAGAAATGGAGGAGGGATATGGAGGAGTGACATTGAGGAGTGAGTTGGTGTAGTAACATGGAGGAGTGACTTTGAGTAGCGACATGGAGGAGTGAAATTGTGGAGTGACATGTAGGAGGGAGTTGTAAGAGCGACATGGAGGAGAGACATGGAGAAGTGACATGGAGGAATGACATAGAGGAGCGACGTAGAGGAGTGACATGGAGGAGGGACATGGAAGACATATAGAAGTGACATGGATGAGTGACATGGAGGAGTGACAAGAAGGATTGAGTTGGTGTAGTGACATGGCGGAGGGACATAGATGAGTTACATGGAGGAGTGACATGGAAGAGCAACATGGAAGAGCAACATGGAGGAGCGACGTGGAGGAGTGAGTTGGTGGAGCGACATGGAGGAGTCTCATGGAGTCGTGACATGGAGGAGTGACATGAAGTAGTGACATGGAGGAGTGACATTGAGGAGTGAGGTGGTGTAGTGACATGGAGGAGTGACTTTGAATAGCGACATGATGGAGTGACCTGGAGGAGTGACATGGAGGAGTGAAATGGTGGAGTGACATGGAGGAGTGAGTTGTTAGAGCGACATGGAGGAGTGACATGGAGGAGTGACATAGGGGTTTGATGTGGAGTAGTGACATGGAGGATGGACATGGAGGAGTTACTTGGAGAAGTGACAGGGTTGATCAGGAAGGAGGTTTGATATGGTGGAGTGACATCGTGGAGGGACATGGGTGAGTGACTTGGAGGACTGACAAGGATGAGTAACACGGAGGAGCGACATGGAAGAGTGACATAGAGTAGCGACATGGAGGAGATACATGGAGGAGTGACATGGAGGAGTGGTATGGAGAAGTGACATTGAGGAGTGAGTTGGTGTAGTGACATGGAGGACTGACTTTGAGTAGCGACATGGAGGAGTGACCTGGAGTAGTGACATGGAGGAGTGAGTTGTTATAGCGACATGGAGGAGAAACATGGAGGAGTGACATGGAGGAGTGACATGGAGGAGTGACATAGAGGAGTGACATAGAGGAGTGACGTGGAGGAGAGACATGGAAGAGTGACATGGAGAAGTGACAGGGCGGATAACCAAGGAGGGTTTATATGGTGGAGTGACATCGCGGAGGGACATGGGTGAGTGAATTGGAGGAGTGACATAAACGAGTGACATGGAGGAATGACATGGATGAGTGACATGGAAGACATATAGAAGTGACATGGAGGAGTTACAAGAAGGATTGAGTTGGTGTAGTGACATGGCGGAGGGACATAGATGAATTACATGGAGGAGTGACATGGAGGGGTGACATTGAGGAGTGAGTTGGGGTAGTGACATGAAGGAGTGACTTTGAGTAGCGACATGGAGTATTGACCTGGAGGAGTGACATGGAGGAGTGAAATGGTGGAGTGACATGGAGGAGTGACTTGGAGGAGTGACATAAAGGCTTGACATGGAGGAGTAACATGGAGGAGTAACATAAAGGGTTGACACTTAGGAGTGACATGGAGGAGTGAAAAGGAGGATTGAGTTGGTGTAGCGACATGGAGGAGTGACATAGAGGAGTGACATTGAGGAGTGAGTTGGTGTAGTGACATGAAGGAGTGACTTTGAGTAGCGACATGGAGAAGTGACATGGAAGAGTGAGTTGTTGTAGCGACATGGAGGATGGACAAAGAGGTTTGAGTTGGTATATTGACATGGAGGATTGACATGGAGAAGCAACATGGAGAAGTGACATGGAAGAGTAAGTTGGTGTAGCGACATGGAGGATGGACAAAAAGGTTTGAGTTGGTGTATTGACATGGAGGAGTCACATGGAGTAGCGACATGGAGGAGTAACATCGGAGAGTGAGTTGGTGTAGTGACATGGAGGACTGACATGGAATAGCGACATGGAGGAGTTACATGGAGGAGTGAAATGGAGGAGTGACATAGAGCATTGATGTGGAGGAGCAACACGGACGAGCGACATGGAGGAGTGACATGGAGTAGTGACATGGAGGATTGACATGGAGGATTGACATGTAAGACATATAGAGGTGACATGGAGGAGTGAATTGGAGGAGTGACATAAAGGAGTGACATGGAGGAATGACATGGATGAGTGACACGGAGGAGTGACGAGGAGGGTTGAGTTTGTGTTGTGACATGGAGGAGTGACATGTAGTAGTGACATGGAGGAGTGACATGGAGGAGTTACATGGAGAAGTGAGTTGTTAGAGCGACATGGAGTAGCGACATAGAGTAGTAACATGAGGAGTGAGTTTGTGTAGCGACATGGATGACTGACATAGAGTAGCGACATGGAGGAGATACATGGAGGAGTATCATGGATGAATGACATGGAGGAGTGACATGGAGGAGGGACATGGAGGAGATACAAGGAGGTTTGAGTTGGTGTAGCAACATGGAGGAGTGACATAGAGTAGCGACATGGAGGAGTGACATGAGGAATGAGTTGGTGTAGCAACATGGAGGAGTGACATGGAGGTGTGACATAGAGGAGTGACAAGGAGGGTTGAGTTGGAGTAGCGACATGGAGGAGTGACATGGAGTAGCGACATGGAGGAGTGACATGAGTAATGAGTTGGTGTAGTGACATGGAGGAGTCACATGGAATAACGATATGGTGGAGTTACATGGAGGTGTGACATGGAGGAGTGACATAGATGAGTGAGATAGAGGAGTGACATGGAGGAGGGACATGGAGGAGTGACATGAAAGACATATAGAAGTGACATGGATGAGTGACATGGAGGAGTGACAAGAAGGATTGAGTTGGTGTTGTGACATGGCGGAGGGACATAGATGAGTTACATGGAGGAGTGACATGGAAGAGCAACATGGAGGAGCGACGTGGAGGACTGAGTTGGTGGAGCGACATGGAGGAGTCACATGGAGTAGCGACATGGAGGAGTGACATGAAGTAGTGACATGGAGGAGTGACATTGAGGAGTGAGTTGGTGTGGAGACATGGAGGAGTGACGTTGAGTAGCGACATGGAGGAGTGACCTGGAGGAGTGACATGGAGGAGTGAAAGGGTGGAGTGACATGGAGGAGTTACTTGGAGGAGTGACAAAAAGGATTGACATGGAGGAGTGACAAGGAGGAGTGAAAAGGAGGATTGAGTTGGTGTAGCGACATGGAGGAGTGACATAGAGTAGCGACATGGAGGAGAGACATGGAGGAGTGACATGGAGGAGTGACATAGAGGATTGATGTGGAGGAGCAATACGGAGGAGTGAAATGGTGGAGTGACATGGAGGAGTGAGTTGTTAGAGCGACATGGATTAGCGACATAGAGTAGTAACATGAGGAGTGAGTTTGTGTAGCGAAATGGAGGAGTGACATGGAGGAGTGACATGGAGGAGTGACATAGAGTAGCGACATAGAGGAGTGATGTGGAGGAGAGACATGGAGGATGGACATGGAGGAGTGACTTGGAGAAGCGACAGGGCGGATAACCAAGGAGGGTTGATATGGTGGAGTGACATCGCGGAGGGACATGGGTGAATGACTTGGAGGAGTGACATGGAGGAGTGACATGGAGGAGTGACATGAGGAGTGAGTTTGTGTAGCGACATGGAGGAGTGACATGGAGTAGCTACATGGAGGAGTGACTTGGAGGAGCAACACGGAGGAGCGACATGGAGGAGTGACGTGGAGTAGTGACATGGAGTAGCTACATGTAGGAGTTACATGGAGGAGTGACTTGGAGGAGCAACATGGAGGAGTGATATAGAGGATTGATGTGGAGGAGCAACACGGAGGAGCGACATGGAGGAGTGACATGGAATAGTGACATGGAGGAGGGACATGGAGGACTGATTTGGAGAAGTGACAGGGTTGATCAGGAAGTAGGGTTGATATGGTGGAGTGACATAGTGGAGGGACATGGGTGAGTGACTTGGAGGAGTGACATGGAGGAGCAACACGGAGGAGCAACATGGAGGAGTGACATGGAGTAGTGACTTGGAGGATGGACATGGAGGAGTGACATGGAGGAATGACATGGATGACTGACATGGAGGAGTGACATAAACGAGTGACATGGAGGAATGACATGGATGAGTGACATGGAGGGGTTAATTTGAGTAGCGACATGGAGGAGTGTCCTGGAGGAGTGACTTGGAGGAGTGAAATAGTGGAGTGACATGGAGGAGTGAGTTGTTAGAGCGACATGGAGGAGAGACATGGAGAAGTGACATGGATGAGTGACATGGAGAAGTGACAAGAAGGATTGAGTTGGTGTAGTGACATGGCGGAGGGACATAGATGAGTTACATGGAGGAGTGACATGGAAGAGCAACATGGAGGAGCGACATGGCGTAGTGAGTTGGTGGAGCGACATGGAGGAGTCACATGGAGGAGTGACATGGAGGAGTGACATGGAGGAGTGACATAGAGGAGTGACGTGGAGGAGAGACATGGAGAAGTGACATGGAGGACTGACATGGAGGACTGACATAGAGGAGTGACGTGGAGGAGAGATATGGAAGAGTGACATGGAGAAGTGACAGGGCGGATAACCAAGGAGGGTTTATATGGTGGAGTGACATCGCGGAGGGACATGGTATGTGACTTGGAGGAGTGACATGGAGGAGTGACATGGAGGAGTGACATGAGGAGTGAGTTTGTGTAGCGACATGGAGGAGTTACATGGAATAGCGACAAGGAGTAGTGACATGGCGGAGGGACATAGATGAGTGACTTGGATGAGTGACTTGGAGGAGTGACATGGAGTAGCTACATGGAGGAGCAACATGGAGGAGTAACTTGGAATAGCGACATGGAGGAGTGACATGGAGGAGTGACATAGAGGATTGATGTGGAGTAGTGACATGGAGGATGGACATGGAGGAGTGACTTGGAGAAGTGACAGGCATGATCAGAATGGAGGGTTGATATGGTGGAGTGACATCGTTGAGGGACATGGGTGAGTGACTTGGAGGAGTGACATGGAGGAGCAACATGGAGGAGCAACATGGAGGAGTAACTTGGAATAGCGACATGGAGGAGTGACATGGAGTAGTGACATGGAGGATGGACATCGAAGAGTGACATGGAAGACATATAGAGGTGACATGGAGGAGTGAATTGGAGGACTGACATAAAGGAGTGACATGGAGGAATGACATGGAGGAGTGACAAGAAGTATTGACATGGAGGAGTGACATTGAGGAGTGTGTTGGTGTAGCGAAATGGAGGAGTGACATGGAGTAGCGACATAGAGTAGTAACATGAGGAATGAGTTTGTGTAGCGACATGGAGGAGTTACATGGAGGAGTGAAATAGAGTAGCGACATGGAGGAGTGACATGGAGGAATGACATGGAGGAGTGACATGGAGGAAGGACATGGAGGAGCGATATAGAGGAGTGACTTGAAACAGTGTAAAGTAGGATTGAGTTTGTGTAGCAACATGGAGGAGTGACATGAAGTAGTGACATTGAGGACTGACATTGAGGAGTGAGTTGGTGTAGTGACATGGAGGAGTGACTTTGAGTAGCGACATGGAGGAGTGACCTGGAGGAGTGACATGGAGGAGTGAGTTGTTATAGCGACATGAGGAGAGAAATGGAGGAGTGACATGAAGGAGTGACATTGAGGAGTAAGTTGGTGTAGCGACATGGAGGAGTGACCTGGAGGAGTGACATGGAGGAGTGAAATGGTGGAGTGACATGGAGGAGTGACATGGAGGAGTGAGTTGTTAGAGCGATATAGAGGAGAGACATGGAGGAGTGAAATGTAGGAGTGACATGGAGGAGTGACATAGAGGAATTTTGTGGAGGAAAGACATGGAGGAGTGACATGGAGAAGTGACAGGGCGGATCACCAAGAAAGATTGATATGGTGGAGTGACATGGCGGAGGGACATGGATGAGTGTCTTAGAGGAGTGACATGGAGGAGGGACATGGAGGAGCGATATAGAGGAGTGACATGAAAGAGTGTAAAGGAGAATTGAGTTTTTGTAGCGACATGGAGGAGTGACATGAAGTAGTGACATTGAGGAGTGACATTGAGGAGTGAGTTGGTGTAGTGACATGGAGGAGTGACTTTGAGGAGTGACATGGAGGAGTGAAATGGTGGAGTGATATGGAGGAGTGAGTTGTTAGAGCGACATGGAGGAGTGACATGGTGTAGTGACATGGAGGAGTGATATGGAGGTGTGACTTGGAGGAGTGACATAGAGGAGCGACACGGAGGAGTGACATGGAGGAGGGACATGGAGGAGTGACATGGAAGACATATAGAAGTAACATGGATGAGTGACATGGAGGAGTGACAAGAAGGCTTGAGTTGGTGTAGTGACATGGAGGAGTGATTGGACATGGAGGAGTCACATGGAGGAGTGACATGGAGGAATGACATGGAGGAGTGACATGGAGGAGGGACATGGAGGAGATACATGGAGGAGTGACATGGAGGAATGACATGGAGGAGTGACATGGAGGAGGGACATGGAGGAGTGACATGGAAGACATATAGAGGTGACATGGAGGAGTGAATTGGAGGAGGAACATGGAGGAGTGAGTTGGTGGAGCAACATGGAGGAGTCACATGGAGTAGCGACATTTAGGAGTAACTTGGAGGATTGACATAAAGGAGTGACATGGAGGAGTGACATGGAGGATTGACATGGAGGAGCGATATGGAGGAGTGACATGAAAGATTGTATAGGAGGATTGAGTTTGTGTAGCGACATGGAGGAGTGACATGGAGTAGTGACATGGAGGAGTGACATTGAGGAGTGAGTTGGTGTAGTAACATGGAGGAGTGACCTTGAGTAGCGACATGGAGGAGTGACCTGGAGGAGTGACATGGAGGAGTGAAATGGTGGAGTGACATGGAGGAGTAAGTTGTTATAGCGACATCGTGGAGAGACATGGAGGAGTGACATGGAGGAGTGACATGGAGGAGTGACATAGAGGAGTGACATTGAGGAGAGACATGGAAGAGTGACATGGAGAAGTTACAGGGCGGATCACCAAAGAGGGTTAATATGGTGGAGTGACATCGCGGAGGGACATGGGTGAGTGACTTGGAGGAGTGACATGGAGGAGTGACATGAGGAGTGAGTTTGTGTAGCGACATGGAGGAGTGACATGGAGTAGCTACATGGAGGAGTTATATGCAGGAGTGACTTGGAGGACTGACATGGAATAGCGACATGGAGGAGTGACATGGAAGACATATAGAGATGACATGGAGGAGTGAATTGGAGGAGTGACATAAACGAGTGACATGGAGGAATGACATGGATGAATGACATGGAGGAGTTACAAGGAGGGTTGAGTTGGTGTAGCGACATGGAGGAGTGACATTGAGTAGTGACATGGAGGAGTGACATGAGGAATGAGTTGGTGTAGCAACATGGAGGAGTGACATGGAGGTGTGACATGGAGGAGTGACATAGAGGAGTGACGTGGAGGAGAGACTTGGAAGAGTGACATGAGGAGAGAGTTTGTGTAGCGACATGGAGGAGTGACATGAAGTAGTGACATGGAGGAGTGACATTGAGGAGTGAGTTGGTGGAGCGACATGGAGGAGTCACATGGAGTAGCGACATGGCGGAGGGACATGGATGAGTGACATGGAGTAGTGACAAAGAGGAGTGACATAGAGGAGCGACATGGATGAGCGACTTAGAGGAGTGGCATGGAAGAGTGACATGGAGGAGCGACATGGAGGAGTGACATGGAGGATAGACTGGTAGGAGCGATATGGAGGAAACAAATGGAGGAGTGAAATGGAGGAGTTACATATAGGAGCAACATGGATGAGAGACATGTAACAGCAAGGAGGAGTGAAATGGAAGAGCGACATGGATGAGCGATTTAGAGGAGTGACATGGAGGAGTGACATGGAGGAGCGACATGGAGGAGTTACATGGCAAACATATAGAAGTGACATGCAGGAGTGATATGGAGTAGTGACATGGAGGAGTGACATGGATAAAAGAAATGGAGGAGTGAAATGGAGGGGTATAATGGAGTATTTACATGGAGGAGTGACAAGGAGAAGTGACATGGAGTAATGAGTTGGTATAGCGACATGGAGTACTGACATGGAGGAGCGACATGTAAGAGTGACATGGAGGAGTGACATGGAGGAATTACATGTAGTAGCGACACGGAGGAGTGCCATGGAGTAGCTACATGGATGAGTGACATGGAGGAGTGACAAGGAGGATTGAGTTGGTGTAATCACATGGAGGAGTGACATGGAGAAGCGACACGGAGCAGTCACATGAGGAGTGAGTTGGCGTAGCGACATGGAGGAGTGACATGTAGTAGCGACATGGAGGAGTGACATGGAGGTGTGACATAGAGGAGTGACATAGAGGAGTCAGGTGGAGGAGTGATATGGAGGAGTAACATGGAGTAGCGACATGGAGGAGTGACTTGGAGGAGTGACATAAAGGAGTGACATGGAGGAGTGACTTGGAGGAGTGACATAAAGGAGTGACATGGAGTAGCTACATGGAGGAGTGACATTTAGGAGTGACATAGAGGAGTGACATGGAAGAGTGACATGGAGGAGTGACATGAGGAGTGAGTTTGTGTAGCGACATGGATGAGTGACATGGAGCAGCGACATGGAGGAGTGACATGAGGAAAGAGTTGGTGTAGCTACATGGAGGAGTGACATGGAGGTGTGACATGGAGGAGTGACATAGAGGAGTGATGTGGATGAGTGACATGGAGGAGGATCATGGAGGAGTGACATGGAAGACTTATAGAAATGACATGGATGAGTGACATAGAGGAGTGACAAGAAGGATTGAGTTGGTGTAGTGACATGGCGGAGGGACATAGATGAGTTACATGGAGGATTGACATGGAAGAGCAACATGGAGGAGCGACGTGGAGGAGTGAGTTGGTGGAGCGACATGGAGGAGTCACATGGAGTAGCGACATGGAGGAGTGACATTGAGGAGTGAGCTGGTGTAGTGACATGGAGGAGTAACTTTGAGTAGCGACATGGAGGAGTGACCTGGAGGAGTGACATGGAATAGCGACATATGGGAGTTAAATGGAGGAGTGACATAGAGTATTGATGTAGGGTACTGACATGGAGGTTGGACATGGAGGAGTGACTTGGAGAAGTAACAGGTTTGATCAGGATGGAGGGTTGATATGGTGGAGTGACATCGTAGAGGGACATGGGTGAGTGACTTGTAGGAGTGACAAGGAGGAGCAACACGGAGGAGCGACATGGAGGAGTTACATGAGGAGTGAGTTTGTGTAGCGACATGGAGGTGTGACATGGAGGAGTCACATGGAATAGCGACATGGAGGAGCAACACGGCAGAGCGACATGGAGGAGTGACATGGAGTAGTGACATGGAGGATGGACATGGAGGAGTGACATGGAAGACATATAGAGGTGACATGGAGGAGTGAATTGGAGGAGGAACATGGAGGAGTGAGTTGGTGGAGCAACATGGAGGAGTCACATGGAGTAGCGACATTTAGGAGTAACTTGGAGGATTGACATAAAGGAGTGACATGGAGGAGTGACATTGAGGAGTGAGTTGGTGTAGTAACATGGAGGAGTGACCTTGAGTAGCGACATGGAGGAGTGACCTGGAGGAGTGACATGGAGGAGTGAAATGGTGGAGTGACATGGAGGAGTAAGTTGTTATAGCGACATCGTGGAGAGACATGGAGGAGTGACATGGAGGAGTGACATGGAGGAGTGACATAGAGGAGTGACGTTGAGGAGAGACATGGAAGAGTGACATGGAGAAGTTACAGGGCGGATCACCAAAGAGGGTTAATATGGTGGAGTGACATCGCGGAGGGACATGGGTGAGTGACTTGGAGGAGTGACATGGAGGAGTGACATGAGGAGTGAGTTTGTGTAGCGACATGGAGGAGTGACATGGAGTAGCTACATGGAGGAGTTATATGCAGGAGTGACTTGGAGGACTGACATGGAATAGCGACATGGAGGAGTGACATGGAAGACATATAGAGATGACATGGAGGAGTGAATTGGAGGAGTGACATAAACGAGTGACATGGAGGAATGACATGGATGAATGACATGGAGGAGTTACAAGGAGGGTTGAGTTGGTGTAGCGACATGGAGGAGTGACATTGAGTAGTGACATGGAGGAGTGACATGAGGAATGAGTTGGTGTAGCAACATGGAGGAGTGACATGGAGGTGTGACATGGAGGAGTGACATAGAGGAGTGACGTGGAGGAGAGACATGGAAGAGTGACATGAGGAGAGAGTTTGTGTAGCGACATGGAGGAGTGACATGAAGTAGTGACATGGAGGGGTGACATTGAGGAGTGAGTTGGTGGAGCGACATGGAGGAGTCACATGGAGTAGCGACATGGCGGAGGGACATGGATGAGTGACATGGAGTAGTGACAAAGAGGAGTGACATAGAGGAGCGACATGGATGAGCGACTTAGAGGAGTGGCATGGAAGAGTGACATGGAGGAGCGACATGGAGGAGTGACATGGAGGATAGACTGGTAGGAGCGATATGGAGGAAACAAATGGAGGAGTGAAATGGAGGAGTTACATATAGGAGCAACATGGATGAGAGACATGTAACAGCAAGGAGGAGTGACATTGAAGAGCGACATGGATGAGCGACTTAGAGGAGTGACATGGAGGAGTGACATGGAGGAGCGACATGGAGGAGTTACATGGCAAACATATAGAAGTGACATGCAGGAGTGATATGGAGTAGTGACATGGAGGAGTGACATGGATTAAAGAAATGGAGGAGTGAAATGGAGGGGTATAATGGAGTATTTACATGGAGGAGTGACAAGGAGAAGTGACATGGAGTAATGAGTTGGTATAGCGACATGGAGTACTGACATGGAGGAGCGACATGTAAGAGTGACATGGAGGAGTGACATGGAGGAATTACATGTAGTAGTGACACGGAGGAGTGCCATGGAGTAGCTACATGGATGAGTGACATGGAGGAGTGACAAGGAGGATTGAGTTGGTGTAATCACATGGAGGAGTGACATGGAGAAGCGACACGGAGCAGTCACATGAGGAGTGAGTTGGCGTAGCGACATGGAGGAGTGACATGTAGTAGCGACATGGAGGAGTGACATGGAGGTGTGACATAGAGGAGTGACATAGAGGAGTCAGGTGGAGGAGTGACATGGAGGAGTAACATGGAGTAGCGACATGGAGGAGTGACTTGGAGGAGTGACATAAAGGAGTGACATGGAGGAGTGACTTGGAGGAGTGACATAAAGGAGTGACATGGAGTAGCTACATGGAGGAGTGACATTTAGGAGTGACATGAAGGAGTGACATAGAGGAGTGACATGGAGGAGTGACATGGAGTAGTGACATGAAGGAGGGACATGGAGGAGTGACTTGGAGAAGTGACAGGGTTGATAAGGAAGGAGGGTTGATATGGTGGAGTGACATGGAGGAGTGACATAGAGGAGTGAAGTGGAGGAGAGTCATGGAGAAGTGACATGAAGGACTGACATGGAGGAGTGACATAGAGGAGTGACGTGGAGGATGGACATGGAGGATTGACATGGAAAACAAATAGAGGTGACATGGAGGAGTTAATTGGAGGAGTGATATAAACGAGTGACATGGAGGAGTGACATGGAGTAGCGACATGGAGGAGTGAAATGAGTAATGTGTTGGTGTAGCGACATAGAAGAGTGACATGGAATAACGACAAGAGGAGTTACATGGAGGAGTGGCATGGAGGAGTGAAGTAGTGGAGTGACATGGAGGAGTGACATGGAGGAGTGAAATGGTGGAGTGACATGGAGGAGTGAGTTGTTATAGCGACATGGAGGAGAGACATGGAGGAGTGACATGGAGGAGCAACATGGAGGCGCGACATGGAGGAGTGAAGTTGGTGGAGCGACATGGAGGAGTCACATGGAGTAGCGTCATGGAGGAGTGACCTGGAGGAGTGACATGGAGGAGTGAAATGGTGGAGTGACATGGAGGAGTGAGTTGTTATAGCGACATGGAGGAGAGACATGGAGGAGTGACATGGAGGAGTGACATGGAGGAGTTACATGGAAAAGTGACATGGAGGAGTGACATGGAGGAGTGACAAGGATGATTGAGTTGGTGTAGCGACATGGAGGAGTGACATCGATGAGTGACATGGAGGAGTCACATAGAGTAGCGACATGGAGGAGTGACATGAAGTAGTGACATTGAGGAGTGACATTGAGGAGTGAGTTGGTGTAGTGACATGGAGGAGTGACTTTGAGTAGCGACATGGAGGAGTGACCTGGAGGAGTGACATGGAGGAGTGAGTTGTTATAGCGACATGGAGGAGAGAAATGAAAGAGTGACATGGAGGAGTGACATGGAGGAGCTTCATGGTGGAGTGATATGGAGGAGTGACTTGTAGGAGTCACAGAGAAGATCGACATGGAAGAGAGACATGGAGGAGTGACATGGAGAAGTGACAAGGAGTAGCGACATGGAAGACGGACATGGAGGAGTGAATTTAAGGATCGTCATGGAGGAGTGACATGGATAAGCAACACAGTGGCTCCACATATAGGAGTTATATTGAGGAGTGTCATTGAAGGTCGACATGGAGGCTCAACATTGAGGAGTGACATGGAGGCGTGACATTGAGGTTTGACGTGGAATAGAGACATGGAGGTGTGACATGTAGAAGTGACACGGAGGAGTGATATGGAGGCGTGACAATGTGGAGCTACACAGATGAGACACTTGACATTGAACACTTGGAGAAGTTACATGGAGGAGCGACATGGAAGAGTGACATGGAGGAGTGACATGGAGTAGCAACACGGAGGAGTGACATGAGAAGTGAGTTGGCGTAGAGACATGGAGGAGTGACATGGAGTAGCCACATGGAGGAGCGACATGGAGGAGTGACATAGAGTAACGACATGGAGGAGCGACATGGAGGAGTGACATGGAAGACATATAGAAGTGACATGGAGGAGTGACATGGAGAAGTGACAGGGCGGATCAGTAAGGAGGATTGATAAGGTGGAGTGACATGGAGGAGTGACATTGAAGACATAGAAGTGACATGGAGGAGTGACATGGATAAGTGATAGGGCGGATCAGCAAGGACGACTGATATGGTGGAGTGACATGGAGGAATGAAAAGGAGGAAAAGGAGTAGCGACATGGAGGAGTGACATGGAGGTGTGACATGGCGGAGGGAACTGGAGGAGTGACATGGAAGACATATAGAAGAGACATGGAGGATTGACTTGGAGGAGTGACATAAAGGAGTGACATGGAGGAATGACATGGAGGAATGTCTTGGAGGAGTGACATGGAGGAGTGACATGGAGGAGTGACATGGAGGAGTGACATGGAGTAATGAGTTGGTATAGCGACATGGAGTACTGACATGGAGGAGCTACATGGATGAGTGACATGGAGGACTGATGTGGAATAGAGACATGGAGGTGTGACATGGAGAAGTGGCATGGAAAACATGTAGAAGTGACACGGAGGAGTGATATGATATGGAGGAGTGACAATGTGGAGCTACACAGATGAGAGACTTGACATTGAAGACTTGGAGAAATTACATGGAGGAGCGACATGGAAGAGTGACATGGAGGAGTGAGTTGGTGTAGGGATAAGGAGGAGTGACATGGAATAGCGTCATGGAGGAGTGACATGGAGGAGTGACATAGAGGATTGACAGGGTTGATCAGGAAGGAGGATTTATATGGTGGAGTGACATGGCAGAGGGACATGAAGGAGTGACATGGAGGAGTGACATAGAGGTTTGAGGTGGAATAGAGACATGGAGGTGTGACATGGAGAATTTTCATGGAAAACATGTAGAAGTGACACGGAGAATTGATATAGAGGAGTGACAATGTGGAGCTACACAGATAAGAGACATGACATTGAAGACTTGGAGAAGTTACATGGAGGAGCGACATGGAAGATTTACATGGAGGAGTGACATGGAGTAGCTACATGGAGGAGTGACATGGAGGAGTTACATAGAGGAGTGACAATGTGGAGCTACACAGATAAGAGACATGACATTGAAGACTTGGAGAAATTAAATGGAGGAGCGACATGGAAGAGTTCAATGGAGGAGTGACATGGAGAATCGACACGGAGGAGTGACATGAGAAGTGAGTTGGCGTTGCGAAATGGAGGAGTGAAGTGGAGTAACGACATGTAGGACTGACATAGAGGAGTGATGTGGAGGAGTGACATGGAGGAGTAACATGGAGGAGTGAGTTGGTGGAGCGACATGGAGGAGTCACATGGAGTAGCGACATGGAGGAGTGACTTGGAGGACTGACATAAAGGAGTGACAAGGAAGAGTGACATGGAGAAATGACATGGATGAGTGACATGGAGGAGTGACAAGGAGGTTTGAGTTTGTGTAGCAACATGGAGAAGTGACATGGAGGAGTGACATGAGGAGTGAGTTGGTTTAGCGACATGGAGGAGTCACATGGAGGAGTGACATGGAAAACATGTAGAAGTAACACGGAGGAGTGATATGGAGGAGTGACAATGTGGAGCTACATGGACGAGAGACATGACATTGAATACTTGGAGAAGTTACATGGTGGATCATCATTGAGTAGTGACATGGAGGATTGACAAGGAGGAGCGACATGGAGGAGCAACATGAAGGATCTACATGGAGGATCAACATGGATGAGTGACATGGAGGAGTGACATAGAGGAGTGATGTGGAGGAGCAACATGGAGGAGCAACATCGAGGAGTGACATGGAGGAGTGACATAGAGTAGTGACATGGAGGAGTGACATTGAGGAGCTTCATGAAGGATTGATATGGAAAAGTGACTTGTAGGAGTCACAGAGAAGATCGACATGGAGGAGTGACATGGAGGAGTGACATGGAGGAGCAACATCGAGGAGTGACATGGAGGAGCAACAAGGAGGAGTGACATGGAGTAGCGACATAGAGGAGTGACATGAGTAATGTGTTGGTGTAGCGACATGGAGGAGCGACATGGAATAACGACAAGAGGAGTTACATGGAGGAGTGGCATGGAGGGGTGAAGTAGAGGAGTGACATGGAGGAGTGACATGGAGGAGTGAAATGGTGGAGTGACACGGAGGAGTGAGTTGTTATAGCGACATGGAGGAGAGACATGGATGATTGACATGGAGGAGCAACAAGGAGGCGCGACGTGGAGGAGTGAGTTGGTGGAGCGACATGGAGGAGTCACATGGAGGAGTGACATGGAGGAGTGACATGGAGGAGTGACATGGAGAAGTGACATGGAGGAGTGACATTGAGGAGTGAGTTGGTGTAGTAACATGGACGAGGGACTTTGAGTAGCGACATGGAGGAGTGACCTGGAGGAGTGACATGGAGGAGTGAAAAAGTGGAGTGACATGGAGGAGTGACATGGAGGAGTAACTTGGAAGACATATAGAGATGACATGGAGGAGTGAATTGGAGGAGTGACATAAACGAGTGACATGGAGGAATGACATGGATGAGTGACATGGAGGAGTTACAAGGAGGGTTGAGTTGGTTTAGCGACATGGAGGAGTGACATGGAGTAGCGACATGGAAGATTGACACGAGGAATGAGTTGTTGTAGCGACATGGAGGAGTGACATGGAGGTGTGACATATAGGAGTGACATAGAGGAGTGATGTGGAGGAGTGACATAGATGATTTACATGGAGGAGTGACATGAGTAATGAGTTGGTGTAGCGACATGGAAGAGTGACATGGAATAACGACATGGAGAAGTGACATGGAGGTGTAACATGGAGGAGTGACATATAGGAGCGACATGGAGGAGTGACAAAGAGAAGGGACATGGAGGAGTGACATGGAAGACATATCGAAGTGACATGGATGAGTAACATGGAGGAGTGACAAGAAGGATTGACTTGGTGTAGTGACATGGCGGAGGGACATAGATGAGTTACATGGAGGGGTGACATGGAAGAGCAACATGGAGGAGCGACGTGGAGGAGTGAGTTGGTGGAGCGACATGGAGGAGTCACATGGAGTCGTGACATGGAGGAGTGACATGAAGTAGTGACATGGAGGAGTGACATTGAGGAGTGAGTTGGTGTAATTACATGGAGGAGTGACTTTGAGTAGCGACATGGAGGAGTGACATGGAGTAGCTACATGGAGGAATTACATGGAGGAGTGACATGGACGAGTGACATGGAGGAGTTACATGGAGGAGGGACTTTAAGGAGCAACACGGAGGATGGACATGGATGAGTGACATGGAAGACATATAGAGATGACATGGAGGAATGAATTGGAGGAGTGACATAAACGAGTGACATGGAGGAATGACAAGGATGAGTGACATGGAGGAGTTACAAGGAGGGTTGAGTTTGTGTAGCGACATGGAGGAGTGACATGGAGTAGCGACATGGAGGAGTGACACGAGGAATGAGTTGGTGTAGCGACATGGTGGAGTGACATGGAGGTGTGAATTATAGGAGTGACATAGAGGAGTGATGTGGAGGAGTAACATTGAGGAGGAACATGGAGGAGTGACATGGAATACATATAGAATTGACATGGATGAGTGATATGGAGGAGTGACAAGAAGGATTGAGTTGGTGTAGTGACATGTCGGAGGGACATAGATGATTTACATGGAGGAATGACATGAGTAATGAGTTGGTGTAGCGACATGGAAGAGTGACATGGAATAACGACATGGAGAAGTGACATGGAGGTGTGACATGGAGGAGTGACATAGAGGAGCGACATGGACGAGTGACATAGAGGAGGGACATGGAGGAGTGACATGGAAGACATATCGAAGTGACATGGATGAGTGACATGGAGGAGTGACAAGAAGGATTGAGTTGGTGTAGTGACATGGCGGAGGGACATAGATGAGTTACATGGAAGAGCAACATGGAGGAGCGACGTGGAGGAGTGAGTTGGTGGAGCGACATGGAGGAGTCACATGGAGTCGTGACATGGAAGAGTGACATGAAGTAGTGACATGGAGGAGTGACAATGAGGAGTGAGTTGGTGTAGTTACATGGAGGAGTGACTTTGAGTAGCGACATGGAGGAGTGACCTGGAGGAGTGACAGGAAGGAGTGAAATGGTGGACTGACATGGAGGAGTGAGTTGTTATAGCTTAATGGAGGAGTGACATGGAGTAGCTACATGGAGGAGTTACATGGAGGAGTGACATGGACGAGTGACATAGAGGAGTGACATGGAGGAGTGACATAGAGGAGTGTCATGGATGAGTGACATGGAGGAGTGACATGGAGGAGCAACATGGAGGAGCGACATGGAGGAGTAACTTGGAGGAGTGACATAAAGGATTGACATGGAGGAGTGACATGGAGGAGTAACATGGAGGAAGGAGTTGGTGGAGCGACATGGAGGAGTCACATGGAATAGCGACATGGAGGAGTGACATGAAGGAGTGACATGGAGGAGTAACATAGAGGATTGATGTGGAGGAGCATCACGGAGGAACGACATGGAGGAGTGACATGGAGTAGTGACATGGAGGAGGGATATGGAGGAGTGACATGGAGGAGTGACATGGAGTAGTGACATGGAGGATGGACATGGAGGAGTGACATGGAAGACATATAGAGGTGATATGGAGGAGTGAATTGGAGGAGCAACATGGAGGAGCAACATGGAGGAGTGAGTTGGTGGAGCAACATGGAGGAATCACATGGAGTAGCGACATTTAGGAGTAACTTGGAGGAGTGACATAAAGGAGTGACATAAAGGAGTGACATGGAGGAGTGACATGGAGGAGGGACGTGGAGGAGTGACTTGGTGGAGCGACATGGAGGAGTCACATGGAGTAGTGACATGGAGGAGTGACATGAAGGAGTGACATGGAGGAGTGAGTTGGTGGAGCGACATGGAGGAGTGACATGGAATAACGACATGGAGAAGTGACATGGAGGTGTGACATGGAGGAGTGAAATAGAGGAGCGACATGGACGAGTGACATAGAGGAGGGACATGGAGGAGTGACATGGAAGACATATCGAAGTGACATGGATGAGTGACATGGAGGAGTGACAAGAAGTAGTGACATGGAGGAGTGACATTGAGGAGTGATTTGGTGTAGCGACATGGAGGAGTAACATGGAGTAGCGACATAGAGTAGTAACATGAGGAGTGAGTTTGTGTAGCGACATGGAGGAGTGACATGGAGGAGTGACATAGAGTAGCGACATGGAGGAGATACATGGAGGAGTGACATGGAGGAATAACATGGATGAGTGAAATGTAGGAGGGACATGGAGGAGCGATATGGAGGAGTGGCATGAAAGAGTGTAAAGGAGGGTTGAGTTTGTGTAGCGACATGGAGGAGTGACATGAAGTAGTGACATTGAGGAGTGACATTGAGGAGTGAGCTGGTGTAGTGACAAGGATGAGTGACTTTGAGTAGCGACAAGGAGGAGTGACCTGGAGGAGTGACATTGAGTAGTAAGTTGGTGTAGCGACATGGAGGAGTGACCTGGAGGAGTGACATGGAGGAGTAAAATGGAGGAGTGACATGGAGTAGTGACATGGAGGATGGACATGGAGCAGTGACATGAAAGACATAGAGAGGTGACATGGAGGAGTGAATTGGAGGAGTGACATAAAAGAGTGACATGGAGGAATGACATGGATAAGTGACATGGAGGAGTGACTTTGAGTAGCGACATGGAGGAGTGACATGGAGGAGTGAAATGGTGGAGTGACACGGAGGAGCGACATGGAGGATTGATGTGGAGGAGCAACAAGGAGGAGCGACATGGAGGAGTGACATGGAGTAGTGACATGGAGGAGGGACATGGAGGAGTAACTTGGAGAAGTGACAGGGTTGATCAGGGAGTAAGGTTGATATAGTGGAGTTACATCGTGGAGGGACATGGGTGAGTGACTTGGAGGAGTGACATGGAGAATGGACATGGAGGAGTGACATGGAGGAGTGACATGGAGGAATGACATGGATGAGTGACATGGAGGAGTGACTTTGAGTAGCGACATGGAGGAGTGACCTGGAGGAGTGACATGGAGGAGTGACATGGAGGAGTGACATGGAGGAGTGACATAGAGGAGTGGTGTGGAGGAGAGACATGGAAGAGTGACATGGAGAAGTGACAGGGCGGATAACCAAGGAGGGTTGATATGGTGGAGTGACATCGCGGAGGGACATGGGTGAGTGTCATGGAGGAGTGACATGGAGGAGTGACATGAGGAGTGAGTTTGTGTAGCGACATGGAGGAGTGACATGGAGTAGCTACATGGAGGAGTTACATGGAGGAGTGACTTGGAGGAGCAACACGGAGGAGCGACATGGAGGAGTGACATGGAGTAGTGACATGGAGAAGCTACATGTAGGAGTTACATGGAGGAGTGACTTGGAGGAGCAACATGGAGGATGGACATAGAGGTTTGATGTGGAGGAGCAACATGGAGGAGTGACAAGAAGGAGTGACATAGAGGACTGACGTGGAGGAGCAACACGGAGGAGAGACATGGAAGAGTGACTTTGAGGAGTGACATAGAGGATTGATGTGGAGTAGTGACATGGAGGATGGACTTGGAGGAGTAACTTGGAGAAGTGACATGGAAGACATATAGAGGTGACATGGAGGAGTGAATTGGAGTTGTGACATAAAGGAGTGACATGGATGAGTGACATGGAGGAGTGACAAGAAGAAGTGACATGGAGGAGTGACATTGAGGAGTGATTTGGTGTAGCGACATGGAGGAGTAACATGGAGTAGCGACATAGAGTAGTAACATGAGGAGTGAGTTTGTGTAGCGACATGGAGGAGTGACATGGAGGAGTGACATAGAGTAGCGACATGGAGGAGATACATGGAGGAGTGACATGGAGGAATAACATGGATGAGTGAAATGTAGGAGGGACATGGAGGAGCGATATGGAGGAGTGGCATGAAAGAGTGTAAAGGAGGGTTGAGTTTGTGTAGCGACATGGAGGAGTGACATGAAGTAGTGACATTGAGGAGTGACATTGAGGAGTGAGCTGGTGTAGTGACAAGGATGAGTGACTTTGAGTAGCGACAAGGAGGAGTGACCTGGAGGAGTGACATTGAGTAGTAAGTTGGTGTAGCGACAAGGAGGAGTGACCTGGAGGAGTGACATGGAGGAGTAAAATGGAGGAGTGACATGGAGTAGTGACATGGAGGATGGACATGGAGCAGTGACATGAAAGACATAGAGAGGTGACATGGAGGAGTGAATTGGAGGAGTGACATAAAAGAGTGACATGGAGGAATGACATGGATAAGTGACATGGAGGAGTGACTTTGAGTAGCGACATGGAGGAGTGACATGGAGGAGTGAAATGGTGGAGTGACACGGAGGAGCGACATGGAGGATTAATGTGGAGGAGCAACAAGGAGGAGCGACATGGAGGAGTGACATGGAGTAGTGACATGGAGGAGGGACATGGAGGAGTAACTTGGAGAAGTGACAGGGTTGATCAGGGAGTAAGGTTGATATAGTGGAGTTACATCGTGGAGGGACATGGGTGAGTGACTTGGAGGAGTGACATGGAGAATGGACATGGAGGAGTGACATGGAGGAGTGACATGGAGGAATGACATGGATGAGTGACATGGAGGAGTGACTTTGAGTAGCGACATGGAGGAGTGACCTGGAGGAGTGACATGGAGGAGTGACATGGAGGAGTGACATGGAGGAGTGACATAGAGGAGTGGTGTGGAGGAGAGACATGGAAGAGTGACATGGAGAAGTGACAGGGCGGATAACCAAGGAGGGTTGATATGGTGGAGTGACATCGCGGAGGGACATGGGTGAGTGTCATGGAGGAGTGACATGGAGGAGTGACATGAGGAGTGAGTTTGTGTAGCGACATGGAGGAGTGACATGGAGTAGCTACATGGAGGAGTTACATGGAGGAGTGACTTGGAGGAGCAACACGGAGGAGCGACATGGAGGAGTGACATGGAGTAGTGACATGGAGAAGCTACATGTAGGAGTTACATGGAGGAGTGACTTGGAGGAGCAACATGGAGGATGGACATAGAGGATTGATGTGGAGGAGCAACATGGAGGAGCGACATGGAGGAGTGACATGGAGGAGGGACATGGAGGAGTGACTTGGAGAAGTGACATTGAGGAGTGAGTTGGTGTAGTAACATGGAGGAGTGACTTTGAGTAGCGACATGGAGGAGTGACCAGGAGGAGTGACATGGAGGAGTGAAATGGTGGAGTGACATAGAGGAGTGACATAGAGTAGCGACATGGAGGAGTGACATGGATGAGTGACATGGAGGAGTGACATGAGGAGTGAGTTGGTGTATTGACATGGAGGAGTGACATGGAGGAGTGACATAGAGGATTGATGTTGTGGAGCAACACCGAGGAGCGACATGGAGGAGTGACATGGAGTAGTGACATGGAGGAGGGACATGGAGGAGTGACTTGGAGGATTGATGAGGAGGAGCAACACGGAGGATCGACATGGAGGAGTGACATGGAGTAGTGACATGGAAGAGGGACATGGAGGAGTGACTTGGAGAAGTGACAGGGTTGATCAGATAAGAGGGTTGATTTTTTGGAGTGACATCGTGGAGGGACACGGTTAAGTGACTTGGAGAAGTGACATGGAGGAGCAACACGGAGGAGCGACATGGAGGAGGGACATGGAGGAGTGAATTGGAGGAGTAACATGGAGGAAGCAGTTGGTGTAGCGACATGGAGGACTGACATGGAATAGCGACATGGAGGAGTGACATGGAGGAGTGACATAGAGGATTGATGTGGAGGAGCAACACGGAGGAGCGACATGGAGGAGTGACATTGAGTAGTGACATGGAGGAGGGACATGGAGGAGTGACTTGGAGAAGTGACAGGGTTGATCAGACAGGAGGGTTGATATGGTTGAGTGACATCGTGGAGGGACCTGGGTGAGTGACTTGGAGGAGTGACATGGAGGAGCAACACAGAGGAGAAACATGGAGGAGTGACAAGGAGTAGTGACATGGAGGATGGACATGGAGGAGTGACATAGAAGACATATAGAGGTGACATGGAGGAGTGACATAAACGAGTGACATGGAGGAATGACATGGATGAGTGACATGGAGGAGTTACAAGGAGGGTTGAGTTGGTGTAGCGACATGGAGGAGTGACATGGAATAACGACATGGAGGAGGGACATGGAGGAGTGACTTGGAGGAGCAACATGGAGGAGTGACATAAAGGATTGATGTGGAGGAGCAACACGGAGGAGCGACATGGAGGAGTGACATAGAGTAGTGACATGGAGGAGGGACATGGAGGAGTGACTTGGAGAACTGACAGGGTTGATCAGGAAGGAGGGTTGATATGGTGGAGTGAAATTGTGTAGGGACATGGGTGAGTGACTTGGAGGAGTGACATGGAGGAGCAACACGGAGGAGCAACATGGACGAGTGACATGGAGTAGTGACATGGAGTATGGACATGGAGAAGTGACATGGAAGACATATAGAGATGACATGGAGGAGTGAACTGGAGGAGTGACATAAACGAGTGTCATGGAGGAATGACATGGATGAGTGACATGGAGAAGTTACATGGAGGGTTGAGTTGGTGTAGCGACATGGAGGAGTGACATGGAGTAGCGACATGGAGGAGTGACACGAGGAATGAGTTGGTGTAATAACATGGAGGAGTGACATGGAGGTGTGACATGGAGGATGGACATGGAGGAGTGACTTGGAGAAGTGACAGGGTTGATCAGGAAGGAGGGTTTATATGGTGGAGTGACATCGTAGAAGGACATGGGTGAGTGACTTGGAGGAGTGACAAGGAGGAGCAACACGGAGGAGTGAGATGGAGGAGTGACATGGAGTAGTGGCATGGAGGATGGACATGGAGGAGTGACTTGGAGAAGCTACATGTAGGAGTTACATGGAGGAGTGACTTGGAGGAGCAACATGGAGGATGGACATAGAGGATTGATGTGGAGGAGCAACATGGAGGAGCAACATGGAGGAGTGACATGGAGGAGGGACATGGAGGAGTGACTTGGAGAAGTGACATTGAGGAGTGAGTTGGTGTAGTAACATGGAGGAGTGACTTTGAGTAGCGACATGGAGGAGTGACCAGGAGGAGTGACATGGAGGAGTGAAATGGTGGAGTGACATAGAGGAGTGACATAGAGTAGCGACATGGAGGAGTGACATGGATGAGTGACATGGAGGAGTGACATGAGGAGTGAGTTGGTGTATTGACATGGAGGAGTGACATGGAGGATTGACATAGAGGATTGATGTTGTGGAGCAACACCGAGGAGCGACATGGAGGAGTGACATGGAGTAGTGACATGGAGGAGGGACATGGAGGAGTGACTTGGAGGATTGATGAGGAGGAGCAACACGGAGGATCGACATGGAGGAGTGACATGTAGTAGTGACATGGAAGAGGGACATGGAGGAGTGACTTGGAGAAGTGACTGGGTTGATCAGATAAGAGGGTTGATTTTTTGGAGTGACATCGTGGAGGGACATGGGTGAGTGACTTGGAGAAGTGACATGGAGGAGCAACACGGAGGAGCAACATGGAGGAGGGACATGGAGGAGTGACATGGAGAAGTGACAGGGCGGATAACCAAGGAGGGTTGATATGGTGGAGTGACATCGCGGAGGGACATGGGTGAGTGTCATGGAGGAGTGACATGGAGGAGTGACATGAGGAGTGAGTTTGTGTAGCGACATGGAGGAGTGACATGGAGTAGCTACATGGAGGAGTTACATGGAGGAGTGACTTGGAGGAGCAACACGGAGGAGCGACATGGAGGAGTGACATGGAGTAGTGACATGGAGAAGCTACATGTAGGAGTTACATGGAGGAGTGACTTGGAGGAGCAACATGGAGGATGGACATAGAGGATTGATGTGGAGGAGCAACATGGAGGAGCGACATGGAGGAGTGACATGGAGGAGGGACATGGAGGAGTGACTTGGAGAAGTGACATTGAGGAGTGAGTTGGTGTAGTAACATGGAGGAGTGACTTTGAGTAGCGACATGGAGGAGTGACCAGGAGGAGTGACATGGAGGAGTGAAATGGTGGAGTGACATAGAGGAGTGACATAGAGTAGCGACATGGAGGAGTGACATGGATGAGTGACATGGAGGAGTGACATGAGGAGTGAGTTGGTGTATTGACATGGAGGAGTGACATGGAGGAGTGACATAGAGGATTGATGTTGTGGAGCAACACCGAGGAGCGACATGGAGGAGTGACATGGAGTAGTGACATGGAGGAGGGACATGGAGGAGTGACTTGGAGGATTGATGAGGAGGAGCAACACGGAGGATCGACATGGAGGAGTGACATGGAGTAGTGACATGGAAGAGGGACATGGAGGAGTGACTTGGAGAAGTGACAGGGTTGATCAGATAAGAGGGTTGATTTTTTGGAGTGACATCGTGGAGGGACACGGTTAAGTGACTTGGAGAAGTGACATGGAGGAGCAACACGGAGGAGCGACATGGAGGAGGGACATGGAGGAGTGAATTGGAGGAGTAACATGGAGGAAGCAGTTGGTGTAGCGACATGGAGGACTGACATGGAATAGCGACATGGAGGAGTGACATGGAGGAGTGACATAGAGGATTGATGTGGAGGAGCAACACGGAGGAGCGACATGGAGGAGTGACATTGAGTAGTGACATGGAGGAGGGACATGGAGGAGTGACTTGGAGAAGTGACAGGGTTGATCAGACAGGAGGGTTGATATGGTTGAGTGACATCGTGGAGGGACCTGGGTGAGTGACTTGGAGGAGTGACATGGAGGAGCAACACAGAGGAGAAACATGGAGGAGTGACAAGGAGTAGTGACATGGAGGATGGACATGGAGGAGTGACATAGAAGACATATAGAGGTGACATGGAGGAGTGACATAAACGAGTGACATGGAGGAATGACATGGATGAGTGACATGGAGGAGTTACAAGGAGGGTTGAGTTGGTGTAGCGACATGGAGGAGTGACATGGAATAACGACATGGAGGAGGGACATGGAGGAGTGACTTGGAGGAGCAACATGGAGGAGTGACATAAAGGATTGATGTGGAGGAGCAACACGGAGGAGCGACATGGAGGAGTGACATAGAGTAGTGACATGGAGGAGGGACATGGAGGAGTGACTTGGAGAACTGACAGGGTTGATCAGGAAGGAGGGTTGATATGGTGGAGTGAAATTGTGTAGGGACATGGGTGAGTGACTTGGAGGAGTGACATGGAGGAGCAACACGGAGGAGCAACATGGACGAGTGACATGGAGTAGTGACATGGAGTATGGACATGGAGAAGTGACATGGAAGACATATAGAGATGACATGGAGGAGTGAACTGGAGGAGTGACATAAACGAGTGTCATGGAGGAATGACATGGATGAGTGACATGGAGAAGTTACATGGAGGGTTGAGTTGGTGTAGCGACATGGAGGAGTGACATGGAGTAGCGACATGGAGGAGTGACACGAGGAATGAGTTGGTGTAATAACATGGAGGAGTGACATGGAGGTGTGACATGGAGGATGGACATGGAGGAGTGACTTGGAGAAGTGACAGGGTTGATCAGGAAGGAGGGTTTATATGGTGGAGTGACATCGTAGAAGGACATGGGTGAGTGACTTGGAGGAGTGACAAGGAGGAGCAACACGGAGGAGTGAGATGGAGGAGTGACATGGAGTAGTGGCATGGAGGATGGACATGGAGGAGTGACTTGGAGAAGCTACATGTAGGAGTTACATGGAGGAGTGACTTGGAGGAGCAACATGGAGGATGGACATAGAGGATTGATGTGGAGGAGCAACATGGAGGAGCGACATGGAGGAGTGACATGGAGGAGGGACATGGAGGAGTGACTTGGAGAAGTGACATTGAGGAGTGAGTTGGTGTAGTAACATGGAGGAGTGACTTTGAGTAGCGACATGGAGGAGTGACCAGGAGGAGTGACATGGAGGAGTGAAATGGTGGAGTGACATAGAGGAGTGACATAGAGTAGCGACATGGAGGAGTGACATGGATGAGTGACATGGAGGAGTGACATGAGGAGTGAGTTGGTGTATTGACATGGAGGAGTGACATGGAGGAGTGACATAGAGGATTGATGTTGTGGAGCAACACCGAGGAGCGACATGGAGGAGTGACATGGAGTAGTGACATGGAGGAGGGACATGGAGGAGTGACTTGGAGGATTGATGAGGAGGAGCAACACGGAGGATCGACATGGAGGAGTGACATGGAGTAGTGACATGGAAGAGGGACATGGAGGAGTGACTTGGAGAAGTGACAGGGTTGATCAGATAAGAGGGTTGATTTTTTGGAGTGACATCGTGGAGGGACATGGGTGAGTGACTTGGAGAAGTGACATGGAGGAGCAACACGGAGGAGCGACATGGAGGAGGGACATGGAGGAGTGAATTGGAGGAGTAACATGGAGGAAGCAGTTGGTGTAGCGACATGGAGGACTGACATGGAATAGCGACATGGAGGAGTGACATGGAGGAGTGACATAGAGGATTGATGTGGAGGAGCAACACGGAGGAGCGACATGGAGGAGTGACATTGAGTAGTGACATGGAGGAGGGACATGGAGGAGTGACTTGGAGAAGTGACAGGGTTGATCAGACAGGAGGGTTGATATGGTTGAGTGACATCGTGGAGGGACCTGGGTGAGTGACTTGGAGGAGTGACATGGAGGAGCAACACAGAGGAGAAACATGGAGGAGTGACAAGGAGTAGTGACATGGAGGATGGACATGGAGGAGTGACATAGAAGACATATAGAGGTGACATGGAGGAGTGACATAAACGAGTGACATGGAGGAATGACATGGATGAGTGACATGGAGGAGTTACAAGGAGGGTTGAGTTGGTGTAGCGACATGGAGGAGTGACATGGAATAACGACATGGAGGAGGGACATGGAGGAGTGACTTGGAGGAGCAACATGGAGGAGTGACATAAAGGATTGATGTGGAGGAGCAACACGGAGGAGCGACATGGAGGAGTGACATGGAGTAGTGACATGGAGGAGGGACATGGAGGAGTGACTTGGAGAACTGACAGGGTTGATCAGGAAGGAGGGTTGATATGGTGGAGTGAAATTGTGTAGGGACATGGGTGAGTGACTTGGAGGAGTGACATGGAGGAGCAACACGGAGGAGCAACATGGACGAGTGACATGGAGTAGTGACATGGAGTATGGACATGGAGAAGTGACATGGAAGACATATAGAGATGACATGGAGGAGTGAACTGGAGGAGTGACATAAACGAGTGTCATGGAGGAATGACATGGATGAGTGACATGGAGAAGTTACATGGAGGGTTGAGTTGGTGTAGCGACATGGAGGAGTGACATGGAGTAGCGACATGGAGGAGTGACACGAGGAATGAGTTGGTGTAATAACATGGAGGAGTGACATGGAGGTGTGACATGGAAGATGGACATGGAGGAGTGACTTGGAGAAGTGACAGGGTTGATCAGGAAGGAGGGTTTATACGGTGGAGTGACATCGTAGAAGGACATGGGTGAGTGACTTGGAGGAGTGACAAGGAGGAGCAACACGGAGCAGTGAGATGGAGGAGTGACATGGAGTAGTGGCATGGAGGATGGACATGGAGGAGTGACTTGGAGAAGTGACAGGGTTGATCAGGAAGGAGGGTTTATATGGTGGAGTGACATCGTAGAAGGACATGGGTGTGTGACTTGGATGAGCAACACGGAGGAGCGACATGGAGGAGTGACATGGAGTAGTGACATGGAGTATGGACATGGAGGAGTTACATGGAGGAGTGACTTGGAGGAGCAACACGGAGGAGCGAAATGGAGGAGTGACATGGAGTAGTGACATGGAGTAGCTACATGTAGGAGTTACATGGAGGAGTGACATGAGGAGTGAGTTGGTGTACTGACATGGAGGAGTGACATGGAAGAGTGAAATGGTGGAGTGACATGGAGGAGTGAGTTGTTATAGCGACATGGAGGAGTGACTTGGAGGAGCAACACGGAGGAGCGACATGGAGGAGTGACATGGAAGACATATAGAGGTGACATGGAGGAGTGAATTGGAGGAGTGACATAAACGAGTGACATGGAGGAATGACATGGATGAGTGACATGCAGGAGTTACAAGGAGGGTTGAGTTGGTGTAGCGACATGGAGGAGTGACATGGAGGTGTGACATGGAGGAGTGACATAGAGGAGTGACATGGAAGACATATAGAAGTGACATGGATGAGTGACATGGAGGTGTGACAATAAGGATTGAGTTGGTGTAGTGACATGGCGGAGGGACATAGATGAGTTACATGGAGGAGTGACATGTAAGAGCAACATGGAGGAGCGAGTTGGTGGAGTGACATGGAGGAGTCACATGGAGTAGCAACATGGAGGAGTAACATGAAGTAGTGACATGGAGGAGTGACTTTGAGTAGCGACATGGAGGAGTGACCTGGAGGAGTGACATGGAGGAGTGAATTGGAGGAGTGACATAAAGGAGTGACATGGAGGAATGACATGGATGAGTGACATGGAGGAGTGACAAGGAGGGTTGAGTTTGTGTAGCGACATGGAGGAGTGACTTTGAGTACCGACCTGGAGGAGTGACCTGGAGGATTGACATGGAGGAGTGAAATGGTGGAGTGACATGGAGGAGTGAGTTGTTAGAGCAACATGGAGGAGAGACATGGAGCAGTGACATGGAGGAGTGAATTGGAGGAGTGACATAAAGGAGTGACATGGAGGAATGACATGAAGTAGTGACATGGAGGAGTGACATTGAGGAGTGAGTTGGTGTAGTTACATGGAGGAGTGACTTTGAGTACCGACCTGGAGGAGTGACCTGGAGGATTGACATGGAGGAGTGAAATGGTGGAGTGACATGGAGGAGTGAGTTGTTAGAGCAACATGGAGGAGAGACATGGAGGAGTGACATGGAGGAGTGACATGGAGGAGTGACATAGAGGAATGACTTGGAGGAGAGACATGGAAGAGTGACATGGAGAAGTGACAGGGCAGATCACCAAGGAAGATTGATATGGTGGAGTGACATGGCAGAGGGACATGGATGAGTGACATGGAGGAGTGACATGGAGGAGCAACATGGAGGAGCGACATGGAGGAGTGACATGGAAGAGTAAGTTGGTGTAACAACATGGAGGACTGACATGGAATAGCGACAAGGAGTAGCGACATCGAGGAGTGACATGGAGTAGCTACATGGAGGAGTTACATGGAAGAGTGACTTGGAGGAGCAACACGGAGAAGCGACATGGAGGAGGGACATGGAGGAGTGGAATGGAGGAGTGACATAAACGAGTGACATGGAGGAATGACATGGAAGAGTGACTGACATGGAGGAGTGACAAGGAGGATTGAGTTGTGTATTGACATGGTGGAGTGGTATGGAGGATTGACAATGTTGAGGTACACGGATGAGAGACATGATATTGAAGACTTGGAGAAGTGACATGGATGAGCGACATGGAAGAGTGACAAGGAGGAATGACATGGAGTAGCGATATGGAGGAGTTACATGGAGGAGTGAGCTGGTGTAGCGACATGGAAGACATATAGAAGTGACATGGAGGAGTGACATGGAGAAGTGACAGGGCAGATCAGTACGGAGGATTGATATGGTGGAGTGACATGGCGGAGTGACATGGATCAGTGACATGGAGGAGTGACATGGAGGAGTGAGTTGTGGAATGACATAAAGGAGGGATATGGAGGAGTGACTTGGAGGAGCAACACGGAGGAGCGACATGGAGGAGTGACATGGAGTAGTAACATGGAGGATGGACAAAGAGGTTTGTGTTGGTGTATTGACATGGAGGATTGACATGAGGAGTGACGTACAGGAGTGAGTTGGTGTAGCGACATGTAGGACTGACATGGAATAGCAACATGGAGGAGTGACATGGAGGAGTGACATAGAGGATTGATGTGGAGGAGCAACACAGAGGAGCGACATGGAGGAGTGACATGGAGTAGCTACATGGAGGAGTTACATGGAGGAGTGACTTTAAGGAGAGACGTGGAAGAGTGACATGGAGAAGTGACAGGTCGGATCACCAAGGAAGATTGATATGGTGGAGTTACATGGCGGAGTTACATGGAGGAGAGACATGGAGGAGTGACATGAGGAATGAGTTGTTGTAGCGACATGGAGGAGTGACATGGAGGAGTGACATGGAGTAGCTACATGGAGGAGTTACATGGAGGAATGACATGGAGGAGTGACCTAGAGGAGTGACATGGAGGAGTTACATGGAGGAGCAACATGGAAGAGCGACATGGAGGAGTAACTTAGAGGAGTGACATGGAGGAGTGACATGGAGTAGTGACATGGAGTAGCTACATGTAGGAGTTACATGGAGGAGTGACTCGGTGGAGTGACATGGAGTAGTGACATGGAGTAGCTACATGTAGGAGTTACATGGAGGAGTGACTCGGTGGAGCAACATGGAGGAGTGACATGGAGTAGTGACATGGAGGATGGACATGGAGGATTGACATGGAAGACATATAGAGGTGACATGGGGGAATGAATTGGAGGAGTGACATTGAGGAGTGAGTTGGTGTAGTGACATGGAGGAGTGACTTTGAGTAGCGACATGGAGGAGTGAACTGGAGGAGTGACATGGATGATTGAAATGGTGGAGTGACATGGAGGAGTGAGTTGTTATAGCGACATGGAGGAAATACATGGAGGAGTGACATGGAGGAGTGACATAGAGGAGTGAGTTGGTGTAGTGACATGGAGGAGTGACTTTGAGTAGCGACATGGAGGAGTGAACTGGAGGAGTGAGTTGTTATAGCGACATGGAGGAGAGACATGGAGGAGTGAGTTGGTGTAGCAACATGGAGTAGTGACATGGAGGAGCAACACGGAGGAGCGACATGAAGGAGTGACATGGAGTAGTGACATGGAGGATGGACAAAGAGGTTTGTGTTGGTGTATTGACATGGAGGAGTGACATGAGGAGTGACGTAGAGGAGTGACGTGGTGGAGTGAGTTTGTGTAGCGACATGGAGGAATGTCATGGAATAGCGACATGAAGGAGTGACAAGGAGGGTTGAGTTTGTGTTGTGACATGGAGGAGTGACATGAAGTAGTGACATGGAGGAGTGACATTGAGGAGTGAATTGGTGTAGAGACATGGAGGAGTGACTTTGAGTAGCGACATGGAGGAATTAACCTGGAAGAGTGACGTGGAGGAGTGAAATGGTGGAGTGACATGGAGGAGTGAGTTTTTTAGAGCGACATGGAGGAGAGACATGGAGGAGTGACATGGAGGAGTGAAATGGAGGAGTGACATAGAGGAGTGACATGGAGGAGAGACATGGAAGAGTGACATGGAGAAGTGACAGGTCGGATCACAAAGGAAGATTGATAGGGTGGAGTGACATGGCGGAGGGACATGGATGAGTGACATGGAGAATTGATGTGGAGGAGCAACACGGAGGAGCGATATGAAGGAGTGACATGGAGGAGTAACATGGAGTAGCGACATGGAGGAGTAAAATGAAAGAGTGAGTTGGTGTAGCGACATGGAGGACTGACATGGAGATGTGACATAGAGGCTTGATGTGGAGGAGCAACACGGAGGAGCGACATGGAGGAGTGACATGGAGTAGTGACATGGAGGAGTGACTTGGAGATGCGACAGGGTTGATGAAGAAGGAGGGTTGATATGGTTGAGTTACATGGAGGAGTTCCATGGAGGAGTGACTTGGAGGAGCAACACGGAGGAGCAACATGGAGGAGTGACATGGAGTAGTGACATGGAGTAGCTACATGTAGGAGTTACATGGAGGAGTGACTTGGTGGAGCAACATGGAGGAGTGACATAGAGGATTGATGTGGAGGAGCAACATGGAGGATCGACATGGAGGAGTGACATTGAATAGTGACATGGAGGAGGGACATGGAGGATTGACTTGGAGAAGTGACAGGGTTGATCAGGAAGGAGGGTTGATATGGTGGAGTGACATCGTGGAGGGACATGGATGAGTGACTTGGAGGAGTGACATGGAGGAGCAACACGGAGGAGCAACATGGAGGAGTGACATGGAGTAGTGACATGGAGGATGGACATGGAGGAGTTACATGGAAGACATATAGAGGTGACATGGAGGAGTGAATTGGAGGAGTGACATTGAGGAGTGAGTTGGTGTAGTGAACTGGAGGAGTGACATGGAGGAGTGAAATTGTGGAGTGACATGGAGGAGTGAGTTGTTATAGCGACATGGAGGAGAGACATGGAGGAGTTACATGGAGGAGTGACATGGAGGAGTGACATATAGGAGTGACGTGGAGGAGAGACATGGAAGAGTGACATGGAGAAGTGACAGGGCGGATCATCAAGGAAGATTGATATGGTGGAGTGACATGGATGACTGACATGGATGACTGACACGGAGGAGCAACATGGAGGAGCGACATGGAGGACTGACATGGAGGAGAGACATGGAGGAGTGACATAGAGGAATGACGTGGAGGAGAGACATGGAATAGTGACATGGATAAGTAACAGGGCGGATCACCAAGGAAGATTGATATGGTGGAGTGACATGGATGAGTGACATGGAGGAGTGACACGGAGGAGCAACATGGAGGAGCGACATGGAGGACTGACATGGAGGAGTGACATGGAGGAGTGACATGGAGGAGTGACATAGAGGAATGACGTGGAGGAGAGACATGGAAGAGTGACATGGAGAAGTGACAGGGAGGAGTGAGTTTTTAGAGCGACATGGAGGAGAGACATGGAGGAGTGACATGGAGGAGTGAAATGGAGGAGTGACATAGAGGAGTGACATGGAGGAGAGACATGGAAGAGTGACATGGAGAAGTGACAGGTCGGATCACAAAGGAAGATTGATAGGGTGGAGTGACATGGCGGAGGGACATGGATGAGTGACATGGAGAATTGATGTGGAGGAGCAACACGGAGGAGCGATATGAAGGAGTGACATGGAGGAGTAACATGGAGTAGCGACATGGAGGAGTAAAATGAAAGAGTGAGTTGGTGTAGCGACATGGAGGACTGACATGGAGATGTGACATAGAGGCTTGATGTGGAGGAGCAACACGGAGGAGCGACATGGAGGAGTGACATGGAGTAGTGACATGGAGGAGGGACATGGAGGAGTGACTTGGAGATGTGACAGGGTTGATCAAGAAGGAGGGTTGATATGGTTGAGTTACATGGAGGAGTTCCATGGAGGAGTGACTTGGAGGAGCAACACGGAGGAGCAATATGGAGGAGTGACATGGAGTAGTGACATGGAGTAGCTACATGTAGGAGTTACATGGAGGAGTGACTTGGTGGAGCAACATGGAGGAGTGACATAGAGGATTGATGTGGAGGAGCAACACGGAGGATCGACATGGAGGAGTGACATGGAATAGTGACATGGAGGAGGGACATGGAGGATTGACTTGGAGAAGTGACAGGGTTGATCAGGAAGGAGGGTTGATATGGTGGAGTGACATCGTGGAGGGACATGGATGAGTGACTTGGAGGAGTGACATGGAGGAGCAACACGGAGGAGCAACATGGAGGAGTGACATGGAGTAGTGACATGGAGGATGGACATGGAGGAGTTACATGGAAGACATATAGAGGTGACATGGAGGAGTGAATTGGGGGGAGTGACATTGAGGAGTGAGTTGGTGTAGTGAACTGGAGGAGTGACATGGAGGAGTGAAATGGTGGAGTGACATGGAGGAGTGAGTTGTTATAGCGACATGGAGGAGAGACATGGAGGAGTTACATGGAGGAGTGACATGGAGGAGTGACATAGAGGAGTGACGTGGAGGAGAGACATGGAAGAGTGACATGGAGAAGTGACAGGGCGGATCACCAAGGAAGATTGATATGGTGGAGTGACATGGATGACTGACATGGAGGACTGACACGGAGGAGCAACATGGAGGAGCGACATGGAGGACTGACATGGAGGAGAGACATGGAGGAGTGACATAGAGGAATGACGTGGAGGAGAGACATGGAATAGTGACATGGATAAGTAACAGGGCGGATCACCAAGGAAGATTGACATGGAGGAGTGACATGGAGGAGTGACATGGAGGAGTGACATAGAGGAATGACGTGGAGGAGAGACATGGAAGAGTGACATGGAGAAGTGACAGGGAGGATCACCAAGGAAGGTTGATATGGTGAAGTTACATGGCGGAGTTACATGGATGAGTGACATGGAGGAATGACATGGAGGAGCAACATGGAGGAGCGACATGGAGGAGTGACATGGAACAGTGAGTTAGTGTAGCGACATGGAGGACTGACATGGAATATCGACAAGGAGTAGTGACATGGAGGAGGGACATGGAGGAGTGACTTGGAGATGTGACAGGGTTGATCAGGAAGGAGGGTTGATATGGTGGAGTGACATGGCGGAGGGACATGGATGAGTGACTTGGAGGAGAGAAAAGGAGGAGTGACATGGAGGAGTGACATGAGGAGTGAGTTTGCGTAGCGTCATGGAGGAGTGACATGGAGTAGCTACATGGAGGAGTTACATGGATGAGTGACATGGAGGAGTAACTTGGAGGAGTGACATAAAGGATTGACATGGAGGAGTTAAAAGGAGGAGTGACATGGAGGACAGACATGGAATAGCGACATGGAGGAGTGATATGGAGGAGTGACATGGAGGAGTGACAGAGAGGTTTGATGTGGAGGAGCAACACGGAGGAGCGAAATAGAGGAGTGACATGGAGGATGGACATGGAGGAGTGACAAGGAAGACATATAGAGGTGACATGGAGGAGTGAATTGGAGGAGTGACATAAAGGAGTGACATGGAGGAATGAAATGGATGAGTGATATGTGGAGTGATGTAGAGGAGTGACGTGGTGGAGTGAAATGGAGGAGTGACATGGAAGAGTGAGTTGGTGTAGCAACATGGAGTGACATGGAGTAGTGACATGGAGGATGGACAAAGAGGTTTGTGTTGGTGTACTGACATGGAGGAGTGACATGGAGGAGTGACATGGAGGAGTGACATAGAGGATTGATGTGGAGGAGCAACACGGAGGAGCGACATGGAGGAGTGACATGGATTAGCTACATGGAGGAGTTACATGGGGGAGTGACTTGGAGGAGAAACACGGAGGAGCGACATGGAGGACTGACATGAGGAATGAGTTGTTGTAGCGACATGGAGGAGTGACATGGAGAAATGACATGGAGGAGGGACATAGAGGAGTGACTTGTAGAAGTGACAGGGTTGATCAGGAGGGAGGGTTTATATGGTGGAGTGACAAGCAGGAGTGACATGAGGAGTGACATGGAGTAGCTACATGGAGGACTTACATGGAGGAGTGACATGGAGGAGTGACATGAAGTAGTGACATGGAAGAGTGAGTTGGTATAGCGACATGGAGGATGGACAACGAGTTTTGAGTTGATGTATTGACATGGAGGAGTCACATGGAGTAGCGACATGGAGGAGTAACATGGAGGAGTGAGTTGTTAGAGCAACATGGAGGACAGACATGGAGGAGTGACATGAAGGAGTGACATGGAGGAGTGACATAGAGGAATGACGTGGAGGAGAGACATGGAAGATTGACATGGAGAAGTCATAGGGTGTATCACCAAGAAATATTGATATGGTGGGGTGACATGGCGGAGGGACATGGATGAATGACATGGAGGAGTGACATGGAGGAGCAACACGGAGGAGCGACATGGAGGACTGACATGGATGAGTGACATGGAGGAGTGACATAGAGTAATGACGTGGAGGAGAGACATGGAAGAGTGACATGGAGAAGTGACAGGGCGGATCACCAAGGAAGATTGATATGGTGGAGTGACATGGCGGAGGGACATGGATGAGTGACATGGAGGAGTGACATGGAGGAGCAACATAGAGGAGCGACATGGAGAAGTGACATGGAAGAATTAGTTGGTGTAGCGACATGGAGGACTAACATGGAATAGCGACAAGGAGTAGCGACATGGAGGAGTGACATGGAGTAGCTACATGGAGGAGTTACATGGAGGAGTGACTTGGAGGAGCAACACGGAGGAGCGACATGGAGGAGTGACATGGAGTAGTGACAGGGAGTAACTACATTTAGGAGTTACATGGAGGAGTGACTTGGAGGAGCAACATGGAGGAGTGACATGGAGTAACTACATTTAGGAGTTACATGGTGTAGCGACATGGAGGAGTGACATGGAATAGCAACATGGAGGAGTTACATGGAAGAGTGACATGGAGGAGTGATATAGAGGATTGACATGGAGAACAGACATGGAGGAGTGACTTGGAGAAGTGACAGGGTTGAACAGAAAGGAGGGTTGATATGGTGGAGTGACTTGGCGGAGGGACATGGATGAGTGACATGGAGGAGTGACATGGAGGAGCAACACGGAGGAGCGACATGGTGGAGTGACATGGAGTAGTGACATGGAGGATGGACATGGATGAGTGACATGGAAGACATATAGAGGTGTCATGGAAGAATTAATTGGAGGAGTGACATCAAGGGGTGACATGGAGGAATAACATGGATGAGTAACATGGAGGAGTGACAAGGAGGATTGAGTTGGTGTAGCGACATGGAGGAGTGACATGTAGGAGTGACATGGAGTAGCGACATGGAGGAGTAACATGAGGAATGAATTAGTGTAGCGACATGGAGGAGTTACATGGAATAACGACATGGAGGAGTAACATTGAGGTGTGACATGGAGGAGTGACATGGAGGAGTAACATAGAGGAGTGACGTGGAGGAGTGACAGGGAGGAGTGACATGAAGGAGTAAAACGGAGGAGCGACATGGAGGAGTGACATGGAGTAGTGACATGGAGGATGGACAAAGAGGTTTGTGTTGGTGTATTGACATGGAAGAGTGACATGAGGAGTGACATAGAGGAGTGACGTGGAGGAGTGAAATGGAGGAGTAACATGGAAGAGTGAGTTGGTGTAGCGACATGGAGGACTATCTTGGAATAGCGATATGGAGGAGTGACATGGAGGAGTGACATGGAGGAGTGACATAGAAGATTGATGTGGAGGAGCAACACGGAGGAGCAACATGGAGCAGTGACATGGAGTAGTGACATGGAGGAGTGACATAGAGTAGCGACATGGAGGAGTGACATGGAGGAGCAACACGGAGGAGTGACATGGAGGATGGACAATGAGGTTTGATTTGGTGTATTGACATGGAGGAGTGACATGGAGAAGCGACATGGAGAAGTGACATGGAAGAGTGAGTTGGTGTAGCGACATGGAGGATGGACAAAGAGGTTTTAGTTGGTGTATTGACATGGAGGAGTCACATGGAGTAGCGACATGGAGGAGTTACATGGAAGAGTGAGTTGGTGTAGCGACATTGAGGACTGACATGGAATAGCGACATGGATGAGTGACGTGGAGGAGTGAGTTGTTGGAGCGACATGGAGGAGTCACATGGAGTACCGACATGGAGGAGTGACATGAAGTAGTGACATGGAGGAGTGACATTGAGGAGTGAGTTGGTGTAGTGACATGGAGGAGTGACTTTGAGTAGCGACATGGAGGAGTGACCTGGAGGAGTTACATGGAGGAGTGAAATGGTGGAGTGACATAGAGGAGTGACATGGAGGAGCAACATGGGTGAGTGACTTGGAGGAGTGACGTGGAGGAGTGACATCGAGGAGTGACATGAGGAGTGAGTTTGTGTAGCGACATGGAGGAGTGACATGGAGTAGCTACATGTAGGAGTTACATGGAGGAGTGACTTGGAGGAGTGACATGGAGGAGCAACACGGAGGAGAAACATGGAGGAGTGACATGGAGTAGTTACATGGAGGAAGGACATGGAGGAATGACATGGAAGACATATAGAGGTGACATGGAGGAGTGACATAAACGAGTGACATGGAGGAATGACATGGATGAGTGACATGGAGGAGTTACAAGGAGGGTTGAGTTGGTGTAACGACATGGAGGAGTGACATAGAGTAGCGACATTGAGGAGTGACATGGAATAACGACATGGAGGAGTGACATGGAGGAGTGACATAGAGGAGCGACTTGGAGGAGTGACATGGAGGAGTGACAAGAAGGATTGAGTTGGTGTAATGACATGGCAGAGGGACATAGCTGAGTTACATGGAGGAGTCATATGGAGTAGCAACATGGAGGAGTGACATGGAGGAGTTACATGGAGGAGTGACATAGAGGAGTGACGTGGAGGAGCAACATGGAGGAGTGACATGGAGTAACTACATTTAGGAGTTACATGGTGTAGCGACATGGAGGAGTGACATGGAATAGCGACATGGAGGAGTTACATGGAAGAGTGACATGGAGGAGTGATATAGAGGATTGACATGGAGAACAGACATGGAGGAGTGACTTGGAGAAGTGACAGGGTTGAACAGGAAGGAGGGTTGATATGGTGGAGTGACTTGGCGGAGGGACATGGATGAGTGACATGGAGGAGTGACATGGAGGAGCAACACGGAGGAGCGACATGGTGGAGTGACATGGAGTAGTGACATGGAGGATGGACATGGATGAGTGACATGGAAGACATATAGAGGTGTCATGGAAGAATTAATTGGAGGAGTGACATCAAGGGGTGACATGGAGGAATAACATGGATGAGTAACATGGAGGAGTGACAAGGAGGATTGAGTTGGTGTAGCGACATGGAGGAGTGACATGTAGGAGTGACATGGAGTAGCGACATGGAGGAGTAACATGAGGAATGAATTAGTGTAGCGACATGGAGGAGTTACATGGAATAACGACATGGAGGAGTAACATTGAGGTGTGACATGGAGGAGTGACATGGAGGAGTAACATAGAGGAGTGACGTGGAGGAGTGACAGGGAGGAGTGACATGAAGGAGTAAAACGGAGGAGCGACATGGAGGAGTGACATGGAGTAGTGACATGGAGGATGGACAAAGAGGTTTGTGTTGGTGTATTGACATGGAAGAGTGACATGAGGAGTGACATAGAGGAGTGACGTGGAGGAGTGAAATGGAGGAGTAACATGGAAGAGTAAGTTGGTGTAGCGACATGGAGGACTATCTTGGAATAGCGATATGGAGGAGTGACATGGAGGAGTGACATGGAGGAGTGACATAGAAGATTGATGTGGAGGAGCAACACGGAGGAGCAACATGGAGCAGTGACATGGAGTAGTGACATGGAGGAGTGACATAGAGTAGCGACATGGAGGAGTGACATGGAGGAGCAACACGGAGGAGTGACATGGAGGATGGACAATGAGGTTTGATTTGGTGTATTGACATGGAGGAGTGACATGGAGAAGCGACATGGAGAAGTGACATGGAAGAGTGAGTTGGTGTAGCGACATGGAGGATGGACAAAGAGGTTTTAGTTGGTGTATTGACATGGAGGAGTCACATGGAGTAGCGACATGGAGGAGTTACATGGAAGAGTGAGTTGGTGTAGCGACATTGAGGACTGACATGGAATAGCGACATGGATGAGTGACGTGGAGGAGTGAGTTGTTGGAGCGACATGGAGGAGTCACATGGAGTACCGACATGGAGGAGTGACATGAAGTAGTGACATGGAGGAGTGACATTGAGGAGTGAGTTGGTGTAGTGACATGGAGGAGTGACTTTGAGTAGCGACATGGAGGAGTGACCTGGAGGAGTTACATGGAGGAGTGAAATGGTGGAGTGACATAGAGGAGTGACATGGAGGAGCAACATGGGTGAGTGACTTGGAGGAGTGACGTGGAGGAGTGACATCGAGGAGTGACATGAGGAGTGAGTTTGTGTAGCGACATGGAGGAGTGACATGGAGTAGCTACATGTAGGAGTTACATGGAGGAGTGACTTGGAGGAGTGACATGGAGGAGCAACACGGAGGAGAAACATGGAGGAGTGACATGGAGTAGTTACATGGAGGAAGGACATGGAGGAATGACATGGAAGACATATAGAGGTGACATGGAGGAGTGACATAAACGAGTGACATGGAGGAATGACATGGATGAGTGACATGGAGGAGTTACAAGGAGGGTTGAGTTGGTGTAACGACATGGAGGAGTGACATAGAGTAGCGACATTGAGGAGTGACATGGAATAACGACATGGAGGAGTGACATGGAGGAGTGACATAGAGGAGCGACTTGGAGGAGTGACATGGAGGAGTGACAAGAAGGATTGAGTTGGTGTAATGACATGGCAGAGGGACATAGCTGAGTTACATGGAGGAGTCATATGGAGTAGCAACATGGAAGAGTGACATGGAGGAGTTACATGGAGGAGTGACATAGAGGAGTGACGTGGAGGAGAGACATGGAGAAGTGACATGGAGGACAGACATGGAGAAGTGACATAGAGGAGTGACGTGGAGGATGGACATGGAGGAGTGACATGGGAGACAAATAGAGGTGACATGGTGTAGCGACATGGAGGAGTGACATGGAGTAGCGACATGGAGGAGTGACATGAGTAATGAGTTGGTTTAGCGACATGGAGGAGTGACATGGAATAACGACAAGAGGAGTTACATGGAGGAGTGGCATGGAGGAGTGAAGTATAGGAGTGACATGGAGGAGTGACATGGAGGAGTGAGTTGTTAAAGCGACATGGAGGAGAGATATGGAGGAGTGACATGGAGGAGAGACATGGAGGAGTGACATGGAGGAGTGACATGGTGTAGTGACATGGAGGAGTGACATGGAAGAGCATCATGGAGGAGCAACATGGAGGAGTGAGTTGGTGGAGCAACATGGATGAGTCACATGGAGTAGCGACTTGGAGGAGTAACATGAAGTAGTGACATTGAGGAGTGAGTTGGTGTAGTGACATGGAGGAGTGACTTTGAGTAGCGACATTGAGGAGTTACATGGAGGAGTGACTTGGAGGAGTGACGTGGAAGAGAGACATGGAAGAGTGACATGGAGAAGTGATAGGGCGGATCACCAAGGAGTGTTGATATGGTGGAGTGACATCGCGGAGGGACATGGGTGAGTGACTTGGAGGAGTGACATGGAGGAGTGACATGGAGGAGTGACATGAGGAGTGAGTTTGTGTAGTGACATGGAGGAGTGACATGGAGTAGCTACATGTAGGAGTTACATGGAGGAGTGACTTGGAGGAGCAACATGGAGGAATGACATAGAGGATTGATGTGGAGGAGCAACACGGAGGAGCGACATGGAGGAGTGACATAGAGGAGTGACGTGGAGTAGAGACATGGAAGAGTGACATGGAGAAGTGAAAGGGCGGATCACCAAGGAAGATTGATATGGTGGAGTGACATGGCGGAGGGACATGGATGAGTGACATGGAGGAGTGACATGGAGGAGCAACATGGAGGAGCGACATGGAGGAGTGACAAGGAGGCTTGAGTTGGTGTAGCGACATGGAGGAGTGACATAGAGTAGCGACATGGAGGAGTGACATTGAGGAGTGAGTTGGTGTAGTGACAAGGAGGATTGAGTTTGTGTAGCGACATTGAGGAGTGACATGAAGTAGTGACATTGAGGAGTGACATTGAGGAGTGAGTTGGTGTAGTGACATGGAGGAGTGACTTTGAGTAGCGACATGGAGGAGTGACCTGGAGGAGTGACATGAAGGAGTGAGTTGTTATAGCGACATGGAGGAGAGAAATGGAGGAGTGACATGGAGGAGTGACATTGAGGAGTGAGTTGGTGTAGTGACATGGAGTAGTGACATGGAGGAGTGCCATGGAGGAGTGAAATGGTGGAGTGACATGGAGGAGTGACATGGAGGAGTGATTTATTAGAGCGAAATAGAGGAGAGACATGGAGGAGTGACATGTAGGAGTGACATGGAGGAGTGACATAGAGGAGTGACGTAGAGGAGAGATATGGAGGAGTGACATGGAGGAGTGACATGGATGAGTGACATGGAGGTGTTACAAGGAGGTTTGAGTTGGTGTAGTGACATGGAGGAGTGACATGGAGTAGCGACATGGAGGAGTGACACGAGGAATGAGTTGGTGTAGCGACATGGAGGAGTGACATGGACGTGTGACATGGAGGAGTGACATAGAGGAGTAATGTGGAGGAGTGACATAGAGGATGACCATGGAGGAGTGACATGGAAGACATATAGAAGTGACATGGATGAGTAACATGGAGGAGTGACAAGAAGGATTGAGTTGGTGTAGTGACATGGCAGAGGGACATAGATGAGTTACATGGAGGAGTGACATGGAAGAGCATCATGGAGGAGCAACATGGAGGAGTGAGTTGGTGGAGCGACATGGATGAGTCACATGGAGTAGCGACTTGGAGGAGTGACATGAAGTAGTGACATTGAGGAGTGACATTGAGGAGTGAGTTGGTGTAGTGACATGGAGGAGTGACTTTGAGTAGCGACATTGAGGAGTTACATGGAGGAGTGACTTGGAGGAGTGACGTGGAGGAGAGACATGGAAGAGTGACATGGAGAAGTGACAGGGCGGATCACCAAGGAGTGTTGATATGGTGGAGTGACATCGCGGAGGGACATGGGTGAGTGACTTGGAGGAGTGACATGGAGGAGTGACATGGAGGAGTGACATGAGGAGTGAGTTTGTGTAGCGACATGGAGGAGTGACATGGAGTAGCTACATGTAGGAGTTACATGGAGGAGTGACTTTGAGGAGCAACATGGAGGAATGACATAGAGGATTGATGTGGAGGAGCAACACGGAGGAGCGACATGGAGGAGTGACATAGAGGAGTGACGTGGAGTAGAGACATGGAAGAGTGACATGGAGAAGTGACAGGGCGGATCACCAAGGAAGATTGATATGGTGGAGTGACATGGCGGAGGGACATTAATGAGTGACATGGAGGAGTGACATGGAGGAGCAACATGGAGGAGCGACATGGAGGAGTGACAAGGAGGCTTGAGTTGGTGTAGTGACAAGGAGGATTGAGTTTGTGTAGCGACATTGAGGAGTGACATGAAGTAGTGACATTGAGGAGTGACATTGAGGAGTGAGTTGGTGTAGTGACATATACGAGTGACTTTGAGTAGCGACATGGAGGAGTGACCTGGAGTAGTGACATGGAGGAGTGAGTTGTTATAGCGACATGGAGGAGAGAAATGGAGGAGTGACATGGAGGAGTGACATTGAGGAGTGAGTTGGTGTAGTAACATGGAGGAGTGACTTTGAGTAGCGACATGGAGGAGTGACCCGGAGGAGTGACATGGAGGAGTGACATGGAGGAGTGATTTGTTAGAGCGAAATAGAGGAGAGACATGGAGGAGTGACATGTAGGAGTGACATGGAGGAGTGACATAGAGGAGTGTCGTGGATGAGTGACATGGAGGAGGTACAAGGAGGGTTGAGTTGGTGTAGCGACATGGAGGAGTGACATGGAGGAGTGAAATGGTGGAGTGACATGGAGGAGTGACATGGAGGAGTGATTTATTAGAGCGAAATAGAGGAGAGACATGGAGGAGTGACATGTAGGAGTGACATGGAGGAGTGACATAGAGGAGTGACGTGGAGGAGAGATATGGAGGAGTGACATGGAGGAGTGACATGGATGAGTGACATGGAGGTGTTACAAGGAGGGTTGAGTTAGTGTAGCGACATGGAAGAGTGACATGAAGTAGCGACATGGAGGAGTGACACGAGGAATGAGTTAGTGTAGCGATATGGAGGAGTGACATGGAGGAGCGACATGGAGGAGTGACATGGAAGACATATAGAAGTGACATAGAGGAGTAACGTGGAGGAGTGACATGGAGAAGGGACATTGAGGAGTGAGTTGGTGGAGCGACATGGAAGACATATAGAAGTGAAATTGAGGGGTGACTTGGAGGAGTGACATAAAGGAGTGAAATGGAGGAATGACATGGATGAGTGATATTAGGAGTGATTGTAGAGGAGTGACGTGGTTGAGTGAAATGGAGGAGTGACATGGAATAGCGACATGGAGGAGTAACATGGAGAAGTGACAGGCTTGAACAGGAAGGAGGGTTGATATGGTGGAGTGACATGGCGGAGGGACACGGAGGACCGACATGGACGAGTGACATGGAGTAGTGACATTGAGGATGGACATGGATGAGTGACATGGAGGAGTGACAAGGAGGCTTGAGTTGGTGTAACGACATGGAGGAGTGACATGGATGAGTGACATGGAGGAGTGACAAGGAGGAATGACATGGAGAATTGACATGGAGGAGCGATATGGAGTAGTGATATGAAAGAGTGTAAAGGAGGATTGAGTTCATGTAGCGACATGGAGGAGTGACTTTGAGTAGCGACATGGAGGAGTGACATGGAGGAGCGACATGAAGGAGTGACATGGAGTTGCGACATGGAGTAGTATCATGAAGAGTGAGTTGGTGTAGCGACATCAAGGAGTGACATGGAGGAGTTACATGGAGGAGTGACATAGAGTAGCGACATGGAGGAGTGACATGGAGGAGTGACATGGAGGAATGAATTGGTGGAGCGACATGGAAGAGAGACATGACATTGAGTACTTGGAGAAGTGATATGGGGGACCGACATGGAGGAGTGACATGGAGTAGCGACATGGAAGTTTGACATGCAGGAGTGAGTTGGTGTAGCGACATGGACAAGTGACATTGAAGACATATAGAAGTGACATGGAGGAGTGACATATAGAAGTGACAGGGCGGATCAGCAAGGAGTATTGATATGTTGGAGTGACATGGAGGAGGGACATGGATGTGTGACATGGAGGAGTGAAAAGAAGGATTGAGTTGGTGTAGCGACATGGAGGAGTGACATGTTGTAGCGACATGGAGGAGAGACCTGGTGGAGTGACATGGAGGAGTGAGTTAGAGGTGTGAAATATAGGAGCAACATGGATGAGAGACATGTAGCAGCAAGGAAGGGTGATATGGAGAAGTGATGTGGAGGACCAACATGGAGAAGCAATTTGGAGGATTGACATGGAGGAGTGACATGGAAGAGCGACATGGAGGAGTTACATGGAAGACATATAGAAGTGACATGGAGTAGTTATATGGAGGAGTGAGTTGGTGTAGCGACATGGAGGAGTGACATGGAATAGCGACATGTAGGAGCGACGTGGAGGAGTGACAAGAAGGCTTGAGTTGGTGTAGTGACATGTAGGAGTGACATGAAGTAGTGACATGTAGTAGTGACATGAGGAGTGAGTTGGTGTAGCTACATGGAGGAGTGACATGGAGGAGTGACATAGAGGAGCGACAAGGAGGAGTGACATGGAACACAAATAGAAGTGACAAGAAGGATTGAGTTGGTGTAGTGACATGGAGGAGTGACATGAAGTAGTGACATGTAGTAGTGACATGAGGAGTGAGTTGGTGTAGCGACATGGAGGAGTGACATGGAGGAGTGACATGGAGGAGTTACATGGAGGAGTGACATAGAGGAGTGACAAGGAGGTGTGACATGGAAGACATATAGAAGTGACATAGAGGAGTGATGTGGATTAGTGACATGGAGTAGTGACATGGAGGAGTGACTTGGAGGAGTACCATGGAGGAGTGACATGGAAGACATATAGAAGTGAAATTGAGGAGTGACTTGGAGGAGTGACATAAAGGAGTGACATGGAGGAAAGACATGGATGAGTGACATGGAGGAGTGACAAGGAGGTTTGAGTTGGTGTAGTGACATGGAGGAGTGACATGGAGTAGCGACATGGAGGAGTGATATGGAAGACATATAGAAGTGACATAGAGGAGTGACGTGGAGGAGTGACATGGAGTAGTGACATGGAGGAGTGACATGGAGGAGTTACATGGAGGAGTGACATAGAGGAGCGACAAGGAGGATTGACATGGAAGACATATAGAAGTGACATAGAGGAGTGACGTGGAGGAGTGACATGGAGTAGTGACATGGAAGACAAATAGAAGTGAAATTGAGGAGTGACTTGGAGGAGTGACATAAAGGAGTGACATGGAGGAAAGACATGGATTAGTGACATGGAGGAGTGACAAGGAGGTTTGAGTTGGTGTAGTGACATGGAGGAGTGACATGGAGTAGCGACATGAAGGAGTGACAAGAGGAGTGATGTAGAGGAGTACATGTAAGACATATACAAGTGAAATTGATGAGTGACTTGGAGGAGTGACATAAAGGAGTGAAATGGAGAAATAACATGGATGAGTGACATGGAGGAGTGACAAGGAGGAGTGACATGGAGTAGCGACATGAAGGAGTGAAATGAAGAGTGATGTAGAGGAGTAACATGGAGGATTGACATGGAGGAGTGACATGAGGAGTGAGTTGGTGTAGCGAAATGGAGGAGTGACATGGAGTAGCGACATGGAGGAGTGACATAGAAGAGTGATGTGGAGGATTGACATGGAGGAGTTACATAAAGGAGTGTCATGAAGGAATGACATGGAGGAGCGATATGGAGGATTGATGGATTGAAAGATATGAAGAGTGACATATAGGAGCGAAATGGTTTAGAAAGACGTAACAGCAAGGAGTAATGATATGGAGGAGTGACGTGGAGGAGTGACATGGAGGAGCGACATGGAAGAGTTACATGGAAGACATATAGAAGTTACATGGAGGAGTGACTTGGAGGAGTTACATAAAAGAGTGACATGGATGAGTGACATGGCGGAGTGACAAGTAGTATTGAGTTGGTCTAGCGACTTGGAGGAGTAACATGGAGTAGCAATATGGAGGAGTGACATGGAGGAGTGACATGGAGTAGTAACATGGATGATTGATATGGAGGAGTAACATGGAGGAGTGATACAGAAGAGTATCGTGGTGGAATGAAATGAGGAGTGACATGGAGGATTGAGTTGGTGTAGGGACATGGGGGAGTGACAAGAGGGGTGAGTAGGTGTTGGGACATGGATGAGTGACATTGAATAGCGACATGGAGGAGTGACATAGAATATTGACGTGGAAGAGAGACAATGAGGTGTGACATGGAGAAGTGACAGGGCAGATCAGCAAGGAGGTTTGATATGGTGGCTTGACATGGCAGAGTAACATGGATGAGTGACATGGAGGAGAAACATGGAGGGGCGACATGGAGGAGTGACATGGAAGACATATAGAGGTGACATGGAGGAGTGACTTGGAGGAGTGACATAAAGGAGTGACATGGAGGAGTGACATGGAGGATTGACGTGGAGCAGAGACATGTAGAAGTGACAGGGCCGATCAGCAAGGAGGATTGTTATGGTGGAGTGACATGGAATAGCAACATCGAGGAGTGGCATGAGGAGTGATGTAGAGTAGTGACATGGTGGAGTGAAATAGAGTACTGACATGGAAGAGTGAGTTGGTGTAGCGACATGGAGGAGTGACATGGAATAGCGACATGAAGGAGTGACTTGGAGAAGTGACAGGGTTGATCAGGAAGGAGGGTTGATATGGTGAAGTGACATGGCAGAGGGACATGGATGAGTGACATGGAGAAGTGACATGGAGGATTAACACGGAGGAGCGACATGGAGGAGTGACATGGAGTCGCGACATGGAGGAGTGACATGGAGTAACGACATGGAGGAGTGACATGGACGTGTGAAAAGGAGGAGTGACATGGAACACATATAGAAGTGACATAGAGGAGTGATGTGGAAGAGTGACATGGAGGAGTGACATGGAGGGTTGACATGGAAGACATATAGAAGTGACATGGAGTAGTGACATGGAGGAGTGACAAGGACGTTTGAGTTGGTGTAGCGACATGGATTAGTGACATGGAGTAGCGACATGGAGGAGTGACGTGAGGAGTGAGTTGGTGTAGAGACATGGAGGAGTAACATGGAGTAGCGACATGGAAGAGTTACATGAGGAGTGAGTTGGTGTCGCAACATGGAGGAGTGACATGTAGGAGTGAAATGGAGGAGTGACACTATGTCCTCCATGTCGATCCTCCATGTCGCTGCTCCACATCACTCCTCTATGTCACTCATCCATGTTGAGCCTCCATGTCGCCCTTCAATGATAATCCTCCATGGCACTTAACCATGTCACTCCTCCATGTAACTCCTTTATGTCACTCCTCCAAGTCACTCCTACATGTCACTTCTATATGTCTTCAATGTCACTCTTCCAGGTCCCTCCTCCATGTCACACCTCCATGTCACTTCTCCATGTCGCTACATCAACTCCTCATGTCACTCCTCCATGTCGCTACTCCATGTCACTCCTCCATGTCGCTACACCAACTCAATGTTCCTTGTCACTCCTCCATGTCAGTCATCCATGTCATTCTCCATGTTACTCCTTTATGTCAGTACTCCATGTCCCTCCTCCATGTCACTACTCCATGTAACTCCTCCATGTCGATCCTCCGTGTTACTCCGCCATGTCCCTCTGCCATGTCACTCCACCATATCAATCCTCCTTCCTGATCAACCCTGTCACTTTTACCCTCCATTTCACTACAACAGGCCACACTTCTATATCATACCTTCATGTTACTCCTCCATATCAATCCTCCATGTCACTTCTCCATGTCACTCCTCCATGTCACTTCTTTATGTCTTCCATGTCCCTCCTCCATGTCCCTACACCAACTCAATCCTCCATGTCACTCCTCCATTTCACTCCACCACGACACTCTTCTATATCACTCCTCCATGTTATTCCTCCATATCAATCCTCCATGTCACTTCTCCATGTCACTCCTCCATGTCACTTCTCCATGTAACTCCTCCTTGTCACTCCTCGATGTCACTTATCCATGTCGCTACACCAACTCACTCCTCATGTCACACCTCGATGTTGCTACTACATGTCACTCCTCTATGTCGCTAGACTTACTCAATACTCCTTGTTACTCCTCCATTTCACTCATCCATGTCATTCCTCCATGTAACTCCTTTATGTCATTTCTCCATGTCACTCTTTTATGCCACTCCTCCAAGATACTCCTCCATGTCACTTCTATATGTCTTCCATGTCACTCCTCATTTCACTCCTCCATGTCGATCCTCCATGTCACTCCACCATGTCACATTTCCATGTCACTCCTCTATTTCACTGCTCCCTGTCGATCCTCCATTTTGATTCTCCATGTTGCTCCACCATGTCACTACTCCATGTCTTTCATGTCACTCCACTCCATTCAGATCCTTCATGTTACACCTCTATGTCAATCCTCCATGTTGCTCCTCCATGTCACCCCTCCGTGTCACTCCTTCTTGTCACTCCTCCATGTCACTACTCAATGTCGATACCTCCATGTCACTGCAGAATGTCCCTACTGAAAGTAACTCTAGAAGGTCACTCCTCCATATTCCTCCTCCATGTCAGTCATCCATGTCAGTCCTCCATGTCAGTCCTCCATGTTGCTTCGCGATGTCGCTCCTCCATATTGCTCCTCCTAGTCGCTCTACCATGTTACTCCTCCATTTCAGTCCTACATGTTGCTACTCAATGTTGCTCCTCCATGTCACTCCTCTGTGTCGGTCCTTCTTCTCACTCCTCCATGTTTCTATTCAATGTCGCTCCTCCATGTCACTCCAGAATGTCGCTCCACCATGTCCATCCAGAAAGTACTTCCTTGTTGTCAGTCCTTCATGTCGCTCCTTGATGTTGCTCCTCCATGTAGTTCCTCCATGTCACTCTTCCATCTCTACCATGTCACAACTCCATGTTACTTCTCCATTTCGATCAATCTTGACACTCCTTTATGTTGCTACTCCTTGTCACTCCTCCATGTCAATCCTCCATGATGCTCCTCAATGTCACTCCACCTTGTCACACCTCCATGTCACTCCTCGATGTCGCTATTCCATGTCACTCCTCCATATCACTTCTCCAAGTCTTCCATGTCACTTCTCCACGTCTCTCATTCGTGCTGTTACATTACTCTTATCCATGTTGCTCCTATATGTCACTTCTCCATTTCACTCCTCCATATCGCTCCTCCATATCGCTCCTCCATTTCACTCCTCCATGTTGCTCCACCAACTCACTTGTCCATGTCACTCATCCATGTCGCAACACCAACTCGCTCCTCATGTCACTCCTCCATGTTACTCCTCCAAGTCGCTATTCCATGTCACTCCTCCATGTCGCTACACCAACTCACTTTTCCATGTCACTCCTCCATTTCACTCCACCACGTCACTCCTCTACATCACTCCTCATGTCACTCCTTCATGTCGCTACTCCATGTCACTCCTCCATGCCACTACACCAACTCAAACCTCCTTGTCAGTCCTCCATGCCACTTGGAGCGAGGTCATACCTGGAGCAGGATCACACCGGGAGCGAGGTCATACCTGGAGCATGGGTCCACTTGGTGAGGGGTTTCACCTGGATCGTGGTGGACTCTGGTACTGTGGCTGCATCTGCTGCCTTATCGGTGCCTGCTTGACACCAACTGCTACCATCCCTAATTAACTACGTCTGTACGAGGGACTACCAATGCTAACGAGGGATTTCCAACACCTAGTGACAATGTGACAGCCAAGTGAATAACACTTCTCAATCACTGCCAAAGACATCAAGAGCTCCCAGCAAGCATGCTGATGGTGCAGGAACCAACGCACGGGCATCGATCGCAGGGACGTCCCACACCAATACACATTGACGTACCGAGGAGAGATGCTGGACAGTGCTGGCTTTCCGATAGTTGTATTATCACTCTTTCCATCCACCACTATTGTGGCTGATTCTCTATCTCTCTCTCTCTATCTCTCTCACTCTCTCTCTATCTATCTATCTATCCCCCCAGCCGGTCTCGGCAGATGGCCGAACCGCCCTACGCCCTGTTCTGCTCCAGGTTTCTTCCAAGTAATCGGGGAGTTTTTCCTGGCCACTGTGCGCTTGGTAGATCCTGTTGGGTCTATAAACTATGGTGTACGGTGAAAGACCTGCTCTATATATAAAGCGTCTTGAGATAACCTCTGTTGTAATTAGACGCTATACAAAAATAAATTGATTTGATTTGATTTGATACTCCTTGCTCCTCTATGTCACTCCTCCATGTCACTCTAGAATGTCACTCCTACATGTCACTCCATAATGTCAACCCAGAATGTAGCTCCTCCATGTCCCTCCTTCATGTCACTCCTCCAAATTGCTACTCCATGTCTCTCCTCCATGTTGATCCACCATGTCGCTCATCCATGCTCATCCTTGCTCCTCCATGTCACTCCTCCATGTCACTTCTCCATGTCAAGCCTCCATGTCACTGCTCAATGTCACTCCTCCATGTCGCTCCTCTATGTCACTCCAGAATTTCGCTACTCCATGTCACTCCAGAATGTCACTTCAGAATGTCAACCAAGAATGTCACTCCTCCATTTCCCTCCTTCCTGTGACTCCTCAATGTAACTCCTCCACATCACTGCTCCATGTCTTCCATGACATTCCTCCATGTTGCTCCTCCATGTGACCATTCCATGTCGATCCTCTATGTCTCTCATCCCTGCTCCTCCATATAACTCCTCCATGTATCTCCTATATTTGTCACCCCAGAATGCCGCTCCTCCATATAACTCCAGAATGTCTCTCCAGAATTTAACTCCAGAACGTAACTCCTCCATGTCCCTCCTCCATGTAAATCCTGTATGTTGATCCTCCATATCACTCCTCCTTGTCACTCCTCCATGTCGATACCTCCATGTCACTCCAGAATGTCCCTCCAGAAAGTCATTCCAGAATGTCACTCCTCCATAGACCTCCTCCATGTCGCCCCTCCATGTCACTCCTCCCTGTCTTCCATGTCAGTCCTGCATGTAACTCCACCATGTCGACCCTCCATGTCACTTCTCCATGTCACTCCTCCATGTCGCTGCTCCATGTCGATCCTCCATGTCACTCCTCCATGTCACTCCTCCATGTCTTCCATGTCGACACATGTCGATCCTCCATGTGGCTCCCCCTTGCTCCTCAATATCAATCCACCATGTTGGTACTCCATTTCACTTCAGAATGTCGCTACTCCATTTCACTTCAGAATGTCACTCCTCCATGTCACTCCAGAACATCAATCCCGATTAAACTCCAGAATGTCACTCCTCCATGTCGCTCCTCCATGTCGCTCCTACTTGTTACTCCTCCACATCGATCCTCCATTTCCATCCTCCATGTTGCTCCACCATGTCACTCCTCCATGTCGCTACTCCATGTCACTCCAGAATGTCGCTCCTCCATGTCACTCCACAATATAACTCCAGATTTAAATCCAGAATGTCACTCCTCCATGTCAATGCTTGATGTCGCTCCTCCATTTCATCCTCCATGTCTTCTATGTCGATACATGTTGATACTCCATGTCGCTACTCATTGCTCATCCATATCGCTCCTCCATGTCACTCCAGAATGTCGATCCTCCATATCACTACTCCATGTTGATCCTCCATGTCGATACTCCATATCACTCCTGCATGTCATTCCTCCATGTCACTCCAGATTGTTATTTCTCCATGTCCCTCCTCCATGTCACTGCTCCATGTCGATCCTCTATTGCGCTCCTCCATGTCATTCCTCCATGTCTTACACGTCACTCCTCCATGTAACTCCTCCATGTCAATCCTACATGTTACTCCACCATGTCGCTCTTCCATGTCACTCCTCCATTTCACTCCTCCATGTCGCTCCTCCATTTCACTCCTCCATGTCTCTACAGAATGTCGCTCCTCCAAGTCACTCCTCCATGTCACTCCTCCGTATCTTCAATGTCACTCCACCGTGTCTCTCCTCCATGTCACTTATTCATGTCGATCCTCCATGTCGCTCCTCCATGATCCTCCATATCACTCCTGCATGTCATTCCTACATATCACTCCAGATTGTTATTCCTCCATGTCCCTCCTCCATGTCACTCATCCATGTCGATCCTCTATTGCTCTCCTCCATGTCACTCCTCCATGTCACTCCTCCACGTCACTCCTCCATATCACTCCTCCTTGCTGTTACATGTCTCTGATCCATGTCGCTCCTATATGTCACTCTTCCATTTCACTCCTTCATTTCACTCCTCCATATTGCTCCTCCATGTCACTCCTTTATGTCACTCCTCCAAGGTACTCCTCCATGTCGCTACTCCATATGACTCCTCCATGTCTCTCCACCAACTCACTCCTCAATGTCACTCCTCCATGTCACTCCTCCAGGTCTCTCCTCCATGTCGCTACATCAACTCACTCCTCCGTGTCACTCATCTATGTCCCTCCGCCATGTCACTACACCAACTCAAACCTCCTTGTCGCTCATCCATGTCACATCTATATATCTTCCTTGTAACTCCTCCATGTCCCTCCTCCATGTCACTTCTCCACATCACTCCTCTTTGTCACTCCTCCATGTCACTCCACCAAATCCTTCCTCCATGTTACTCCTCCATGTCACTCCTCCCTGTCACTCCTTTATGTCACTCCTCCAAGTTACTCCTCAATGTCGCTCCTCCATGTTGCTCCTCCAAGTCACTCCTCCATGTCACTTCTATATGTCTTCCATGTCACTCCACTATGTTACTCCTCCATGTCACTCCTCCACCTCACTCCTCCAAGTCACTCCTCTATGTCGCTACTCCATGTGACTCTTCCATGTCGCTCCACCAACTCACTACTCAATGTTACTACTCCATGTCACTCCTTTACGTCATTCCTCTATGTCACTTCTATATGTATTCCATGTCACTACTCCATGTCGCTCCTCCATGTCACTTCTCCATTTCGCTACACCATGTCACTCCAATATATCAATCTTCCTTGCTGATACACCCTGTCACTTCTCCATGTCACTCCTCCTATTCACTCCTCCATTTCACTCCTCCATGTCACTCCTCCAAGTCACTCATGCATGTCACTACACCAACTCACTCCTCAATGTGACTCCTCCATGTCACTACTCATGTAACTCCTCCATGTCGCTACGCAAACTCAATTTTCCTTTACACTCTTTCATGTTACTCCTCATAGTCGCTACTCCATGAGACTCCTCCATGTCACTCCACCAACTCCTTCCTCCATGTTACTCCTCCATGTCACTCCTGTATGTCACTCCTCCAAGTTACTCCTCCGTGTCGCTCCTCTATATTGCTCCTCCATGTCACTCCTCCATGTCACTCATCCATGTCACTCCTCTATGTCACTCCTCCATGTCACTTCTCTATGTCACTCCTCCATGTCACTCCTCCATGTAGTTCCTCCATGTAGCTACTCCATGTCACTCCTCCATGTTGCTACACAAACTCACTCTTCCATGTCACTCCTCCATTTCACTCTACCATGTCACTCCTCTACGTCACTCCTCATGTCACTCATCCATGTCGCTACACCAACTCAATCCTCCTTGTCACTCCTCCATGTCACTCCTCCATGTCACTGATCCATGTCCCTCCGCCATGTCACTCCACCATGTAACTCATCTATGTCCCTCCGCCATGTCACTACACCAACTCAATCCTCCTTGTCACTCCTCCATGTCACTCATCCATGTCACTTCTATATGTCTTCCATGTCACTCCTCCATTTCCCTCCTCCATGTCACTCCTCCAAATCACTCCATGTCGTTATTCCATGTCACTCCTCCATGTCGCTACACCAACTCATTCCTCATGTCACCCCTCCATGTCGCTACTCCATGTCACTCCTCCATGTCGCTACACCAATTCAACCCTCCTTGTCACTCCTCCATGTCACTCATCCATGTCATTCCTCCATGTCACTCCTTTACGTCACTCCTCCTTTTCACTCCTCCAAGTCACCTCTATATGTCTTCCATGTCACTCCTCCATGTCCATCTTCGATGTCACTACTCCATGTCACTCCTCCATTTCATTTCTCCATGTCACCTCTATATTTCTTCAGTGTCACTCCTCCATGTCCATCCTCCATGTCACTACTCCATGTCATTCCTCCATGTCGCTCCTCTGTGTTGCTTCTCTGTGTCACTTCTCCAAGTCACTCACCCATGTCCCTCCACGATGTCACTCCACCATATCAACTCTCCTTCCTGATCAACCCTGTCACTTCTCCAAGTCACTCCTACATGTCCCTCCTCCATGTCACTGCTCCATGTCACTCCTCCATGTCGCTCCTCCGTGTTGCTCCTCCACATCAATCCTCTATGTCATTCCTCCATGTCACTCCTCCATGTCACTCCTCCATGTCGCTATTCCATGTCAGTCCTCGATGTCGCTAAACAAACTCACTCCTCATGTCACTCCTCCATGTCACTCCTCCAAGTCACTCAACCATGTCACTCCTCCATGTCACTCCTCCATGTCACTTCTATATATCTTCCATGTCACTCCTCCATGTCCCTCCTCCATGTCACTCCAACATATCAATCCTCCTTGCTGATCCTCCCTGTCACTTCTAAATGTCACTCCTCCATATCACTTCTCTATGTCTTCAATGTCACTCGTCCATGTCGCTACACCAACTCACTCCTCCATGTCATTCCTCCATGTCGCTCCTCCATGTGACCTCTCCAAGTCTTCATTGTCATGTCTGTCATCCATTTCGCTCCACTAATTCATTCCTCCATGTCACTCCTCAATGTCACTCCTCCATGTCGCTACACCAACTCACTCGTCATGTCACTACTCTATGTCGGAACTCTATGCCACTTCTCCATGTCGCTACACCAACTCAATCCTCCTTGTCATTCCTCCATGTTGATCCTCTATGTTGCTCCCCCATGTCACTCCTCCATGTCACTCATCCACGTCCCTCCGCCATGTCACTCCAATATCTCAATCTTCCTTTCAGATCCGCCCTGTCATTTCTCCATGTCACTCCTCCATGTCTCTCCTCCACGTCACTCCTCTATATTACTTCTCCATGTCACTACTCCATGTTACTCCTCCATGTCGCTACACAAAATCACTCCTCATATCACTCCTCCAAGTCACTCATCCATGTCCCTCCGCCATGTCACCCCACCATATCAACCCTCCTTCTCACTCCTCCATGTCACACATCCATGTCATTCCTCCATGTCACTCCTCCATGTCACTCCTCCATGTCGCTATTCCATGTCAGTCCTCCATGTCGCTACACCAACTCACTCTTTCATCTTACTCCTCCATGTTACTCCTCCATGTCACTCCTCCATGTCACTCCTTTATGTCACTCCTCCAAGTTACTCCTCCATGTCGCTCATCCAAGTTGCTCCTCCATGTAGCTACTCCAAGTCACTTCTCCATGTCACTTCTATATGTCTTCCATGTCACTCCTCCATGTCCATCCTCCATGTCACTACTCCATGTCAGTCCTCCATGTCGCTCCTCCGTGTTGCTCCTCCAAGTCACTCCTCCATGTAACTCCTCCATGTAGCTACTCCATGTCACTCCTGAATGTCGCTACACAAAATCACTCCTCATATCACTCCTCCAAGTCACTCATCCATGTCCCTCCGCCATGTCACCCCACCATATCAACCCTCCTTCTCACTCCTCCATGTCACACATCCATGTCATTCCTCCATGTCACTCCTCATGTCACTCCTCCATGTCACTCCTCCACGTCACTCCTCGAAGTCATTCACCCGTGTCCCTCCACGATGTCACTCCACCATATAAACCCTCCTTCCTGATCAACCTTGTCACTTCTCCAAGTCACTCCTCCATGTCCCTCCTCCATGTCATTACTCCATGTCACTCCTCCATGTCACTCCTCATGTCGCTACAACAACTCATTCCTCATGTCACTCCTCCATGTCAATCCTCCATGTCTCTCCTCCATGTCGCTATAACAACTTACTCCTCCTTGTCACTCCACCATTTCACTCCTCCATGTCACTCCTCCAGGTCACTCTTCCATGTCGCTACTCAAAGTCACTCTTCAATGTCACTACACCAACACACTCTTCAATGTCACTCCTCCATGTCGCTACACAAACTCAAACCTCCTTTACAATCTTTCATGTCGCTCCTTCATATCGCTCTTCCATGTCACTACACCAACACACTCTTTAATGTCACTCCTCCTTGACACTCCACCATTTCACTCCTCCATGTCCATCCTCCATGTCACTACTCCATGTCACTCCTCCATGTCGCTCCTCCGTGTTGCTCCTCCATGTCACTCCTCCATGTCACTCATCCATGTCCCTCCGCCATGTCACTCCACCATGTCACTCCTTTATATCACTCCTCTAAGTAACTTCTCCATGTCGCTACTCCATGTGACTAATCCATGTCGCTCCACAAACTCACTCCTCCATGTCGCTCCTCCATGTCACTACACCAACTCATTACTCATGTCCATCCTCCATGTCACTACTCCAAGTCACTACTCCATGTCCCTCCTCCATGTCACTACTCCATGTCACTCCTCCATGTCGCTACACAAACTCAACCCTCCTTTACACTCTTTCATGTCACTCCTCCATATCGCTTTTCCATATCCCTCCTCCATGTCACACCTCCATGTCATTCCTCCATGTCACTCCTCCATGTATCTCCTCCATGTCGCTACTCTATGTCACTCCTCCATGTCACCCCTCCATGTAACTCCTCCATGTCGCTACACAAACTCACTCCTCATGTTACTACTCCATGTCGCTACTCAATGTCACTCCTCCATGTCACTACTTCTTGTCACTCCTCCATGTCACTCATCCATGTCATTCCTCCATGTCACTCCTTTATGTCACTCCTCCAATTCACTCCTCCATGTCACCTCTATATGTCTTCCATGTCACTCCTCCATGTCCATTCTCCATTTCACTTCTCCATGTCGCTATACCAACTCAACCCTCCATGTAACTACTCCATATCACTCCTCCATGTCACTCCTCCATGTTGCTCCTCCTTGTCACTCTTCCTAGTCACTCAGCCATGTCCCTCCATGATTTCACTCCACCATATCAACCCTCCTTCCTGATCAACCTTGTCACTTCTCCAAGTCACTCCTCCATGTCGCTACTCTATGTCACTCCTCCATGTTACCCCTCCATGTCACTCCTCCATGTCGCTACACAAACTCACTCCCCATGTTACTACTCTATGTCGTTACTCCATTTCACTCCTCCATGTCGCTACACCAACTCACTCCTCAATGTCACTCTTCCATGTCACTACTTCTTGTCACTCCTCCATTTCACTCATCCATGTCATTCCTCCATGTCACTCCTTTATGTCACTCCTCCAATTCACTCCTCCATGTCACCTCTATATGTCTTCCATTTCACTCCTCCATGTTCATTCTCCATTTCACTTCTCCATGTCACTACACCAACTCAACCCTCCTTGTAACTCCTCCATGTCACTCAACCATGTCATTCCTCCATGTCACTCGTTTATGTCACTCCTCCAATTCACTCCTCCATGTCACCTCTATATGTCTTTCATGTCACTCCTCCATGTCCATCCTCCATATCACTACTCCATGTCACTCCTCCATGTTGCTCCTCCGTGTTGCTCCTCCATGTCACTCCTCCAAGTCACTCACCCATGTCCCTCCACGATGTCACCCCACCATGTCAACCCTCATTCCTGATCAACCCTGTCACTTCTCCACGTCACTCCTCCATGTCCCTCCTCCATGTCACTACTCCATGTCACTCCTCCATGTCGCTCCTCCGTGTTGCTCCTCCAATTCACTTCTCCATGTAACTCCTACATGTAGCTACTCCATGTCACTACTCCATGTCACTCCTCCATTTCGCTCCTCCGTGTTGCTCCTCCAAGTCACTCCTCCATATAACTCCTCCATTTAGCTACTCCATGTCACTCCTCCATGTCGCTACACAAACTCACTCCTCCTGTCACTCCTCCATGTCACTCCTCCATGTCACTCCTCCAAGTTACTCACCCATGTCCCTCCGCGATGTCACTCCACCTTATCAACCCTCCTTGGTTATCCGCCCTGTCACTTCTCCATGTCACTCTTCCATGTCTCTCCTCCACGTCACTCCTCTATGTCACTCCTCCATGTCACTTCTCCATGTCTCTCCTCCACGTCTCTCCTCTATGTCACTCCTCCATGTCACTCCTCCATGTCACTCTTCCATGTCACTTCTCCATGTCACTCGCCCATGTCTCTCCTCCACGTCTCTCCTCTATGTCTCTCCTCCATGTCACTCGCCAATGTCTCTCCTACACGTCTCTCCTCTATGTCTCTCCTCCATGTCACTCCTCCATGTCCATCCTCCATGTCGCTATTCCATGTGACTCCTCCATGTCGCTACACCAACTCCTTCTTCCATGTTACTCCTCCATGTCACTCCTCCATGTCAATCCTTTATGTCACTCCTCCATGTCGCTACTCCATGTGACTCCTCCATATCGCTCCTCCATGTCACTACTCCATGTCACTCCTCCATGTTGCTCCTCCATGTTGCTCCTCAATGTCACTCCTCCAAGTCACTCACCCATGTCCATCCACGATGTCACTCCACCATATAAACTCTCCTTCCTGATCAACCCTGTCACTCCTCCATGTCTCTCCTCCATGTCGCTCTAACAACTCACTCCATGTCACTTCACCATTTCACTCCTCCATGTCACTCCTCCAGGTCACTCCTCCATGTCGCTACTCAAAGTTACTCCTCCATGTAACTACACCAACTCACTCCTCAATGTCACTCCTCCATGTCACTACTTCATGTCACTCCTCCATATCGCTACACAAACTCAACCCTCCTTGTCACTCCTCCATGTCACTCATCCATGTCATTCCTCCATGTCACTCATCCATGTCATTCCTCCATGTCACTCCTTTATGTCACTCCTCCAATTCACTCCTCCATGTCACTCCTCCATGTCACTCATCCATGTCCCTCCGCCATTTCACTCTACCCTATCAATCTTCCTTGATGATCCGACCTGTCACTACTCCATGTCACTCCTCCATGTCGCTCCTCCGTGTTGCTCCTCCAAGTCACTCCTCCATGTAACTCCTCCATATCAACCCTCCTTGGTTATCCGCCCTGTCACTTCTCCATTTCACTCTTCAATGTCTCTCCTCCACGTCACTCCTCCAAGTCACTCCTCCATGTAACTCCTCCATGTCACTACTCCATGTCACTCCTCCATGTCGCTACACAAACTCAATCCTCCTTTACACTCTTTCATGTCACTCCTCCATATCGCTTTTCCATATCCCTCCTCCATGTCACACCTCCATGTCATTCCTCCATGGCACTCCTCCATGTATCTCCTCCATGTCGCTACTCTATGTCACTCCTCCATGTCACCCCTCCATGTAACTCCTCCATGTCGCTACACAAACTCACTCCTCATGTTACTACTCCATGTCGCTACTCAATGTCACTCCTCCATGTCACTACTTCTTGTCACTCCTCCATGTCACTCATCCATGTCATTCCTCCATGTCACTCCTTTATGTCACTCCTCCAATTCACTCCTCCATGTCACCTCTATATGTCTTCCATGTCACTCCTCCATGTCCATTCTCCATTTCACTTCTCCATGTCGCTATACCAACTCAACCCTCCATGTAACTACTCCATATCACTCCTCCATGTCACTCCTCCGTGTTGCTCCTCCTTGTCACTCTTCCTAGTCACTCAGCCATGTCCCTCCATGATTTCACTCCACCATATCAACCCTCCTTCCTGATCAACCTTGTCACTTCTCCAAGTCACTCCTCCATGTCGCTACTCTATGTCACTCCTCCATGTCACCCCTCCATGTCACTCCTCCATGTCGCTACACAAACTCACTCCCCATGTTACTACTCTATGTCGCTACTCCATTTCACTCCTCCATGTCGCTACACCAACACACTCCTCAATGTCACTCTTCCATGTCACTACTTCTTGTCACTCCTCCATTTCACTCATCCATGTCATTCCTCCATGTCACTCCTTTATGTCACTCCTCCAATTCACTCCTCCATGTCACCTCTATATGTCTTCCATTTCACTCCTCCATGTTCATTCTCCATTTCACTTCTCCATGTCACTACACCAACTCAACCCTCCTTGTAACTCCTCCATGTCACTCAACCATGTCATTCCTCCATGTCACTCGTTTATGTCACTCCTCCAATTCACTCCTCCATGTCACCTCTATATGTCTTTCATGTCACTCCTCCATGTCCATCCTCCATGTCACTACTCCATGTCACTCCTCCATGTTGCTCCTCCGTGTTGCTCCTCCATGTCACTCCTCCAAGTCACTCACCCATGTCCCTCCACGATGTCACCCCACCATGTCAACCCTCATTCCTGATCAACCCTGTCACTTCTCCACGTCACTCCTCCATGTCCCTCCTCCATGTCACTACTCCATGTCACTCCTCCATGTCGCTCCTCCGTGTTGCTCCTCCAATTCACTTCTCCATGTAACTCCTACATGTAGCTACTCCATGTCACTACTCCATGTCACTCCTCCATTTCGCTCCTCCGTGTTGCTCCTCCAAGTCACTCCTCCATATAACTCCTCCATTTAGCTACTCCATGTCACTCCTCCATGTCGCTACACAAACTCACTCCTCCTGTCACTCCTCCATGTCACTCCTCCATGTCACTCCTCCAAGTTACTCACCCATGTCCCTCCGCGATGTCACTCCACCTTATCAACCCTCCTTGGTTATCCGCCCTGTCACTTCTCCATGTCACTCTTCCATGTCTCTCCTCCACGTCACTCCTCAATGTCACTCCTCCATGTCACTTCTCCATGTCTCTCCTCCACGTCTCTCCTCTATGTCACTCCTCCATGTCACTCCTCCATGTCACTCTTCCATGTCTCTCCTCCACGTCACTCCTCTATGTCACTCCTCCATGTCATTCCTCCATGTCACTTCTCCATGTCACTCGCCCATGTCTCTCCTCCACGTCTCTCCTCTATGTCTCTCCTCCATGTCACTCGCCCATGTCTCTCCTCCACGTCTCTCCTCTATGTCTCTCCTCCATGTCACTCCTCCATGTCACTTCTCCAGGTCACTTCTCCAAGTCACTCCTCCATGTCCATCCTCCATGTCGCTATTCCATGTGACTCCTCCATGTCGCTACACCAACTCCTTCTTCCATGTTACTCCTCCATGTCACTCCTCCGTGTTGCTCCTCCTTGTCATTCTTCCTAGTCACTCAGCCATGTCCCTCCATGATTTCACTCCACCATATCAACCCTCCTTCCTGATCAACCTTGTCACTTCTCCAAGTCACTCCTCCATGTCGCTACTCTATGTCACTCCTCCATGTCACCCCTCCATGTCACTCCTCCATGTCGCTACACAAACTCACTCCCCATGTTACTACTCTATGTCGTTACTCCATTTCACTCCTCCATGTCGCTACACCAACTCACTCCTCAATGTCATTCTTCCATGTCACTACTTCTTGTCACTCCTCCATTTCACTCATCCATGTCATTCCTCCATGTCACTCCTTTATGTCACTCCTCCAATTCACTCCTCCATGTCACCTCTATATGTCTTCCATTTCACTCCTCCATGTTCATTCTCCATTTCACTTCTCCATGTCACTACACCAACTCAACCCTCCTTGTAACTCCTCCATGTCACTCAACCATGTCATTCCTCCATGTCACTCGTTTATGTCACTCCTCCAATTCACTCCTCCATGTCACCTCTATATGTCTTTCATGTCACTCCTCCATGTCCATCCTCCATGTCACTACTCCATGTCACTCCTCCATGTTGCTCCTCCGTGTTGCTCCTCCATGTCACTCCTCCAAGTCACTCACCCATGTCCCTCCACGATGTCACCCCACCATGTCAACCCTCATTCCTGATCAACCCTGTCACTTCTCCACGTCACTCCTCCATGTCCCTCCTCCATGTCACTACTCCATGTCACTCCTCCATGTCGCTCCTCCGTGTTGCTCCTCCAATTCACTTCTCCATGTAACTCCTACATGTAGCTACTCCATGTCACTACTCCATGTCACTCCTCCATTTCGCTCCTCCGTGTTGCTCCTCCAAGTCACTCCTCCATATAACTCCTCCATTTAGCTACTCCATGTCACTCCTCCATGTCGCTACACAAACTCACTCCTCCTGTCACTCCTCCATGTCACTCCTCCATGTCACTCCTCCAAGTTACTCACCCATGTCCCTCCGCGATGTCACTCCACCTTATCAACCCTCCTTGGTTATCCGCCCTGTCACTTCTCCATGTCACTCTTCCATGTCTCTCCTCCACGTCACTCCTCTATGTCACTCCTCCATGTCACTTCTCCATGTCTCTCCTCCACGTCTCTCCTCTATGTCACTCCTCCATGTCACTCCTCCATGTCACTCTTCCATGTCTCTCCTCCACGTCACTCCTCTATGTCACTCCTCCATGTCATTCCTCCATGTCACTTCTCCATGTCACTCGCCCATGTCTCTCCTCCACATCTCTCCTCTATGTCTCTCCTCCATGTCACTCGCCCATGTCTCTCCTCCACGTCTCTCCTCTATGTCTCTCCTCCATGTCACTCCTCCATGTCACTTCTCCAGGTCACTTCTCCAAGTCACTCCTCCATGTCCATCCTCCATGTCGCTATTCCATGTGACTCCTCCATGTCGCTACACCAACTCCTTCTTCCATGTTACTCCTCCATGTCACTCCTCCATGTCACTCCTCCATGTCGCTACTCCATGTGACTCCTCCATTTCGCTCCTCCATGTCACTACTCCATGTCACTCCTCCATGTTGCTCCTCCATGTTGCTCCTCAATGTCACTCCTCCAAGTCACTCACCCATGTCCATCCACGATGTCACTCCACCATATAAACTCTCCTTCCTGATCAACCCTGTCACTCCTCCATGTCTCTCCTCCATGTCGCTCTAACAACTCACTCCTCCATGTCACTTCACCATTTCACTCCTCCATGTCACTCCTCCAGGTCACTCCTCCATGTCGCTACTCAAAGTTACTCCTCCATGTAACTACACCAACTCACTCCTCAATGTCACTCCTCCATGTCACTACTTCATGTCACTTCTCCATATCGCTACACAAACTCAACCCTCCTTGTCACTCCTCCATGTCACTCATCCATGTCATTCCTCCATGTCACTCATCCATGTCATTCCTCCATGTCACTCCTTTATGTCACTCCTCCATTTCACACCTCCATGTCACTCCTCCATGTCACTCATCCATGTCCCTCCGCCATTTCACTCTACCCTATCAATCTTCCTTGGTGATCCGACCTGTCACTACTCCATGTCACTCCTCCATGTCGCTCCTCCGTGTTGCTCCTCCAAGTCACTCCTCCATGTAACTCCTCCATATCAACCCTCCTTGGTTATCCGCCCTGTCACTTCTCCATTTCACTCTTCAATGTCTCTCCTCCACGTCACTCCTCCAAGTCACTCCTCCATGTAACTCCTCCATGTCACTACTCCATGTCACTCCTCCATGTCGCTACACAAACTCAATCCTCCTTTACACTCTTTCATGTCACTCCTCCATATCGCTTTTCCATATTCCTCCTCCATGTCACACCTCCATGTCATTCCTCCATGTCACTCCTCCATGTAACTCCTCCATGTCGCTACTCTATGTCACTCCTCCATGTCACCCCTCCATGTAACTCCTCCATGTCGCTACACAAACTCACTCCTCATGTTACTACTCCAAGTCGCTACTCAATGTCACTCCTCCATGTCACTACTTCTTGTAACTCCTCCATGTCACTCATCCATGTCATTCCTCCATGTCACTCCTTTATGTCACTCCTCCAATTCACTCCTCCATGTCACCTCTATATGTCTTTCATGTCACTCCTCCATGTCCATTCTCCATTTCACTTCTCCATGTCGATACTCCATGTGACTCCTCCATATCGCTCCTCCATGTCACTACTCCATGTCACTCCTGCATGTTGCTCCTCCATGTTGCTCCTCAATGTCACTCCTCCAAGTCACTCACCCATGTCCATCCACGATGTCACTCCACCATATAAACTCTCCTTCCTGATCAACCCTGTCACTCCTCCATGTCTCTCCTCCATGTCGCTCTAACAACTCACTCCTCCATGTCACTTCACCATTTCACTCCTCCATGTCACTCCTCCAGGTCACTCCTCCATGTCGCTACTCAAAGTTACTCCTCCATGTAACTACACCAACTCACTCCTCAATGTCACTCCTCCATGTCACTACTTCATGTCACTCCTCCATATCGCTACACAAACTCAACCCTCCTTGTCACTCCTCCATGTCACTCATCCATGTCATTCCTCCATGTCACTCATCCATGTCATTCCTCCATGTCACTCCTTTATGTCACTCCTCCAATTCACTCCTCCATGACACTCCTCCATGTCACTCATCCATGTCCCTCCGCCATTTCACTCTACCCTATCAATCTTCCTTGGTGATCCGACCTGTCACTTCTCCATGTCATTCTTCCATGTCTCTCCTCCATGTCACACCTCTATGTCACTCCTCCATGTCACTCCTTCATTTCTCTCCTCCATGTCCCTATAACAACTCACTCCTCCATGTCAATCCACCATTTCACTCCTCCATGTCACTCCTCCAGGTCACTCCTCCATGTCGCTACACCAACTCACTCTTCAATGTCACTCCTCAATGTCACTACTTCATGTCACTCCTCCATGTTGCTACACAAACTCAATCCTCCTTTAAACTCTTTCATGTCACTCCTACATATCGCTCCTCCATGTCCCTCCTCAATGTCACTCCTCCATGTCATTCCTCCATGTCACTCCTCCATGTATCTCCTCCATGTCGCTACTCTATATCACTCCTCCATCTCACTCCTCCATGTCGCTACACAAACTCACTCCTCATGTTACTACTCTATGTTGCTACTCCATGTCACTCCTCCATGTCGCTACACCAACTCACTCCTCAATGTCCCTCCTCCATGTCACTACTTCTTGTCACTCCTCCATGTCACTCATCCATGTCATTCCTCCATGTCACTCCTTTATGTCACTCCTCTATGTCGCTACTCCATGTGACTCCTCCATTTCGCTCCACCAACTCACTCCTCCAAGTCGCTCCTCCATGTTGCTCTTCCATGTCACTCCTCTATGTAACTCATCTATGTCCCTCCGCCATGTCACTACACCAACTCAATCCTTCTTGTCACACCTCCATGTCACTCATCCATGTCACTTCTATATGTCGTCCACGTCACTCCTCCATTTCCCTCCACCATGTCACTCCTCCACGTCACTCCTCTATGTCACTCCTCCATGTCACACCTTCATGTCATTCCTCCATGTCACTTGTTTATGTCACTCTTCCAATTCACTCCTCCATGTCACCTCTATATGTCTTCCATGTCACTCCTCCATGTCCATCCTCCTTGTTGCTCCTCCATGTCACTCCTCCATGTTGCTCCTCCTTGTTGCTCCTCCATGTCACTCCTCCAAGTCACTCACCCATGTCCATCCACGATGTCACCCCACCATATCAACCCTCCTTACTGATCAACCCTGTCACTTCTCCAAGTCACTACTCCATGTCCCTCCTCCATGTCACTACTCCATGTAACTCCTCCATGTCGCTCCTCCGTGTTGCTCCTCCATATCAATTCTCTATGTCACTCCTCCATGTTACTCCTCCATGTCACTCCTCCATGTCGATATTCCATGTCAGTCCTCCATGTCGCTACACCAACTCACTCTTCCATGTTGTTCCTCTATGTCGCTACTCCATGTGACTCCTCCATGTCAATACACCAACTCAAACCTGTTTGTCCATCCTCCATGTCGCTTCTCCATGTCACTCCTCCATGTCAATACACCAACTCAAACCTCTTTGTCTATCCTCTATGTTACTCCTCCATGTTGCTCCTCCAAATCACTCCTCCATGTAACTCCCACATGTAGCTACTCCATGTCACTACTCTAAGTTACTCACCCATGTCCCTCCGCGATGTCACTCCTCCATGTCAGTCCTCAATGTCACTTCTCCATGTCTCTCCTCCATGTCTCTCCTCCACGTCACTCCTCTATGTCACTCCTCCATGACACTCCTCCATGTCACTCATCCATGTCCCTCCGCCATTTCACTCTACCCTATCAATCTTCCTTGGTGATCCGACCTGTCACTTCTCCATGTCATTCTTCCATGTCTCTCCTCCATGTCACACCTCTATGTCACTCCTCCATGTCACTCCTTCATTTCTCTCCTCCATGTCCCTATAACAACTCACTCCTCCATGTCAATCCACCATTTCACTCCTCCATGTCACTCCTCCAGGTCACTCCTCCATGTCGCTACACCAACTCACTCTTCAATGTCACTCCTCAATGTCACTACTTCATGTCACTCCTCCATGTTGCTACACAAACTCAATCCTCCTTTAAACTCTTTCATGTCACTCCTCCATATCGCTCCTCCATGTCCCTCCTCAATGTCACTCCTCCATGTCATTCCTCCATGTCACTCCTCCATGTATCTCCTCCATGTCACTACTCCACGTCACTCCTCTATGTCACTCCTCCATGTCACACCTTCATTTCTCTCCTCCATGTCCCTATAACATCTCACTCCTCCACATCAATCCTCCATTTTATTTCACCACGTCACTCCTCTACGTCACTCCTCATGTCACTCCTCCATGTCGCTACACCAACTCAATCCTCCTTGTCACTCCTCCATGTCACTCATCCAAGTAACTCCTCCATGTCAATTCTATATGTCTTCCATGTCACTCCTCCATGTCCATCCTCCATGTCACTACTCCATGTCACTCCTCCATGTCACTCCTCCATGTCGCTCCTCCGTATTGCTCCTCCACATCAATCCTCTATGTCACTCCTTCATGTCACTCCTCCATGTCAATACACCAACTCACTCCTCATGTCACTCCTCCAATACGTGACTCCATGTCACTCCTCCATGTCAATACAGCAACTCACTCCTCATGTCACTCCTTCATGTCGCTCCTCCATGTCACTTCTCCAAGTCTTGAATGTCATGTCTCTCATCCATGTTGCTCCACTAATTCATTCCTCCATGTTACTCCTCCATGTCACTCCTCCATGTCACTCCTCCATGTCGCTTCTCTATGTCACTCCTCCATGTCACTCATCCATGTCCCTCCGCCATGTCACTCCACCATATCAATCTTCCTTGTTGATCCGCACTGTCACTTCTCCATGTCACTCTTCCATGTCTCTCCTCCACGTCACTCCTTTATGTCACTCCTCCATGTCACTCCTACATGTCACTTCACCAACTCATTCCTCATGTCTCTCCTCCATGTCGCTATAACAACTCACTCCTCCATGTCACTCCACCATATCACTCCTCCATGTCACTCCTCCAGGTCACTCTTCCATGTCGCTACTCAAAGTCACTTCTCCATGTCACTACACTATCTCACTCCTCAATGTCACTCCTCCATGTCACTACTCCATGTCACTCCTCCATGTCGCTACACCAACTCAATCCTCCTTGTCACTCCTCCATGTCACTCATCCATGTCATTCCTCCATGTAACTCCTTTATGTCACTCCTCCAATTAACTCCTCCATGTCACCTCTATATGTCTTCCATGTCACTCCTCCATGCCCCACCTCCATGTCACTCCTCCACGTCACTCCTCTATGTCACTCCTCCATGTCACACCTCCATGTCACTCCTCCATGTCGTTATTCCATGTCACTCCTCCATGTCGCTACTCCATGTCACTCCTCCATGTCGCTACACCAACTCAACCCTCCTTGTCACTCCTCCATGTCACAAATCCATGTCACTCCTCCATGTCGCTACACCAACTCATTCCTCATGTCACTCCTCCATGTCGCTACTCCATGTCATTCCTCCATGTCTCTACACCAACTCAACCCTCCTTGTAACTCCTCCATGTCACTCATCCATGTCATTCCTCCATGTCACTCCTCCATGTGACCTCTCCAAGTCTTCATTGTCATGTCTGTCATCCATTTCGCTCCACTAATTCATTCCTCCATGTCACTCCTCAATGTCACTCCTCCATGTCGCTACACCAACTCACTCCTCATGTCACTACTCTATGTCGGAACTCTATGCCACTTCTCCATGTCGCTACACCAACTCAATCCTCCTTGTCATTCCTCCATGTTGATCCTCTATGTTGCTCCCCCATTTCACTCCTCCATGTCACTCATCCACGTCCCTCCGCCATGTCACTCCAATATCTCAATCTTCCTTTCAGATCCGCCCTGTCATTTCTCCATGTCACTCCTCCATGTCTCTCCTCCACGTCACTCCTCTATGTTACTTCTCCATGTCACTGCTCCATGTCACTCCTCCATGTCGCTACACAAAATCACTCCTCATATCACTCCTCCAAGTCACTCATCCATGTCCCTCCGCCATGTCACCCCACCATATCAACCCTCCTTCTCACTCCTCCATGTCACACATCCATGTCATTCCTCCATGTCACTCCTCCATGTCACTCCTCCATGTCGCTATTCCATGTCAGTCCTCCATGTCGCTACACCAACTCACTCTTTCATCTTACTCCTCCATGTTACTCCTCCATGTCACTCCTCCATGTCACTCCTTTATGTCACTCCTCCAAGTTACTCCTCCATGTCGCTCCTCCAAGTTGCTCCTCCATGTAGCTACTCCAAGTCACTTCTCCATGTCACTTCTATATGTCTTCCATGTCACTCCTCCATGTCCATCCTCCATGTCACTACTCCATGTCAGTCCTCCATGTCGCTCCTCCGTGTTGCTCCTCCAAGTCACTCCTCCATGTAACTCCTCCATGTAACTACTCCATGTCACTCCTGAATGTTGCTACACAAACTCACTCCTCATGTCACTCCTCCATGTCACTCCTCAACGTCACTCCTCGAAGTCACTCACCCGTGTCCCTCCATGATGTCACTCCACCATATAAACCCTCCTTCCTGATCAACCTTGTCACTTCTCCAAGTCACTCCTCCATGTCCCTCCTCCATGTCATTACTCCATGTCACTCCTCCATGTCACTCCTCATGTCGCTACAACAACTCATTCCTCATGTCACTCCTCCATGTCAATCCTCCATGTCTCTCCTCCATGTCGCTATAACAACTTACTCCTCCTTGTCACTCCACCATTTCACTCCTCCATGTCACTCCTCCAGGTCACTCTTCCATGTCGCTACTCAAAGTCACTCTTCAATGTCACTACACCAACACACTCTTCAATGTCACTCCTCCATGTCACTACTCCATGTCAATCCTCCATGTCGCTACACAAACTCAAACCTCCTTTACACTCTTTCATGTCGCTCCTTCATATCGCTCTTCCATGTCAATCCTCCATGTCACTCCTCCATGTCCATCCTCCATGTCACTACGCCATGTCACTCCTCCATGTCGCTCCTCCGTGTTGCTCCTCCATGTCACTCATCCATTTCCCTCCGCCATGTCACTCCACCATGTCACTCCTTTATATCACTCCTCTAAGTTACTTCTCCATGTCGCTACTCCATGTCGCTCCTCCATGTCACTACACCAACTCATTACTCATGTCCATCCTCCATGTCACTACTCCAAGTCACTACTCCATGTCCCTCCTCCATGTCACTACTCCATGTCACTACTCCATGTCACCTCTATATGTCTTCCATGTCACTCCTCCATGTCCATTCTCCATTTCACTTCTCCATGTCGCTATACCAACTCAACCCTCCATGTAACTACTCCATATCACTCCTCCATGTCACTCCTCCGTGTTGCTCCTCCTTGTCACTCTTCCTAGTCACTCAGCCATGTCCCTCCATGATTTCACTCCACCATATCAACCCTCCTTCCTGATCAACCTTGTCACTTCTCCAAGTCATTCCTCCATGTCGCTACTCTATGTCACTCCTCCATGTCACCCCTCCTTGTCACTCCTCCATGTATCTCCTCCATGTCGCTACTCTATGTCACTCCTCCATGTCACCCCTCCATGTAACTCCTCCATGTCGCTACACAAACTCACTCCTCATGTTACTACTCCATGTCGCTACTCAATGTCACTCCTCCATGTCACTACTTCTTGTCACTCCTCCATGTCACTCATCCATGTCATTCCTCCATGTCACTCCTTTATGTCACTCCTCCAATTCACTCCTCCATGTCACCTCTATATGTCTTCCATGTCACTCCTCCATGTCCATTCTCCATTTCACTTCTCCATGTCGCTATACCAACTCAACCCTCCATGTAACTACTCCATATCACTCCTCCATGTCACTCCTCCGTGTTGCTCCTCCTTGTCACTCTTCCTAGTCACTCAGCCATGTCCCTCCATGATTTCACTCCACCATATCAACCCGCCTTCCTGATCAACCTTGTCACTTCTCCAAGTCACTCCTCCATGTCGCTACTCTATGTCACTCCTCCATGTCACCCCTCCATGTCACTCCTCCATGTCGCTACACAAACTCACTCCCCATGTTACTACTCTATGTCGCTACTCCATTTCACTCCTCCATGTCGCTACACCAACTCACTCCTCAATGTCACTCTTCCATGTCACTACTTCTTGTCACTCCTCCATTTCACTCATCCATGTCATTCCTCCATGTCACTCCTTTATGTCACTCCTCCAATTCACTCCTCCATGTCACCTCTATATGTCTTCCATTTCACTCCTCCATGTTCATTCTCCATTTCACTTCTCCATGTCACTACACCAACTCAAACCTCCTTGTAACTCCTCCATGTCACTCAACCATGTCATTCCTCCATGTCACTCGTTATGTCACTCCTCCAATTCACTCCTCCATGTCACCTCTATATGTCTTTCATGTCACTCCTCCATGTCCATCCTCCATGTCACTACTCCATGTCACTCCTCCATGTTGCTCCTCCGTGTTGCTCCTCCATGTCACTCCTCCAAGTCACTCACCCATGTCCCTCCACGATGTCACCCCACCATGTCAACCCTCATTCCTGATCAACCCTGTCACTTCTCCAGGTCACTCCTCCATGTCCCTCCTCCATGTCACTACTCCATGTCACTCCTCCATGTCGCTCCTCCGTGTTGCTCCTCCAATTCACTTCTCCATGTAACTCCTACATGTAGCTACTCCATGTCACTACTCCATGTCACTCCTCCATTTCGCTCCTCCGTGTTGCTCCTCCAAGTCACTCCTCCATATAACTCCTCCATTTAGCTACTCCATGTCACTCCTCCATGTCGCTACACAAACTCACTCCTCCTGTCACTCCTCCATGTCATTCCTACATGTCACTCCTCCAAGTTACTCACCCATGTCCCTCCGCGATGTCACTCCACCTTATCAACCCTCCTTGGTTATCCGCCCTGTCACTTCTCCATGTCACTCTTCCATGTCTCTCCTCCACGTCACTCCTCTATGTCACTCCTCCATGTCACTTCTCCATGTCTCTCCTCCACGTCTCTCCTCTATGTCACTCCTCTATGTCACTCCTCCATGTCACTTCTCCATGTCACTCTTCCATGTCTCTCCTCCACGTCACTCCTCTATGTCACTCCTCCATGTCACTTCTCCATGTCTCTCTTCCATGTCTCTCCTCCACGTCACTCCTCTATGTCACTCCTCCATGTCATTCCTCCATGTCACTTCTCCATGTCACTCGCCCATGTCTCTCCTCCACGTCTCTCCTCTATGTCTCTCCTCCATGTCACTCGCCCATGTCTCTCCTCCACGTCTCTCCTCTATGTCTCTCCTCCATGTCACTCCTCCATGTCACTTCTCCAGGTCACTTCTCCAAGTCACTCCTCCATGTCCATCCTCCATGTCGCTATTCCATGTGACTCCTCCATGTCGCTACACCAACTCCTTCTTCCATGTTACTCCTCCATGTCACTCCTCCATGTCACTCTTCCATGTCTCTCCTCCACGTCACTCCTCTATGTCACTCCTCCATGTCATTCCTCCATGTCACTTCTCCATGTCACTCGCCCATGTCTCTCCTCCACGTCTCTCCTCTATGTCTCTCCTCCATGTCACTCGCCCATGTCTCTCCTCCACGTCTCTCCTCTATGTCTCTCCTCCATGTCACTCCTCCATGTCACTTCTCCAGGTCACTTCTCCAAGTCACTCCTCCATGTCCATCCTCCATGTCGCTATTCCATGTGACTCCTCCATGTCGCTACACCAACTCCTTCTTCCATGTTACTCCTCCATGTCACTCCTCCATGTCAATCCTTTATGTCACTCCTCCATGTCGCTACTCCATGTGACTCCTCCATATCGCTCCTCCATGTCACTACTCCATGTCACTCCTCCATGTTGCTCCTCCATGTTGCTCCTCAATGTCACTCCTCCAAGTCACTCACCCATGTCCATCCACGATGTCACTCCACCATATAAACTCTCCTTCCTGATCAACCCTGTCACTCCTCCATGTCTCTCCTCCATGTCGCTCTAACAACTCACTCCTCCATGTCACTTCACCATTTCACTCCTCCATGTCACTCCTCCAGGTCACTCCTCCATGTCGCTACTCAAAGTTACTCCTCCATGTAACTACACCAACTCACTCCTCAATGTCACTCCTCCATGTCACTACTTCATGTCACTCCTCCATATCGCTACACAAACTCAACCCTCCTTGTCACTCCTCCATGTCACTCATCCATGTCATTCCTCCATGTCACTCATCCATGGCATTCCTCCATGTCACTCCTTTATGTCACTCCTCCAATTCACTCCTCCATGTCACTCCTCCATGTCACTCATCCATGTCCCTCCGCCATTTCACTCTACCCTATCAATCTTCCTTGGTGATCCGACCTGTCACTTCTCCATGTCATTATTCCATGTCTCTCCTCCACGTCACACCTCTATGTCACTCCTCCATGTCACTCCTTCATTTCTCTCCTCCATGTCCCTATAACAACTCACTCCTCCATGTCAATCAACCATTTCACTCCTCCATGTCTCTCCTCCATGTCGCTCTAACAACTCACTCCTCCATGTCACTTCACCATTTCACTCCTCCATGTCACTCCTCCAGGTCACTCCTCCATGTCGCTACTCAAAGTTACTCCTCCATGTAACTACACCAACTCACTCCTCAATGTCACTCCTCCATGTCACTACTTCATGTCACTCCTCCATATCGCTACACAAACTCAACCCTCCTTGTCACTCCTCCATGTCACTCATCCATGTCATTCCTCCATGTCACTCATCCATGTCATTCCTCCATGTCACTCCTTTATGTCACTCCTCCATGTCACTCCTCCATGTCACTCATCCATGTCCCTCCGCCATTTCACTCTACCCTATCAATCTTCCTTGGTGATCCGACCTGTCACTTCTCCATGTCATTCTTCCATGTCTCTCCTCCATGTCACACCTCTATGTCACTCCTCCATGTCACTCCTTCATTTCTCTCCTCCATGTCCCTATAACAACTCACTCCTCCATGTCAATCCACCATTTCACTCCTCCATGTCACTTCTCCAGGTCACTCCTCCATGTCGCTACTCAAAGTCACTCCTCCATGTCACTACACCAACTCACTCCTCAATGTCACTCCTCAATGTCACTATTTCATGTCACTCCTCCATGTTGCTACACAAACTCAATCCTCCTTTAAACTCTTTCATGTCACTCCTCTATATCGCTCCTCCATGTCCCTCCTCAATGTCACTCCTCCATGTCACTCCTCCATGTCACTCATCCATGTCCCTCCGCCATTTCACTCTACCCTATCAATCTTCCTTGGTGATCCGACCTGTCACTTCTCCATGTCATTATTCCATGTCTCTCCTCCACGTCACACCTCTATGTCACTCCTCCATGTCACTCCTTCATTTCTCTCCTCCATGTCCCTATAACAACTCACTCCTCCATGTCAATCCACCATTTCACTCCTCCATGTCTCTCCTCCATGTCGCTCTAACAACTCACTCCTCCATGTCACTTCACCATTTCACTGCTCCATGTCACTCCTCCAGGTCACTCCTCCATGTCGCTACTCAAAGTTACTCCTCCATGTAACTACACCAACTCACTCCTCAATGTCACTCCTCCATGTCACTACTTCATGTCACTCCTCCATATCGCTACACAAACTCAACCCTCCTTGTCACTCCTCCATGTCACTCATCCATGTCATTCCTCCATGTCACTCCTTTATGTCACTCCTCCATGTCACTCCTCCATGTCACTCATCCATGTCCCTCCGCCATTTCACTCTACCCTATCAATCTTCCTTGGTGATCCGACCTGTCACTTCTCCATGTCATTCTTCCATGTCTCTCCTCCACGTCATACCTCTATGTCACTCCTCCATGTTACTCCTTCATTTCTCTCCTCCATGTCCCTATAACAACTCACTCCTCCATGTCAATCCACCATTTCACTCCTCCATGTCACTTCTCCAGGTCACTCCTCCATGTCGCTACTCAAAGTCACTCCTCCATGTCACTACACCAACTCACTCCTCAATGTCACTCCTCAATGTCACTATTTCATGTCACTCCTCCATGTTGCTACACAAACTCAATCCTCCTTTAAACTCTTTCATGTCACTCCTCCATATCGCTCCTCCATGTCCCTCCTCAATGTCACTCCTCCATGTCATTCCTCCATGTCACTCCTCCATGTATCTCCTCCATGTCGCTACTCTATATCACTCCTCCATCTCACTCCTCCATGTCGCTACACAAACTCACTCCTCATGTTACTACTCTATGTTGCTACTCCATGTCACTCCTCCATGTCGCTACACCAACTCACTCCTCAATGTCCCTCCTCCATGTCACTACTTCTTGTCACTCCTCCATGTCACTCATCCATGTCATTCCTCCATGTCACTCCTTTATGTCACTCCTCCATGTCGCTACTCCATGTGACTCCTCCATGTCGCTCCACCAACTCACTCCTCCAAGTCGCTCCTCCATGTTGCTCTTCCATGTCACTCCTCTATGTAACTCATCTATGTCCCTCCGCCATGTCACTACACCAACTCAATCCTTCTTGTCACACCTCCATGTCACTCATCCATGTCACTTCTATATGTCGTCCACGTCACTCCTCCATTTCCCTCCACCATGTCACTCCTCCACGTCACTCCTCTATGTTACTCCTCCATATTACACCTTCATGTCATTCCTCCATGTCACTTGTTTATGTCACTCTTCCAATTCACTCCTCCATGTCACCTCTATATGTCTTCCATGTCACTCCTCCATGTCCATCCTCCTTGTTGCTCCTCCATGTCACTCCTCCATGTTGCTCCTCCTTGTTGCTCCTCCATGTCACTCCTCCAAGTCACTCACCCATGTCCCTCCACGATGTTACCCCACCATATCAACCCTCCTTACTGATCAACCCTGTCACTTCTCCAAGTCACTACTCCATGTCCCTCCTCCATGTCACTACTCCATGTAACTCCTCCATGTCGCTCCTCCGTGTTGCTCCTCCACATCAATTCTCTATGTCACTCCTCCATGTTACTCCTCCATGTCACTCCTCCATGTCGCTATTCCATGTCAGTCCTCCATGTCGCTACACCAACTCACTCTTCCATGTTGCTCCTCTATGTCGCTACTCCATGTGACTCCTCCATGTCAATACACCAACTCAAACCTCTTTGTCCATCCTCCATGTCACTACTCCATGTCACTCCTCCATGTCCCTCCTCCATGTCACTACTCCATGTCGACATTCCATGTCAGTCCTCCATGTCGCTACACCAACTCACTCTTCCATGTCACTCCTCCATTTTATTTCACCACGTCACTCCTCTACGTCACTCCTCATGTCACTCCTCCATGTCGCTACACCAACTCAATCCGCCTTGTCACTCCTCCATGTCACTCATCCAAGTAACTCCTCCATGTCACTTCTATATGTCTTCCATGTCACTCCTCCATGTCCATCCTCCATGTCACTACTCCATGTCACTCCTCTATGTCACTCCTCCATGTCGCTCCTCCGTGTTGGTCCTCCACATCAATCCTCTATTTCACTCCTTCATGTCACTCCTCCATGTCAATACACCAACTCACTCCTCATGTCACTCCTCCAATACGTGACTCCATGTCACTTCTCCAAGTCTTCAATGTAATGTCTCTCATCCATGTTGCTCCACTAATTCATTCCTCCATGTTACTCATCCATGTCACTCCTCCATGTAACTCCTCCATGTCGCTACTCTATGTCACTCCTCCATGTCACTCATCCATGTCCCTCCGCCATGTCACTCCACCATATCAATCTTCCTTGTTGATCTGCCCTGTCACTTCTCCATGTCACTCTTCCATGTCTCTCCTCCACGTCACTCCTCTATGTCACTCCTCCATGTCACTCCTCCATGTCGCTACACCAACTCATTCCTCATGTCTCTCCTCCATGTCGCTATAACAACTCACTCCTCCATGTCACTCCACCATTTCACTCCTCCATGTCACTCCTCCAGGTCACTCTTCCATGTCGCTACTCAAAGTCACTTCTCCATGTCACTACACTATCTCACTCCTCAATGTCACTCCTCCATGTCACTCCTCCATGTCACTCATCCATGTCATTCCTCCATGTAACTCCTTTATGTCACTCCTCCAATTAACTCCTCCATGTCACTCCTCCATGTCACTCATCCATGTCACTCCTCTATGTCCCTCCTCCATGTCGCTCCTCCGTGTTGCTCCTCCTTGTCACTCCTCCAAGGCACTACTCCTTGTCGCTATTCCATGTCAGTCCTGCATGTCGCTACACCAACTCACTCTTCCATGTCACTCCTCCATGTAGCTCTTCCATATCAATCTTCCTTGGTGATCCGCCTTGTCACTTCTCCATGTCACTCTTCCATGTTTCTCCACCAACTCCTTCCTCCATGTCACTCCTCCAAGTTACTCCTCCATGTTGCTCCTCCATGTCACTCCTCCATGTCACTCCTCCATGTCGCTCCTCCGTGTTGCTCCTCCTTGTCCCTCCTCCATGTCACTACTCCTTGTCGCTATTCCATGTCAGTCCTGCATGTCGCTACACCAACTCACTCTTCCATGTCACTCCTCCATGTAGCTCTTCCATATCAATCTTCCTTGGTGATCTGCCTTGTCACTTCTCCATGTCACTCTTCCATGTTTCTCCACCAACTCCTTCCTCCATGTTACTCCTCCATGTTGCTCCTCCATGTCACTCCTTTATGTCACTCCTCCAAGTTACTCATCCATGTCGCTCCTCCATGTTGCTCCTCCATGTCACTCCTCCATGTCACTCCTCTAGGTGACTCCTCCATGTCACTCCTCCTTGAAACTCCTCCATGTAGCTACTCCATGTCACTCCTCCATGTCGCTATTCTATGTGACTCCTCCATGTCGCTCCACCAACTCCTTCCTCCATGTTAGTCCTCCATGTCACTCCTCCATATCACTCCTCCATGTCTCTCCTCCATGTTGCTATAAGAACTCACTCCTCCATGTCACTCCTCCATTTCACTCATCCATGTCGCTCCTCCATGTCACTCCTCCATGTTGCTCCACCAACTCACTCCTCCACGTCGCTCCTCCATGTTGCTCTTCCATGTCACTCCTCCAAGTCACTCATCCATGTCCCTCCGCCATGTCACTCCACCATATCAACCCTCCTTTCCTGAACAACCCTGTCACATCTCCAAGTCACTCCTCCATGTCCCTCCTCCATGTCACTACTCAACATCAATCCTCCATGTCACTCCTCCATGTCACTCCTCCATGTCGCTATTCTATGTGACTCCTCCATGTCGCTACACCAACTCCTTCCTCCATGTTACTCCTCCATGTCGCTCCTCCATGTTGCTCATCCATGTCACTCCTCCATGTCACTCCTCCATGTTGCTACACAAACTCAATCCTCCTTTACACTCTTTCATGTCACTCCTCCATATCACTCCTCCATGTCCCTCCTCAATGTCACTCCTCCATGTATCTCCTCCATGTCGCTACTCTATATCACTCCTCCATGTCACTCCTCCATGTCGCTACACAAACTCACTCCTCATGTTACTACTCTATGTTGCTACTCCATGTCACTCCTCCATGTTGCTACACCAACTCACTCCTCAATGTCACTCCTCCATGTCACTACTTCTTGTCACTCCTCCATGTCACTCATCCATGTCATTCCTCCATGTCACTCCTTTATGTCACTCCTCCAATTCACTCCTCCATGTCACCTCTATATGTCTTCCATGTCACTCCTCCATGTCCATCCTCCATGTTACTCCTCCATCTCACTCCTCCATGTCACTCCTCTAGGTCACTCCTCCATGTCACTCCTCCATGTAACTCCCCATGTAGCTACTCCATGTAACTCCTCCATGTCGCTACACAAACTCACTCCTCATGTCACTCCTGCATGTCACTCCACCATATAAACCCTCCTTCCTGATCAACCCTGTCACTTCTCCAAGTCACTCCTCCATGTCCCTCCTCCATGTCATTACTCCATATCACTCCTCCATGTCACTCCTCCATGTTACTCCTCCATGTCGCTACAACTCATTCCTCATCTGACTCCTCCATGTCGCTCCTCCGTGTTGCTCCTCCAAGTCACTCCTCCATGTAACTCCTCCATGTAGCTACTCCATGTCACTCCTCCATGTCGCTATTCCGTGTCAGTCCTCCATGTCGCTACACATACTCACTCTTCCATTTAACTCCTCCATTTCACTCCACCAAGTCACTCCTCTACGTCACTCCTCATGTCACTACTCCATGTCAATAAACCAACACAAACCTCTTTGTCCATCCTTCATGTCACTACTCCATGTAACTCCTCCATGTCGCTCCTCCGTGTTGCTCCTCCAAGTAACTCCACCATATCAATCCTCCTTACTGATCTGCCCTGTCACATCTCCAAGTCACTCCTCCATGTCACTCCTCCATGTCACTACTCCATGTCACTCCTCCATGTCGCTCCTCAAAGTTGCTCCTCCTTGTCACTCCTCCAAGGCACTCACCCATGTCCCTCCACGATGTCACTCCACCATATCAACCCTCCTTCCTGATCAACCCTGTCACTTCTCCAAGTCACTCCTCCATGTCCATCCTCCATGTCACTACTCCCCATCAATCCTCTATGTCACTCCTCCATGTCACTCCTCCATGTCACTCCTCCATGTCGCTGTTCCATGTGACTCCTCCATGTCACTCCACCAACTCCTTCCTCCATGTTACTCCTCCATGTCACTCCTCCATGTCAGTCATTTATGTCACTCCTCCAAGTTACTCCTCCATGTCACTCCACCATTTCACTCCTCCATGTCACTCCTCCAGGTCACTCCTCCATGTCGCTACTCAAAGTCACTCCTCCATGTCACTACACCAACTCAATCCTCAATGTCACTCCTCCATTTCACTACTTCATGTCACTCCTCCATGTCGCTACTCCATGTGACTCCTCCATGTCGCTCCACCAACTCACTCCTCCACGTCGCTCCTCCATGTTGCTCTTCCATGTCACTCCTCCATGTAACTCATCTATGTCCCTCCGCCATGTCACTACACCAACTCAATCCTTCTTGTCACTCCTCCATGTCACTTCTCCATGTCGTTCCTCCGCGTTGCTCCTCCAAGTCACTCCTCCATGTAACTCCTCCATGTAGCTACTCCATGTCACTCCTCCATGTTGCTACACAAACTCACTCCTCATGTCACTCCTCCATGTCACACATTCATGTCACTCCTCCAAGTCACTCATCCATGTCCTTCCGCCATGTCACTCCACCATATCAACCCTCCTTCCTGATCAACCCTGTCACATCTCCAAGTCACTCCTCCATGTCCCTTCTCCATGTCACTACTCCATGTCACTCCTCCATGTCGCTCCTCCGTGTTGCTCCTCCTTGTCACTCCTCCAAGGCACTCACCCATGTCCCTCCACGAAGTCACTCCACCATATCAACCCTCCTTCCTGATCAACCCTGTCACTTCTCCATGTCACTCCTCCATGTCCCTCCTCCATGTCACTACTCCTTGTCGCTATTCCATGTCAGTCCTGCATGTCGCTACAACCAACTCACTCTTCCATGTCACTCCTCCATGTCGCTCTTCCATATCAATCTTCCTTGGTGATCCGCCTTGTCACTTCTCCATGTCACTCTTCCATGTTTCTCCACCAACTCCTTCCTCCATGTTACTCCTCCATGTCGCTCCTCCATGTCAATCCTTTATTTCACTCCTCCAAGTTACTCCTCCATGTCGCTCCTCCATGTTGCTCATCCATGTCACTCCTCCATGTCACTCCTCTAGGTCACTCCTCCATGTCACTCCTCCTTGTAACTCCTCCATATAGCTACTCCATGTCACTCCTCCATGTCACTCCTCCATGTCGCTATTCTATGTGACTCCTCCATGTCGCTCCACCAAACTCCTTCCTCCATGTTACTCCTCCATTTCACTCCTCCATGTCAATCCTTTATGTCAATCCTCCAAGTTACTCCTCCATGTCGCTCCTCCATGTTGCTCCTCCATGTCACTCCTCCATGTCACTAATCCATGTCACTCCTCAATGTCACTCGTCCATGTCACTCCTCCATGTAACTCCTCCATGTAGCTTCTCCATGTCACTCCTCCATGTCTCTCCTCCATGTCGCTATAAGAACTCACTCCTCCATGTCACTCCACCATTTCACTCCTCCATGTCACTACTTCATGTCACTCCTCCATGTCGCTACTCCATGTGACTCCTCCATGTTTCTCCACCAACTCACTCCTCCACGTCGCTCCTCCATGTTGCTCTTCCATGTCACTCCTCCAAGTCACTCATCCATGTCCCTCCGCCATGTCACTCCACCATATCAACCCTCCTTTCCTGATCAACCCTGTCACATCTCCAAGTCACTCCTCCATGTCCCTCCTCCATGTCACTACTCCACATCAATCCTCTATGTCACTCCTCCATGTCACTCCTCCATGTCACTCCTCCATGTCGCTATTCTATGTGACTCCTCCATGTCACTACACCAACTCCTTCCTCCATGTTACTCCTCCATGTCACTCATCCATGTCACTCCTCTATGTCACTCCTCCATTTCACACCTCTATGTCCCTCCACCATGTCACTCCACCATATAAACCCTCCTTCCTGATCAACCCTGTCACATCTCCAAGTCACTCCTCCATGTCCCTCCTCCATGTCACTACTCCTTTGCGCTATTCCATGTCAGTCCTCCATGTCGCTACACCAACTCACTCTTCCATGTCACTCCTCCATGTCGCTCCTCCATGTTGCTCCTCCATGTCAATCCTCCATGTCACTCATCCATGTCCCTCCGCCATGTCACTCCACCATATCAATCTTCCTTGGTGATCCGCCCTGTCACTTCTCCATGTCTCTCCTCCACGTCATTCCTCTATGTCACTCCTCCATGTCACTCCTCCATGTCGCTCCTCCGTGTTGCTCCTCCAAGTCACTCCTCCTTGTAACTCCTCCATGTAGCTACTCCATGTCACTCCTCCAAGTTACACACCCATGTCCCTCCGCGATGTCACTCCACCATATCAACCCTCCTTGGTTATCCGCCATGTCACTTCTCCATGTCACTCTTCCATGTCTCTCCTCCACGTCACTCCTCTATGTCACTCCTCCATGTCAGTCCTCCATGTCACTCTTCCATGTCTCTCCTCCACGTCACTCCTCTATGTCACTCCTCCATGTCAGTCCTCCATGTCACTTCTCCATGTCTCTCCTCCACATCTCTCCTCTATGTCACTCCTCCATGTCACTCCTCCATGTCTCTCCTCCATGTCGCTCTAACATCTCACTCCTCCATGTCATTCCACCATTTCACTCCTCCATGTCACTCCTCCAGGTCACTCCTCTATGTTGCTACTCAAAGTCACTCCTCCATGTTACTACACCAACTCACTCCTCAATGTCACTCTTCCATATTACTTCTCCATTTCTCTCCTCCAAGTCACTATAACAACTCACTCCTCCGTGTCAATCCACCATTTCACTCCTCCATTTCACTCCTTCAGGTCACTCCTCCATGTCGCTACACAAACTCAAGCCTCCTTTACACTCTTTCATGTCACTCCTCCATATTGCTCCTCCATGTCCCTCCTCCATGTCACTCCTCCATGTCATTCCTCCATGTCACTCCTCCATGTATCTCCTCCATGTCGCTACTCTATGTCACTCCTCCATATCGCTACTCCATGTCACTCCTCCATGTCGCTACACCAACTCACTCCTCAATGTCACTCCTCCATGTCACTACTTCTTTTCACTACTCCATGTCACTCATCCATGTCACTCCTTTATGTTACTCCTCCAATTCACTCCTCCATGTCACCTCTATATGTCTTCAATGTCACTCCTCCATGTCCATCCTCCATGTCACTACTCCATGTCACTCCTCCATGTCGCTCTAACAACTCACTCCTCCATTTCACTCCACCATGTCGCTCTAACACTCACTCCTCCATGTCACTTCACCATTTCACTCCTCCATGTGACTCCTTCAGGTCACTCGTCCATGTCGCTACTCAAAGTCACTCCTCCATGTTACTACATCAACTCACTCCTCAATGTCACTCCTCCATGTCAGTCCTCTATGTCACTTGTCCATGTCACTCCTCCATGTAACTCCTCCATGTAGCTACTCCATGTCACTCCTCCATGTCGCTACACAAACTCACTCCTCATGTCACTCCTCCATGTCACTCCTCCATGTCACTCCTCCAAGTCACTCACCCATGTCCCTCCGCGATGTCACTCCACCATATCAACCCTCCTTGGTTATCCGCCCTGTCACTTCTCCATGTCAGTCTTCCATGTCTCTACTCCACGTCACTCCTCCATGTCAATTCTCCATGTCACTTCTCCATGTCACTCCTCCAGGTCACTCCTCTATGTCGCTACTCTAGGTCACTCCTCCATGTCACTCCTCCATTTCTCTCCTCCATGTCACTATAACAACTCACTCCTCCGTGTCACTCCACCATTTCACTCCTCCATTTCACTCCTTCAGGTCACTCCTCCATGTCGCTACACAAACTCAAGCCTCCTTTACACTCTTTCATGTCACTCCTCCATATTGCTCCTATATGTCCCTCCTCCATGTCACTCCTCCATGTCATTCCTCCATGTCACTCCTCCATGTATCTCCTCCATGTCGCTACTCTATGTCACTCCTCCATGTAGCTACACAAACTCACTCCTCATGTTACTACTCTATGTCGCTTCTCCATGTCACTCCTCCATGTCGCTACACCAACTCACTCCTCAATGTCACTCCTCCATGTCACTACTTCTTGTCACTCCTCCATGTCACTCATCCATGTCACTCCTTTATGTCACTCCTCCAATTCACTCCTCCATGTCACCTCTATATGTCTTCCATGTCACTCCTCCATGTCCATCCTCCATGTCACTACTCCATGTCACTCCTCCATGTTGCTCTAACAACTCACTACTCCATTTTACTCCACCATGTCGCTCTAAAAACTCACTCCTCCATCTCACTCCACCATTTCACTCCTCCATGTTACTCCTTCAGGTCACTGGTCCATGTCGCTACTCAAAGCCACTCCTCCATGTTACTACACCAACTCACTCCTCAACGTCACTCCTCAATGTCACTCCTCCATGTCACTACTTCATGTAACTCCTTCATGTTGCTACTCCATGTGACTCCTCCATGTCGCTCCACCAACTCACTCCTCCACGTCGCTCCTCTATGTCACTCCTCCATGTCACACCTCCATGTCACTCCTCCATGTCGTTATTCCATGTCACTCCTCCATGTCACTATTTTATGTCAGTCCTCCATGTCGCTACACCAACTCACTCCTCCAGGTCACTCTTCCATTTCGCTACTCAAAGTGACTCCATCATGTCACTACATCAACTCACTCCTCAATGTCACTCCTCCATGTCACTACTCCATGTGACTTCTCCATGTCGATACAGAAACTCAAACCTCCTTTATACTCTCATGTCACTCCTTCATATCGCTCTTCCATTTCAATCCTCCATGTCACTCCTCCATGTCACTCCTTTATGTCACTCCTCAAAGTTACTCCTCCATGTTGCCACTCCATGTCGCTCCTCCATGTCCCTCCGCCATGTCACTACACCAATTCAAACCTCTTTGTCACTCCTCCATGTCACTCATCCATGTCACTTCTATATGTCTTCCATGTCACTCCTCCATGTCGCTACACCAACTCATTCCTCATGTCACTCCTCCATGTCGCCACTCCATGTCACACCTCCATGTTGCTACACCAACTCAACCCTCCTTGTCACTCCTCCATGTCACTCATCCATGTCATTCCTCCATGTCGCTACACCAACTCAATCCTCCTTTTCACTCCTCCATGTCACTCCTCCATGTCGCTCCTCCGTGTTGCACCTCCATGTCACTTCTCCAAGTCACTCACCCATGTCCCTCCACGATGTCACTCCACCATATCAGCTCTCCTTCCTGATCAACCCTGTCACTTTTCCAAATCACTCCTTCATGTCATTCCTCCATGTAGCTACTCCATGTCACTCCTCCATGTCGCTATTCCATGTCAGTCCTCCATGTCGCTACACCAACTCACTCTTCCATGTCACTCCTCCATTTCACTCCACCAAGAAACTCCTCTACGTCACTCCTCATGTCACTCCTCCATGTCAATAAACCAACACAAACCTCTTTGTCCATCTTTCATGTCACTACTCCATGCCACTACTCCATGTCGCTCCTCCGTGTTGCTCTTCCAAGTAACGCCACCATATCAATCCTCCTTACTGATCTGCCCTGTCACTCCTCCATATCGCTACTCCATTTCATTCCTCCTTGTCACTCTTCCATGTCGCTCCTCCATGTCACTTCTCCAAGTCTTCAATATCATGTCTCTCATCCGTGTAGCTCCACATTGTCACTCCTCCATATCACTCCTCCATGTCACTACACCAACTCAATCCTCCTTGTCACTCCTCCATGTCACTCATCCATGTCATTCCTCCATGTCACTCCTTTATGTCACTCCTCCAGGTCACTCCTCCATGTCGCTACTCAAAGTCACTCCTCCATGTCACTACACCAACTCACTCCTCAATGTCACTCCTCCATGTCACTACTTCATGTCACTCCTCTATGTCGCTACTCCATGTGAATCCTCCATGTCGCTCCACCAACTCACGCCTCCATGTCGCTCCTCCATGTTGCTCTTCAATGTCACTCCTCCATGTAACTCATCTATGTCCCTCCGCCATGTCACTACACGAACTCAATCCTTCTTGTCAAACCTCCATGTCACTCATCCATGTCACTCCTCCATGTCCCTCCTCCCTGTCACTCCTCCTAATCACTCCTCTATGTCACTCCTCCATGTCACACCTCCATGTCACTCCTCCATGTCGTTATTCCATGTCACTCCTCCATGTCGCTACAACAACTCATTCCTCCTTGTAACTCTTCCATGTCACTCATCCATGTCATTCCTCCATGTCACTCGTTTATGTCACTCCTCCAATTCACTCCTCCATGTCACCTCTATATGTCTTCCATGTCACTCCTCCATGTCCATCCTTCATGTCACTACTCCATGTCACTCCTACATGTTGCTCTTCCGTGTTGCTCCTCCCTGTCACACCTCCAAGTCACTCACCCATGTCCTTCCACAATGTCACCCCAACATATCAACCCTCCTTCCTGATCAACCATGTCACTTCTCCAAGTCACTCCTCCATGTCCCACCTCCATGTCACTATTCCATGTCACTCCTCCATGTCGCTCCTCCGTTTTGCTCCTCCACATCAATCCTCTATGTCACTCCTCCATGTCACTCCTCCATGTCGCTATTCCATGTCAGTCCTCCATGTCGCTACACAAACTAAGTCCTCATGTCACTCCTCCATGTCACTCCTCCATGTCACTCCTCCAAGTCACTCACCCATGTCCCTCCACGATGTCACTCCACCATATAAACCCTCTTTCCTGATTAACCCTGTCACTTCTCCAAGTCAGTCCTCCATGTCCCTCCTCCATGTCATTACTCGATGTCACTCCTCCATGTCACTCCACCATGTCATTTCTCCATGTCGCTACAACAACTCATTCCTCATGTCACTCCTCCATGTCAATCCTCCAGGTCACTCTTCCGTGTCGCTACTAAAAGTCACTCCTCCATGTCAATAACCCAACTCACTCCTCATGTCACTCCTCCATTACGCTATTCCATGTCACTCCTCCATTGGCACTAAACCAAATCAAGCCTCCTTGTCACTCCACCATGTCACTCATCCAATATCATTCCTCCATGTCACTCCTTTATGTCACTCCTCCAAGTCACTCCTCCATGTCACTTCTAAATGTCTTCCATGTCACTCCTCCATATCACTCATCCATGTCCCTCCTCCATGTCACTCCAACATATCAATCCTCCTTAATGATCCGCCCTGTCATTTCTACATGTAACTCCTCCATGTAACTTCTATATGTCTTCAATGTCACTCCTCCATGTCGCTACACCAACTCACTCCTCCATGTCATTCCTCCATGACGCTACTCCATTTCACTTCTCCAAGTCTTCAATGTCATGTCTCTCATCCATGTCGCTCTACTAATTCATTCCTCCATTTCACTCCTCCATGTCACTCCTCCATGTCACTACTCTATGTCACTACTCCATGTCACTACTCTATGTCGGTACTCTATGTCACTCCTCCATGTCGCTACACAAACTCACTCCTCCATGTCGCTCCTCCATGTCACTCCTCAATGTCACTCCTCCATGTCACTACTCCATGTAACTCCTCCATGTCGCTACACAAACTCAATCCTCCTTTACACTATTTCATGTTACTCCTCCATGTCGCTACTCCATGTGACTCCTCCATGTCACTCCACCATCACCTTCCTCCATGTTACTCCTCCATTTCACTCCTCCATGTCACTCCGTTATGTCACTCATCCAAGTTACTCCTTTATGTCGCTCCTCCATGTTGCTCCTCCATGTCACTCCTCCATGTCAATCCTCCATGTCGCTACTCTAGGTCACTACTCCATGTCACTCCTCCACGTCGCTAAACCAACTCACTCCTCATGTCGCTACTCCATGTCACTCCTCCATGTCACTCATCCATGTCGCTACAACAACTCAATCCTCCATGTCACTCCTCCATGTCACTCATCCATGTCATTCCTCCATGTCACTCCTTTATGTCACTCCTTCAATTCACTCCTCCATGTCACCTCTATATGTCTTACACTCCTCCATGTCCATCCTCCATTTCACTACTCCATATCACTCCTCCATATTGCTACACCAACTCACTCCTCATGTCACTACTCCATGTCGCTACTCCATGTCACTCCTCCATGTTGCTCCTCCATGTCGCTACACAAACTCACTCCTCATGTTACTACTCTATGTTGCTACTCCATGTCACTCCTCCATGTCGCTACACCAACTCACTCCTCCATGTCACTCCTCCATGTTGCTCCTCCATGTCACTCCTCCATGTCACTCATCCATGTCCCTCCTCCATGTCACTCCAATATATCAATCTTCCTTGCTGATCCGCCCTGTAACTTCTCCATATCACTCCTCCATGTCTCTCCTCCACGTCACTCCTCTATGTTACTCTTCCAAGTCACTCCTCCATGTCACTTCTATATGTCTTCCAAGTTACTCCTCCATGTCCCTCCTCCATGTCACTCATCCATGTCACTCCTCCATGTCACTCCTCCATGTAACTCCTCCATGTAGCTACTCCATGTCACTTCTCCATGTCACTACAAAAACTCACTCCTCATGTCACTCCTCCATGTCACTCCTCCATGTCGCTCCTCCGTTTCACTCAACCATGTCACTCCGCCATGTGACTCCACCATATCAATCCTCCTTACTGATCCGCCCTGTCACTTCTCCATGTCAAGCCTCAACGTCACTTCTATATGTCTTCCATGTCACTCCTCCATGTCGCTCCACCAACTCATTCCTGCATGTCACTCCTCCATGTCAATACACCAACTCACTCCTCATATCACTCCTCCATGTCACTACATCAACTCACTCCTCCATGTCACTTCTTTATATCTTCCATGTCACTCCTCCATGTCCGTCCTCCATGTCACTCCAACATATCAATCCTCCTTGCTGTTCCGCCCTTTCACTTCTACATGACACTCCTCCATGTCACTTCTATGTGTCTTCAATGTCACTCGTCTATGTCACTACACCAACTCACTCCTCCATGTCAATCCTCCATGTCGCCACTCCATGTCACTCCTCCATGTCGCTCCTCCATGTCACCTCTCCAAGTCTTCAATGTCATGTCTCTCATCCATTTCGCTCCACTAATTCATTCTTCCATGTCACTCCTCCATGTCGCTACTCTATGTCACTCCTCCATGTCACTCCTCCATGTCGCTACACCAACTCACTCCTCATGTCGCTACACCTTGTCACTCCTCCATGTCACTCATCCAATATCATTCCTCCATGTCACTCCTTTATGTCACTCCTCCAAGTCACTCCTCCATGTCACTTCTAAATGTCTTCCATTTCACTCCTCCATGTCCCTCCTCCATGTCACTCCAACATATCAATCCTCCTTGCTGATCCGCCCTATCACTTCTACATGTCACTCCTCCATGTAACTTCTATATGTCTTCAATGTCACTCCTCCATGTCGCTACACCAACTCAGTCCTCCATGTCATTCCTCCATGTCGCTACTCCATTTCACTTCTCCAAGTCTTCAATGTCATGTCTCTCATCCATGTCGCTCCACTAATTCATTCCTCCATTTCACTCCTCCATGTCACTCCTCCATGTCACTACTCTATATCGGTACTCCATGTCACTCCTCCATATCGCTACTCCATTTCATTGCTCCTTGTCACTCTTCCATGTCGCTACTCCATGTCACTTCTCTAAGTCTTCAATATCATATTTCTCATCCGTGTAGCTCCACATTGTCACTCCTCCATATCACTCAACCATGTCACTACACCAACTAAATCCTCCTTGTCACTCCTCCATGTCACTCATCCATGTCATTCCTCCATGTCACTCCTTTATGTCACTCCTCCAGGTCACTCCTCCATGTCGCTACTCAAAGTCACTCCTCCATGTCACTACACCAACTCACTCCTCAATGTCACTCCTCCATGTCACTACTTCATGTCACTCCTCCATGTCGCTACTCCATGTGAATCCTCCATGTCGCTCCACCAACTCACTCCTCCATGTCGCTCCTCCATGTTGCTCTTCAATGTCACTCCTCCATGTAACTCATCTATGTCCCTCCGCCATGTCACTACACCAACTCAATCCTTCTTGTCACACCTCCATATCACTCATCCATGTCACTTCTATATGTCTTCCATGTCACTCCTCCATGTCCCTCCTCCCTGTCACTCCTCCACGTCACTCCTATATGTCACTCCTCCATGTCACACCTCCATGTCACTCCTCCATGTCGTTATTCCATGTCGCTACACCAACTCATTACTCATGTCACTCCTCCATGTCGCTACTACATGTCACTCATCCATGTCGCTACACCAACTCAACCCTCCTTGTAACTCCTCCATGTCACTCATCCATGTCATTCCTCCATGTCACTCGTTTATGTCACTCCTCCAATTCACTCCTCCATGTCACCTCTATATGTTTTCCATGTCACTCCTCCATGTCCATCCTCCATGTCACTACTCCATGTCACTCCTACATGTTGCTCTTCCGTGTTGCTCCTCCATGTCACGCCTCCAAGTCACTCACCCATGTCCTTCCAAAATGTCACCCCAGCATATCAACCCTCCTACCTGATCAACCATGTCACTTCTCCAAGTCACTCCTCCATGTCCCACCTCCATGTCACTACTCCATATCACTCCTCCATGTCGCTCCTCCATTTTGCTCCTCCACATCAATCCTCTATGTCACTCCTCCATGTCACTCCTCCATGTCACTCCTCCATGTCGCTATTCCATGTCAGTCCTCCATGTCGCTACAACAACTCATTCCACATGTCACTCCTCCATGTCAATCCTCCAGGTCACTCTTCCATGTCAATCCTCCATGTCATTTCTCCATGTCGCTACAACAACTCATTCCTCATGTCACTCCTCCATGTCAATCCTCCAGGTCACTCTTCCATGTCGCTACTAAAAGTCACTCCTCCATGTCATTAACCCAACTCACTCCTCCATGTCGCTCCTCCATTGGCACTACACCAAATCAAGCCTCCTTGTCACTCCTCCATGTCACTCATCCAATATCATTCCTCCATGTCACTCCTTTATGTCACTCCTCCAAGTCACTCCTCCATGTCACTTCTAAATGTCTTCCATTTCACTCCTCCATGTCCCTCCTCCATGTCACTCCAACATTTCAATCCTCCTTGCTGATCCGCCCTGTCACTTCTACATGTCACTCCTCCATGTAACTTCTATATGTCTTCAATGTCACTCCTCCATGTCGTTACACGAACTCACTCCTCCATGTCACTACTCTATGTCACTACTCCATGTCACTTCTCCAAGTCTTCAATGTCATGTCTCTCATCCATGTCGCTCCACTAATTCATTCCTCCATTTCACTCCTCCATGTCACTCCTCCATGTCACTACTCTATGTCACTACTCCATGTCACTACTCTATGTCGGTACTCTATGTCACTCCTCCATGTCGCTACACAAACTCACTCCTCATGTTACTACTCTATGTTGCGACTCCATGTCGCTCCTCCATGTCATTACTCCATGTCACTCCTCAATGTTGCTCCTCCGTGTTGCTCCTCCATGTCACTCATCCAAGTCAATCACCCATGTCCCTCCACGATGTCACTTCACCATATAAACCCTCCTTCCTGATCAACCCTGTCACTTCTCCAAGTCACTCCTCCATGGCGCTCCTCCATGTCATTACTCCATGTCACTCCTCCATTTCACTCCTCCATGTCACTCCTCCATGTCGCTACAACAACTCATTCCTCATGTAGCTCCTCCATGTCGCTCCTCCGTGTTTCTACTCCAAGTCACTCCTCCATGTAACTCCTCCATGTAGCTACTCCATGTCACTCCTCCATGTCGCTCCTCCATGTCGCTACACCAACTCACTCCTCTACGTCACTACTCATGTCACTCCTCCATGTCAATACACCAACACAAACCTCTTTGTCCATCCTCCATGTCACTCCTCCATGTCCATCCTCCATGTTACTCCTCCATCTCACTCCTCCATGTCACTCCTCTAGGTCACTCCTCCATGTCACTCCTCCATGTAACTCCCCATGTAGCTACTCCATGTAACTCCTCCATGTCGCTACACAAACTCACTCCTCATGTCACTCCTGCATGTCACTCCACCATATAAACCCTCCTTCCTGATCAACCCTGTCACTTCTCCAAGTCACTCCTCCATGTCCCTCCTCCATGTCATTACTCCATATCACTCCTCCATGTCACTCCTCCATGTTACTCCTCCATGTCGCTACAACTCATTCCTCATCTGACTCCTCCATGTCGCTCCTCCGTGTTGCTCCTCCAAGTCACTCCTCCATGTAACTCCTCCATGTAGCTACTCCATGTCACTCCTCCATGTCGCTATTCCGTGTCAGTCCTCCATGTCGCTACACATACTCACTCTTCCATGTAACTCCTCCATTTCACTCCACCAAGTCACTCCTCTACGTCACTCCTCATGTCACTACTCCATGTCAATAAACCAACACAAACCTCTTTGTCCATCCTTCATGTCACTACTCCATGTAACTCCTCCATGTCGCTCCTCCGTGTTGCTCCTCCAAGTAACTCCACCATATCAATCCTCCTTACTGATCTGCCCTGTCACATCTCCAAGTCACTCCTCCATGTCACTCCTCCATGTCACTACTCCATGTCACTCCTCCATGTCGCTCCTCAAAGTTGCTCCTCCTTGTCACTCCTCCAAGGCACTCACCCATGTCCCTCCACGATGTCACTCCACCATATCAACCCTCCTTCCTGATCAACCCTGTCACTTCTCCAAGTCACTCCTCCATGTCCATCCTCCATGTCACTACTCCCCATCAATCCTCTATGTCACTCCTCCATGTCACTCCTCCATGTCACTCCTCCATGTCGCTGTTCCATGTGACTCCTCCATGTCACTCCACCAACTCCTTCCTCCATGTTACTCCTCCATGTCACTCCTCCATGTCAGTCATTTATGTCACTCCTCCAAGTTACTCCTCCATGTCACTCCACCATTTCACTCCTCCATGTCACTCCTCCAGGTCACTCCTCCATGTCGCTACTCAAAGTCACTCCTCCATGTCACTACACCAACTCAATCCTCAATGTCACTCCTCCATTTCACTACTTCATGTCACTCCTCCATGTCGCTACTCCATGTGACTCCTCCATGTCGCTCCACCAACTCACTCCTCCACGTCGCTCCTCCATGTTGCTCTTCCATGTCACTCCTCCATGTAACTCATCTATGTCCCTCCGCCATGTCACTACACCAACTCAATCCTTCTTGTCACTCCTCCATGTCACTTCTCCATGTCGCTCCTCCGCGTTGCTCCTCCAAGTCACTCCTCCATGTAACTCCTCCATGTAGCTACTCCATGTCACTCCTCCATGTTGCTACACAAACTCACTCCTCATGTCACTCCTCCATGTCACACATTCATGTCTCTCCTCCAAGTCACTCATCCATGTCCTTCCGCCATGTCACTCCACCATATCAACCCTCCTTCCTGATCAACCCTGTCACATCTCCAAGTCACTCCTCCATGTCCCTCCTCCATGTCACTACTCCATGTCACTCCTCCATGTCGCTCCTCCGTGTTGCTCCTCCTTGTCACTCCTCCAAGGCACTCACCCATGTCCCTCCACGAAGTCACTCCACCATATCAACCCTCCTTCCTGATCAACCCTGTCACTTCTCCATGTCACTCCTCCATGTCCCTCCTCCATGTCACTACTCCTTGTCGCTATTCCATGTCAGTCCTGCATGTCGCTACACCAACTCACTCTTCCATGTCACTCCTCCATGTCGCTCTTCCATATCAATCTTCCTTGGTGATCTGCCTTGTCACTTCTCCATGTCACTCTTCCATGTTTCTCCACCAACTCCTTCCTCCATGTTACTCCTCCATGTCGCTCCTCCATGTCAATCCTTTATTTCACTCCTCCAAGTTACTCCTCCATGTCGCTCCTCCATGTTGCTCATCCATGTCACTCCTCCATGTCACTCCTCCATGTTGCTACACAAACTCAATCCTCCTTTACACTCTTTCATGTCACTCCTCCATATCACTCCTCCATGTCCCTCCTCAATGTCACTCCTCCATGTATCTCCTCCATGTCGCTACTCTATATCACTCCTCCATGTCACTCCTCCATGTCGCTACACAAACTCACTCCTCATGTTACTACTCTATGTTGCTACTCCATGTCACTCCTCCATGTTGCTACACCAACTCACTCCTCAATGTCACTCCTCCATGTCACTACTTCTTGTCACTCCTCCATGTCACTCATCCATGTCATTCCTCCATGTCACTCCTTTATGTCACTCCTCCAATTCACTCCTCCATGTCACCTCTATATGTCTTCCATGTCACTCCTCCATGTCCATCCTCCATGTTACTCCTCCATCTCACTCCTCCATGTCACTCCTCTAGGTCACTCCTCCATGTCACTCCTCCATGTAACTCCCCATGTAGCTACTCCATGTAACTCCTCCATGTCGCTACACAAACTCACTCCTCATGTCACTCCTGCATGTCACTCCACCATATAAACCCTCCTTCCTGATCAACCCTGTCACTTCTCCAAGTCACTCCTCCATGTCCCTCCTCCATGTCATTACTCCATATCACTCCTCCATGTCACTCCTCCATGTTACTCCTCCATGTCGCTACAACTCATTCCTCATCTGACTCCCCCATGTCGCTCCTCCGTGTTGCTCCTCCAAGTCACTCCTCCATGTAACTCCTCCATGTAGCTACTCCATGTCACTCCTCCATGTCGCTATTCCGTGTCAGTCCTCCATGTCGCTACACATACTCACTCTTCCATGTAACTCCTCCATTTCACTCCACCAAGTCACTCCTCTACGTCACTCCTCATGTCACTACTCCATGTCAATAAACCAACACAAACCTCTTTGTCCATCCTTCATGTCACTACTCCATGTAACTCCTCCATGTCGCTCCTCCGTGTTGCTCCTCCAAGTAACTCCACCATATCAATCCTCCTTACTGATCTGCCCTGTCACATCTCCAAGTCACTCCTCCATGTCACTCCTCCATGTCACTACTCCATGTCACTCCTCCATGTCGCTCCTCAAAGTTGCTCCTCCTTGTCACTCCTCCAAGGCACTCACCCATGTCCCTCCACGATGTCACTCCACCATATCAACCCTCCTTCCTGATCAACCCTGTCACTTCTCCAAGTCACTCCTCCATGTCCATCCTCCATGTCACTACTCCCCATCAATCCTCTATGTCACTCCTCCATGTCACTCCTCCATGTCACTCCTCCATGTCGCTGTTCCATGTGACTCCTCCATGTCACTCCACCAACTCCTTCCTCCATGTTACTCCTCCATGTCACTCCTCCATGTCAGTCATTTATGTCACTCCTCCAAGTTACTCCTCCATGTCACTCCACCATTTCACTCCTCCATGTCACTCCTCCAGGTCACTCCTCCATGTCGCTACTCAAAGTCACTCCTCCATGTCACTACACCAACTCAATCCTCAATGTCACTCCTCCATTTCACTACTTCATGTCACTCCTCCATGTCGCTACTCCATGTGACTCCTCCATGTCGCTCCACCAACTCACTCCTCCACGTCGCTCCTCCATGTTGCTCTTCCATGTCACTCCTCCATGTAACTCATCTATGTCCCTCCGCCATGTCACTACACCAACTCAATCCTTCTTGTCACTCCTCCATGTCACTTCTCCATGTCGCTCCTCCGCGTTGCTCCTCCAAGTCACTCCTCCATGTAACTCCTCCATGTAGCTACTCCATGTCACTCCTCCATGTTGCTACACAAACTCACTCCTCATGTCACTCCTCCATGTCACACATTCATGTCACTCCTCCAAGTCACTCATCCATGTCCTTCCGCCATGTCACTCCACCATATCAACCCTCCTTCCTGATCAACCCTGTCACATCTCCAAGTCACTCCTCCATGTCCCTCCTCCATGTCACTACTCCATGTCACTCCTCCATGTCACTCCTCCATGTCACTCCTCCATGTCAGTCATTTATGTCACTCCTCCAAGTTACTCCTCCAAGTCACTCCTCCATGTCCCTCCTCCATGTCACTACTCCTTGTCGCTATTCCATGTCAGTCCTGCATGTCGCTACACCAACTCACTCTTCCATGTCACTCCTCCATGTCGCTCTTCCATATCAATCTTCCTTGGTGATCCGCCTTGTCACTTCTCCATGTCACTCTTCCATGTTTCTCCACCAACTCCTTCCTCCATGTTACTCCTCCATGTCGCTCCTCCATGTCAATCCTTTATTTCACTCCTCCAAGTTACTCCTCCATGTCGCTCCTCCATGTTGCTCATCCATGTCACTCCTCCATGTCACTCCTCTAGGTCACTCCTCCATGTCACTCCTCCTTGTAACTCCTCCATATAGCTACTCCATGTCACTCCTCCATGTCACTCCTCCATGTCGCTATTCTATGTGACTCCTCCATGTCGCTCCACCAACTCCTTCCTCCATGTTACTCCTCCATTTCACTCCTCCATGTCAATCCTTTATGTCAATCCTCCAAGTTACTCCTCCATGTCGCTCCTCCATGTTGCTCCTCCATGTCACTCCTCCATGTCACTAATCCATGTCACTCCTCAATGTCACTCGTCCATGTCACTCCTCCATGTAACTCCTCCATGTAGCTTCTCCATGTCACTCCTCCATGTCTCTCCTCCATGTCGCTATAAGAACTCACTCCTCCATGTCACTCCACCATTTCACTCCTCCATGTCACTACTTCATGTCACTCCTCCATGTCGCTACTCCATGTGACTCCTCCATGTTTCTCCACCAACTCACTCCTCCACGTCGCTCCTCCATGTTGCTCTTCCATGTCACTCCTCCAAGTCACTCATCCATGTCCCTCCGCCATGTCACTCCACCATATCAACCCTCCTTTCCTGATCAACCCTGTCACATCTCCAAGTCACTCCTCCATGTCCCTCCTCCATGTCACTACTCCACATCAATCCTCTATGTCACTCCTCCATGTCACTCCTCCATGTCACTCCTCCATGTCGCTATTCTATGTGACTCCTCCATGTCACTACACCAACTCCTTCCTCCATGTTACTCCTCCATGTCACTCATCCATGTCACTCCTCTATGTCACTCCTCCATTTCACACCTCTATGTCCCTCCACCATGTCACTCCACCATATAAACCCTCCTTCCTGATCAACCCTGTCACATCTCCAAGTCACTCCTCCATGTCCCTCCTCCATGTCACTACTCCTTTGCGCTATTCCATGTCAGTCCTCCATGTCGCTACACCAACTCACTCTTCCATGTCACTCCTCCATGTCGCTCCTCCATGTTGCTCCTCCATGTCAATCCTCCATGTCACTCATCCATGTCCCTCCGCCATGTCACTCCACCATATCAATCTTCCTTGGTGATCCGCCCTGTCACTTCTCCATGTCTCTCCTCCACGTCATTCCTCTATGTCACTCCTCCATGTCACTCCTCCATGTCGCTCCTCCGTGTTGCTCCTCCAAGTCACTCCTCCTTGTAACTCCTCCATGTAGCTACTCCATGTCACTCCTCCAAGTTACACACCCATGTCCCTCCGCGATGTCACTCCACCATATCAACCCTCCTTGGTTATCCGCCATGTCACTTCTCCATGTCACTCTTCCATGTCTCTCCTCCACGTCACTCCTCTATGTCACTCCTCCATGTCAGTCCTCCATGTCACTCTTCCATGTCTCTCCTCCACGTCACTCCTCTATGTCACTCCTCCATGTCAGTCCTCCATGTCACTTCTCCATGTCTCTCCTCCACATCTCTCCTCTATGTCACTCCTCCATGTCACTCCTCCATGTCTCTCCTCCATGTCGCTCTAACATCTCACTCCTCCATGTCATTCCACCATTTCACTCCTCCATGTCACTCCTCCAGGTCACTCCTCTATGTTGCTACTCAAAGTCACTCCTCCATGTTACTACACCAACTCACTCCTCAATGTCACTCTTCCATATTACTTCTCCATTTCTCTCCTCCAAGTCACTATAACAACTCACTCCTCCGTGTCAATCCACCATTTCACTCCTCCATTTCACTCCTTCAGGTCACTCCTCCATGTCGCTACACAAACTCAAGCCTCCTTTACACTCTTTCATGTCACTCCTCCATATTGCTCCTCCATGTCCCTCCTCCATGTCACTCCTCCATGTCATTCCTCCATGTCACTCCTCCATGTATCTCCTCCATGTCGCTACTCTATGTCACTCCTCCATATCGCTACTCCATGTCACTCCTCCATGTCGCTACACCAACTCACTCCTCAATGTCACTCCTCCATGTCACTACTTCTTTTCACTACTCCATGTCACTCATCCATGTCACTCCTTTATGTTACTCCTCCAATTCACTCCTCCATGTCACCTCTATATGTCTTCAATGTCACTCCTCCATGTCCATCCTCCATGTCACTACTCCATGTCACTCCTCCATGTCGCTCTAACAACTCACTCCTCCATTTCACTCCACCATGTCGCTCTAACAACTCACTCCTCCATGTCACTCCACCATTTCACTCCTCCATGTGACTCCTTCAGGTCACTCGTCCATGTCGCTACTCAAAGTCACTCCTCCATGTTACTACATCAACTCACTCCTCAATGTCACTCCTCCATGTCAGTCCTCTATGTCACTTGTCCATGTCACTCCTCCATGTAACTCCTCCATGTAGCTACTCCATGTCACTCCTCCATGTCGCTACACAAACTCACTCCTCATGTCACTCCTCCATGTCACTCCTCCATGTCACTCCTCCAAGTCACTCACCCATGTCCCTCCGCGATGTCACTCCACCATATCAACCCTCCTTGGTTATCCGCCCTGTCACTTCTCCATGTCAGTCTTCCATGTCTCTACTCCACGTCACTCCTCCATGTCAATTCTCCATGTCACTTCTCCATGTCACTCCTCCAGGTCACTCCTCTATGTCGCTACTCTAGGTCACTCCTCCATGTCACTCCTCCATTTCTCTCCTCCATGTCACTATAACAACTCACTCCTCCGTGTCACTCCACCATTTCACTCCTCCATTTCACTCCTTCAGGTCACTCCTCCATGTCGCTACACAAACTCAAGCCTCCTTTACACTCTTTCATGTCACTCCTCCATATTGCTCCTATATGTCCCTCCTCCATGTCACTCCTCCATGTCATTCCTCCATGTCACTCCTCCATGTATCTCCTCCATGTCGCTACTCTATGTCACTCCTCCATGTAGCTACACAAACTCACTCCTCATGTTACTACTCTATGTCGCTTCTCCATGTCACTCCTCCATGTCGCTACACCAACTCACTCCTCAATGTCACTCCTCCATGTCACTACTTCTTGTCACTCCTCCATGTCACTCATCCATGTCACTCCTTTATGTCACTCCTCCAATTCACTCCTCCATGTCACCTCTATATGTCTTCCATGTCACTCCTCCATGTCCATCCTCCATGTCACTACTCCATGTCACTCCTCCATGTTGCTCTAACAACTCACTACTCCATTTTACTCCACCATGTCGCTCTAAAAACTCACTCCTCCATGTCACTCCACCATTTCACTCCTCCATGTTACTCCTTCAGGTCACTGGTCCATGTCGCTACTCAAAGCCACTCCTCCATGTTACTACACCAACTCACTCCTCAACGTCACTCCTCAATGTCACTCCTCCATGTCACTACTTCATGTAACTCCTTCATGTTGCTACTCCATGTGACTCCTCCATGTCGCTCCACCAATTCACTCCTCCACGTCGCTCCTCTATGTCACTCCTCCATGTCACACCTCCATGTCACTCCTCCATGTCGTTATTCCATGTCACTCCTCCATGTCACTATTTTATGTCAGTCCTCCATGTCGCTACACCAACTCACTCCTCCAGGTCACTCTTCCATTTCGCTACTCAAAGTGACTCCATCATGTCACTACATCAACTCACTCCTCAATGTCACTCCTACATGTCACTACTCCATGTGACTTCTCCATGTCGATACAGAAACTCAAACCTCCTTTATACTCTCATGTCACTCCTTCATATCGCTCTTCCATTTCAATCCTCCATGTCACTCCTCCATGTCACTCCTTTATGTCACTCCTCAAAGTTACTCCTCCATGTTGCCACTCCATGTCGCTCCTCCATGTCCCTCCGCCATGTCACTACACCAATTCAAACCTCTTTGTCACTCCTCCATGTCACTCATCCATGTCACTTCTATATGTCTTCCATGTCACTCCTCCATGTCGCTACACCAACTCATTCCTCATGTCACTCCTCCATGTCGCCACTCCATGTCACACCTCCATGTTGCTACACCAACTCAACCCTCCTTGTCACTCCTCCATGTCACTCATCCATGTCATTCCTCCATGTCGCTACACCAACTCAATCCTCCTTTTCACTCCTCCATGTCACTCCTCCATGTCGCTCCTCCGTGTTGCACCTCCATGTCACTTCTCCAAGTCACTCACCCATGTCCCTCCACGATGTCACTCCACCATATCAGCTCTCCTTCCTGATCAACCCTGTCACTTTTCCAAATCACTCCTTCATGTCATTCCTCCATGTAGCTACTCCATGTCACTCCTCCATGTCGCTATTCCATGTCAGTCCTCCATGTCGCTACACCAACTCACTCTTCCATGTCACTCCTCCATTTCACTCCACCAAGAAACTCCTCTACGTCACTCCTCATGTCACTCCTCCATGTCAATAAACCAACACAAACCTCTTTGTCCATCTTTCATGTCACTACTCCATGCCACTACTCCATGTCGCTCCTCCGTGTTGCTCTTCCAAGTAACGCCACCATATCAATCCTCCTTACTGATCTGCCCTGTCACTCCTCCATATCGCTACTCCATTTCATTCCTCCTTGTCACTCTTCCATGTCGCTCCTCCATGTCACTTCTCCAAGTCTTCAATATCATGTCTCTCATCCGTGTAGCTCCACATTGTCACTCCTCCATATCACTCCTCCATGTCACTACACCAACTCAATCCTCCTTGTCACTCCTCCATGTCACTCATCCATGTCATTCCTCCATGTCACTCCTTTATGTCACTCCTCCAGGTCACTCCTCCATGTCGCTACTCAAAGTCACTCCTCCATGTCACTACACCAACTCACTCCTCAATGTCACTCCTCCATGTCACTACTTCATGTCACTCCTCCATGTCGCTACTCCATGTGAATCCTCCATGTCGCTCCACCAACTCACGCCTCCATGTCGCTCCTCCATGTTGCTCTTCAATGTCACTCCTCCATGTAACTCATCTATGTCCCTCCGCCATGTCACTACACGAACTCAATCCTTCTTGTCAAACCTCCATGTCACTCATCCATGTCACTCCTCCATGTCCCTCCTCCCTGTCACTCCTCCTAATCACTCCTCTATGTCACTCCTCCATGTCACACCTCCATGTCACTCCTCCATGTCGTTATTCCATGTCACTCCTCCATGTCGCTACACCAACTCAATCCTCCTTGTAACTCTTCCATGTCACTCATCCATGTCATTCCTCCATGTCACTCGTTTATGTCACTCCTCCAATTCACTCCTCCATGTCACCTCTATATGTCTTCCATGTCACTCCTCCATGTCCATCCTTCATGTCACTACTCCATGTCACTCCTACATGTTGCTCTTCCGTGTTGCTCCTCCCTGTCACACCTCCAAGTCACTCACCCATGTCCTTCCACAATGTCACCCCAACATATCAACCCTCCTTCCTGATCAACCATGTCACTTCTCCAAGTCACTCCTCCATGTCCCACCTCCATGTCACTATTCCATGTCACTCCTCCATGTCGCTCCTCCGTTTTGCTCCTCCACATCAATCCTCTATGTCACTCCTCCATGTCACTCCTCCATGTCGCTATTCCATGTCAGTCCTCCATGTCGCTACACAAACTAAGTCCTCATGTCACTCCTCCATGTCACTCCTCCATGTCACTCCTCCAAGTCACTCACCCATGTCCCTCCACGATGTCACTCCACCATATAAACCCTCTTTCCTGATTAACCCTGTCACTTCTCCAAGTCAGTCCTCCATGTCCCTCCTCCATGTCATTACTCGATGTCACTCCTCCATGTCACTCCACCATGTCATTTCTCCATGTCGCTACAACAACTCATTCCTCATGTCACTCCTCCATGTCAATCCTCCAGGTCACTCTTCCGTGTCGCTACTAAAAGTCACTCCTCCATGTCAATAACCCAACTCACTCCTCATGTCACTCCTCCATTACGCTATTCCATGTCACTCCTCCATTGGCACTAAACCAAATCAAGCCTCCTTGTCACTCCACCATGTCACTCATCCAATATCATTCCTCCATGTCACTCCTTTATGTCACTCCTCCAAGTCACTCCTCCATGTCACTTCTAAATGTCTTCCATGTCACTCCTCCATATCACTCATCCATGTCCCTCCTCCATGTCACTCCAACATATCAATCCTCCTTAATGATCCGCCCTGTCATTTCTACATGTAACTCCTCCATGTAACTTCTATATGTCTTCAATGTCACTCCTCCATGTCGCTACACCAACTCACTCCTCCATGTCATTCCTCCATGACGCTACTCCATTTCACTTCTCCAAGTCTTCAATGTCATGTCTCTCATCCATGTCGCTCTACTAATTCATTCCTCCATTTCACTCCTCCATGTCACTCCTCCATGTCACTACTCTATGTCACTACTCCATGTCACTACTCTATGTCGGTACTCTATGTCACTCCTCCATGTCGCTACACAAACTCACTCCTCCATGTCGCTCCTCCATGTCACTCCTCAATGTCACTCCTCCATGTCACTACTCCATGTAACTCCTCCATGTCGCTACACAAACTCAATCCTCCTTTACACTATTTCATGTTACTCCTCCATGTCGCTACTCCATGTGACTCCTCCATGTCACTCCACCATCACCTTCCTCCATGTTACTCCTCCATTTCACTCCTCCATGTCACTCCGTTATGTCACTCATCCAAGTTACTCCTTTATGTCGCTCCTCCATGTTGCTCCTCCATGTCACTCCTCCATGTCAATCCTCCATGTCGCTACTCTAGGTCACTACTCCATGTCACTCCTCCACGTCGCTAAACCAACTCACTCCTCATGTCGCTACTCCATGTCACTCCTCCATGTCACTCATCCATGTCGCTACAACAACTCAATCCTCCATGTCACTCCTCCATGTCACTCATCCATGTCATTCCTCCATGTCACTCCTTTATGTCACTCCTTCAATTCACTCCTCCATGTCACCTCTATATGTCTTACACTCCTCCATGTCCATCCTCCATTTCACTACTCCATATCACTCCTCCATATTGCTACACCAACTCACTCCTCATGTCACTACTCCATGTCGCTACTCCATGTCACTCCTCCATGTTGCTCCTCCATGTCGCTACACAAACTCACTCCTCATGTTACTACTCTATGTTGCTACTCCATGTCACTCCTCCATGTCGCTACACCAACTCACTCCTCCATGTCACTCCTCCATGTTGCTCCTCCATGTCACTCCTCCATGTCACTCATCCATGTCCCTCCTCCATGTCACTCCAATATATCAATCTTCCTTGCTGATCCGCCCTGTAACTTCTCCATATCACTCCTCCATGTCTCTCCTCCACGTCACTCCTCTATGTTACTCTTCCAAGTAACTCCTCCATGTCACTTCTATATGTCTTCCAAGTTACTCCTCCATGTCCCTCCTCCATGTCACTCCTCCATGTCACTCCTCCATGTAACTCCTCCATGTAGCTACTCCATGTCACTTCTCCATGTCACTACAAAAACTCACTCCTCATGTCACTCCTCCATGTCACTCCTCCATGTCGCTCCTCCGTTTCACTCAACCATGTCACTCCGCCATGTGACTCCACCATATCAATCCTCCTTACTGATCCGCCCTGTCACTTCTCCATGTCAAGCCTCAACGTCACTTCTATATGTCTTCCATGTCACTCCTCCATGTCGCTCCACCAACTCATTCCTGCATGTCACTCCTCCATGTCAATACACCAACTCACTCCTCATATCACTCCTCCATGTCACTACATCAACTCACTCCTCCATGTCACTTCTTTATATCTTCCATGTCACTCCTCCATGTCCGTCCTCCATGTCACTCCAACATATCAATCCTCCTTGCTGTTCCGCCCTTTCACTTCTACATGACACTCCTCCATGTCACTTCTATGTGTCTTCAATGTCACTCGTCTATGTCACTACACCAACTCACTCCTCCATGTCAATCCTCCATGTCGCCACTCCATGTCACTCCTCCATGTCGCTCCTCCATGTCACCTCTCCAAGTCTTCAATGTCATGTCTCTCATCCATTTCGCTCCACTAATTCATTCTTCCATGTCACTCCTCCATGTCGCTACTCTATGTCACTCCTCCATGTCACTCCTCCATGTCGCTACACCAACTCACTCCTCATGTCGCTACACCTTGTCACTCCTCCATGTCACTCATCCAATATCATTCCTCCATGTCACTCCTTTATGTCACTCCTCCAAGTCACTCCTCCATGTCACTTCTAAATGTCTTCCATTTCACTCCTCCATGTCCCTCCTCCATGTCACTCCAACATATCAATCCTCCTTGCTGATCCGCCCTATCACTTCTACATGTCACTCCTCCATGTAACTTCTATATGTCTTCAATGTCACTCCTCCATGTCGCTACACCAACTCAGTCCTCCATGTCATTCCTCCATGTCGCTACTCCATTTCACTTCTCCAAGTCTTCAATGTCATGTCTCTCATCCATGTCGCTCCACTAATTCATTCCTCCATTTCACTCCTCCATGTCACTCCTCCATGTCACTACTCTATATCGGTACTCTATGTCACTCCTCCATATCGCTACACAAACTCACTCCTCCATGTCGCTCCTCCATGTCACTCCTCAATGTCACTCCTCCATGTCACTACTCCATGTAACTCCTCCATATCGCTACACAAACTCAATCCTCCTTTACACTATTTCATGTTACGCCTCCTTGTCGCTACTCCATGTGACTCCTCCATGTCACTCCACCATCTCCTTCCTCCATGTTAGTTCTCCATTTCACTCCTCCATGTTACTCCTTTATGTCACTCATCCAAGTTACTCCTTTATGTCGCTCCTCCATGTTGCTCCTCCATGTAACTCCTCCATGTCACTCATCCATGTCACTCCTCTATGTCACTCCTCCATGTCACTCCTCCTTGTCGCTACAAAAACTCACTCCTCATGTCACTCCTCCATGTCACTCCTCCATGTCACTCCTCCAAGTCACTCATCCATGTCCCTCCGCCATGTCTATCCTCCATGTCACTGCTCCATGTCACTCAGCCATGTCGCTCCTCCGTGTCACTCAACCATGTCACTCCGCCATGTGACTCCACCATATTAATCCTCCTTACTGATCCGCCCTGTCACTCCTCCAAGTCACTCATCCATGTCCCTCCGCCATGTCTATCCTCCATGTCACTCCTCCAAGTCACTCATCCATGTCACTCATCCATGTCACTCCTCCATGTCACTCCTCCATGTCACTCCTCCATGTCACTACACCAACTCACTCCTCCATGTCACTTCTTTATGTCTTCCATGTCACTCCTCCAAGTCCCTCCTCCATGTCACTCCAACATATCAATCCTCCTTGCTGTTCCGCCCTGTTACTTCTACATGTCACTCCTAAATGTCACTTCTATGTGTCTTCAATGTCACTCGTCCATGTCGCTACACAAACTCACTCCTCCATGTCAGTCCTCCACGTCACTACTCCATGTCACTCCTCCATGTCGCTCCTCCATGTCACCTCTCCAAGTCTTCAGTGTCATGTCTCTCATCCATTTCGCTCTACTAATTCATTCCTCCATGTCACTCCTCCATGTCGATACTCTATGTCACTCCTCCATGTCACTCCTCCATGTTGCTACACCAACTCACTCCTCATGTCGCTACTCCATGTCACTCCTCCATGTCACTACTCCATGTTGCTACACCAACTCAATCCTCCTTGTCACTCCTTCATGTCACTCATCCATGTCATTCCTCCATGTCACTCCTTTATGTCACTCCTCCAATTCACTCCTCTATGTCACCTCTATATGTCTTACACTCCTCCATGTCCATCCTCCATGTCACTACTCCATGTCACTCCTCAATGTTGCTACACCAACTCACTCTTCCATGTCACTGCTCCATTTCACTCCACCACGTCACTCCTCTACATCACTCCTCCAAGTCACTCATCCATGTCCCTCCGACATGTCACTCCACCATATCAACCCTCCTTCCTGATCAACCCTGTCACATCTCCAAGTCACTCCTCCATGTCCCTCATCCATATCACTACTCCATGTCGCTATTCCATGTTAGTCCTCCATGTCGTTCCACCAACTCACTCCTCAATGTTACTCCTCCATGTCACTCCACCACGTCTCTCCTCTACGTCACTCCTCATGTCACTCCTCCATATTGCTATACCAACTCACTCCTCATGTCACTAATCCATGTCGCCACTCCATGTCACTCCTCCATGTTGCTACACCAACTCAATCCTCCTTGTCACTCCTACATGTTAGTCCTCCATGTTGCTCCTCCATGTCACTCCTCCATATCACTCATCCATGTCCCTCCTCCATGTCACTCCAATATATCAATCTTCCTTGCTGATCCACCCTGTCACTTCTCCATGTAACTCCTCCATGTCTCTCCTCCACATCACTCCTCTATGTCACTTCTCCAAGTCACTTCTCCATGTCACTTCTATATGTCTTCCAAATCACTCCTCTATGTCCCTCCTCCATGTCGCTCCTCCATGTTGCTCCTCCAAGTCACTCCTCCATGTTTCTCCTCCATGTAGCTACTCCATGTCACTCCTCCATGTCGCTATACAAATTCACTCCTCATGTCACTCCTCCATGTCACTCCTCCAAGTCACTAACCCATGTCCCTCCGCGATTTCACTCCACCATATCAACCCTACAAGGTGATCCGCCCTTTCACTTCTCCATGTCACTCCTCCATGTCTCTCCTCCATGTCACTCCTCTATGTCACTCCTCCATGTGACTCCTCCAAGTCACTCACCCATGTCACTCCGCGATGTCACTCCACCATATCAACCCTCCATGTCACTCCTCCAGGTCACTCCTCCATGTCGCTACTCAAAGTCACTCCTCCATGTTACTACACTAACTCACTCCTCAATATCACACCTCCATGTCACTACTTCATGTCACTCCTCCATGTCGCTACATAAACTCAATCCTCCTATAGACTCTTTCATGTCACTCCTCCGTAACGCTCCTCCATGTCACTCCTCCATGTCACTCGTTTATGTCACTCCTTTAAGTTACTCCTAAATGTCGCTACTCCATGTGACTCCTCTATGTTGCTCCACCAACTCACTCCTCTATGTTGCTCCTCCATGTTGTTCCTCCAATTCACTCCTCCATGTCACCTCTATATGTTTTACATGTCACTCCTCCATATCCATCCTCCATGTCACTCCTCCATGTCGCTCCTCCGTGTTGCTCCTCCATTTCACTTCTCCAAGTCACTCGACCATGTCCCTCCACGATGTCACTCAACCATATCAACCCTCCTTCATGATCAACCCTGTCACTTCTCCAAGTCACTCCTCTATGTCCCTCCTCCATGTCACTACTCCATGTCACTCCTCCATGTCGCTCCTCCGTGTTGCTCCTCCACATCAATCCTCTAAGTCACTCCTCCATGTCACTCCTCCATGTCGCTATTCCATGTCAGTACTCCATGTCGCTACATCATCTCACTCTTTCATGTTACTCCTCCATGTCACTCCTCCATGTCACTCCTTTATGTCACTCCTCCGAGTTACTCCTCCATGTCGCTCCTCCATGTTGCTCCTCCAAGTCACCCCTCCATATCCCTCCTTTATGTAATTCCACAAACTCACTCCACCATGTTGCTCCTCCATGTCACTCCTCCATGTCACTCACCGACTCACTTCTACATGTTTTCCTTGTCAATCCTCTATGTCACTCCTCCATGTCACTCCTCCATGTCACTCCTCCATGTCGCTACACCAACTCACTCCTCCATGTCACTCCTCCATATAGCTACTCCATGTCATTCCTCCTTATCACTCTTCCATGTCGCTCCTCCATGTCACTTCTCCAAGTCTTCAAGATCATGTCTCTCATCGGTGTAGCTCCACATTGTCACTCCTCCATGTCACTCCTCCATGTAACTATACCAACTCAATCCTCCTTGTCACTCCTCCTAGTCACTCATCCATGTCATTCCTCCATGTCACTCCTTTATGTCACTCCTCCAATTCACTCCTCCATGTCACTCCTCCATGTCACTCATCCATGTCCCTCCGCCATTTTACACTACCCTATCAATCTTCCTTGGTGATCCGACCTGTCACTTCTCCATGTCATTCTTCCATGTCTCTCCTCCACGTCACACCTCTGTGTGACTCCTCCATGTCACTCCTTCATTTATCTCCTCCATGTCCCTATAACAACTCACTCCTCCATGTCACTCCACCATTTCACTCCTCCATGTCACTCCTCCAGGTCACTCCTCCATGTCGCTACTCAAAGTCACTCCTCCATGTCACTACACCAACTCACTCCTCAATGTCACTCCTCAATGTCACTACTTCATGTCACTCCTCCATGTTGCTACACAAACTCAATCCTCCTTTACACTCTTTCATGTCACTCCTCCATATCGCTTCTCCATGTCCCTCCTCAATGTCACTCCTCCATGTCATTCTTCGATGTCACTCCTCCATGTATCTACTCCATGTCGCTACTCTATATCACTCCTCCATGTCACTCCTCCATGTCACTCCTCCTTGTCGCTACACAAACTCACTCCTCATGTTACTACTCTATGTTGCTACTCCATGTCACTCCTCCATGTCGCTACACCAACTCACTCCTCAATGTCACTCCTCCATGTCACTACTTCTTGTCACTCCTCCATGCCACTCATCCATGTCATTCCTCCATGTCACTCCTTTATGTCAATCCTCCAATTCACTCCTCCATGTCACCTCTATATGTCTTCCATGTCACTCCTCCATGTCCATCCTCCATGTCACTCCTCCATGTCACTACTTCTTGTCACTCCTCCATGTCACTCATCCATGTCTCTCCTCCATGTCGCTCTAACAACTCACTCCTCCATGTCACTCCTCCAGGTGACTCCTCCAAGTCACTCACTCATGTCCCTCCACGATGTCACTCCACCATATCAACTCTCCTTCCTGATCAACCCTGTCACTTCTCCAAGTCACTCCTCCATGTCCCTCATCCATGTCACTACTCCATGTCACTCCTCCATGTCGCTCCTCCGTGTTGCTCCTCCACATCAATTCTCTATGTCACTCCTCCATGTCACTTCTCCATGTCACTCCTCCATGTCGCTATTCTATGTTACTCCTCCATGTCACTTCTCCATGTCACTCATCCATGTCACTCCTCTATGTCAATCCTCCATGTCACTCCTCCATGTCACTCCTCCATGTCACTACTATATGTAGCTCCTCCATGTAGCTACTCCATGTCAGTCCTCCATTTCGCTACACAAACTCACTCCTCATGTCACTCCTCCATGTCGCTACTCAAAGTCGCTCCTCCATGTCACTACACCAACTCACTCCCTCAATGTCACTCCTCTATGTCACTACTTCATGTCACTCCTCTATGTCACAACACAAACTCAACCCTCCTTGTCACTCCTCCATGTCACTCATCCATGTCATTCCTCCATGTCACTCCTTTATCTCACTCCTCCAATTCACTCCTCCATGTCACCTCTATATGTCTTCCATGTCACTACTCCATGTAACTCCTTTGTATTGCTCCTCCATGTCACTTCTCCAAGTCACTCACCCATGTCCCTCCACGATGTCACTCCACCATATCAACTCTCCTTCCTGATCAACCCTGTCACTTCTCCAAGTCACTCCTCTATGTCCCTCCTCCATGTCACTACTCCATGTCTCTCCTCCACGTCACTCCTCCATGCCCATCCTCCATGTCACTACTCCATGTCACTCCTCCATGTCGCTCCTCCGTGTTGCTCCTCCACATCAATTCTCTATGTCACTCCTCCATGTCACTCCTCCAGGTCACTCCTCCAGGTCGCTACTCAAAGTCACTCCTCCATGTAACTACACCAACTCACTCCTTAATGTCACTCCTCCATGTCACTCATCCATGTCCCTCCGCCATGTCACTCCACCCTATCAATCTTCCTTGGTGATCCGACACGTCACTCCTCTATGTCACTCCTCCATGTCACTCCTCCATGTCACTCCTCTATGTCCCTCCTCCATGTCACTACTCCATGTCTCTCCTCCACGTCACTCCACCATGTCACTCCTCCATGTCTCTCCTCCTTGTCGCTCTAACAACTCACTCCTCCATGTCACTCCTCCAGGTGACTCCTCCAAGTCACTCACTCATGTCCCTCCACGATGTCACTCCACCATATCAACTCTCCTTCCTGATCAACCCTGTCACTTCTCCAAGTCACTCCTCCATGTCCCTCCACCATGTCACTACTCCATGTCACTCCTCCATGTCGCTCCTCCGTGTTGATCCTCCACATCAATTCTCTATGTCACTCCTCCATGTTACTCCTCCATGTCACTCCTCCATGTCGCTAATCCATGTCAGTCGTCCATGTCGCTACACCAACTCACTCTTCCATGTTACTCCTCCATGTCGCTACTCCATGTGACTCCTCCATGACAATACACCAACTCAAACCTCTTTGTCCATCCTCCATGTTGCTACACCAACTCACTCTTCCATGTCACTTCTCCATGTCGCTACTCTATGTCACTCCTCCATGTCGCTACACCAACTCAATCCTCCTTGTCACTCCTCCATGTCGCTCCTCCATGTTGCTTCTCCATGTCACTCCTCCATGTCACTCATCTATGTCCCTCCACTATGTCACTCCACCATATCTATCTTCCTTGGTGATCCGCCCTGTCACTTCTCCATGTCACTCTTCCATGTCTCTCCTCCACGTCACTCCTCTATGTCACTCCTCCATGTCACTCCTCCATGTCACTCCTCCATGTCTCTCCACGATGTCACTCCACCATATCAACTCTCTTTCCTGATCAACCCTGTCACTCCACCATGTCACTCCTCCATGTCGCTACTCTATGTCACTTCTCCATGTCACTCATCCATGTCCCTCCTCCATGTCACACCTCCATGTCAATCCTCCATGTCGTTATTCCATGTCACTCCTCCATGTCGCTACACCAACTCATTACTCATGTAACTCCTTCATGTCGCTACTCCATGTCACTCCTGCATGTCGCTACACCAACTCAATCCTCCTTGTAACTCCTCCATTTCACTCATCCATGTCATTCCTCCATGTCACTCGTTTATGTCACTCCTCCAATTCACTCCTCCATGTCACCTCTACATGTCTTCCATGTCACTCCTCCATGTCCATCCTCCATGTCACTACTCCATGTCACTCCTCAATGTTGCTCCTCAGTGTTGATCCTCCATGTCACTCCTCCAAGTAACTCACCCATGTCCCTCAACGATGTCACCCCACCATATCAACCCTCCTTCCTGATCAACCCAGTCACTTCTCCAAATGACTCCTCCATGTCCCTCCTCCATGTCACTACTCCATGTCACTACTCCATGTCGGTCCTCCGTGTTGCTCCTACATGTAGCTGCTCCATGTCACTACTCCATGTCACTCCTCCGTGTCGCTCCTCCGTGTTGCTCTTTCAAGTCACTCCTCCATGTAACTCCTCCATGTAAATTCTCCATGTCACTCCTCCATGTCGCTACACAAACTCACTCCTCATGTCACTCCTCCATGTCACTCCTCCATGTCACTCCTCCAAGTTACTCACCCATGTCCCTCCACGATGTCACTCCACCATATCAACCCTCCTTGGTTATCCGCCCTGTCACGTCTCCATGTCACTCTTCCATGTCTCTCCTCCATGTCACTCCTCTATGTCACTCCTCCATGTCAGTCCTCCATGTCACTTCTCCATGTCTCTTCTCCACATCTCTCCTCTATGTCACTCCTCCATGTCACTCCTCCATGTCACTCCTCCATGTCGCTACACCAACTCAACCCTCCTTGTAACTCCTCCATGTCACTCATCCATGTCATTCCTTAATGTCACTCCTTTATGTCACTCCTCCAATTCACTCCTCCATGTCACTCCTTCATGTCACTCATCCATGTCCCTCCGCCATGTCACTCCACCCTATCAATCTTCCTTGGTGATCCGACCTGTCACTTCTCCATGTCACTCTTTCATATCTCTTCTCCACGTCACTCCTCTATGTCACTCCTTCATGTCACTCCTCCAAGTCACTCCTTCATTTATCTCCTCCATGTCGCTATAACAACTTACTCCTCCATGTAACTCCTCCATGTCACTCCTCCATGTCTCTCCTCCATGTCGCTCTAACAACTCACTCCTCCATGTCACTTCACCATTTCACTCCTCCATGTCACTCCTCCAGGTCACTCCTCCATGTCGCTACTCAAAGTCACTCCTCCATGTAACTACACCAACTCACTCCTCAATGTCACTCCTCCATGTCACTACTTCATGTCACTCCTTCATATCGCTACTCAAAGTTACTCCTTCATGTCACTACACCAAGTCATTCCTCAATGTCACTCCTCAATGTCACTACTTCATGTCACTCCTCCATGTAGCTACACAAACTCAATCCTCCTTTACACTCTTTCATGTCACTCCTCCATTTCGCTCCTCCATATCCCTCCTTCATGTCACTCCTCCAAGTCATTCCTCCTTGTCACTCCTCCATGTCGCTACACCAACTCATTACTCATGTAACTCCTCCATGTTACTACTCCATGTCACTCCTCCATGTCGCTCTAACAACTCACTCCTCCATGTCACTCCACCATTTCACTCCTCCATGTCACTCCTAAAAGTCACTCCTCCATGTCACTACACCAACTCACTCCTCAAAGTCACTCCTCAATGTTACTACTTCATGTCACTCCTCCATGTCGCTACACAAACTAAATCCTCCTTTACACTCTTTCATGTCACTCCTCCATATCGCTCTTCCATGTCCCTCCTCCATGTCACTCCTCCATGTCATTCCTCCATTTCACACCTCCATGTGACTCCTCCATGTCGCTCCACCAACTCCTTCCTCCATGTTACTCCTCCATGTCACTCCTCCATGTCACTCCTCCATGTCACACCTCCATGTGACTCCTCCATGTCGCTCAACCAACTCCTTCCTCCATGTTACTCCTCCATGTCACTCCTCCATGTCACTCCTCCATGTGACTCCTCCATGTTGCTCCATCAACTCACTCCTCCATGTCACTCCTCCAGGTCACTCCTCCATGTCGCTACTCAAAGTCACTCCTCCATGTCACTACAACAACTCACTCCTCAGTGTTACTCCTCAATGTCACTACTTCATGTCACTCCATGTCGCTACACAAACTCAATCCTCCTTTACACTCTTTCATGTCACTCCTCCATATCCCTCCTCCGTGTCCCTCCTCCATGTCACTCCTCCATGTCATTCCTCCATGTCACTCCTCCATGTATCTCCTCCATGTCGCTACTCTATATCACTCCTTCATGTCACTTCTCCATGTCGCTACACAAATCACTCCTCATGTTACTACTCTATGTCGCTACTCCATGTCCATCCTCCATGTCGCTACACCAACTCACTCCTCAATGTCACTCCTCCATGTCACTACTTCTTCTCACTCCTCCATGTCACTCATCCATGTCACTCCTTTATGTCACTCCTCCAATTCACTCTTCCATGTCACTCCTCCATGTCACTCATTCATGTCCCTCCTCCATGTCACTCCATCCTATCAATCTTCCTTGGTTATCCGACCTGTCACTTCTCCATGTCACTCTTCCATGTCACTCCTCCACGTCACTCCTCTATGTCACTCCTCCATGTCACTCCTCCATGTCGCTACACCAACTCAATCCTCCTTGTCACTCCTCCATGTCGCTCCTTCATGTTGCTCCTCCATGTCACTCCTCCATGTCACTTCTATATGTCTTCCATTTCACTCCTCCATCTCCATCCATCATGTCACTACTCCATGTCACTCCTCCATGTCGCTCCTCCGTGTTGCTCCTCCAAGTCACTCCTCCATGTAACTCCTCCATGTAGCTACTCCATGTCACTCCTCCATGTCGCTACACAATCTCACTCCTCATGTCACTCGTCCATGTTACTCCTCCATGTAACTCCTCCATGTCATTCCTCCATGACGCTACACCAACTCACTCTTTCATGTTACTCCTCCATGTTGCTCCTCCATGTGACTCCTCCATGTCACTCCTCCATGTCACTCCTCCATATCACTCCTCCAAGTCACTCCTCCATGTCGCTACTCAAAGTCACTCCTCAATGTAACTCATCCATGTCACTCCTCCATTTCTCTCCTCCAAGTCGCTATAACAACTCACTCCTCCATATCAGTCCTCCATGTCACTCCTCCATGTCGCTATACCAACTCACTCCTCCATGTCATTCCTCCATTTCACTCCTCCATGTCACTCCCCCATGTCCATCCTCCTTTTCACTACTCCATGTCACTCCTCCATGTCGCTCCTCCGTGTTGCTCCTCCTTGTCACTCCTCCAAATCACTCACCTGTGTCCCTCCATGATTTCACTCCACCATAAAAACTCTCCTTCCTGATCAACCCTGTCACTTCTCCAAGTCACTCCTCCATGTCCATCCTCCATGTCACTACTCCATGTCACTCCTCCATGTCGCTCCTCCGTGTTGCTCCTCCTTGTCACTCGTCCAAGTCAATCCTCTATGTCACTTCTCCATGTCTCTCCTCCACATCACTCCTCTATGTCACTCCTCCATGTCACTCCTCCATGTCACTCCTCCATGTTTCTCCTCCATGTCGCTATAACAACTCACTCCTCCATGTCTCTCCACCATTTCAGTCCTCAGGTCACTCCTCCATGTCGCTACTCAAAGTCACTCCTCCATGTCACGACACCAACTCACTCCTCCATGTCACTCCTCCAGGTCACTTCTCCATGTCGCTACTCAAAGTCACTCCTCCATGTCACTACACCAAGTCACTCCTCAATGTCACTCCTCAATGTCACTACTTCATATCACTCCTCCATGTCATTCCTCCATGTCACTCCTCTATGTATCTCCTCCATGTCGCTACTCTATGTAACTCCTCCATGTCACTCCTCCATGTCGCTACACCAACTCACTCCTTAATGTCACTCCTCCATGTCACAACTCCAATTCACTCCTCCATGTCACATCTATATGTCTTCCATGTCACTCCTCCATGTCCATCCTCCATGTCACTACTCCATGTCACTCCTCCATCTCGCTCCTCCGTGTTGCTCCTCCTTGTCACTCCTCCAAGTCACTCACCCATGTCCCTCCACGATGTCACTCCACCATATCAACCCTCCTTCCTGATCAATTCTGTCACTTCTCCAAGTCACTCCTCCATGTCTATCCTCCATGTCACTACTCCACATCAATCCTCTATGTCACTCCTCCATGTCACTCCTCCATGTTGCTCTAACAACTCACTCCTCCATGTCACTCCTCCAGGTCACTCCTCCATGTGGCTACTCAAAGTCACTCCTCCATGTCACTACACCAACTCAACCCTTCTTGTCACTCCTCCATGTCAATCATCCATTTCACTCCTCCACGTCGCTCCTCTATGTCACTCCTCCATGTCACACCTCCATGTCACTCCTCCATGTCGCTACTCCATGTCACTCCTCCATGTCACTCTAACAACTCACTCCTCCATGTCACTCCACCATTTCACTCCTCCATGTCACTCCTCAAAATCACTCCACCATGTCACTACACCAACTCACTCCTCAATGTCAATACTTCATGTCACTCCTCCATGTCGCTACACAAACTCAATCCTCCTTTACACTCTTTCATGTCACTCCTCCATATCGCTCCTCCATGTCCCTCCTCCATGTCACTCCTCCATGTCATTCCTCCATGTCACTCCTCCATTTATCTCCTCCATGTTGCTACTCTATGTCACTCCTCCTTGTCACTCCTCCATGTCGCTACACAAACTCACTCCTCAATGTCACTCCTCCATGTCAATACTTCTTGTCACTCCTCCATGTCATTCCTCCATGTCACTCCTTTATGTCAGTCCTCCAATTCACTCCTCCATGTCACCTCTATATGTCTTCCATGTCACTCCTCCATGTCCATCCTCCTTTTCACTACTCCATGTCACTCCTCCATGTCGCTCCTCCGTGTTGCTCCTCCTTGTAACTCCTCCAAGTCACTCACCCATGTCCCTCCACGATTTCACTCCACCATAAAAACTCTTCTTCCTGATCAACCCTGTCACTCCTCCATGTACATCCTCCATGTCACTACTCCATGTCACTCCTCCATGTCGCTCCTCCGTGTTGCTCCTCCTTGTCACTCCTCCAAGTCAGTCCTCCATGTCACTTCTACATGTCTCTCCTCCACGTCACTCCTCTATGTCACTCCTCCATGTCACTCCTCCATGTCACTTCTCCATGTTTTTCCTCCATGTCGCTATAACAACTCACTCCTCCATGTCACTCCACCATTTCAGTCCTCCATGTCACTCCTCCAGGTCACTCCTCCATGTCGCTACTCAAAGTCACTCCTCCATGTCACTACACCAACTCACTCCTCAATGTCACTCCTCCATGTCACTACTTCATGTCACTCCTCCATGTCGCTACTGCATGTGACTCCTCCATGTCGCTCCACCAACTCACTCCTCAACGTTGCTCCTCCATGTTGCTCTTCCATGTCACTCCTCCATGTAACTCATCTATGTCCCTCCGCCATGTCACTACACCAACTCAATCCTTCTTGTCAATACTCCATGTCATTCATCCATGTCACTTCTATGTCTTCCATGTCACTCCTCCATGTTCCTCCTCCATGTCACTCCTCCACGTCGCTCCTCTATGTCACTCCTCCATGTCACACCTCCATGTTCCTCCATGTCACTCCTCCATTTCTCTCCTCCATGTCGCTATAACAACTCACTCCTCCATGTCACTCCTCCAGGTCACTCCTCCAAGTCGCTACTCAAAGTCACTCCTCCATGTCACTACACCAACTCATTCCTCTATGTCACTCCTCCATGTCACTACTCCATGTCACTCCTCCATGTCGCTACACAAACTCAACCCTCCTTTACACTCTTTCATGTCACTCCTCCATATCGCTCCTCCATGTCCCTCCTCCATTTCACTCCTCCATGTCATTCCTCCATGTCACTCCTCCATGTATCTCCTCCATGTCGCTACTCTATGTCACTCCTCCATGTCACTCCTCCATGTCACTCCTCCATGTCGCTACACAAACTCGCTCCTCATGTTACTACTCTATGTCGCTACTCCATGTCACTCCTCCATGTCGCTACACCAACTCACTCCTCAATGTCACTCCTCCATGTCACCACTTCTTGTCACTCCTCCATGTCACTCATCCATGTCACTCCTTTATGTCACAACTCCAATTCACTCCTCCATGTAACCTCTATATGTCTTCCATGTCACTTCTCCAAGTCACTCCTCCATGTCCATCCTAAATGTCACTACTCCACATCAATCTTCTATGTCACTCCTCCATGTCACTCCTCCATGTCACTCTAACAACTCACTCCTCCATGTCACCCCACCATTTCACTCCTCCATGTCACTCCTCCAGGTCACTCCTCCATGTCGCTACTCAAAGTCACTCCTCCATGTCACGACACCAACTCAATCCTAATTGTCACTCCTCCATGTCACTGCTCCACGTCGCTCCTCCATGTTGCTCTTCCATGTAACTCCTCCATGTCACTCATCCATGTCACTTCTATATGTCTTCCATGTCACTCCTCCATGTTCCTCCTCCATGTCACTCCTCCACATCACTCCTCTATGGCACTCCTCCATGTCACACCTCCATGTCACTCCTCAATGTCGCTACACTGACTCATTCCTCGTGTCACTCCTCCATGTCGCTACTCCATGTCACTCCTCCATGTCACTACACCAACTCAACCCTCCTTGTAACTTCTCCATGTCACTCATCCATGTCATTCCTCAATGTCACTCGTTTATGTCACTCCTCCAGTTCACTCCTCCATGTCATCTCTATATGTCTTCCATGTCACTCCTCCATGTCCATACTCCATGTCACTACTCCATGTCACTCACCCATGTCCCTACACGATGTCACTCCACCATATCAACCCTCCTTCCTGATCAACCCTGTCACTTCTCCAAGTCACTCCTCCATGTCCCTCCTCCATGTCACTACTCCATGTTACTCCTCCATGTCGCTCCTCCGTGTTGCTCCTCCACATCACTCCTTTATGTCACTCCTCCATGCTGCTCCTCCAAGTCACTCCTCCATGTAACTCCTACATGTAGCTACTCCATGTCACTACTCCAGGTCACTCCTCCATGTCACTCCTCCGTGTTGCTCCTCCAAGTCACTCCTCCATGTAACTCCTCCATGTAGCTACTCCATGTCACTCCTCCATGTCGCTACACAATCTCACTCCTCATGTAACTCCTCCATGTCACTCCTCCATGTCACTCCTCCTAGTCACTCATCCATGTCCCTCCGCCATGTCACTCCACCATATCAATCTTCCTTGGTGATCCGCCATATCACTTCTCCATGTCACTCCTCCATGTCTCTGCTCCACGAAATTCCTCTATGTCACTCCTCCATGTCTCTCCTCTATATCGCTATAACAACTCACTCCTCCATGTCACTCATCCATGTCACTCCACCATTTCATTCCTCCATGTCACTCCTCCAGGTCACTCCTCCATGTCGCTACACCAACTTACTCCTCAATGTCACTCCTTCATGTCACTCCTCCATTTCTCTCCTCCATGTCGCTATAACAACTCACTCCTCCATGTCACTCCTCCAGGTCACTTCTCCATGTCGCTACTCAAAGTCACTCCTCCATGTCACTACACCAACTCACTCCTCAATGTCACTCCTCAATGTCACTACTTCATATCACTCCTCCATGTCATTCCTCCATGTCACTCCTCCATGTATCTCCTCCATGTCGCAAATCTATGTCACTCCTCCATGTCACTCCTCCATGTCGCTACACCAACTCACTCCTCAATGTCACTCCTCCATGTCACAACTCCAATTCACTCCTCCATGTCACCTCTATATGTCTTCCATGTCACTCCTCCATGTCCATCCTCCATGTCACTACTCTTTGTCACTCCTCCATGTCGCTCCTCCGTGTTGCTCCTCCTTGTCACTACTCCAAGTCACTCAACCATGTCCCTCCACGATGTCAATCCACCATATCAACCCTCCTTCCTGATCAACCCTGTCACTTCTCCAAGTCACTCCTCCATGTCCATCCTCCATGTCACTCCTCCATGTCGCTCCTCCGTGTTGCTCCTCCTAGTCACTCCTCCAAGTCACTCACCCATGTCCCTCCACGATGTCACTCCACCATATCAACCCTCCTTCCTGATCAACCCTGTCACTTCTCCAAGTCACTCCTCCATGTCTATCCTCCATGTCACTACTACACATCAATCCTCTATGTCACTCCTCCATGTCACTCCTCCAGGTCACTCCTCCATGTCGCTACTCAAAGTCACTCCTCCATGTAACTACACAAACTCAACCCTTCTTATCACTCCTCCATGTCACTCATCCATTTCACTCCTCCATGTCGCTCCTCTATGTCACTCCTCCATGTCACACCTCCATGTCACTCCTCCATGTCGCTACACCAACTCATTACTCATGTCACTCCTCCATGTCGCTACTTCATGTCACTCCTCCATGTCGCTCTAACAACTCACTCCTCCATGTCACTCCACCATTTCACTCCTCCATGTCACTCCTCAAATTCACTCCTCCATGTCACTCCACCATTTCACTCCTCCATGTCACTCCTCAATGTCACTACTTCATATCACTCCTCCATGTCATTCCTCCATGTCACTCCTCCATGTATCTCCTCCATGTCGCTAATCTATGTCACTCCTCCATGTCACTCCTCCATGTCGCTACACCAACTCACTCCTCAATGTCACTCCTCCATGTCACAACTCCAATTCACTCCTCCATGTCACCTCTATATGTCTTCCATGTCACTCCTCCATGTCCATCCTCCATGTCTCTACTCTATGTCACTCCTCCATGTCGCTCCTCCGTGTTGCTCCTCCTTGTCACTCCTCTAAGTCACTCACCCATGTCCCTCCACGATGTCAATCCACCATATCAACCCTCCTTCCTGATCAACCCTGTCACTTCTCCAACTCACTCCTCCATGTCACTCCCCATTTCACTCCTCCATGTCACTCCTCAAATTCACTCCTCCATGTCACTCCACCATTTCACTCCTCCATGTCACTCCTCCATGTCACTCGTCCATGTCTCTCCGCCGTGTTACTCCACCCTATCAATCTTCCTTGGTGATCCGACCTGTCACTTTTCCATGTCACTCTTCCATGTCTCTCCTCCATGTCCCTCCTCCATGTCACTACTCTATGTCACTCCTCCATGTCACTCCTCCGTATTGCTCCTCCACATCACTCCTCTATGTCACTCCTCCATGTCACTCCTCCATGTCACTCCTCCAGGTCACTCCTCCATGTCGCTACTCAAAGTCACTCCTCCATGTCACGACACCAACTCACTTCTCCATGTCACTCCTCCAGGTCACTCCTCCATGTCGCTACTCAAAGTCACTCCTCAATGTCACTACACCAACTCACTCCTCAATGTCACTCCTCAATGTCACTACTTCATGTCACTCCTCCATGTCATTCCTCCATGTCACTCCTCCATGTATCTCCTCCATGTCGCTACTCTATGTCACTCCTCCATGTCACTCCTCCATGTCGCTACACCAACTCACTCCTCAATGTCACTCCTCCATTTCACAACTCCAATTCACTCCTCCATGTCACCTCTATATGTCTTCCATGTCACTCCTCCATGTCCATCCTCCATGTCACTACTCCATGTCACTCCTCCATGTCGCTCCTCCGTGTTGCTCCTCCTTGTAACTCCTCCAAGTCACTCACCCATGTCCCTCCACGATTTCACTCCACCATAAAAACTCTCCTTCCTGATCAACCCTGTCACTTCTCCAAGTCACTCCTCCATGTCCATCCTCCATGTCACTACTCCATGTCACTCCTGCATGTCGCTCCTCCGTGTTAATCCTCCTTGTCACTCCTCCAAGTCAGTCCTCCATGTCACTTCTACATGTCACTACTCCATGTCACTCCTGCATGTCGCTCCTCCGTGTTAATCCTCCTTGTCACTCCTCCAAGTCAGTCCTCCATGTCACTTCTACATGTCTCTCCTCCACGTCACTCCTCCATGTCACTCCTCCACGTTGCTCCTCTATGTCACTCCTCCATGTCACACCTCCATGTTCCTCCATGTCGTTATTCCATGTCACTCCTCCATGTCGCTACACCAACTCACTCCTCATGTTACTACTCTATGTCGCTACTCCATGTCAATCATCCATGTCGCTACACCAACTCACTCCTCAATGTCACTCTTCCATGTCACTACTTCTTCTCACTCCTCCATGTCACTCATCCATGTCATTCCTCCATGTCACTCCTTTATGTCACTCCTCCAATTCACTCCTCCATGTCACTCCTCCATGTCACTCATGCATGTCCCTCCTCCATGTTACTCCATCCTATCAATCTTCCTTGGTTATCCGACCTGTCACTTCTCCATGTCACTCTTCCATGTCTCTCCTCCACGTCACTCCTCTATGTCACTCCTCCATGTCGCTACACCAACTCAATCCTCCTTGTCACTCCTCCATGTCGCTCCTTCATGTTGCTCCTCCATGTCACTCCTCCATTTCACTCCACGACGTCTCTCCTCTACGTCACTCCTCATGTCACTACACCAACTCAATCCTCCTTGTCACTCCTCCATATCACTCATCCATATCATTCCTCCATGTCACTCCTTTATGTCAATCCTCCAAGTCACTCCTCCATGTCACTTCTATATGTCTTCCATTTTACTCCTCCATGTCCATCCATCACGTCACTACTCCATGTCACTCCTCCATGTCGCTCCTCCGTGTTGCTCCTCCAAGTCACTTCTCCATGTAACTCCTCCATGTAGCTACTCCATGTCAGTCCTCCATGTCGCTACACAAACTCACTCCTCATGTCACTCCTCTATGTCAATCCACCATATCAACCCTTCTTGGTTATCCGCCCTGTCACTTCTCCACGTCACTCCTCCATGTCGCTATACCAACTCACTCCTCCATGTCATTCCTCCATTTCACTCCTCCATGTATCTCCTCCATGTCGCTAGTCTATGTCACTCCTCCATGTCACTCCTCCATGTCACTCCTCCATGTCGCTATACCAACTCACTCCTCCATGTCATTCCTCCATTTCACTCCTCCATGTCACTCCTCCATGTCGCTACACCAACTCACACCTCAATGTCACTCCTACATGTCACTACTTCTTGTCACTCCTTCATGTCACTCATCCATGTCATTCCTCCATGTCATTCCTTTATGTCACAACTCCAATTCACTCCTCCATGTCACCTCTATATGTCTTCCATGTCACTTCTCCATGTCACTCCTCCATGTCCATCCTCCATGTCACTCCTCCATGTCGCTCTAACAACTCACTCGTCCATGTCACTCCACCATTTCACTCCTCCTTGTCACTCCTCCATATCGCTCCTCCATGTCCCTCCTCCATGTCACTCCTCCATGTCATCCCTCCATGTCACTCCTCCATGTATCTCCTCCATGTTGCTACTCTATGTCATTCCTCCTTGTCACTCCTCAAAGACACTCCTCCATGTCACGACATCAACTCACTCCTCAATGTCACTACTTTATGTCACTCCTCCATGTCGCTACACAAACTCAATCCTCCTTTACACTCTTTCATGTCACTCCTCCATATCGCTCCTCCATGTCCCTCCTCCATGTCACTCCTCCATGTCATTCCTCCATGTCACTCCTCCATGTATCTCCTCCATGTTGCTACTCTATGTCACTCTTCCATGTCACTCCTCCATGTAAATCCTCCATGTCGCTACACAAACTCACTCCTCATGTTACTACTCTATGTCACTACTCCATGTCACTCCTCCATGTCGCTACATCAACTCACTCCTCCATGTCAATACTTCTTGTCACTCCTCCATTTCATTCCTCCTTGTCACTCCTTTATGTCAGTCCTCCAATTCACTCCTCCATGTCACCTCTATATGTCTTCCATGTCACTCCTCCATGTCCATCCTCTATGTCGCTACTCAAAGTCACTCCTTCATGTCACTACACCAAGTCATTCCTCAATGTCACTCCTCAATGTTACTACTTCATGTCACTCCTCCATGTAGCTACACAAACTCAATCCTCCTTTACACTCTTTCATGTCACTCCTTCATATCGCTCCTCCATGTCCCTCCTTCATGTCACTCCTCCTTGTCATTCCTCCATGTCACTCCTCCATGTCGCTACACAAACTCACTCCTCATGTTACTACTCTATGTCGCTACTCCATGTCACTCCTCCATGTCGCTTCTCCATGTCACTCCTCCATGTCGCTCCTCTATGTCACTCCTCCATGTCACACCTCAATGTCACTCCTCCATGTCACTCCTCCATGTCACTCCTTGATTTCTCTCCTCCATGTCGCTCTAACAACTCACTCCTCCATGTCACTCCACAATTTCACTCCTCCATGTCACTCCTCCAGGTCACTCCTCCATGTCAATACTCAAAGTCACTCCTGCATGTTACTACACCAACTCACTCCTCAATGTCACTCCTCCATATCACTCCTCCATTTCTCTCCTCCATGTCGCAATAACAACTCACTCCTCCATGTCACTCCACCATTTCACTCCTCCATGTAACTCCTCCAGGTCACTCCTCCATGTCGCTGCTCAAAGTCACTCCTTCATGTCACTACACCAACTCACTCCACAATGTCACTCCTCAATAATACCACTTCATGTCACTCCTCATTGTCGCTACACAAACTCAATCCTCCTTTACACTCTTTCATGTCACTCCTCCATTTTGCTCCTCCATGTCCCTCCTCCATGTCACTCCTCCATGTCATTCCTCCATGTCACTCCTCCATGTATCTCCTCCATGTCGCTACTCTATGTCACTCCTCCATGTCACTCCTCCATGTCAATCCTCCATGTCGCTACACAAACTCACTCCTCATGTTACTACTCTATGTCCCTACTCCATGTCACTCCTCCATGTCGCTACACCAACTCACTCCTCCATGTCAATACTTCTTGTCACTCCTCCATGTCATTCCTCCATGTCACTCCTTTATGTCAGTCCTCCAATTCACTCCTCCATGTATCCTCTATATATCTTCCATGTCATTCCTCCATGTCCATCCTCAATGTCGCTACTCCATGTCACTCCTCCATGTCGCTACACCAACTCACTCATCCATGTCACTCTTCCATGTCTCTCCTCCATGTCACTCCTCTATGTCACTCCTCCATGTCACTCCTCCATGTTTGTCCTCCATGTCGCTATAACAACTCACTCCTCCATGTCACTCCACCATTGCACTCCTCCATGTCACTCCTCCAGGTCACTCCTCCATTTCGCTAATCAGTCACTCCTCCATGTCACTACACCAACTCGCTCCTCAATGTCACTCTTCCATGTCACTACTTCATGTCACTCCTCCATGTCGCTACTCCATGTGACTCCTCCATGTCGCTCCACCAACTCACTCCTCCACGTCGCTCCTCCATGTTGCTCTTCCATGTCACTCCTCCATGTAACTCATCTATGTCCCTCCGCCATGTCACTACACCAACTCAATCCTTCTTGTCACTCCTCCATGTCACTCATCCATGTCACTTCTCCATGTCACTCCTCCACGTCGCTCCTCTATGTAACTCCTCCATGTCACACCTCAATGTCACTCCTCCATGTCGCTACACCAACTCATTACTCATGTCACTCCTCCATGTCACTTCTCCATGTCTCTCCTCCATGTCGCTCTAACAACTCACTCCTACATGTCACTCCACCATTTCACTCCTCTATGTCACTCCTCCAGGTCACTCCTCCATGTCGCTACTCAAAGTCACTCCTTCATGTCACTACACCAAGTCATTCCTCAATGTCACTCCTCAATGTCACTATTTCATGTCACTCCTCCATGTAGCTACACAAACTCAATCCTCCTTTACACTCTTTCATGTCACTCCTCCATATCGCTCCTCCATGTCCCTCCTTCATGTCACTCCTCCATGTCATTCCTCCATGTCACTCCTCCATGTCGCTACACAAACTTAATCCTCATGTTAGTACTCTATGTCGCTACTCCATGTCACTCCTCGATGTCGCTACACCAACTCACTCCTCCATGTCACTCTTCCATGTCTCTCCTCCATGTCACTCCTCTATGTCACTCCTCCATGTCACTCCTCCTTGTCACTCCTCCAAGTCACTCACCCATGTCCCTCAACGATGTCACTCCTCCAAATCAACCCTACTTCCTGATCAACCCTGTCACTTCTCTAAGTCACTCCTCCATGTCCATCCGCCCTGTCACTTCTCCATGTCACTCTTCCATGTCTCTCCTCCACGTCACTCCTCTATGTCACTTCTCCATGTCAGTCTTCCATGTCACTCTCCATGTCACTCCTCCATGTCACTCCTTCATGTTTCTCCTCCATGTCGCTATAACAACTCACTCCTCCATGTCACTCCACCATTTCAGACCTCCATGTCACTCCTCCAGGTCACTCCTCCATGTCGCTACTCAAAGTGACTCCTCCATGTCGCTACACCAACTCAACACTCCTTGTAACTCCTCCATGTCACTCCTCCATGTCACTCCACCATATCAACCCTCCTTCCTGATAAACCCTGTCACTTCTCCATGTCCCTCCCACATGTAGCTACTCCATGTACTAATCCATGTCACTCCTCCATGTCACTCCTCCGTGTTGCTCCTCCAAGTTACTCCTCCATGTAACTCCTCCATGTAGCTACTCCATTTCACTCCTCCATGTCGCTACACAAACTCACTCCTCATGTCACTCCTCCATGTCACTCCACCATATCAACACTCCTTGGTTATCCGCCCTGTCACTTCTCCATGTCACTCCTCCATGTCGCTATACCAACTCACTCCTCCATGTCATTCCTCCATTTCACTCCTCCATGTATCTCTTCCATGTCGCTAGTCTATGTCACTCCTCCATGTCACTCCTCCATATCACTCCTCCATGTCACTCCTCCATGTCGCTACACAAACTCACTCCTCATGTTACTACTCTATGTCACTACTCCATGTCACTCCTCCATGTTGCTACACCAACTCACTCCTCCATGTCAATACTTCTTGTCACTCCTCCATGTCATTCCTCCATGTCACTCCTTTATGTCAGTCCTCCAATTCACTCCTCCATGTCACTTCTATATGTCTTCCATGTCACTCCTCCATGTCCATCCTCTATGTCGCTACTCCATGTCACTCCTCCATGTCGCTACACCAACTCACTCCTCCATGTCACTCTTCCATGTCTCTCCTCCATGTCACTCCTATATGTCACTCCTCCATGTCACTCCTCCATGTCACTCCTCCATGTTTGTCCTCCATGTCGCTATAACAACTCACTCCTCCATGTCACTCCACCATTGCACTCCTCCATGTCACTCTTCCAGGTCACTCCTCCATTTCGCTACACCAACTCATTACTCATGTAACTCCTCCATGTTACTACTCCATGTCACTCCTCCATGTCGCTCCAACAACTCACTCCTCCATGTCACTCCACCATTTCACTCCTCCATGTCACTCCTCAAAGTCACTCCTCCATGTCACTACACCAACTCACTCCTCAAAGTCACTCCTCAATGTTACTACTTCATGTCACTCCTCCATGTCGCTACACAAACTAAATCCTCCTTTACACTCTTTCATGTAACTCCTCCATATCGCTCTTCCATGTCCCTCCTCCATGTCACTCCTCCATGTCATTCCTCCATTTCACACCTCCATGTGACTCCTCCATGTCGCTCCACCAACTCCTTCCTCCATGTTACTCCTCCATGTCACTCCTCCATGTCACTCCTCCATGTCACACCTCCATGTGACTCCTCCATGTCGCTCAACCAACTCCTTCCTCCATGTTACTCCTCCATGTCACTCCTCCATGTCACTCCTCCATGTGACTCCTCCATGTCGCTCCATCAACTCACTCCTCCATGTCACTCCTCCATTTCTCTCCTCCATGTCGCTATAACAACTCACTCCTCCATGTCACTCTTCCAGGTCACTCCTCCATGTCGCTACTCAAAGTCACTCCTCCATGTCACTACAACAACTCACTCCTCAATGTCACTCCTCAATGTCACTACTTCATGTCACTCCATGTCGCTACACAAACTCAATCCTCCTTTACACTCTTTCATGTCACTCCTCCATATCGCTCCTCCGTGTCCCTCCTCCATGTCACTCCTCCATGTCATTCCTCAATGTCACTCCTCCATGTATCTCCTCCATGTCGCTACTCTATATCACTCCTCCATGTCACTTCTCCATGTCGCTACACAAACTCACTCCTCATGTTACTACTCTATGTCGCTACTCCATGTCCATCCTCCATGTCGCTACACCAACTCACTCCTCAATGTCACTCCTCCATGTCACTCATCCATGTCATTCCTCCATGTCACTCCTTTATGTCACTCCTCCAATTCACTCTTCCATGTCACTCCTCCATGTCACTCATTCATGTCCCTCCTCCATGTCACTCCATCCTATTAATCTTCCTTGGTTATCCGACCTGTCACTTCTCCATGTCACTCTTCCATGTCTCTCCTCCACGTCACTCCTCTATGTCACTCCTCCATGTCACTCCTCCATGTCGCTACACCAACTCAATCCTCCTTGTCACTCCTCCATGTCGCTCCTTCATGTTGCTCCTCCATGTCACTCCTCCATTTCACTCCACGACGTCTCTCCTCTACGTCACTCCTCTTGTCACTACACCAACTCAATCCTCCTTGTCACTCCTCCATATCACTCATCCATGTCATTCCTCCATATCACTCCTTTATGTCAATCCTCCAAGTCACTCCTCCATGTCACTTCTATATGTCTTCCATTTCACTCCTCCATCTCCATCCATCATGTCACTACTCCATGTCACTCCTCCATGTCGCTCCTCCGTGTTGCTCCTCCAAGTCACTCCTCCATGTAACTCCTCCATGTAGCTACTCCATGTCACTCCTCCATGTCGCTACCCAATCTCACTCCTCATGTCACTCGTCCATGTCACTCCTCCATGTAACTCCTCCATGTCATTCCTCCATGTCGCTACACCAACTCACTCTTTCATGTTACTCCTCTATGTTGCTACTCCATGTGACTCCTCCATGTCGCTCCACCAATTCCTTCCTCCATGTTACTCCTCCATGTCACTCCTCCATGTCGCTACTCAAAGTCACTCCTCAATGTCACTCATCCATGTCACTCCACCATTTCACTCCTCCATGTCACTCCTCCAGGTCACTCCTCCATGTCGCTACTCAAAGTAACTTCTCCATGTTACTACAACAACTCACTCCTCAATGTCACTCATCCATGTCACTCCTCCATTTCTCTCCTCCAAGTTGCTATAACAACTCACTCCTCCATATCACTCCTCCAGGTCACTCCTCCATGTCGCTACTCAAAGTCACTCCTCAATGTCACTCATCCATGTCACTCCTCCATTTCTCTCCTCCAAGTCGCTATAACAACTCACTCCTCCATATCAGTCCTCCATGTCCCTCCTCCATGTCGCTCCTCCGTGTTGCTCCTCCAAGTTAGTCCTCCATGTAACTCCTCCATGTAGCTACTATATGTCACTCCTCTATGTCGGTACACAAACTCAATCCTCCTTTACACTCTTTCATGTCACTCCTCCATTTCGCTCCTCCATGTCCCTCCTCCATGTCACTCCTCCATGTCATTCCTCCATGTCACTCCTCCATGTTTCTCCTCCATGTTGCTACTCTATGTCACTCCTCCATGTCACTCCTCCATGTCACTCCTCCATGTCGCTAAACAAACTCACTCCTCAATGTCACTCCTCCATGTCAATACTTCTTGTCACTCCTCCATGTCATTCCTCCATGTCACTCCTTTATGTCAGTCCTCCAATTCACTCCTCCATGTCACCTCTATATGTCTTCCATGTCACTCCCCATGTCCATTCTCCTTTTCACTACTTCTTCTCACTCCTCCATGTCACTCATCCATGTCATTCCTCCATGTCACTCCTTTATGTCACTCCTCCAATTCACTCTTCCATGTCACTCCTCCATGTCACTCATTCATGTCCCTCCTCCATGTCACTCCATCCTATCAATCTTCCTTGGTTATCCAACCTGTCACTTCTCCATGTCACTCTTCCATGTCTCTCCTCCACGTCACTCCTCTATGTCACTCCTCCATGTCACTCCTCCATGTCGCCACACCAACTCAATTCTCCTTGTCACTCCTCCATGTCGCTCCTTCATGTTGCTCCTCCATGTCACTCCTCCATTTCACTCCACGACATCTCTCCTCTATGTCACTCCTCTTGTCACTACACCAACTCAATCCTCCTTGTCAATCCTCCATATCACTCCTTTATGTCAATCCTCCAAGTCACTCCTCTATGTCACTTCTATATGTCTTCCATTTCACTCCTCCATCTCCATCCATCAAGTCACTCCTCCATGTCACTCCTCCATGTCACTCCTTTATCTCACTCCTCCAAGTTATTCCTCCATGTCACTCCTCCATGTCACTCCTCTTGGTCACTCCTCCATGCCACTCCTCCATATAACTCCTCCATGTAGCTACACCATGTCACTCCTCCATGTCTCTCCTCCATGTCACTCCACCATTTCACTCCTCCATGTCACTCCTCCAGGTCACTCCTCCATGTCGCTACTCAAAGTCACTCCTCAATGTCACTACACCAACTCACTCCTCAATGTCACTCCTCAATGTCACTACTTCATGTCACTCCTCCATGTTTCTCCTCCATGTCGCTACTCTATATCACTCCTCCATGTCACTCCTCCATGTCGCTACACAAACTCACTCCTCATGTTACTACTCTATGTTGCTACTCCATGTCACTCCTCCATGTCGCTACACCAACTCACTCCTCAATGTCACTCCTCCATGTCACTACTTCTTGTCACTCCTCCATGTCACTCATCCATTTCATTCCTCCATGTCACTCCTTTATTTCACTCCTCCAATTCACTCCTCCATGTCACCTCTATATGTCTTCCATGTCACTCCTCCATGTACATCCTCCATGTCACTCCTCCATGTCACTACTTCTTGTCACTCCCCCAAGTCACTCACCCATGTCCATCCATGATGTCACTCCACCATATCAACCCTCCTTCCTGATCAACCCTGTCACTTCTCCAAGTCACTCCTCCATGTCCATCCTCCATGTCACTACTCCACATCAATCCTCTATTTCACTCCTCCATGTCACTCCTCCATGTCGCTATTCTATGTGACTCCTCCATGTTGCTCCACCAACTCCTTCCTCCATGTCACTCCTTTATGTCAAACCTCCATGTCACTCCTCTATGTCACTCGCCATGTCACTCCTATATGTAGCTCCTCCATGTAGCTACTCCATGTCACTCCTCCATGTCGCTACACAAACTCACTCCTCATGTCACTCCTCCATGTCGCTACTCAAAGTCACTCTTCCATGTCACTACACCAACTCACTCCTCAATGTCACTCCTCTATGTCACTCCTCCATGTCGCTCCTCCGTGTTGCTCCTCCACATCAATTCTCTATGTCACTCCTCCATGTCACTCCTCCATGTCTCTCCTCCATGTCGCTCTAACAATTCACTCCTCCATGTCACTCCACCATTTCACTCCTCCATGTCGCTACACCAACTCAATCCTCCTTGTCACTCCTCCATGTCACTCATCCATGTAATTCCTCCATGTAACTCCTTTATGTCACTCCTACAATTCACTCCTCCATGTCAACTCTATATGTCTTACATGTCACTCCTCCATGCCCCTCCTAAATGTCACTCCACCATATCAACCCTCCTTGGTTATCCGCTCTGTCACTTCTCCATGTCACTCTTCCATGTCTCTCCTCCACATCACTCCTCTATGTCACTCCTCCATGTCACTCCTCCAAGTCACTCCTTCATTTATCTCCTCCATGTCGCTATAACAACTTACTCCTCCATGTCACTTCACCATTTCACTCCTCCATGTCACTCCTCCAGGTCACTCCTCCATGTCGCTACTGAAAGTCACTCCTGCATGTAACTACACCAACTCACTCCTCAATGTCACTCCTCCATGTCACTACTTCATGTCACTCCTCCATATTGCTACACAAACTCAACCCTCCTTGTCACTCCTCCATGTCACTCCTTTATGTCACTCCTCCAATTCACTCCTCCATGTCACTCCTCCATGTCACTCATCCATGTCCCTCCGCCATTTCACGCTACCCTATCAATCTTCCTTGGTGATCCGACCAGTCACTTCTCCATATCATTCTTCCGTGTCTCTCCTCCACGTCACACCTCTATGTCACTCCTCCATGTCATTCCTTCATTTCTCTCCTCCATGTCCCTATAACAACTCACTCCTCCATGTCACTCCACCATTTCACTCCTCCATGTCACTCCTCCAGGTGACTCCTCCATGTCGCTAATCAAAGTCACTCCTCCATGTCACTACACCAACTCACTCCTCAATGTCACTACTTCATGTCACTCCTCCATGTTGCTACACAAACTCAATCCTCCTTTACACTCTTTCATGTCACTCCTCCATATCGCTTCTCCATGTCCCTCCTCAATGTCACTCCTCCATGTCATTCCTCCATGTCACTCCTCCATGTATCTCCTCCATGTCGCTACTCTATATCACTCCTCCATGTCACTCCTCCATGTCGCTACACAAACTCACTCCTCATGTTACTACTCTATGTTGCTACTCCATGTCGCTCCTCCATGTCACTACTGCACGTCACTCCTCAATGTTGCTCCTCCGTGTTGCTCCTCCATGTCACTCCTCCAAGTCAATCACCCATGTCCCTCCACGATGTCACTTCACCATATAAACCCTCCTTCCTGATCAACCCTGTCACTTCTCCAATTCACTCCTCCATGTCAACTTTATATGTCTTCCATGTCACTCCTCCATGCCCCTCCTCCATGTCACTCCTCCACGTCACTCCTCTATGTCACTCCTCCATGTCACACCTCCATGTCACTCCTCCATGTCGTTATTCCATGTCACTCCTCCATGTCGCTACTCCATGTCACTCCTCCATGTCGCTACACCAACTCAACCCTCCTTGTCACTCCTCCATGTCACAAATCCATGTCACTCCTCCATGTCGCTACACCAACTCATTCCTCATGTCACTCCTCCATGTCACTACTTCTTGTCACTCCTCCATTTCACTCATCCATGTCATTCCTCCATGTCACTCCTTTATGTCACTCCTCCAATTCACTCCTCCATGTCACCTCTATATGTCTTCCATTTCACTCCTCCATGTTCATTCTCCATTTCACTTCTCCATGTCACTACACCAACTCACTCCTCCATGTAACTCCTCCATTTCGCTATTCCATGTGACTCCTCCATGTCGCTACACCAACTCCTTCCTCCATGTTACTCCTCCATGTCACTCCTCCCTGTCAATCCTGTATGTCACTCCTCCAAGTTACTCCTCCATGTCATTCCACCATTTCACTCCTCCATATCACTCCTCCAGGTCACTCCTCCATGTCGCTACTCAAAGTCATTCCTCCATGTCACTACACCAACTCACTCTTCAATGTCACTCCTCCATGTCGCTACTCCATGTGACTCCTCCATGTCGCTCCACTAACTCATTCCTCCATGTAACTCAACTATGTCCCTCCGCCATGTCACTCATCCATGTCACTCCTATATGTCTTTCATGTCACTCCTCCATGTTTCTCCTCCATGTCACTACTCCTCATCACTCCTCTATGTCACTCCTTCATGTCACACCTCCATGTCACTCCTCCATGTCGCTACACCAACTCATTCCTCATGTCACTCATCCATGTCATTACTCCATGTCACTCGTTTATGTCACTACTCCAATTCACTCCTCCATGTCATCTCTATATGTCTTCCATGTCACTCCTCCATGTCGCTCCTCCATGTCACTACTCCATGCCAGTCCTCCATGTCAATACACCAACTCAAACCTCCTTGTTACTCCTCCATGTTTCTCCTCCATGTTGCTCTTCTATGTCACTCCACCATGTCACTCCTCCATGTCACTCCTCCATGTCTCTCCACGATGTCACTCCACCATATCAACTCTCTTTCCTGATCCGCCCTGTCACTTCTCCATGTCACTCTTCCATGTCTCTCCTCCACGTCACACCTCTATGTCACTCCTCCATGTCACTCCTCCATGTCACTCGTTTATGTCACTCCTCCAATTCACTCCTCCATGTCACCTCTATATGTCTTTCATGTCACTCCTCCATGTCCATCCTCCATGTCACTACTCCATGTCACTCTAACAACTCACTCCTCCATGTCACTTCACCATTTCACTCCTCCATGTCACTCCTCCATGTCACTCATCCATGTCCCTCCGCCATGTCACTCCACCCTATCAATCTTCCTTGGTGATCCGACCTGTCACTTCTCCATGTCACTCTTCCATATCTCTCCTCCACGTCACTCCTCTATGTCACTCCTTCATGTCACTCCTCCAAGTCACTCCTTCATTTATCTCCTCCATGTCGCTATAACAACTTACTCCTCCATGTCACTCCTCCATGTCATTCCTCCATGTCTCTCCTCCATGTCGCTCTAACAACTCACTCCTCCATGTCACTTCACCATTTCACTCCTCCATGTCACTCCTCCAGGTCACTCCTCCATGTCGCTACTCAAAGTCACTCCTCCATGTAACTACACCAACTCACTCCTCAATGTCACTCCTCCATGTCACTACTTCATGTCACTCCTCCATATCGCTACACAAACTCAACCCTCCTTGTCACTCCTCCATGTCACTCATCCATGTCATTCCTCCATGTCACTCCTTTATGTCACTCCTCCAATTCACTCATCCATGTCACTCCTCCATGTCACTCCACCAACTCACTCCTCCAAGTCGCTCCTCCATGTTGCTCTTCCATGTCACTCCTCCATGTAACTCATCTATGTACCTCCGCCATGTCACTACACCAACTTATTCCTTCTTGTCACACCTCCATGTCACTTCTATATGGCGTCCATGTCACTCCTAAATTTCCCTCCTCAATGTCCCTCCTCCACGTCACTCCTCTATGTCACTCCTCCATTTCACACCTTCATGTCATTACTCCATGTCACTTGTTTATGTCACTCTTCCAATTCACTCCTCCATGTCACCTCTATATGTCTTCCATGTCACTCCTCCATGTCCATCCTCCTTGTTGCTCCTCCATGTCACTCCTCCATGTTGCTCCTCCTTGTTGCTCCTCCATGTCACTCCTCCAAGTCACTCACCCATGTCCCTCCACGATGTCACCCCATCATATCAACCCTCCTTACTGATCAACCCTGTCACTTCTCCAAGTCACTACTCCATGTCCCTCCTCCATGTCACTACTCCATGTCACTCCTCCATGTCGCTCCTCCGTGTTGCTCCTCCACATCAATTCTCTATGTCACTCCTCCATGTTACTCGTCCATGTCAATCCTCCATGTTGCTATTCCATGTCAGTCCTCCATGTCGCTACACCAACTCACTCTTCCATGTTGCTCCTCTATGTAGCTATTCAATGTCAGTCCTCCATGTAGCTACACCAACTCACTCTTCCATGTCACTTCTCCATGTCGCTTCTCCATGTCACTCCTCCATGTCAATACACCAACTCAAACCTCTTTGTCCATCCTCCATGTCACTCCTCCGTGTTGCTCCTCCACATCAATCCTCTATGTCACTCCTCCATGTTGCTCCTCCAAGTCACTCCTCCATTTAACTCCTACATGTAGCTATTCCATGTCACTACTCCATGTCACTCCTCCATGTCGCTCCTCCGTGTTGCTCCTCCAAGTCACTCCTCCATGTAACTCCTCCATGTAGCTAATCCATGTCAGTCCTCCATGTCGCTACACAAACTCACTCCTCATGTAACTCCTCCATGTCACTCCTCCAAGTTACACACCCATGTGCCTCCGCGATGTCACTCCACCATATTAACCCTCCTTGGTTATACGCCATGTCACTTCTCCATGTCACTCTTCCATGTCTCTCCTCCACGTCACTCCTCTATGTCACTCCTCCATGTCAGTCTTCCATGTCACTTCTCCATGTCTCTCCTCCACGTCTCTCCTCTATGTCACTCCTCCATGTCACTCCTCCATGTCACTCCTCCAAGTCACTTCTCCATGTCGCTACTCAAAGTCACTCCTCCATGTCACTACACCAACTCACTCCTCAATGTCACTCCTCCATGTCACTATTTCATGTCTCTCCTCCACATCGCTCCTCCATGTTGCTCTTCCATGTCACTCCTCCATGTAACTCATCTATGTCCCTCCGCCATGTCACTACACCAACTAAATCCTTCTTGTCACTCCTCCATGTTACTTCTATATGTCTTCCATGTCACTCCTTCATGTCCCTCCTCCATGTCATTCCTCCACGTCACTCCTCTATGTCACTCCTCCTTGTTGCTCCTCCATGTCACTCCTCCATGTCACTCATCCATGTCACTCCTCTATGTCCCTCCTCCATGTAGCTACTCCATGTCACTCCTCCATGTTGCTACACAAACTCAGTCCTCATGTTACTCCTCCATGTCACTCCTCCATGTCACTCCTCCAAGTCAATCATCCATGTCCCTCCGCCATGTCACTCCACCATATCAACCCTCCTTCCTGATCAACCCTGTCACATGTCCAAGTCACTCCTCCATGTCACTCCTCCATGTCACTACTCCATGTCGCTATTCCATGTTAGTCCTCCATGTCGCTACACCAACTCACTCTTTCCTATCACTCCTCCATTTCACTCCACAACATCACTCCTCTACATCACTCTTCATATCACTCATCCATGTCATTCCTCAATGTCACTCCTTTATGTCACTCCTTCAAGTCACGCCTCAATTTCACTTCTATATGTCTTCCATGTCACTCCTCCATGTCACTTCTCCAAGTCACTCCTCTTTGTCGCTACTCCATATGACTCTTCGATGTCGCTCCACCAACTCACTCCTCAATGTTACTCCTCCATGTCACTCCTTCATGTCATTCCTCTATGTCACTTCTATATGTTTTCCATGTCACTCCTCCATGTCGCTCCTCCATGTCACTCCTCCATGTCAATACACCAACTCAAACCTCCTTGTTACTCCTCCATGTTTCTCCTCCATGTTGCTCCTCCATGTCACTCCTCCATGTCACTCATCAATGTCCCTCCGCCATTTCACTCCAATATATTAATCTTTCTTGCTAATCCGCCCTGTCACTTCTCCATGTCACTCCTCCATGTCTCTCCTCCACATCACTCCTCTCTGTCACTTCTCCATGTCACTCCTCCATGTCACTCCTCCATGTCACTTCTCCATGTCACTCCTCCATGTCACTACTCCATGTTACTATACCTAATCACTCCTCCATGTCACTCCTCCATTTCACTCCTCCATGTCACTCCTCCAAGTAACTCCAGTATGTCACTACACCAACTCACTCCTCAATGTGACTCCTACATGTCGCGACACAAACTCAATCCTCCTTTACACACTTTCATGTTACTCCTCATAGTCGCTACTCCATGTGACTCCTCCATGTCGCTCCACCAACTCATTCCTCCATGTCACTCCTCCATGTCACTACACCAACTCAAGCCTCCTTGTCACTCCTCCATGTCTCTCATCCATGTCATTCCTCCATGTCACTCCTTTATGTCACTCCTCCATGTCACTTCTATATGTCTTCCATGTCACTCCTCCATGTCCCCCCTCCATGTCACTCCAACATATCAATCCTCCTTGCTTATCCGCCCTGTCACTTCTACATGTTACTCCTCCATGTCACTTCTATATGTCTTCAATGTCAGTCGTCCATGTCGCTACACCAACTCACTCCTCCACGTCAATTCTCCATGTCACTACTCCATGTCACTCCTCCATGTCACTCCTCCATGTCGCTACACCAACTCACTCCTCATGTCACTACTCTATGTCGGAACTCTATGTCACTCCTCCATGTCGCTACACCAACTCAATCCTACTTGTAACTCCTCCATGTCGCTCCTCCATGTTGCTCCTCCATGTCACTCCTCCATGTCACTCGTCCATGTCCCTCCGCCATGTCACTCCACCATATCAATCTTCCTTGGTGATCCGCCCTGTCACTTCTCCATGTCACTCTTTCATGTCTCTCCTCCACGTCACTCCTATATGTCACTCCTCCATGTCACTCCTCCATGTCGCTACACCAACTCATTCCTCATGTCACTCCTCCATGTCAATCCTCCATGTCTCTCCTCCATGTCGCTATAACAACTCACTCTTCCATGTCACTCCCCCATTTCACTCATCCATGTCACCTCTATATGTCTTCCATGTCATTCCTCCATGTCCATCCTCCATGTCACTACTCCATGTCACTCCTCCATGTCGCTCCTCCGTGTTGCTCCTCCATGTAACTCCTCCATGTCACTCATCCATGTCCCTCCGCCATGTCACTCCACCATATCAATCTTCCTTGGTGATCCGCCCTGTCACTTCTCCAAGTCACTCCTCCATGTCTGTCCTCCACATTAATCCTCCATGTTACTCCTCCATGTTGCTATTCCATGTCACTCCTCCATGTTGCTACACCAACTCACTCTTCCATGTCACTCCTCCATTTCACTCCACCACGTCACCCCTCTACATCACTCCTCATATCACTAATCCATGTCATTCCTCCATGTCACTCCTTTATGTCATATCTCCAAGTCACCCGTCAATTTCACTTCTATAAGTTTTCCATTTCACTACTCCATGTAACTCCTCCAAGTTACTCCTCTATGTCGCTACTCAATGTGACTCTTCCATGTCGCTCCACCAACTCACTCATCAATGTTACTCCTACATGTTGCTCCTCAACGTCATTCCACTGTCACTTCTATATGTCTTCCATGTCACTCCTCCATATCGCTCCTCCATGTCACTCCTCCATGTCGCTACACCAACTCAATCCTCCTTGTCACTCCTCAATGTTGCTCCTTCATGTTACTCCTCCATGTCACTCCTCCATGTCACTCATCCATGTCCCTCCTCCATGTCACTCCAATATATCAATCTTCCTTGCTGATCCGCCCTGTCACTTCTCCATGCCACTCCTCCATGTCTCTCCTCCACGTCACTCCTCTATATCACTTCTCCATGTCACTCCTCGATGTCACTCCTCCATGTCGCTATGCTAACTCACTCCTTCATGTCACTCCTCCATTTCACTCCTCCATGTCACTCCTCCAGGTCACTTCTACATGTTGCTAAACCAACTCAAACCTTCTTTTTACTCCTCTAGGTCACTACACCAACTCAAGCCTCATTGTCACTCCTCCATGTCTCTCATCCATGTCATTCCTCCATGTCACTCCTTTATGTCACTCCTCCAAGTCACTCCTCCATGTCACTTCTATATGTCTTCCATGTCACTCCTCCATGTCCCTCCTCCATGTCACTCCAACATATCAATCCTCCTTGCTGATCCGCCCTGTCACTTCTACATGTCACTCCTCCATGTCACTTCTATATGTCTTCAATGTCACTCGTCCATGTCGCTACACCAACTCACTCCTCCATGTCAATTCTCCATGTCACTACTCCATGTCACTCCTCCATGTCGCTCCTCAATGTCACCTCTCCAAGTCTTCAATGTCATGTCTGTCATCCATTTCGCTCCACTGATTCATTCCTCCATGTCACTCCTCCATGTCACTCCTCCATGTCGCTACTCTATGTCACTCCTCCATGTCACTCCTCCATGTCGCTACACCAACTCACTCCTCATGTCACTACTCTATGTCGGAACTCTATGTCACTCCTCCATGTCGCTACACCAACTCAATCCTCCTTGTCACTCCTCCATGTCGCTCCTCCATGTTGCTCCTCCATGTCACTCCTCCATGTAACTCATCCATGTCGCTATACCAACTCACTCGTCCATGTCACTCCTAAATTTCACTCCACCATGTCATTCCTCCAAGTCACTCCTGCATGTCACTTCACCAAACTGACCCTCAATGTGACTCCTCCATGTCACTACTCCATGTAACTCCTCCATGTCGCTACACAAACTCAATCCTCCTTTACACTCTTTCATGTTACTCCTCCATGTCCCTCCTCCATGTTGCTCCTCCATGTCACTCATCCATGTCACTCCTCTATGTCACTCCTCCATGTCACTCCTCCTCGTAACTCCTCCATGTAGCTATTCCATGTCACTCCTCCATGTCGCTACACAAACTCAGTCCTCATGTTACTCCTCCATGTCACTCCTCCATGTCACTCCTCCAAGTCACTCATACATGCCCCTCCGCCATGTCACTCCACCATATCAACCCTACTTCCTAATCAACCCTGTCACATCTCCAAGTCACTCCTCCATGTCCCTCCTCCATGTCACTATTCCATGTTGCTATTCCATGTTAGTCCTCCATGTCGCTACACCAACTCACTCTTCCATGTCACTCCTCCATTTCACTCCACCACGTCACTCCCCCATTTCACTCATCCATGTCACCTCTATATGTCTTCCATGTCATTCCTCCATGTCCTTCCTCCATGTCGCTCCTCCGTGTTGCTCCTCCATGTAACTCCTCCATGTAACTCATCCATGTCCCTCCGCCATGTCACCCCACCATATCAATCTTCCTTGGTGATCCGCCCTGTCACTTCTCCAAGTCACTCCTCCATGTCTGTCCTCCACATTAATCCTCCATGTCACTCCTCCATGTCACTCCTCCATGTCGCTACTCTATGTCACTCCTCCATGTCACTCCTCCATGTCGCTACACCAACTCAGTCCTCATGTCACTACTCTATGTCGGAACTCCATGTCACTCCTCCATGTCGCTACTCTATGTCACTCCTCCATGTCACTACTCCATGTCGCTACACCAACTCACTCCTCATGTCACTACTCTATGTCGGAACTCTATGTCATTCCTCCATGTCGCTACACCAACTCAATCCTCCTTGTCACTCCTCCATGTCGCTCCTCCATGTTGCTCCTCCATGTCACTCCTCCATGTCACTCATCCATGTCGCTATACCAACTCAATCGTCCATGTCACTCCTAAATTTCACTCCACCATGTCATTCCTCCAAGTCACTCCTGCATGTCACTTCACCAAACTGACACTCAATGTGACTCCTCCATGTCACTACTCCATGTAATTCCTCCATGTCGCTACACCAACTCACTCTTCCATGTCACTCCTCCATTTCACTCCACCACGTCACTCCTCTACGTCACTCCTCATGTCACTCCTCCATGTCGCTACACCAACTAAATCCTCCCTGTCAATCCTCCATGTCACTCATCCATGTCATTCCTCCATGTCACTTCTATATGTCTTCCATGTCACTCCTCCATGTCCATCCTCCATGTCACTACTCCATGTCACAGCTCCATGTCGCTCCTCCATGTCGCTATTCCACGTCACTCCTCTATGTCACTCCTCCATGTCACTCCTCCATGTAACTCCTCCATGTCTCTCCTCCATGTCGCTATAACAACTCACTCCTCCATGCCACTCCACCATTTCACTCCTCCATGTCACTCCTCCAGGTCACTCCTCCATGTCGCTACTCAAAGTCACTCCTCCATGTCACTACACCAACTCACTCCTCAATGTCACTCCTCCATGTCACTACTTCATGTAACTCCTCCATGTCGCTACTCCATGTGACTCCTCCATGTCGCTCCTCCAAGTCACTCCTCCATGTCCCTCCTCCTTGTCACTACTACATGTCACTCCTCCATGTCGCTCCTCCGTGTTGCTCCTCCACATCAATCCTCTATGTCACTCCTCCATGTTGCTCCTCCAAGTCACTCCTCCATGTAACTCCTACATGTAGCTACTTCATGTCACTACTCCATGTCACTCCTCCATGTCGCTCCTCCGTGTTGCTTCTCCAAGTCACTCCTCCATGTAACTCCTCCATGTAGCTACTCCATGTCACGCCTCCATGTCGCTACCCAAACTCACTCCTCATGTCACTCCTCCATGTCACTCCTCCATGTCACTCCTCCAAGTAACTCATCGATGTCCCTCCGCCATGTCACTCCACCATATCAATCTTCCTTGGTGATCCGCCCTGTCACTTCTCCATGTCACTCCTCCATGTCTCCCCTCCACAAAATTCCTCTATGTCACTCCTCCTTGTCACTCCTACATGTCACTCCTTCATGTCTCTCCTCTATATCGCTCTAACAACTCACTCCTCCATGTCACTCCTCCATGTCACTCCACCATTTCACTCCTCCATGTCACTCCTCCAGGTCACTCCTCCATGTCGCTACACCAACTTACTCCTCAATGTAACTCCTTAATGTCACTCCTCCATTTCTCTCCTCCATGTCGCTATAACAACTCACTCTTCCATGTCACTCCTCCAGGTCACTCCTCCAAGTTGATACTCAAAGTCACTCCTCCATGTCACTACACCAACTCACTCCTCAATGTCACTCCTCAATGTCACTACTTCATGTCACTCCTCCATGTCATTCCCCCATGTCACTCCTCCATTTATCTCCTCCATGTCGCTACTCTATGTCACTCCTCCATGTCACTACTCCATGTCGCGACACCAACTCACTCCTCAATGTCACTCGTCCATGTCACAACTCCAATTCACTCCTCCATGTCACCTCTATATGTCTTCCATGTCACTCCTCCATGTCCATCCTCCATGTCACTACTCTATGTCACTCCTCCATGTCGCTCCTCCGTGTTGCTCCTCCTTGTCACTCCTCCAAGTCACTCACCCATGTCCTTCTACGATGTGACTCCACTATATAAACCCTCCTTCCTGATCAACCCTGTCACTTCTCCAAGTCACTCCACCATTTCCATCCTCCATGTCACTACTCCATGTCACTCCTCCATCTCGCTCCTCCGTGTTGCTCCTCCTTGTCACTCCTCCAAGTCACTCACCCATGTCCCTCCACGATGTCAATCCACCATATCAACCCTCCTTCCTGATCAACCCTGTCACTTCTCCAAGTCACTCCTACATGTCACTCCACCATTTCACTCCTCCATGTCACTCCTCCAGGTCACTCCTCCATGTCGCTACTCAAAGTCACTCCTTCATGTCACTACATCAAGTCATTCCTCAATGTCACTCCTCAATGTTACTACTTCATGTCACTCCTCCATGTAGCTACACAAACTCAATCCTCCTATACACTCTTTCATGTCACTCCTCCATATCGCTCCTCCATGTCCCTCCTTCATGTCACTCCTCCATGTCATTCCTCCATGTCACTCCTCCATGTCGCTACACAAACTCACTCCTCATGTTACTACTCTATGTCGCTACTCCATGTCACTCCTCCATGTCGCTACACCAACTCACTCCTCCATGTCACTCTTTCATGTCACTCCTCCATATCGCTCCTCCATGTCCCTCCTTCATGTCACTCCTCCATGTCTCTCCTCCATGTTTGTCATCCATGTCGCTATAAACAACTCACTCTTCCATGTCACTCCACCATTGCACTCCTCCATGTCACTCCTCCAGGTCACTCCTCCATTTCGCCACTCAGTCACTCCTCCATGTCACTACACCAACTCGCTCCTCAATGTCACTCCTCCATGTCACTACTTCATGTCACTCCTCCATGTCGCTACTCCATGTGACTCCTCCATGTCGCTCCACCAACTCACTCCTCCACGTCGCTCCTCCATGTTGCTCTTCCATGTCACTCCTCCATGTAACTCATCTATGTCCCTCCGCCATGTCACTACACCAACTCACTCCTCCATGTCAATACTTCTTGTCACTCCTCCATGTCACTCTTCCATGTCTCTCCTCCATGTCACTCCTCTATGTCACTCCTCCATGTAACTCCTCCATGTCACTCCTCCATGTCACTACTTTATGTCACTCCTCCATGTCGCTACTCCATGTGACTCCTCCATGTCGCTCCACCAACTCACTCATCCACGTCGCTCCTCCATGTTGCTCTTCCATGTCGCTCCTCTATGTAACTCATCTATGTCCCTCCGCCATGTCACTACACCAACTCAATCCATCTTGTCACTCCTCCATGTCACTCATCCATGTCACTTCTCCATGTCACTCCTCCACGTCGCTCCTCTATGTAACTCCTCCATGTCACACCTCAATGTCACTCCTCCATGTCGCTACACCAACTCACTCCTCCATGTCAATACTTCTTGTAACTCCTCCATGTCATTCCTCCATGTCACTCCTTTATGTCAGTCCTCCAATTCACTCCTCCATGTCACCTCTATATGTCTTCCATGTCACTCCTCCATGTCCATCCTCTATGTCGCTACTCCATGTCACTCCTCCATGTCGCTACACCAACTCACTCCTCCATGTCACTCCTCCAGGTCACTCCTCCATTTCGCCACTCAGTCATTCCTCCATGTCACTACACCAACTCGCTCCTCAATGTCACTCCTCCATGTCACTACTTCATGTCACTCCTCCATGTCGCTACTCCGTGTGACTCCTCCATGTCGCTCCACCAACTCACTCCTCCATGTCGCTCCTACATGTTGCTCTTCCATGTCACTCCTCCATGTAACTCATCTATGTCCCTCCGCCATGTCACTACACCAACTCACTCCTCCATGTCAATACTTCTTGTCACTCCTCCATGTCATTCCTCCATGTCACTCCTTTATGTCAGTCCTCCAATTCACTCCTCCATGTAACTCCTCCATGTCACTCCTCCATGTAACTCCTCTATGTCGCTACTCCATGTCACTCCTCCATGTCGCTACACCAACTCACTCCTCCATGTCACTCTTCCATGTCTCTCCTCCATGTCAGTCCTCTATGTCACTCCTCCATGTAACTCCTCCATGTCACTCCTCCATGTTTGTCCTCCATGTCGCTATAACAACTCACTCCTCCATGTCACTCCACCATTGCACTCCTCCATGTCACTCCTCCAGGTCACTCCTCCATTTCGCTAATCAGTCACTCCTCCATGTCACTACACCAACTCGCTCCTCAATGTCACTCCTCCATGTCACTACTTCATGTCACTCCTCCATGTCGCTACTCCATGTGACTCCTCCATGTTGCTCCACCAACTCACTCATCCACGTCGCTCCTCCATGTTGCTCGTCCATGTCGCTCCTCTATGTAACTCATCTATGTCCCTCCGCCATGTCACTACACCAACTCAATCCATCTTGTCACTCCTCCATGTCACTCATCCATGTCACTCCTCCACGTCTCTCCTCTATGTAACTCCTCCATGTCACACCTCAATGTCACTCCTCCATGTCGCTACACCAACTCACTCCTCCATGTCAATACTTCTTGTAACTCCTCCATGTCATTCCTCCATGTCACTCCTTATGTCAGTCCTCCAATTCACTCCTCCATGTCACCTCTATATGTCTTCCATGTCACTCCTCCATGTCCATCCTCTATGTCGCTACTCCATGTCACTCCTCCATGTCGCTACACCAACTCACTCCTCCATGTCACTCCTCCAGGTCACTCCTCCATTTCGCCACTCAGTCACTCCTCCATGTCACTACACCAACTCGATCCTCAATGTCACTCCTCCATGTCACTACTTCATGTCACTCCTCCATGTCGCTACTCCATGTGACTCCTCCATGTCGCTCCACCAACTCACTCCTCCACGTCGCTCCTCCATGTTGCTCTTCCATGTCACTCCTCCATGTAACTCATCTATGTCTCTCCGCCATGTCACTACACCAACTCACTCCTCCATGTCAATACTTCTTGTCACTCCTCCATGTCATTCCTCCATGTCACTCCTTTATGTCAGTCCTCCAATTCACTCCTCCATGTCACCTCTATATGTCTTCCATGTCACTCCTCCATGTCCATCCTCTATGTCGCTACTCCATGTCACTCCTCCATGTCGCTACACCAACTCACTCCTCCATGTCACTCTTCCATGTCTCTCCTCCATGTCAGTCCTCTATGTCACTCCTCCATGTAACTCCTCCATGTCACTCCTCCATGTTTGTCCTCCATGTCGCTATAACAACTCACTCCTCCATGTCACTCCACCATTGCACTCCTCCATGTCACTCCTCCAGGTCACTCCTCCATTTCGCTAATCAGTCACTCCTCCATGTCACTACACCAACTCGCTCCTCAATGTCACTCCTCCATGTCACTACTTCATGTCACTCCTCCATGTCGCTACTCCATGTGACTCCTCCATGTTGCTCCACCAACTCACTCATCCACGTCGCTCCTCCATGTTGCTCTTCCATGTCGCTCCTCTATGTAACTCATCTATGTCCCTCCGCCATGTCACTACACCAACTCAATCCATCTTGTCACTCCTCCATGTCACTCATCCATGTCACTTCTCCATGTCACTCCTCCACGTCGCTCCTCTATGTAACTCCTCCATGTCACACCTCAATGTCATTCCTCCATGTCGCTACACCAACTCATTACTCATGTCACTCCTCCATGTCACTTCTCCATGTCTCTCCTCCATGTCGCTCTAACAACTCACTCCTACATGTCACTCCACCATTTCACTCCTCCATGTCACTCCTCCAGGTCACTCCTCCATGTCGCTACTCAAAGTCACTCCTTTATGTCACGACATCAAGTCATTCCTCAATGTCACTCCTCAATGTCACTACTTCATGTCACTCCTCCATGTAGCTACACAAACTCAATCCTCCTATACACTCTTTCATGTCACTCCTCCATATCGCTCCTCCATGTCCCTCCTTCATGTCACTCCTCCATGTCATTCCTCCATGTCACTCCTCCATGTTGCTACACAAACTCACTCCTCATGTTACTACTCTATGTCGCTACTCCATGTCACTCCTCCATGTCGCTACACCAACTCACTCCTCCATGTCACTCTTCCATGTCTCTCCTCCATGTCACTCCTCTATGTCACTCCTCCATGTCACTCCTCCATGTCTCTCCTCCATGTTTGTCATCCATGTCGCTATAACAACTCACTCCTCCATGTCACTCCACCATTGCACTCCTCCATGTCACTCCTCCAGGTCACTCCTCCATTTCGCTACTCAGTCACTCCTCCATGTAACAACACCAACTCGCTCCTCAATGTCACTCCTCCATGTCACTACTTCATTTCACTCCTCCATATCGCTCCTCCATGTCCCTCCTTCATGTCACTCCTCCATGTCATTCCTCCATGTCACTCCTCCATGTCGCTACACAAACTCACTCCTCATGTTACTACTCTATTTCGCTACTCCATGTCACTCCTCCATGTCGCTACACCAACTCACTCCTCAATGTAATTCCTCCATGTCACTACTTCTTGTCACTCCTCCATGTCACTCATCCATGTCATTCCTCCATTTCACTACTCCATGTCACTCCTCCATGTCGCTCCTCCGTGTTGCTCCTCCTTGTCACTCCTCCAAGTCACTCACCCATGTCCCTCCACAATGTCACTCCACCATATCAACCCTCCTTCCTGATCAACCCTGTCACTTCTCCAAGTCACTCCTTCATGTCCATCCTCCATGTCACTACTACACATCAATCCTCTATGTCACTCCTCCATGTCAACCCTCCATGTCGCTCCACCAAGTCCTTCCTCCATGTTAATCCTCCATGTAACTCCTCCATGTCAATCCTTTATGTCACTCCTCCAAGTTACTCCTCCATGTCACTCCACCATTTCACTCCTCCATGTCACACCTCCATGTCACTCCTCCATGTTGGTACTCAAAGTCACTCCTCCATGTCGCTACACCAACTCATTCCTCATGTGACTCCTCCATGTCACTACTTCATGTCACTCCTCCATGTCGCTACTCCATGTGACTCCTCCATGTCGCTCCACCAACTCACTCCTCCACGTCACTCCTCCATTTTGCTCTTCCATGTCACTCCTCCATGTAACTCATCTATGTCCCTCCGCCATGTCACTACACCAACTCAATCCTTCTTGTCACTCCTCCATGTCACTCATCCATGTCACTTCTATATGTCTTCCATGTCACTCCTCCATGTTCCTCCTCCATGTCACTCCTCCACATCACTCCTCTATGTCACTCCTTAATGTCACACCTCCATGTCACTCCTCCATGTCGCTACACCAACTCATTCCTCATGTCACTCCTCCATGTCGCTACTCCATGTCAATCCTCCATGTCACTCGTTTATGTCACTGCTCCAGTTCACTCCTCCATGTCATCTCTATATGTCTTCCATGTCACTCCTCCATGTCCATCCTCCATGTCACTACTCCATGTCACTCCTCCGTGTTGCTCCTCCATGTCACTCCTCCATGTATCTCCTCCATGTCGCTACTCTATGTCACTCCACCATATCATCCCTCCTTCCTGATAAACCCTGTCACTTCTCCAAGTCACTCCTCCATGTTCCTCCTCCTTGTCACTACTACATGTCACTTCTCCATGTCGCTCCTCCGTGTTGCTCCTCCACATCAATCCTCTATGTCACTCCTCCATGTTGCTCCTCCAAGTCACTCCTCCATGTAACTCCTACATGTAGCTACTTCATGTCACTACTCCATGTCACTCCTCCATGTCGCTCCTCCGTGTTGCTCCTCCAATCCACTCCTCCATGTAACTCCTCCATGTAGCTCCTCCATGTCACTCCTCCATGTCGCTACCCAAACTCACTCCTCATGTCACTCCTCCATGTCATTCCTCCAAGTCACTCATCCATGTCCCTCCGCCATGTCACTCCACCATATCAATATTCCTTGGTGATCCGCCCTGTCATTTCTCCATGTCACTCCTCCATTTTTCCCCTCCACGAATTTCCTCTATGTCACTCCTCCATGTCACTCCTACATGTCACTCCTCCATGTCTCTCCTCTATATCGCTCTAACAACTCACTCCTCCATGTCACTCCTCCAGGTCACTCCTCCATGTCGCTACACCAACTTACTCCTCAATGTAACTCCTTAATGTCACTCCTCCATTTCTCTCCTCCATGTCGCTATAACAACTCACTCTTCCATGTCACTCCTCCAGGTCACTCCTCCAAGTCGCTACTCAAAGTCCCTCCTCCATGTCACTACACCAACTCACTCCTCAATGTCACTCCTCAATGTCACTACTTCATGTCACTCCTCCATGTCATTCCTCCATGTCACTCCTCCATGTATATCCTCCATGTCGCTACTCTATGTCACTCCTCCATGTCACTCCTCCATGTCGCTACACCAACTCACTCCTCAATGTCACTCCAACATGTCACAACTCCAATTCACTCCTCCAAGTCACCTCTATATGTCTTCCATGTCACTCCTCCATGTCCATCCTCCATGTCACTATTCTATGTCACTCCTCCATGTCGCTCCTCCATGTTGCTCCTCCTTGTCACTCCTCCAAGTCACACACCCATGTCCTTCTACGATGTCAATCCACCATATAAACCCTCCTTCCTGATCAACCCTGTCACTTCTCCATGTCACTCATCCATGTCACTTCTATGTCTTCCATGTCACTCCTTCATGTCCCTCCTCCATGTCACTCCTCCACGTCGCTCCTCAATGTCACTCCTCCATGTCACACTTCCATGTTCCTCCATGTCGTTATTCCATGTCACTCCTCCATATCGCTACACCAACTCACTCCTCATGTTACTACTCTATGTAGCTACTCCATGTCAATCCTCCATGTCGCTACACCAACTCACTCCTCAATGTCACTCTTCCATGTCACTACTTCTTCTCACTCCTCCATGTCACTCATCCATGTCATTCCTCCATGTCACTCCTTTATGTCACTCCTCCAATTCACTCCTCCATGTCACTCCTCCATGTCACTCATCCATGTCCCTCCTCCATGTCACTCCATCCTATCAATCTTCCTTGGTTATCCGACCTGTCACTCCTCCATGTCACTCTTCCATGTCTCTCCTCCACGTCACTCCTCTATGTCACTCCTCCATGTCACTCCTCCATGTCGCTACACCAACTCACTCCTCCATGTCACTCTTCCATGTCTCTCCTCCATGTCACTCCTCTATGTCACTCCTCCATTTCACTCCTCCATGTCTCTCCTCCATGTTTGTCCTCCATGTCGCTATAACAACTCACTCCTCCATGTCACTCCACAATTGCACTCTTCCATGTCACTCCTCCAGGTCACTCCTCCATTTCGCTACCTACTCAGACACTCCTCCATGTCACTACACCAACTCGCTCCTCAATGTCACTCCTCCATGTCACTACTTCATGTCACTCCTCCATGTCGCTACTCCATGTGACTCCTCCATGTCGCTCCACCAACTCACTCCTCCACGTCGCTCCTCCATGTTGCTCTTCCATGTCACTCCTCCATGTAACTCATCTATGTCCCTCCGCCATGTCACTACACCAACTCAATCCTTCTTGTCACTCCTCCATGTCACTCATCCATGTCACTTCTATGTCTTCCATGTCACTCCTCCATGTCCCTCCTTCATGTCACTCCTCCACGTCGCTCCTCTATGTCACTCATCCATGTCACACTTCCATGTTCCTCCATGTCGTTATTCCATGTCACTCCTCCATGTCGCTACACCAACTCACTCCTCATGTTACTACTCTATGTAGCTACTCCATGTCAATCCTCCATGTCGCTACACCAACTCACTCCTCAATGTCACTCCTCCATGTCACTACTTCATCTCACTCCTCCATGTCACTCATCCATGTCATTCCTCCATGTTACTCCTTTATGTCACTCCTCCAATTCACTCCTCCATGTCACTCCTCCATGTCACTCATCCATGTCCCTCCTCCATGTCACTCCATCCTATCAATCTTCCTTGGTTATCCGACCTGTCACTCCTCCATGTCACTCTTCCATGTCTCTCCTCCACGTCACTCCTCTATGTCACTCCTCCATGTCACTCCTCCATGTCGCTACACCAACTCACTCCTCCATGTCACTCTTCCATGTCTCCCCTCCATGTCACTCCTCTATGTCACTCCTCCATGTCACTCCTCCATGTCTCTCCTCCATGTTTATCCTCCATGTCGCTACACCAACTCACTCCTCAATGTCACTCCTCCATGTCACTACTTCATGTCACTCCTCCATTTCGCTACCTACTCAGTCACTCCTCCATGTCACTACACCAACTCGCTCCTCAATGTCACTCCTCCATGTCACTACTTCATGTCACTCCTCCATGTCGCTACTCCATGTCCCTCCGCCATGTCACTACACCAACTCAATCCTTCTTGTCTCTCCTCCATGTCACTCATCCATGTCACTTTTCCATGTCACTCCTCCACGTCGCTCCTCTATGTCACTCCTCCATGTCACACCTCAATGTCACTATTCCATGTCACTCCTCCATGTCACTCCTTGATTTCTCTCCTCCATGTCGCTCTAACAACTCACTCCTCCATGTCACTCCACAATTTCACTCCTCCATGTCACTCCTCCAGGTCACTCCTCCATGTCAATACTCAAAGTCACTCCTGCATGTTATTACACCAACTCACTCCTCAATGTCACTCCTCCATATCACTCCTCCATTTCTCTCCTCCATGTCGCTATAACAACTCACTCCTCCATGTCACTCCTTCAGGTCACTCCTTCATGTCGCTGCTCAAAGTCACTCCTTCATGTCACTACACCAACTCACTCCACAATGTCACTCCTCAATAATACCACTTCATGTCACTCCTCCATGTCGCTACACAAACTCAATCCTCCTTTACACTCTTTCATGTCACTCCTCCATTTTGCTCCTCCATGTCCCTCCTCCATGTCACTCCTCCATGTCATTCCTCCATGTCACTCCTCCATGTATCTCCTCCATGTCACTCCTCCATGTCACTCCTCCATGTAACTCCTCCATGTCACTCCTCCATGTATCTCCTCCATGTCGCTACTCTATGTCACTCCTCCATGTCACTACTCCATGTCGCTACACCAACTCACTCCTCAATGTCACTCGTCCATGTCACAACTCCAATTCACTCCTCCATGTCACCTCTATATGTCTTCCATGTCACTCCTCCATGTCCATCCTCCATGTCACTACTCTATGTCACTCCTCCATGTCGCTCCTCCGTGTTGCTCCTCCTTGTCACTCCTCCAAGTTACTCACCCATGTCCTTCTACGATGTGACTCCACCATATAAACCCTCCTTCCTGATCAACCCTGTCACTTCTCCAAGTCACTCCACCATTTCCATCCTCCATGTCACTACTCCATGTCACTCCTCCATCTCGCTCCTCCTTATTGCTCCTCCTTGTCACTCCTCCAAGTCACTCACCCATGTCCCTCCACGATGTCAATCCACCATATCAACCCTCCTTCCTGATCAACCCTGTCACTTCTCCAAGTCTCTCCTCCATTTCCATCCTGCATGTCACTCCTCCATGTCGCTCCTCCGTGTTGCTTCTCCTTGTCCCTCCTCCATGTCACTCCTCCATGTCATTCCTCCATGTCACTCCTCCATGTATCTCCTCCATGTCGCTACTCTATGTCACTCCTCCATGCCACTCCTCCATGTAACTCCTCCATGTAGCTACTCCATGTCACTCCTCATGTCACTCCTCCATGTCGCTCCTCCGTATTGCTCCTCCAAGTCACTCCTCCATGTAACTCCTTCATGTCGCTACTCCATGTCACTACTCCATGTCACTACACCAACTCACTCCTCCATGTCACTCTTCCATGTCTCTCCTCCATGTCACTCCTCTATGTCACTCCTCCATGTAACTCCTCCATGTCACTCCTCCATGTTTGTCCTCCATGTCGCTATAACAACTCACTCCTCCATGTCACTCCACCATTGCACTCCTCCATGTCACTCCTCCAGGTCACTCCTCCATTTCGCTACTCAGTCACTCCTCCATGTCACTACACCAACTCGCTCCTCAATGTCACTCCTCCATGTCACTACTTCATGTCACTCCTCCATGTCGCTACTCCATGTGACTCCTCCATGTCGCTCCACCAACTCACTCATCCACGTCGCTCCTCCATGTTGCTCTTCCATGTCGCTCCTCTATGTAACTCATCTATGTCCCTCCGCCATGTCACTACACCAACTCAATCCATCTTGTCACTCCTCCATGTCACTCATCCATGTCACTTCTCCATGTCACTCCTCCACGTCGCTCCTCTATGTAACTCCTCCATGTCACACCTCAATGTCACTCCTCCATGTCGCTACACCAACTCACTCCTCCATGTCAATACTTCTTGTAACTCCTCCATGTCATTCCTCCATGTCACTCCTTTATGTCAGTCCTCCAATTCACTCCTCCATGTCACCTCTATATGTCTTCCATGTCACTCCTCCATGTCCATCCTCTATGTCGCTACTCCATGTCACTCCTCCATGTCGCTACACCAACTCACTCCTCCATGTCACTCTTTCATGTCTCTCCTCCATGTCACTCCTCCATGTCATTCCTCCATGTTTGTCATCCATGTCGCTATAACAACTCACTCCTCCATGTCACTCCACCATTGCACTCCTCCATGTCACTCCTCCAGGTCACTCCTCCATTTCGCTAATCAGTCACTCCTCCATGTCACTACACCAACTCGCTCCTCAATGTCACTCCTCCATGTCACTACTTCATGTCACTCCTCCATGTCGCTACTCCATGTGACTCCTCCATGTCGCTCCACCAACTCACTCCTCCACGTTGCTCCTCCATGTTGCTCTTCCATGTCACTCCTCTATGTAACTCATCTATGTCCCACCGCCATGTCACTACACCAACTCAATCCTTCTTGTCACTCTTCCATGTCTCTCCTCCATGTCACTCCTCTATGTCACTCCTCCATGTCACTCCTCCATGTCTCTCCTCCATGTTTGTCATCCATGTCGCTATAACAACTCACTCTTCCATGTCACTCCACCATTGCACTCCTCCATGTCACTCCTCCAGGTCACTCCTCCATTTCGCCACTCAGTCACTCCTCCATGTCACTACACCAACTCGCTCCTCAATGTCACTCCTCCATGTCACTACTTCATGTCACTCCTCCATGTCGCTACTCCATGTGACTCCTCCATGTCGCTCCACCAACTCACTCCTCCACGTCGCTCCTCCATGTTGCTCTTCCATGTCACTCCTCCATGTAAGTCATCTATGTCCCTCCGCCATGTCACTACACCAACTCACTCCTCCATGTCAATACTTCTTGTCACTCCTCCATGTCATTCCTCCATGTCACTCCTTTATGTCAGTCCTCCAATTCACTCCTCCATGTCACCTCTATATGTCTTCCATGTCACTCCTCCATGTCCATCCTCTATGTCGCTACTCCATGTCACTCCTCCATGTCACTACACCAACTCACTCCTCCATGTCACTCTTCCATGTCTCTCCTCCATGTCACTCCTCTATGTCACTCCTCCATGTAACTCCTCCATGTCACTCCTCCATGTTTGTCCTCCATGTCGCTATAACAACTCACTCCTCCATGTCACTCCACCATTGCACTCCTCCATGTCACTCCTCCAGGTCACTCCTCCATTTCGCTAATCAGTCACTCCTCCATGTCACTACACCAACTCGCTCCTCAATGTCACTCCTCCATGTCACTACTTCATGTCACTCCTCCATGTCGCTACTCCATGTGACTCCTCCATGTCGCTCCACCAACTCACTCATCCACGTCGCTCCTCCATGTTGCTCTTCCATGTCGCTCCTCTATGTAACTCATCTATGTCCCTCCGCCATGTCACTACACCAACTCAATCCTTCTTGTCACTCCTCCATGTCACTCAACCATGTCACTTCTCCATGTCACTCCTCCACGTCGCTCCTCTTTGTAACTCCTCCATGTCACACCTCAATGTCACTCCTCCATGTCGCTACACCAACTCACTCCTCCATGTCAATACTTCTTGTAACTCCTCCATGTCATTCCTCCATGTCACTCCTTTATGTCACTCCTCCATGTCCATCCTCTATGTCGCTACTCCATGTCACTCCTCCATGTCGCTACACCAACTCACTCCTCCATGTCACTCTTCCATGTCTCTCCTCCATGTCACTCCTCTATGTCACTCCTCCATGTCACTCCTCCATGTCATTCCTCCATGTTTGTCATCCATGTCGCTATAACAACTCACTCCTCCATGTCACTCCACCATTGCACTCCTCCATGTCACTCCTCCATGTCACTTCTCCATGTCGCTAATCAGTCACTCCTCCATGTCACTACACCAACTCGCTCCTCAATGTCACTCCTCCATGTCACTACTTCATGTCACTCCTCCATGTCGCTACTCCATGTGACTCCTCCATGTCGCTCCACCAACTCACTCCTCCACGTTGCTCCTCCATGTTGCTCTTCCATGTCACTCCTCTATGTAACTCATCTATGTCCCACCGCCATGTCACTACACCAACTCAATCCTTCTTGTCACTCCTCCATGTCACTCATCCATGTCACTTCTCCATGTCACTCCTCCATGTCGCTCCTCTATGTAACTCCTCCATGTCACACCTCAATGTCATTCCTCCATGTCGCTACACCAACTCATTACTCATGTCACTCCTCCATGTCACTTCTCCATGTCTCTCCTCCAAATCGCTCTAACAACTCACTCCTACATGTCACTCCACCATTTCACTCCTCCATGTCACTCCTCCAGGTCACTCCTCCATGTCGCTACTCAAAGTCACTCCTTTATGTCACGACATCAAGTCATTCCTCAATGTCACTCCTCAATGTCACTACTTCATGTCACTCCTCCATGTAGCTACACAAACTCAATCCTCCTATACACTCTTTCATGTCACTCCTCCATATCGCTCCTCCATGTTCCTCCTTCATGTCACTCCTCCATGTCATTCCTCCATGTCACTCCTCCATGTTGCTACACAAACTCACTCCTCATGTTACTACTCTATGTCGCTACTCCATGTCACTCCTCCATGTCGCTACACCAACTCACTCCTCCATGTCACTCTTCCATGTCTCTCCTCCATGTCACTCCTCTATGTCACTCCTCCATGTCACTCCTCCATGTCTCTCCTCCATGTTTGTCATCCATGTCGCTATAACAACTCACTCCTCCATGTCACTCCACCATTGCACTCCTCCATGTCACTCCTCCAGGTCACTCCTCCATTTCGCTACTCAGTCACTCCTCCATGTAACAACACCAACTCGCTCCTCAATGTCACTCCTCCATGTTACTACTTCATTTCACTCCTCCATATCACTCCTCCATGTCCCTCCTTCATGTCACTCCTCCATGTCATTCCTCCATGTCACTCCTCCATGTCGCTACACAAACTCACTCCTCATGTTACTACTCTATGTCGCTACTCCATGTCACTCCTCCATGTCGCTACACCAACTCACTCCTCAATGTAATTCCTACATGTCACTACTTCTTGTCACTCCTCCATGTCACTCATCCATGTCATTCCTCCATATCACTCCTTTATGTCACTCCTCCAATTCACCCCTCTATGTCACCTCTATATGTCTTTCATGTCACTCCTCCATGTCCATTCTCCATTTCACTACTCCATGTCACTCCTCCATGTCGTTCCTCCATGTCACTCCTCCATGTCGCTCCTCCGTGTTGCTCCTCCTTGTCACTCCTCCAAGTCACTCCTCCATGTCGCTCCTCCGTGTTGCTCTTCCTTGTCACTCCTCCAAGTCACTCACCCATGTCCCTCCACAATGTCACTCCACCATATCAACCCTCCTTCCTGATCAACCCTGTCACTTCTCCAAGTCACTCCTTCATGTCCATCCTCCATGTCACTACTACACATCAATCCTCTATGTCACTCCTCCATGTCAACCCTCCATGTCGCTCCACCAAGTCCTTCCTCCATGTTAATCCTCCATGTAACTCCTCCATGTCAATCCTTTATGTCACTCCTCCAAGTTACTCCTCCATGTCACTCCACCATTTCACTCCTCCATGTCACACCTCTATGTCACTCCTCCATGTTGGTACTCAAAGTCACTCCTCCATGTCGCTACACCAACTCATTCCTCATGTGACTCCTCCATGTCACTACTTCATGTCACTCCTCCATGTCGCTACTCCATGTGACTCCTCCATGTCGCTCCACCAACTCACTCCTCCACGTCACTCCTCCATTTTGCTCTTCCATGTCACTCCTCCATGTAACTCATCTATGTCCCTCCGCCATGTCACTACACCAACTCAATCCTTCTTGTCACTCCTCCATGTCACTCATCCATGTCACTTCTATATGTCTTCCATGTCACTCCTCCATGTTCCTCCTCCATGTCACTCCTCCACATCACTCCTCTATGTCACTCCTCCATGTCACACCTCCATGTCACTCCTCCATGTCGCTACACCAACTCATTCCTCATGTCACTCCTCCATGTCGCTACTCCATGTCAATCCTCCATGTCACTCGTTTATGTCACTGCTCCAGTTCACTCCTCCATGTCATCTCTATATGTCTTCCATGTCACTCCTCCATGTCCATCCTCCATGTCACTACTCCATGTCACTCCTCCGTGTTGCTCCTCCATGTCACTCCTCCATGTATCTCCTCCATGTCGCTAATCTATGTCACTCCACCATATCATCCCTCCTTCCTGATAAACCCTGTCACTTCTCCAAGTCACTCCTCCATGTTCCTCCTCCTTGTCACTACTACATGTCACTTCTCCATGTCGCTCCTCCGTGTTGCGCCTCCACATCAATCCTCTATGTCACTCCTCCATGTTGCTCCTCCAAGTCACTCCTCCATGTAACTCCTACATGTAGCTACTTCATGTCACTACTCCATGTCACTCCTCCATGTCGCTCCTCCGTGTTGCTCCTCCAATCCACTCCTCCATGTAACTCCTCCATGTAGCTACTCCATGTCACTCCTCCATGTCGCTACCCAAACTCACTCCTCATGTCACTCCTCCATGTCACTCCTCCAAGTCACTCATCCATGTCCCTCCGCCATGTCACTCCACCATATCAATATTCCTTGGTGATCCGCCCTGTCATTTCTCCATGTCACTCCTCCATTTTTTCCCTCCACGAATTTCCTCTATGTCACTCCTCCATGTCACTCCTACATGTCACTCCTCCATGTCTCTCCTCTATATCGCTCTAACAACTCACTCCTCCATGTCACTCCTCCATGTCACTCCACCATTTCACTCCTCCATGTCACTCCTCCAGGTCACTCCTCCATGTCGCTACACCAACTTACTCCTCAATGTAACTCCTTAATGTCACTACTCCATTTCTCTCCTCCATGTCGCTATAACAACTCACTCTTCCATGTCACTCCTCCAGGTCACTCCTCCAAGTCGCTACTCAAAGTCACTCCTCCATGTCACTACACCAACTCACTCCTCAATGTCACTCCTCAATGTCACTACTTCATGTCACTCCTCCATGTCATTCCTCCATGTCACTCCTCCATGTCGCTACACCAACTCACTCCTCAATGTCACTCCAACATGTCACAACTCCAATTCACTCCTCCAAGTCACCTCTATATGTCTTCCATGTCACTCCTCCATGTCCATCCTCCATGTCACTATTCTATGTCACTCCTTCATGTCGCTCCTCCATGTTGCTCCTCCTTGTCACTCCTCCAAGTCACACACCCATGTCCTTCTACGATGTCAATCCACCATATAAACCCTCCTTCCTAATCAACCCTGTCACTTCTCTATGTCACTCATCCATGTCACTTCTATGTCTTCCATGTCACTCCTTCATATCCCTCCTCCATGTCACTCCTCCACGTCGCTCCTCTATGTCACTCCTCCATGTCACACTTCCATGTTCCTCCATGTCGTTATTCCATGTCACTCCTCCATGTCGCTACACCAACTCACTCCTCATGTTACTACTCTATGTAGCTACTCCATGTCAATCCTCCATGTCGCTACACCAACTCACTCCTCAATGTCACTCTTCCATGTCACTACTTCTTCTCACTCCTCCATGTCACTCATCCATGTCATTCCTCCATGTCACTCCTTTATGTCACTCCTCCAATTCACTCCTCCATGTCACTCCTCCATGTCACTCATCCATGTCCCTCCTCCATGTCACTCCATCCTATCAATCTTCCTTGGTTATCCGACCTGTCACTCTTCCATGTCACTCTTCCATGTCTCTCCTCCTTGTCACTCCTCTATGTCACTCCTCCATGTCACTCCTCCATGTCGCTACACCAACTCACTCCTCCATGTCACTCTTCCATGTCTCCCCTCCATGTCACTCCTCTATGTCACTCCTCCATTTCACTCCTCCATGTCTCTCCTCCATGTTTGTCCTCCATGTCGCTATAACAACTCACTCCTCCATGTCACTCCACCATTGCACTCTTCCATGTCATTCCTCCAAAGTCACTCCTCCATTTCGCTACCTACTCAGTCACTCCTCCATGTCACTACACCAACTCGCTCCTCAATGTCACTCCTCCATGTCACTACTTCATGTCACTCCTCCATGTCGCTACTCCATGTCCCTCCGCCATGTCACTACACCAACTCAATCCTTCTTGTCTCTCCTCCATGTCACTCATCCATGTCACTTTTCCATGTCACTCCTCCACGTCGCTCCTCTATGTCACTCCTCCATGTCACACCTCAATGTCACTCCTCCATGTCACTCCTCCATGTCACTCCTTGATTTCTCTCCTCCATGTCGCTCTAACAACTCACTCCTCCATGTCACTCCACAATTTCACTCCTCCATGTCACTCCTCCAGGTCACTCCTCCATGTCAATACTCAAAGTCACTCCTGCATGTTATTACACCAACTCACTCCTCAATGTCACTCCTCCATATCACTCCTCCATTTCTCTCCTCCATGTCGCTATAACAACTCACTCCTCCATGTCACTCCTTCAGGTCACTCCTTCATGTCGCTGCTCAAAGTCACTCCTTCATGTCACTACACCAACTCACTCCACAATGTCACTCCTCAATAATACCACTTCATGTCACTCCTCCATGTCGCTACACAAACTCAATCCTCCTTTACACTCTTTCATGTCACTCCTCCATTTTGCTCCTCCATGTCCCTCCTCCATGTCACTCCTCCATGTCATTCCTCCATGTCACTCCTCCATGTATCAACTCCATGTCGCTACTCTATGTCACTCCTCCATGCCACTCCTCCATGTAACTCCTCCATGTAGCTACTCCATGTCACTCCTCATGTCACTCCTCCATGTCGCTCCTCCGTATTGCTCCTCCAAGTCACTCCTCCATGTAACTCCTCCATGTTGCTACTCCATGTCACTCCTCCATCTCGCTACACAAACTCACTCCTCATGTCTCTCCTCCATGTCACTCCTCCATGTCACTCCTAAAAGTCACTCACCCATGTCCCTCCGTGATGTCACTCCACCATATCAACCCTCCTTCCTGATCAACCCAATCACTTCTCCAAGTCACTCCTCCATGTCCATCCTCCATGTCACTACTCCACATCAATCCTCTATGTCACTCCTCAATGTCACTCCACCATTTCACTCCTCCATGTCACTCCTCCAGGTCACTCCTCCTTGTCGCTACTCAAAGTCACTCCTCCATGTAACGACACCAACTCACTCCTCAATGTCACTCCTCAATGTCACTACTTCATGTCACTCCTCCATGTCGCTACTCAAAGTCACTCCTCCATGTCACTACACCAACTCACTCCTAAATGTCACCTCTATATGTCTTCCACGTCACTCCTCCATGTCCATCCTCCATGTCACTACTCCATGTCACTCCTCCATGTCGCTCCTTCGTGTTGCTCCTCCTTGTCACTCCTCCAAGTCACTCACCCATGTCCCTCAACGATGTCACTCCACCAAATCAACCCTACTTCCTGATCAACCCTGTCACTTCTCTAAGTCACTCCTCCATGTCCATCCACCCTGTCACTTCTCCATGTCACTCTTCCATGTCTCTCCTCCACGTCACTCCTCTATGTCACTCCTCCATGTCAGTCCTCCATGTCACTTCTCCATGTCTCTCCTCCACGTCACTCCTCTATGTCACTCCTCCATGTCACTCCTCCATGTCAATCCTCCATGTTTCTCCTCCATGTCGCTATAACAACTCACTCCTCCATGTCACTCCACCATTTCAGTCCTCCATGTCACTCCTCCAGGTCACTCTTCCATGTCGCTACTCAAAGTGACTCCTCCATGTCACTACACCAACTCACTCCTCCATGTCACTACTTCATGTCACTCCTCCATGTCGCTACTCCATGTGACTCCTCCATGTCGCTCCACCAACTCACTCCTCCACGTCGCTCCTCCATGTTGCTATTACATGTCATTCCTCCATGTAACTCCTCCATGTATCTCCACCATGTCGCTACTCTATGTCACTCCTCCATGTCGCTACACCAACTCAACCCTCCTTGTAACTCCTCCATGTACTAATCCATGTCACTCCTCCATGTCACTCCTCCGTGTTGCTCCTCCAAGTCACTCCTCCATGTAACTCCTCCATGTAGCTACTCCATGTCACTCCTCCATGTCGCTACACATACTCACTCCTCATGTTACTACTCTATGTCGCTACTCCATGTCACTCCTCCATGTCGCTACACCAACTCACTCCTCAATGTCACTCCTCCATGTCACTACTTCTTGTCACTCCTCCATGTCATTCATCCATGTCATTCCTCCAAGTCACTCCTTTATGTCACAACTCCAATTCACTCCTCCATGTCACCTCTATATGTCTTCCATGTCACTTCTCCATGTCACTCCTCCATGTCCATCTTCCATGTCACTACTCCACATCAATCCTCTATGTCACTCCTCCATGTCACTCCTCCATGTCGCTCTACAAACTCACTCCTCCATGTCACCCCACCATTTCACTCCTCCTTGTCACTCCTCCATATATCTCCTCCATGTCGCTACTCTGTGTCACTCCTCCATGTCACTCTTCCATGTCACTCCTCCATGTAACTCATCTATGTCCCTCCGTCATGTCACTACACCAACTCAATCCTTCTTGTCACTCCTCCATGTCCCTCCTCCTTGTCACTACTACAAGTCACTCCTCCATGTCGCTCCTCCGTGTTGCTCCTCCAAATCAATCCTCTATGTCACTCCTCCATGTTGCTCCTCCGTGTAGCTCCTCCATGTCACTCCTCCATGTAACTCCTCCATGTAGCTACTCCATGTCACTCCTCCATGTAACTCCTACATGTAGCTACTTCATGTCACTACTCCATGTCACTCCTCCATGTCGCTCCTCCGTGTTGCTCCTCCAAGTCACTCCTCCATGTAACTCCTCCTTGTAGCTACTCCATGTCACTCCTCCATGTCGCTACCCAAACTCACTCCTCATGTCACTCCTCCATGTCACTCCTCCAAGTCACTCATCCATGTCCCTCCGCCATATCACTCCACCATATCAATCTTCCTTGGTGATCCGCCCTGTCACTTCTCCATGTCACTCCTCCATGTCTCCCCTCCACGAAATTCCTCTATGTCACTCCTCCATGTCACTCCTACATGTCACTCCACCATTTCTCTCCTCCATGTCACTCCTCCAGGTCACTCCTCCATGTCGCTACACCAACTTACTCCTCAATGTAACTCCTTAATGTCACTCCTCCATTTCTCTCCTCCATGTCGCTATAACAACTCACTCTTCCATGTCACTCCTCCAGGTCACTCCTCCAAGTCGCTACTCAAAGTCACTCCTCCATGTCACTACACCAACTCACTCCTCAATGTCACTACTTCATGTCACTCCTCCATGTCATTCCTCCATGTCACTCCTCCATATATCTCCTCCATGTCGCTACTCTATGTCACTCCTCTATGTCACTCCTCCATGTCGCTACACCAACTCACTCCTCAATGTGACTCCTCCATGTCACAACTCCAATTCACTCCTCCATGTCACCTCTATATGTCTTCCATGTCACTCCTCCATGTCCAACCTCCATATCACTACTCTATGTCACTCTTCCATGTCGCTACACCAACTCATTACTCATGTCACTCCTCCATGTTACTACTCCATGTCACTCCTCCATGTCGCTCTAACAACTCACTCCTCCATGTCACTCCACCATTTCACTCCTCCATGTCATTCCTCAAAGTCACTCCTCCATGTCACTACACCAATTCACTCCTCAAAGTCACTCCTCAATGTTACTACTTCATGTCACTCCTCCATGTCGCTACACAAACTAAATCCTCCTTTACACTCTTTCATGTCACTCCTCCATATCGCTCCTCCATGTCCCTCCTCCATGTCACTCCTCCATGTCATTCCTCCATGTCACACCTCCATGTCACTCCTCCATGTCGCTCCTCCGTGATGCTCCTACTTGTCACTCCTCCAAGTCACTCACCCATGTCCCTCCACGATGTCACTCCACCATATCAACCCTCCTTCCTGATCAACCCTGTCACTTCTCCAAGTCACTCCTTCATGTCCATCCTCCATGTCACTAATACACATCAATCCTCTATGTCACTCCTCCATGTCAATCCTCCATGTCGCTCCACCAAGTCCTTCCTCCATGTTACTCCTCCATGTCACTCCTCCATGTCAATCCTTTATGTCACTCCTCCAAGTTACTCCTCCATGTCACTCCACCATTTCACTCCTCCATGTCACACCTCCAGGTCAATCCCCCATGTCGGTACTCAAAGTCACTCCTCCATGTCGCAACACCAACTCATTCCTCATGTGACTCCTCCATGTCACTACTTCATGTCACTCCTCCATGTCGCTACTCCATGTGACTCCTCCATGTCGCTCCACCAACTCACTCCTCCACGTCACTCCTCCATGTTGCTCTTCCATGTCACTCCTCCATGTAACTCATCTATGTCCCTCCGCCATGTCACTACACCAACTCAATCCTTCTTGTCACTCCTCCATGTCACTCATCCATGTCACTTCTATATGTCTTCCATGTCACTCCTCCATGTTCCTCCTCCATGTCACTCCTCCACATCACTCCTCTATGTCACTCCTCCATGTCACTCATTTATGTCACTGCTCCATTTCACTCCTCCATGTCATCTCTATATGTCTTCCATGTCACTCCTCCATGTCCATCCTCCATGTCACTACTCCATGTCACTCCTCCGTGTTGCTCCTCCATGTCACTCCTTCAAGTCTCTTACCCATGTCCCTACACGATGTCACTCCACCATATCAACCCTCCTTCCTGATAAACCCTGTCACTTCTCCAAGTCACTCCTCCATGTCCCTCCTCCTTGTCACTACTACATGTCACTCCTCCATGTCGCTCCTCCGTGTTGCTCCTCCACATCAATCCTCTATGTCACTCCTCCATGTTGCTCCTCCAAGTCACTCCTCCAAGTCACTCATCCATGTCACTCCTCCAGGTCACTCCTCCAAGTCGCTACTCAAAGTCACTCCTCCATGTCACTACACCAACTCACTCCTCAATGTCACTCCTCAATGTCACTACGTCATGTCACTCCTCCATGTCATTCCTCCATGTCACTCCTCCATGTATCTCCTCCATGTCGATACTCTATGTCACTCCTCCATGTCACTCCTCCATGTCGCTACACCAACTCACTCCTCAATGTCACTCCTCCATGTCACAACTCCAATTCACTCCTCCATGTCACCTCTATATGTCTTCCATGTCACTCCTCCATGTCCATCCTCCATGTCACTACTCTATGTCACTCCTCCATGTCGCTCCTCCATGTTGCTCCTCCTTGTCACTCCTCCAAGTCACTCACCCATGTCCTTCTACGATGTCACTCCACCATATAAACCCTCCTTCCTGATCAACCCTGTCACTTCTCAAAGTCACTCCTCCATGTCCATCCTCCATGTCACTACTCCATGTCACTCCTCCATGTCACTCCTCCATGTTACTACTCTATGACGCTACTCAATGTCACTCCTCCATGTCGCTACACCAACTCACTCCTCAATGTCACTCCTCCATGTCACTACTTAGTGTCACTCCTCCATGTCACTACTCCATGTCACTCCTCCATGTCACTCCTCCATGTTACTACTCTATGACGCTACTCAATGTCACTCCTCCATGTCGCTACACCAACTCACTCCTCAATGTCACTCCTCCTTGTCACTACTTAGTGTCACTCCTCCATTTCACTCATCCATGTCATTCCTACATGTCACTCCTTTATGTCACAACTCCAACTCACTCCTCAATGTCACTCTTCCATGTCACTACTTCTTCTCACTCCTCCATGTCACTCCTCCATGTCGCTACACCAACTCACTCCTCAATGTCACTCCTCAATGTCACTACGTCATGTCACTCCTCCATGTCACTCCTCCATGTCACTCCTCTATATCACTCCTCCATGTCTCTACTCCATGTCGCTCTAACAACTCACTCCTCCATGTCACTCCACCATTTCACTCCTTCATGTCACTCCTCCAGGTCACTCCTCCATGTCGCTACTTCATGTCACTCCTCCATGTCGCTACTCAAACTCAACCCTCCTTGTCACTCCTCCATGTCACTCATCCATGTCATTCCTCATGTCACTCCTTCATTTCACTTCTACAAGTCACTCCTCCATGTCACTCATCCATGTCCCTCCGCCATGTCACTCCACCCTATCAATCTCCCTTGGTGATCCGACCTGTCACTTCTCCATATCACTCTTCCATGTCTCTCCTCCACGTCACTCCTCTGTCACTCCTCCATGTCACTCCTCCATGTCACTCCTCCATGTCTCTCCTCCATGTCGCTCTAACAACTCACTCCTCCATGTCACTCCACCATTTCACTCCTAGATGTATAAACCCTCCTTTTTTATCCGCCCTGTCACTTCTCCATGTCACTCTTTCATGTCTCTCCTCCACGTCATTCCTCTATGTCACTCCTCCATGTTACTCCTCTATGTCACTCCTCCATGTCTCTACTCCATGTCACTCTAACAACTCACTCCTCCATGTCACTCCACCATTTCAATCCTTCATGTCACTCCTCCATGTCACTCCTCCATGTCGCTACTTCATGTCACTCCTCCATGTCGCTACACAAACTCAACCCTCCTTGTCACTCCTCCATGTCACTCATCCATGTCATTCCTCATGTCACTCCTTTATGTCACTCCTCCATATCACTCTTCCATGTTTCTCCTCCACGTCACTCCTCTATGTCACTCCTCCATGTCACTCCTCCATATCTCTCCTCCATGTCGCTCTATCAACTCACTCCTCCATGTCACTCCACCATTTCACTCCTCCATGTCACTCCTCCAGGTCACTCCTCCATGTCGCTACTCAAAGTCACTCCTCCATGTATCTCCTACATGTAGCTACTCCATGTAACTACACCATGTCACTCCTCCATGCCGCTCCTCCGTGTTGCTCCTCCAAGTCACTCCTCCATGTAAATCCTCCATGTTGCTACTCCATGTCACTCCTCCATGTCGCTACACAAACTCACTCCTCATGTCACTCCTCCATGTCACTTCTCCATGTCACTTCTCCATGTCTCTCCTCCATGTCGCTCTAACAACTGACTCCTCCATGTCACTCCACTACTTCACTCCTCCATGTCACTCCTACAGGTCACTCCTCCATGTCACTCCTCCATGTCACTCCTCCATGTCACTCCTCCATGTATCTTCTCCATGTCGCTACTCTATGTCACTCCTCCATGTCACTCCTCCATGGCACTCCTCCATGTCGCTACACAAACTCACTCCGCATGTTACTACTCCATGTCACTACTTCTTGTCACTCCTCCATGTCACTCATCCATGTCACTCCTTTATGTCACAACTCCAATTCACTCCTCCATGTCACCTATATATGTCTTCCATGTCACTTCTCCAAGTCACTCCTCCATGTCCATCCTCCATGTCATTACTCCACATCAATCCTCTATGTCACTACTCCATGTCACTCCTCCATATCGCTCTAACAACTCACTCCTCCATGTCACCCCACCATTTCACTCCTCCATGTCACTCCTCCAGGTCACTCCTCCATGTCGCTAATCAAAGTCACTCCTCCATGTCACTACTCCATTTGACTCCTCCATGTCGCTCCACCAACTCACTCCTCCACGTCGCTCCTCCATGTTGCTCTTCCATGTCACTCCTCCATGTCACTCATCCATGTCACTTCTATATGTCTTCCATGTCACTCCTCCATGTATCTCCTCCATGTAGCTACTTTATGTCACTCCTCCATGTCACTCCTCCATGTCGCTACACAAACTCACTCCTCATGTTACTACTCTATGTCGCTACTCCATGTCACTCCTCCATGTCGCTACACCAACTCACTCCTCAATGTCACTCCTCCATGTCACTACTTCTTGTCACTCCTCCATGTCACTCATCCATGTTACTCCTTTATATCACAACTCCAATTCACTCCTCCATGTCACCTCTATATGTCTTCCATGACACTTCTCCAAGTCACTCCTCCATGTCCATCCTCCATGTCACTAGTCCACATCAATCCTCTATGTCACTCCTCCATGTCGCTCTAACAACTCACTCCTCCATGTCACCCCACCATTTCACTCCTCCATGTCACTCCTCCACGTCACTCCTCCATATTGCTACTCAAACTCACTCCTCCATGTCACGACACCAACTCAATCCTTCTTGTCACTACTCCATGTCACTACTCCATTTGACTCCTCCATGTCGCTCCACCAACTCACTCCTCCACGTCGCTCCTCCATGTTGCTCTTCCATGTAACTCCTCCATGTCACTCATCCATGTCACTTTTATATGTCTTCCATGTCACTCCTCCATGTTCCTCCTCCATGTCACTCCTCCACATCACTCCTCTATGTCACTCCTCCATTTCACACCTCCATGTCACTCCTCCATGTCGCTACACCAACTCATTCCTCGTGTCACTCCTCCATGTTGCTACTCCATGTCACTCCTCCATGTCGCTACACCAACTCAACCCTCCTTGTAACTTCTCCATGTCACTCATCCATGTCATTCCTCCATGTCACTCGTTTATGTCACTCCTCCAGTTCATTCCTCCATGTCATCTCTAAATGTCTTCCATGTCACTACTCCATGTCACTCCTCCATGTTGCTCCTCCGTGTTGCTCCTCCATGTCACTCCTCCAAGTCACTCAACCATGTCCCTACACGATGTCACTCCACCATATCAATCCTCCTTCCTGATCAACCCTGTCTCTTTTCCAAGTCACTCCTCCATGTCCCTCCTCCATGTCACTACTCCATGTCACTCCTCCATTTTGCTCCTCCGTGTTGCTCCTCCACATCAATCTTTTATGTCACTCCTCCATGTTGCTCCTCCAAGTCACTCCTCCATGTAACTCCTAAATATAGCTACTCCATGTCCCTACTCCAGGTCACTCCTCCATGTCGCTCCTCCGTGTTGCTCCTCCAAGTCACTCCTCCATGTAACTCCTCCATTTAGCTACTCCATGTCACTCCTCCATGTCGCTACACAAACTCACTCCTCATGTCACTCCTCCATGTCACTCCTCCATGTCACTCCTCCAAGTCACTCATCCATGTCCCTCCGCCATGTCACTCCACCATATCAATCTCTCTTGGTGATCCGCCCTGTCACTTCTCCATGTCACTCCTCCATGTCTCTCCTCCACGACATTCCTCTATGTCACTCCTCCATGTCACTCCTACATGTCACTCCTCCATGTCTCTCCTCTATATCGCTCTAACAACTCACTCCTCCATGTTACTCATCCATGTCACTCCACCATTTAATTCCTCCATGTCACTCCTCCAGGTCACTCCTCCATGTCGCTCCTCCGTGTTGCTCCTCCAAGTCACTCCTCCATGTCCATCCTCCATGTCACTACTCCATGTCACTCCTCCATCTCGCTCCTCCGTGTTGTTCCTCCTTGTCACTCCTCCAAGTCACTCACCCATGTCCCTCCATGATGTCAATCCACCATATCAACCCTCCTTCCTGATCAATCCTGTCACTTCTCCAAGTCACTCCTCCATGTCTATCCTCCATGTCACTACTCCACATCAATCCTCTATGTCACTCCTCCATGTCACTCCTCCATGTTGCTCTAACAACTCACTCCTCCATGTCACTCCTCCAGGTCACTCCTCCCTGTCGCTACTCAAAGTCACTCCTCCATGTCACTAAACCAACTCAACCCTTCTTGTCACTCCTCCATTTCACTCATCCATTTCACTCCTCCACGTTGCTCCTCTATGTCACTCCTCCATGTCACACCTCCATGTCACTCCTCCATGTCGCTACACCAACTCATTACTCCTGTCACTCTTCCATGTCGCTACTCCATGTCACTCCTCCATGTCGCTCTAACAACTCACTCCTCCATGTCACTCCACCATTTCACTCCTCCATGTCACTCCTCAAAGTCACTCCTCCATGTCACTCCACCATTTCACTCCTCCATGTCACTCCTCCATGTCACTCCTCCATGTTGCTACTCAAAGTCACTCCTCCATGTCACTCATCCATGTCATTCCGCCATGTCACTCCTTTATGTCACTCCTCCAATTCACTCCTCCATGTCACTTCTATATGTCTTCCAAGTCAGTCCTCCATGTCCCTCCTCCATGTCGCTCCTCCGTGTTGCTCCTCCAAGTCAGTCCTCCATGTTATTCCTCCATGTAGCTACTATATGTCACTCCTCCATGTCGCTACACAAACTCAATCCTCCTTTACACTCTTTCATGTCACTCCTCCATATCGCTCCTCCATGTCCCTCCTCCATGTCACTCCTCCATGTCATTCCTCCATGTCACTCCTCCATGTATCTCCTCCATGTTGCTACTCTATGTCACTCCTCCTTGTCACTCCTCCATGTCGCTACACAAACTCACTCCTCAATGTCACTCCTCCATGTCAATACTTCTTGTCACTCCTCCATGTCATTCCTCCATGTCACTCCTTTATGTCAGTCCTCCAATTCACTCCTCCATGTCACCTCTATATGTCTTCCATGTCACTCCTCCATGTCCATCCTCCTTTTCACTACTCCATGTCACTCCTCCATGTCGCTCCTCCGTGTTGCTCCTCCTTGTCACTCCTCCAAGTCACTCACCCATGTCCCTCCATGATTTCACTCCACCATAAAAACTCTCCTTCCTGATCAACCCTGTCACTTCTCCAAGTCACTCCTCCTTGTCCATCCTCCATGTCACTACTCCATGTCACTCCTCCATGTCGCTCCTCCATGTTGCTCCTCCTTGTCACTCCTCCAAGTCAGTCCTCCATGTCACTCCTCCATGTCACTCCTCCATGTATCTCCTCCATGTCGCTATAACAACTCACTCCTCCATGTCACTCCACCATTTCAGTCCTCCATGTCACTCTTCCAGGTCACTCCTCCATGTCGCTATTCAAAGTCACTCCTCCATGTCACTACACCAACTCACTCCTCAATGTCACTCCTCCATGTCACTCCTCCACGTCGCTCCTCTATGTAACTCCTCCAACTCACTCCTCCACGTCGCTCCTCCATGTTGCTCTTCCATATCACTCCTCCATGTAACTCATCTATGTCCGTCCGCCATGTCACTACACCAACTCATCCTTCTTGTTACTCCTCCATGTCACTCATCCATGTCATTCCTCCATGTCACTCGTTTATGTCACTCCTCCAGTTCATTCCTCCATGTCATCTCTAAATGTCTTCCATGTCACTCCTCCATGTTGCTCCTCCGTGTTGCTCCTCCATGTCACTCCTCCAAGTCACTCAACCATGTCCCTACACGATGTCACTCCACCATATCAATCCTCCTTCCTGATCAACCCTGTCTCTTTTCCAAGTCACTCCTCCATGTCCCTCCTCCATGTCACTACTCCATGTCACTCCTCCATTTTGCTCCTCCGTGTTGCTCCTCCACATCAATCTTTTATGTCACTCCTCCATGTTGCTCCTCCAAGTCACTCCTCCATGTAACTCCTAAATATAGCTACTCCATGTCCCTACTCCAGGTCACTCCTCCATGTCGCTCCTCCGTGTTGCTCCTCCAAGTCACTCCTCCATGTAACTCCTCCATTTAGCTACTCCATGTCACTCCTCCATGTCGCTACACAAACTCACTCCTCATGTCACTCCTCCATGTCACTCCTCCATGTCACTCCTCCAAGTCACTCATCCATGTCCCTCCGCCATGTCACTCCACCATATCAATCTCTCTTGGTGATCCGCCCTGTCACTTCTCCATGTCACTCCTCCATGTCTCTCCTCCACGAAATTCCTCTATGTCACTCCTCCATGTCACTCCTACATGTCACTCCTCCATGTCTCTCCTCTATATCGCTCTAACAACTCACTCCTCCATGTCACTCATCCATGTCACTCCACCATTTAATTCCTCCATGTCACTCCTCCAGGTCACTCCTCCATGTCGCTCCTCCGTGTTGCTCCTCCAAGTCACTCCTCCATGTCCATCCTCCATGTCATTACTCCATGTCACTCCTCCATCTCGCTCCTCCGTGTTGTTCCTCCTTGTCACTCCTCCAAGTCACTCACCCATGTCCCTCCACGATGTCAATCCACCATATCAACCCTCCTTCCTGATCAATCCTGTCACTTCTCCAAGTCACTCCTCCATGTCTATCCTCCATGTCACTACTCCACATCAATCCTCTATGTCACTCCTCCATGTCACTCCTCCATGTTGCTCTAACAACTCACTCCTCCATGTCACTCCTCCAGGTCACTCCTCCATGTCGCTACTCAAAGTCACTCCTCCATGTCACTAAACCAACTCAACCCTTCTTGTCACTCCTCCATTTCACTCATCCATTTCACTCCTCCACGTTGCTCCTCTATGTCACTCCTCCATGTCACACCTCCATGTCACTCCTCCATGTCGCTACACCAACTCATTACTCCTGTCACTCTTCCATGTCGCTACTCCATGTCACTCCTCCATGTCGCTCTAACAACTCACTCCTCCATGTCACTCCACCATTTCACTCCTCCATGTCACTCCTCAAAGTCACTCCTCCATGTCACTCCACCATTTCACTCCTCCATGTCACTCCTCCATGTCACTCCTCCATGTTGCTACTCAAAGTCACTCCTCCATGTCACTCATCCATGTCATTCCGCCATGTCACTCCTTTATGTCACTCCTCCAATTCACTCCTCCATGTCACTTCTATATGTCTTCCAAGTCAGTCCTCCATGTCCCTCCTCCATGTCGCTCCTCCGTGTTGCTCCTCCAAGTCAGTCCTCCATGTTATTCCTCCATGTAGCTACTATATGTCACTCCTCCATGTCGCTACACAAACTCAATCCTCCTTTACACTCTTTCATGTCACTCCTCCATATCGCTCCTCCATGTCCCTCCTCCATGTCACTCCTCCATGTCATTCCTCCATGTCACTCCTCCATGTATCTCCTCCATGTTGCTACTCTATGTCACTCCTCCTTGTCACTCCTCCATGTCGCTACACAAACTCACTCCTCAATGTCACTCCTCCATGTCAATACTTCTTGTCACTCCTCCATGTCATTCCTCCATGTCACTCCTTTATGTCAGTCCTCCAATTCACTCCTCCATGTCACCTCTATATGTCTTCCATGTCACTCCTCCATGTCCATCCTCCTTTTCACTACTCCATGTCACTCCTCCATGTCGCTCCTCCGTGTTGCTCCTCCTTGTCACTCCTCCAAGTCACTCACCCATGTCCCTCCATGATTTCACTCCACCATAAAAACTCTCCTTCCTGATCAACCCTGTCACTTCTCCAAGTCACTCCTCCTTGTCCATCCTCCATGTCACTACTCCATGTCACTCCTCCATGTCGCTCCTCCATGTTGCTCCTCCTTGTCACTCCTCCAAGTCAGTCCTCCATGTCACTCCTCCATGTCACTCCTCCATGTATCTCCTCCATGTCGCTATAACAACTCACTCCTCCATGTCACTCCACCATTTCAGTCCTCCATGTCACTCTTCCAGGTCACTCCTCCATGTCGCTATTCAAAGTCACTCCTCCATGTCACTACACCAACTCACTCCTCAATGTCACTCCTCCATGTCACTCCTCCACGTCGCTCCTCTATGTAACTCCTCCAACTCACTCCTCCACGTCGCTCCTCCATGTTGCTCTTCCATATCACTCCTCCATGTAACTCATCTATGTCCGTCCGCCATGTCACTACACCAACTCATCCTTCTTGTTACTCCTCCAAGTCACTCATCCATGTCACTTCTATGTCTTCCATGTCACTCCTCCTTGTCCCTCCTCCATGTAACTCCTCCACGTTGCTCCTCTATGTTACTCTTCCATGTCACACCTCCATGTTCCTCCATGTCGTTATTCCATGTCACTCCTACGTTTCGCTACACCAACTCACTCCTCATGTTACTACTCTATGTCGCTACTCCATGTGAATCCTCCATGTCGCTACACCAACTCACTCCTCAATGTCACTCCTCCATGTCACTACTTCTTCTCACTCCTTCATGTCACTCATCCATGTCATTCCTCCATGTCACTCCTTTATGTCACTCCTCCAATTCACTCCTTCATGTCACTCCTCCATGTCATTCCTCCATGTCACTCCTCCATGTCGCTCCTCCATGTCACTCCTCCATGTCTCTCCTCCATGTCGCTACACCAACTCACTCCTCATGTTACTACTCTATGTCGCTACTCCATGTCACTCCTCCATGTCGCTACACCAACTCACTCCTCCATGTCACTCTTCCATGTCTCTCCTCCATGTCACTCCTCTATGTCACTCCTCCATGTCACTCCTCCATGTCTCTCCTCCATGTTTGTCATCCATGTCGCTATAACAACTCACTCCTCCATGTCACTCCACCATTGCACTCCTCCATGTCACTCCTCCAGGTCACTCCTCCATTTTGCTACTCAGTCACTCCTCCATGTCACTACACCAACTCGCTCCTCAATGTCACTCCTCCATGTCACTACTTCATGTCACTCCTCCATGTCGCTACTCCATGTGACTCCTCCATGTCGCTCCACCAACTCACTCCTCCACGTCGCTCCTCCATGTTGCTCTTCCATGTCACTCCTCCATGTAACTCATCTATGTCCCTCCGCCATGTCACTACACCAACTCACTCCTCCATGTCAATACTTCTTGTCACTCCTCCATGTCATTCCTCCATGTCACTCCTTTATGTCAGTCCTCCAATTCACTCCTCCATGTCACCTCTATATGTCTTCCATGTCACTCCTCCATGTCCATCCTCTATGTCGCTACTCCATGTCACTCCCCCATGTCGCTACACCATCTCACTCCTCCATGTCACTCTTCCATGTCTCTCCTCCATGTCACTCCTCTATGTCACTCCTCCATGTCACTCCTCCATGTCACTCCTCCATGTTTGTCCTCCATGTCGCTATAACAACTCACTCCTCCATGTCACTCCACCTTTGCACTCCTCCATGTCACTCCTCCAGGTCACTCCTCCATTTCGCTAATCAGTCACTCCTCCATGTCACTACACCAACTCGCTCCTCAATGTCACTCCTCCATGTCACTACTTCATGTCACTCCTCCATGTCGCTACTCCATGTGACTCCTCCATGTCGCTCCACCAACTCACTCCTCCACGTCGCTCCTCCATGTTGCTCTTCCATGTCACTCCTCTATGTAACTCATCTATGTCCCTCCGCCATGTCACTACACCAACTCAATCCTTCTTGTCACTCCTCCATGTCACTCAATCATGTCACTTCTCCATGTCACTCCTCCACGTCGCTCCTCTTTGTAACTCCTCCATGTCACACCTCAATGTCACTCCTCCATGTCGCTACACCAACTCATTACTCATGTCACTCCTCCATGTCACTTCTCCATGTCTCCCCTCCATGTCGCTCTAACAACTCACTCCTACATGTCACTCCACCATTTCACTCCTCCATGTCACTCCTCCAGGTCACTCCTCCATGTCGCTACTCAAAGTCACTCCTTCATGTCACTACATCAAGTCATTCCTCAATGTCACTCCTCAATGTCACTACTTCATGTCACTCCTCCATGTAGCTACACAAACTCAATCCTCCTTTACACTCTTTCATGTCACTCCTCCATATCGCTCCTCCATGTCCCTCCTTCATGTCACTCCTCCATGTCATTCCTCCATGTCACTCCTCCATGTTGCTACACAAACTCACTCCTCATGTTACTACTCTATGTCGCTACTCCATGTCACTCCTCCATGTCGCTACACCAACTCACTCCTCCATGTCACTCTTCCATGTCTCTACTCAATGTCACTCCTCTATGTCACTCCTCCATGTCACTCCTCCATGTCTCTCCTCCATGTTTGTCATCCATGTCGCTATAACAACTCACTCCTCCATGTCACTCCACCATTGCACTCCTCCATGTCACTCCTCCAGGTCACTCCTCCATTTCGCTACTCAGTCACTCCTCCATGTCACTACACCAACTCGCTTCTCAATGTCACTACTCCATGTCATTACTTCATGTCACTCCTCCATGTCGCGACTCCATGTGACTCATCCATGTCGCTCCACCAACTCACTCCTCCACGTCGCTCCTCCATGTTGCTCTTCCATGTCACTCCTCCATGTAACTCATCTATGTCCCTCCGCCATGTCACTACACCAACTCAATCCTTCTTGTCTCTCCTCCATTTCACTCATCCATGTCACTTCTCCATGTCACTCCTCCACGTTGCTCCTCTATGTCACTCCTCCATGTCACACCTCAATGTCATTCCTCCATGTCACTCCTCCATGTCACTCCTTGATTTCTCTCCTCCATGTCGCTCTAACAACTCACTCCTCCATGTCACTCCACAATTTTACTCCTCCATGTCACTCCTCCAGGTCACTCCTCCATGTCAATACTCAAAGTCACTCCTGCATGTTACTACACCAACTCACTCCTCAATGTCACTCCTCCATATCACTCCTCCATTTCTCTCCTCCATGTCGCTATAACAACTCACTCCTCCATGTCACTCCACCATTTCACTCCTCCATGTCACTCCTCCAGGTCACTCCTCCATGTCACTGCTCAAAGTCACTCCTTCATGTCACTACACCAACTCACTCCAAAATGTCACTCCTCAATAAAACCACTTCATGTCACTCCTCCATGTCGCTACACAAACTCAATCCTCCTTTACACTCTTTCATGTCACTCCTCCATTTTGCTCCTCCATGTCCCTCCTCCATGTCACTCCTCCATGTCACTCCACCATTTCACTCCTCCATGTCACTCCTCCAGGTCACTCCTCCATGTCGCTACACCAACTTACTCCTCAATGTAACTCCTTAATGTCACTCAGCCATTTCTCTCCTCCATGTCGCTATAACAACTCACTCTTACATGTCACTCCTCCAGGTCACTCCTCCAAGTCGCTACTCAAAGTCACTCCTCCATGTCACTACACCAACTCACTCCTCAATGTCACTCCTCAATTTCACTACTTCATGTCACTCCTCCATGTCATTCCTCTTTGTCACTACACCAACTCACTCCTCAATGTCACTCCTCCATGTCACAACTCCAATTCACTCCTCCATGTCACCTCTATATGTCTTCCATGTCACTCCTCCATGTCCATCCTCCATGTCACTACTCTATGTCACTCCTCCATGTCGCTCCTCCGTGTTGCTCCTCCTTGTCACTACTCCAAGTCACTCACCCATGTCCTTCTACGATGTCACTCCACCATATAAACCCTCCTTCCTGATCAACCCTGTCACTTCTCCAAGTCACTCCTCCATGTTCATCCTCCATATCACTACTCCAAGTCATTCCTCCATGTCACTCCTCCATGTATCTCCTCCATGTCGCTACTCCATGTCACTCCTCCATGTCACTCCTCCATGTCGCTACACCAACTCACTCCTCAATGTCACTCCTCCATGTCACAGCTCCAATTCACTCCTCCATGTCACCTCTATATGTCTTCCATGTCACTCCTCCACGTCCATCCTCCATGTCACTACTCTATGTCACTCCTCCATGTCGCTCCTCCGTTTTGCTCCTCCTTGTCACTACTCCAAGTCAATTACCCATGTCCTTCTACGACGTCACTCCACCATATAAACCCTCCTTCCTATCAACCCTGTCACTTCTCCAAGTCACTCCTCCATGTCACTCCTCCATGCTACTACTCTATGACGTGACTCAATGTCACTCCTCCATGTCGCTACACCAACTCACTCCTCAATGTCACTCCTCCAAGTCACTCCTCCATGTCACATCTATATGTCTTCCATTTCACTCCTCCATCTCCATCCATCATGTCAATACTCCATGTCACTCCTCCATGTCGCTCCTCCGTGTTGCTCCTCCAAGTCACTCCTCCATGTCACTCCTCCATGTCGCTACACCAACTCATTCCTCATGTCACTCCTCCATTTCGCTACTCCATGTCAATTTTACATGTCACTCGTTTATGTCACTGCTCCAGTTCACTCCTCCATGTCATCTCTATATGTCTTCCATGTCACTCCTCCATGTCCATCCTCCATGTCACTACTCCATGTCACTCCTCCGTGTTGCTCCTCCATGTCACTCCTCCAAGTCTCTCACCCATGTCCCTACACGATGTCACTCCACCATATCAACCCTCCTTCCTGATAAACCCTGTCACTTCTCCAAGTCACTCCTCCATGTCCCTCCTCCTTGTCACTACTACATGTCACTCCTCCATGTCGCTCCTCCGTGTTGCTCCTCCACATCAATCCTCTATGTCAATCCTCCAAGTTGCTCCTCCAAGTCACTCCTCCATGTACCTCCTACATGTAGCTACTTCATGTCACTACTCCATGTCACTCCTCCATGTTGCTCCTCCGTGTTGTTCCTCCAAGTCACTCCTCCATGTAACTCCTCCATGTAGCTACTCCATGTCACTCCTCCATGTCGCTACCCAAACTCACTCCTCATGTCACTCCTCCATGTCACTCCTCCATGTCACTCCTCCAAGTCACTCATCCATGTCCCTCAGCCATGTCACTCCACCATATCAATCTTCCTTTGTGATCCGCCCTGTCACTTCTCCATGTCACTCCTCCATGTCTCTCCTCCACGAAATTCCTCTATGTCACTCCTCCATGTCACTCCTCCAGGTCACTCCTCCATGTCGCTATAACAACTCACTCTTACATGTCACTCCTCCAGGTCACTCCTCCAAGTCGCTACTCAAAGTCACTCCTCCATGTCACTACACCAACTCACTCCTCAATGTCACTCCTCAATGTCACTACTTCATGTCACTCCTCCATGTCATTCCTCCATGTCACTCCTCCATGTATCTCCTCCATGTCGCTACTCCATGTCACTCCTCCATGTCACTCCTCCATGTCGCTACACCAACTCACTCCTCAATGTCACTCCTCAATGTCACTACTTCATGTCACTCCTCCATGTCATTCCTCCATGTCACTCCTCCATGTATCTCCTCCATGTCGCTACTCCATGTCACTACTTCATGTCACTCCTCCATGTCGCGACTCCATGTGACTCATCCATGTCGCTCCACCAACTCACTCCTCCACGTCGCTCCTCCATGTTGCTCTTCCATGTCACTCCTCCATGTAACTCATCTATGTCCCTCCGCCATGTCACTACACCAACTCAATCCTTCTTGTCTCTCCTCCATTTCACTCATCCATGTCACTTCTCCATGTCACTCCTCCACGTTGCTCCTCTATGTCACTCCTCCATGTCACACCTCAATGTCACTCCTCCATGTCACTCCTCCATGTCACTCCTTGATTTCTCTCCTCCATGTCGCTCTAACAACTCACTCCTCCATGTCACTCCACAATTTTACTCCTCCATGTCACTCCTCCAGGTCACTCCTTCATGTCAATACTCAAAGTCACTCCTGCATGTTACTACACCAACTCACTCCTCAATGTCACTCCTCCATATCACTCCTCCATTTCTCTCCTCCATGTCGCTATAACAACTCACTCGTCCATGTCACTCCACCATTTCACTCCTCCATGTCACTCCTCCAGGTCACTCCTCCATGTCGCTGCTCAAAGTCACTCCTTCATGTCACTACACCAACTCACTCCAAAATGTCACTCCTCAATAAAACCACTTCATGTCACTCCTCCATGTCGCTACACAAACTCAATCCTCATTTACACTCTTTCATGTCACTCCTCCATTTTGCTCCTCCATGTCCCTCCTCCATGTCACTCCTCCATGTCACTCCACCATTTCACTCCTCCATGTCACTCCTCCAGGTCACTCCTCCATGTCGCTACACCAACTTACTCCTCAATGTAACTCCTTAATGTCACTCAGCCATTTCTCTCCTCCATGTCGCTATAACAACTCACTCTTACATGTCACTCCTCCAGGTCACTCCTCCAAGTCGCTACTCAAAGTTACTCCTCCATGTCACTACACCAACTCACTCCTCAATGTCACTCCTCAATTTCACTACTTCATGTCACTCCTCCATGTCATTCCTCTTTGTCACTACACCAACTCACTCCTCAATGTAACTCCTCCATGTCACAACTCCAATTCACTCCTCCATGTCACCTCTATATGTCTTCCATGTCACTCCTCCATGTCCATCCTCCATGTCACTACTCTATGTCACTCCTCCATGTCGCTCCTCCGTGTTGCTCCTCCTTGTCACTACTCCAAGTCACTCACCCATGTCCTTCTACGATGTCACTCCACCATATAAACCCTCCTTCCTGATCAACCCTGTCACTTCTCCAAGTCACTCCTCCATGTTCATCCTCCATATCACTACTCCAAGTCATTCCTCCATGTCACTCCTCCATGTATCTCCTCCATGTCGCTACTCCATGTCACTCCTCCATGTCACTCCTCCATGTCGCTACACCAACTCACTCCTCAATGTCACTCCTCCATGTCACAACTCCAATTCACTCCTCCATGTCACCTCTATATGTCTTCCATGTCACTCCTCCATGTCCATCCTCCATGTCACTACTCTATGTCACTCCTCCATGTCGCTCCTCCGTTTTGCTCCTCCTTGTCACTACTCCAAGTCAATTACCCATGTCCTTCTACGACGTCACTCCACCATATAAACCCTCATTCCTATCAACCCTGTCACTTCTCCAAGTCACTCCTCCATGTCACTCCTCCATGCTACTACTCTATGACGTGACTCAATGTCACTCCTCCATGTCGCTACACCAACTCACTCCTCAATGTCACTCCTCCAAGTCACTCCTCCATGTCACATCTATATGTCTTCCATTTCACTCCTCCATCTCCATCCATCATGTCAATACTCCATGTCACTCCTCCATGTCGCTCCTCCGTGTTGCTCCTCCAAGTCACTCCTCCATGTCACTCCTCCATGTCGCTACACCAACTCATTCCTCATGTCACTCCTCCATTTCGCTACTCCATGTCAATTTTACATGTCACTCGTTTATGTCACTGCTCCAGTTCACTCCTCCATGTCATCTCTATATGTCTTCCATGTCACTCCTCCATGTCCATCCTCCATGTCACTACTCCATGTCACTCCTCCGTGTTGCTCCTCCATGTCACTCCTCCAAGTCTCTCACCCATGTCCCTACACGATGTCACTCCACCATATCAACCCTCCTTCCTGATAAACCCTGTCACTTCTCCAAGTCACTCCTCCATGTCCCTCCTCCTTGTCACTACTACATGTCACTCCTCCATGTCGCTCCTCCGTGTTGCTCCTCCACATCAATCCTCTATGTCACTCCTCCAAGTTGCTCCTCCAAGTCACTCCTCCATGTACCTCCTACATGTAGCTACTTCATGTCACTACTCCATGTCACTCCTCCATGTTGCTCCTCCATGTTGTTCCTCCAAGTCACTCCTCCATGTAACTCCTCCATGTAGCTACTCCATGTCACTCCTCCATGTCGCTACCCAAACTCACTCCTCATGTCACTCCTCCATGTCACTCCTCCATGTCACTCCTCCAAGTCACTCATCCATGTCCCTCAGCCATGTCACTCCACCATATCAATCTTCCTTTGTGATCCGCCCTGTCACTTCTCCATGTCACTCCTCCATGTCTCTCCTCCACGAAATTCCTCTATGTCACTCCTCCATGTCACTCCTCCAGGTCACTCCTCCATGTCGCTATAACAACTCACTCTTACATGTCACTCCTCCAGGTCACTCCTCCAAGTCGCTACTCAAAGTCACTCCTCCATGTCACTACACCAACTCACTCCTCAATGTCACTCCTCAATGTCACTACTTCATGTCACTCCTCCATGTCATTCCTCCATGTCACTCCTCCATGTATCTCCTCCATGTCGCTACTCCATGTCACTCCTCCATGTCACTCCTCCATGTCGCTACACCAACTCACTCCTCAATGTCACTCCTCAATGTCACTACTTCATGTCACTCCTCCATGTCATTCCTCCATGTCACTCCTCCATGTATCTCCTCCATGTCGCTACTCCATGTCACTACTTCATGTCACTCCTCCATGTCGCGACTCCATGTGACTCATCCATGTCGCTCCACCAACTCACTCCTCCACGTCGCTCCTCCATGTTGCTCTTCCATGTCACTCCTCCATGTAACTCATCTATGTCCCTCCGCCATGTCACTACACCAACTCAATCCTTCTTGTCTCTCCTCCATTTCACTCATCCATGTCACTTCTCCATGTCACTCCTCCACGTTGCTCCTCTATGTCACTCCTCCATGTCACACCTCAATGTCACTCCTCCATGTCACTCCTCCATGTCACTCCTTGATTTCTCTCCTCCATGTCGCTCTAACAACTCACTCCTCCATGTCACTCCACAATTTTACTCCTCCATGTCACTCCTCCAGGTCACTCCTTCATGTCAATACTCAAAGTCACTCCTGCATGTTACTACACCAACTCACTCCTCAATGTCACTCCTCCATATCACTCCTCCATTTCTCTCCTCCATGTCGCTATAACAACTCACTCCTCCATGTCACTCCACCATTTCACTCCTCCATGTCACTCCTCCAGGTCACTCCTCCATGTCACTGCTCAAAGTCACTCCTTCATGTCACTACACCAACTCACTCCAAAATGTCACTCCTCAATAAAACCACTTCATGTCACTCCTCCATGTCGCTACACAAACTCAATCCTCATTTACACTCTTTCATGTCACTCCTCCATTTTGCTCCTCCATGTCCCTCCTCCATGTCACTCCTCCATGTCACTCCACCATTTCACTCCTCCATGTCACTCCTCCAGGTCACTCCTCCATGTCGCTACACCAACTTACTCCTCAATGTAACTCCTTAATGTCACTCAGCCATTTCTCTCCTCCATGTCGCTATAACAACTCACTCTTACATGTCACTCCTCCAGGTCACTCCTCCAAGTCGCTACTCAAAGTTACTCCTCCATGTCACTACACCAACTCACTCCTCAATGTCACTCCTCAATTTCACTACTTCATGTCACTCCTCCATGTCATTCCTCTTTGTCACTACACCAACTCACTCCTCAATGTAACTCCTCCATGTCACAACTCCAATTCACTCCTCCATGTCACCTCTATATGTCTTCCATGTCACTGCTCCATGTCCATCCTCCATGTCACTACTCTATGTCACTCCTCCATGTCGCTCCTCCGTGTTGCTCCTCCTTGTCACTACTCCAAGTCACTCACCCATGTCCTTCTACGATGTCACTCCACCATATAAACCCTCCTTCCTGATCAACCCTGTCACTTCTCCAAGTCACTCCTCCATGTTCATCCTCCATATCACTACTCCAAGTCATTCCTCCATGTCACTCCTCCATGTATCTCCTCCATGTCGCTACTCCATGTCACTCCTCCATGTCACTCCTCCATGTCGCTACACCAACTCACTCCTCAATGTCACTCCTCCAAGTCACTCCTCCATGTCACATCTATATGTCTTCCATTTCACTCCTCCATCTCCATCCATCATGTCAATACTCCATGTCACTCCTCCATGTCGCTCCTCCGTGTTGCTCCTCCAAGTCACTCCTCCATGTCACTCCTCCATGTCGCTACACCAACTCATTCCTCATGTCACTCCTCCATTTCGCTACTCCATGTCAATTTTACATGTCACTCGTTTATGTCACTGCTCCAGTTCACTCCTCCATGTCATCTCTATATGTCTTCCATGTCACTCCTCCATGTCCATCCTCCATGTCACTACTCCATGTCACTCCTCCGTGTTGCTCCTCCATGTCACTCCTCCAAGTCTCTCACCCATGTCCCTACACGATGTCACTCCACCATATCAACCCTCCTTCCTGATAAACCCTGTCACTTCTCCAAGTCACTCCTCCATGTCCCTCCTCCTTGTCACTACTACATGTCACTCCTCCATGTCGCTCCTCCGTGTTGCTCCTCCACATCAATCCTCTATGTCACTCCTCCAAGTTGCTCCTCCAAGTCACTCCTCCATGTACCTCCTACATGTAGCTACTTCATGTCACTACTCCATGTCACTCCTCCATGTTGCTCCTCCATGTTGTTCCTCCAAGTCACTCCTCCATGTAACTCCTCCATGTAGCTACTCCATGTCACTCCTCCATGTCGCTACCCAAACTCACTCCTCATGTCACTCCTCCATGTCACTCCTCCATGTCACTCCTCCAAGTCACTCATCCATGTCCCTCAGCCATGTCACTCCACCATATCAATCTTCCTTTGTGATCCGCCCTGTCACTTCTCCATGTCACTCCTCCATGTCTCTCCTCCACGAAATTCCTCTATGTCACTCCTCCATGTCACTCCTCCAGGTCACTCCTCCATGTCGCTATAACAACTCACTCTTACATGTCACTCCTCCAGGTCACTCCTCCAAGTCGCTACTCAAAGTCACTCCTCCATGTCACTACACCAACTCACTCCTCAATGTCACTCCTCAATGTCACTACTTCATGTCACTCCTCCATGTCATTCCTCCATGTCACTCCTCCATGTATCTCCTCCATGTCGCTACTCCATGTCACTCCTCCATGTCACTCCTCCATGTCGCTACACCAACTCACTCCTCAATGTCACTCCTCCATGTCACAACTCCAATTCACTCCTCCATGTCACCTCTATATGTCTTCCATGTCACTCCTCCATGTCCATCCTCCATGTCGCTACACAATCTCACTCCTCATGTCACTCGTCCATATCACTCCTCCATGTCACTCCTCCATGTCATTCCTCCATGTCGCTACACCAACTCACTCTTTCATGTTACTCCTCAATGTTGCTACTCCATGTGACTCCTCCATGTCGCTCCACCAACTCCTTCCTCCTTGTTACTCCTCCATGTCACTCCTCCATGTCACTCCTTTATGTCACTCCTCCAAGTTACTCCTCCATGTCACTCCTCCATGTCACTCCTCTTGGTCACTCCTCCATGCCACTCCTCCATGTAACTCCTCCATGTAGCTACTCCATGTCACTCCTCCATGTCTCTCCTCCATGTCGCTCTAACAACTCACTCCTCCATGTCACTCCACCATTTCACTCCTCTATGTCACTCCTCCAGGTCACTCCTCCATGTCGCTACTCAAATTAACTCATCCATGTTACTACACCAACTCACTCCTCAATGTCACTCATCCATGTCACTCCTCCATTTCTCTCCTCCAAGTCGATATAACAACTCACTCCTCCATATCACTCCTCCAGGTCACTCCTCCATGTCGCTACTCAAAGTCACTCCTCCATGTCACTTCTATATGTCTTCCATTTTACTCCTCCATGTCCATCCATCATGTCACTACTCCATATCACTCCTCCATGTCGCTCCTCCGTGTTGCTCCTCCAAGTCACTCCTCCATGTAACTCCTCCATGTAGCTACTCCATGTCACTCCTCCATGTCGCTACACAAACTCACTCCTCATTTCACTCCTCCATGTCAATCCACCATATCAACCCTCCTTGGTTATCCGACCAGTCACTTCTCCATGTCACTCCTCCATGTCGCTATACCAACTCACTCCTCCATGTCATTCCTCCATTTCACTCCTCCATGTATCTCTTCCATTTCGCTAGTCTATGTCACTCCTCCATGTAACTCCTCCATGTCACTCCTCCATGTTGCTACACAAACTCACTCCTCATGTTACTACTCTATGTCGCTACTCCATGTCACTCCTCCATGTCACTCATCCATGTCATTCCTCCATGTCACTCCTTTATGTCACAACTCCAATTCACTCCTCCATGTCATCTCTATATGTCTTCCATGTCACTTCTCCATGTCACTCCTCCATGTCCATCCTCCATGTCACTACTCCACATCAATCCTCTATGTCACTCCTCCATGTCACTACTTCATGTCACTCCTCCATGTCGCTACACCAACTCACTCCTCCATGTCACTCTTCCATGTCTCTCCTCCATGTCACTCCTCTATGTCACTCCTCCATGTCACTCCTCCATGTCACTCCTCCATGTTTGTCTTCCATGTCGCTATAACAACTCACTCCTCCATGTCACTCCACCATTGCACTCCTCCATGTCACTCCTCCAGGTCACGCCTCCATTTCGCTAATCAGTCACTCCTCCATGTCACTACACCAACTCGCTCCTCAATGTCACTCCTCCATGTCACTACTTCATGTCACTCCTCCATGTCGCTACTCCATGTGACTCCTCCATGTCGCTCCACCAACTCACTCCTCCACGTCGCTCCTCCATGTTGCTCTTCCATGTCACTCCTCCATGTAACTCATCTATGTCCCTCCGCCATGTCACTACACCAACTCAATCCTTCTTGTCACTCCTCCATGTCACTCATCCATGTCACTTCTCCATGTCACTCCTCCACGTCGCTCCTCTATGTCACTCCTCCATGTCACACCTTAATGTCACTCCTCCATGTCACTCCTCCATGTCACTCCTTGATTTCTCACCTCCATGTCGCTCTAACAACTCACTCCTCCATGTCACTCCACAATTTCACTCCTCCATATCACTCCTCCAGGTCACTCCTCCATGTCGCTACTCAAAGTCACTCCTCCATGTCACTTCTATATGTCTTCCATTTTACTCCTCCATGTCCATCCATCATGTCACTACTCCATATCACTCCTCCATGTCGCTCCTCCGTGTTGCTCCTCCAAGTCACTCCTCCATGTAACTCCTCCATGTAGCTACTCCATGTCACTCCTCCATGTCGCTACACAAACTCACTCCTCATTTCACTCCTCCATGTCAATCCACCATATCAACCCTCCTTGGTTATCCGACCAGTCACTTCTCCATGTCACTCCTCCATGTCGCTATACCAACTCACTCCTCCATGTCATTCCTCCATTTCACTCCTCCATGTATCTCTTCCATTTCGCTAGTCTATGTCACTCCTCCATGTAACTCCTCCATGTCACTCCTCCATGTTGCTACACAAACTCACTCCTCATGTTACTACTCTATGTCGCTACTCCATGTCACTCCTCCATGTTGCTACACAAACTCACTCCTCATGTTACTACTCTATGTCGCTACTCCATGTCACTCCTCCATGTCACTCATCCTTGTCATTCCTCCATGTCACTCCTTTATGTCACAACTCCAATTCACTCCTCCATGTCATCTCTATATGTCTTCCATGTCACTTCTCCATGTCACTCCTCCATGTCCATCCTCCATGTCACTACTCCACATCAATCCTCTATGTCACTCCTCCATGTCACTACTTCATGTCACTCCTCCATGTCGCTACACCAACTCACTCCTCCATGTCACTCTTCCATGTCTCTCCTCCATGTCACTCCTCTATGTCACTCCTCCATGTCACTCCTCCATGTCACTCCTCCATGTTTGTCTTCCATGTCGCTATAACAACTCACTCCTCCATGTCACTCCACCATTGCACTCCTCCATGTCACTCCTCCAGGTCACGCCTCCATTTCGCTAATCAGTCACTCCTCCATGTCACTACACCAACTCGCTCCTCAATGTCACTCCTCCATGTCACTACTTCATGTCACTCCTCCATGTCGCTACTCCATGTGACTCCTCCATGTCGCTCCACCAACTCACTCCTCCACGTCGCTCCTCCATGTTGCTCTTCCATGTCACTCCTCCATGTAACTCATCTATGTCCCTCCGCCATGTCACTACACCAACTCAATCCTTCTTGTCACTCCTCCATGTCACTCATCCATGTCACTTCTCCATGTCACTCCTCCACGTCGCTCCTCTATGTCACTCCTCCATGTCACACCTTAATGTCACTCCTCCATGTCACTCCTCCATGTCACTCCTTGATTTCTCACCTCCATGTCGCTCTAACAACTCACTCCTCCATGTCACTCCACAATTTCACTCCTCCATATCACTCCTCCAGGTCACTCCTCCATGTCGCTACTCAAAGTCACTCCTCCATGTCACTTCTATATGTCTTCCATTTTACTCCTCCATGTCCATCCATCATGTCACTACTCCATATCACTCCTCCATGTCGCTCCTCCGTGTTGCTCCTCCAAGTCACTCCTCCATGTAACTCCTCCATGTAGCTACTCCATGTCACTCCTCCATGTCGCTACACAAACTCACTCCTCATTTCACTCCTCCATGTCAATCCACCATATCAACCCTCCTTGGTTATCCGACCAGTCACTTCTCCATGTCACTCCTCCATGTCGCTATACCAACTCACTCCTCCATGTCATTCCTCCATTTCACTCCTCCATGTATCTCTTCCATTTCGCTAGTCTATGTCACTCCTCCATGTAACTCCTCCATGTCACTCCTCCATGTTGCTACACAAACTCACTCCTCATGTTACTACTCTATGTCGCTACTCCATGTCACTCCTCCATGTTGCTACACAAACTCACTCCTCATGTTACTACTCTATGTCGCTACTCCATGTCACTCCTCCATGTCACTCATCCATGTCATTCCTCCATGTCACTCCTTTATGTCACAACTCCAATTCACTCCTCCATGTCATCTCTATATGTCTTCCATGTCACTTCTCCATGTCACTCCTCCATGTCCATCCTCCATGTCACTACTCCACATCAATCCTCTATGTCACTCCTCCATGTCACTCCTCCATGTCGCTCTAACAACTCACTCCTCCATGTCACCCCACCATTTCACTCCTCCATGTAACTCCTCCAGGTCACTCCTCCATGTCGCTACTCAAAGTCACTCCTCGATGTCACTACACCGACTCAATCCTTCTTGTCACTCCTCCATGTCACTCATCCATGTCAATTCTATATGTCTTCCATGTCACTCCTCCATGTAACTCCTCCATGTCACTCCTCCACGTCGCTCCTCAATGTTACTCCTCCAAGTCACACCTCCATGTCACTCCTCCATGTCGCTACACCAACTCATTACTCATGTCACTCCTCAATGTCACTAATTCATGTCACTCCTCCATGTCGCTACTCAAACTCAAAACTCCTTTACACTCTTTCATGTCACTCCTCCATATCGCTCCTCCATGTCCCTCCTCCATGTCACTCCTCCATGTCATTCCTCCATGTCACTCCTCCATGTATCTCCTCTATGTCGCTACTCTATGTCACTCCACTATGTCACTCCTCCATGTCAATTCTCCATGTCGCTACACAAACTCACTCATCATGTTACTACTCTATGTTTCTACTCCATGTCTCTCCTCCATGTCGCTACACCAACTCACTCCTCCATGTCAATACTTCTTGTCACTCCTCCATGTCATTCCTCCATGTCACTCCTTTATGTCAGTCCTCCAATTCACTCCTCCATGTCACCTCTATATGTCTTCCATGTCACTCCTCCATGTCCATCCTCTATGTCGCTACTCCATGTCGCTACACCAACTCACTCCTCCATGTCACTCTTCCATGTCTCTCCTCCATGTCAATCCTCTATGTCACTCCTCCATGTCACTCCTCCATGTCACTCCTCCATGTTTGTCTTCCATGTCGCTATAACAACTCACTCCTCCATGTCACTCCACCATTGCACTCCTCCATGTCACTCCTCCAGGTCACTCCTCCATTTCGCTAATCAGTCACTCCTCCATGTCACTACACCAACTCGCTCCTCAATGTCACTCCTCCATGTCACTACTTCATGTCACTCCTCCATGTCGCTACTCCATGTGACTCCTCCATGTCGCTCCACCAACTCACTCCTCCACGTCGCTCCTCCATGTTGCTCTTCCATGTCACTCCTCCATGTAACTCATCTATGTCCCTCCGCCATGTCACTACACCAACTCAATCCTTCTTGTCACTCCTCCATGTCACTCATCCATGTCACTTCTCCATGTCACTCCTCCACGTCGCTCCTCTATGTCACTCCTCCATGTCACACCTTAATGTCACTCCTCCATGTCACTCCTCCATGTCACTCCTTGATTTCTCTCCTCCATGTCGCTATAACAACTCACTCCTCCATGTCACTCCACCATTTCACTCCTCCATGTCACTCCTCCAGGTCACTCCTCCATGTCGATGCTCAAAGTCACTCCTTCATGTCACTACACCAACTCACTCCACAATGTCACTCCTCAATAATACCACTTCATGTCACTCCTCCATGTCGCTACACAAACTCAATCCTCCTTTACACTCTTTCATGTCACTCCTCCATTTTGCTCCTCCATGTCCCTCTTCCATGTCACTCCTCCATGTCATTCCTCCATGTCACTCCTCCATGTATCTCCTCCATGTCGCTACTCTATGTCACTCCTCCATGTCGCTACACAAATTCACTCCTCATGTCACTCCTCCATGTCGCTCCTCCGTGTTGCTCCTCCAAGTCACTCCTCCATGTAACTCCTACATGTAGCTACTCTATGTCACTCCTCCATGTCTCTCCTCCATGTCATTCCTCCATGTCACTCCTCCAATTCACTACTCCATGTCACCTCTATATGTCTTCCACGTCACTCCTCCATGTCCATCCTCCATGTCACTACTCCATGTCACTCCTCCATGTCGCTCTTCCGTGTTGCTCCTCCTTGTCATTCCTCCAAGTCACTCACCCATGTCCCTCCACGATTTCACTCCACCATATAAACACTCCTTCCTGATCAACCCTGTAACTTCTCCAAGTCACTCCTCCATGTCCATCCTCCATGTCACTACTCCATGTCACTCCTCCATGTCGCTCCTCCGTGTTGCTCCTCCTTGTCACTCCTCCAAGTCACTCACCCATGTCCCTCAACGATGTCACTCCACCAAATCAACCCTACTTCCTGATCAACCCTGTCACTTCTCTAAGTCACTCCTCCATGTCTATCCGCCCTGTCACTTCTCCATGTCACTCTTTCATGTCTCTCCTCCACGTCACTCCTCTATGTCTATCCTCCATGTCAGTCCTCCATGTCACTTCTCCATGACTCTCCTCCACGTCAATCCTCTATGTCACTCCTCCATGTCACTCCTCCATGTCACTCCTCCATGTTTCTCCTCCATGTCGCTATAACAACTCACTCCTCCATGTCACTACACCAACTCACTTCTCCATGTCACTCCTCCATGTCACTACTTCATGTCACTCCTCCATGTCACTACTCCATGTGACTCCTCCATGTCGCTCCACCAACTCACTCCTCCATGTTGCTCCTCCATGTTGCTCTTCCATGTCATTCCTCCATGTAACTCCTCCATGTATCTCCACCATGTCGCTACTCTATGTCACTCCTCCATGTCACTCCTCCATGTCGCAACACCAACTCAACCCTCCTTGTAACTCCTCCATGTCACTCCTCCATGTCACTCTTCCATGTCACTCCTACATGTCACTCCACCATATCAACCCTCCTTCCTGATAAACCCTGTCACTTCTCCATGTCCCTCCCACATGTAGCTACTCCATGTACTAATCCATGTCACTCCTCCATGTCACTCCTCCGTGTTGCTCCTCCAAGTCACTCCTCCATGTAACTCCTCCATGTCGCTACACAAACTCACTCCTCATGTTACTACTCTATGTCGCTACTCCATGTCACTCCTCCATGTCGCTACACCAACTCACTCCTCAATGTCATTCCTCCATGTCACTACTTCTTGTCACTCCTCCATGTCACTCATCCATGTCATTCCTCCATGTCACTCCTTTAAGTCACAACTCCAATTCACTCCTCCATGTCACCTCTATATGTCTTCCATGTCACTTCTCCATGTCACTCCTTCATATCCATCCTCCATGTCACTACTCCACATCAATCCCCTATATCACTCCTCCATGTCACTCCTCCTTGTCGCTCATCCATGTCAATTCTATATGTCTTCCATGTCACTCCTCCATGTCCCTCCTCCATGTCACTCCTCCACGTCGCTCCTCTATGTAACTCCTCCAAGTCACACCTCCATGTCACTCCTCCATGTCGCTACACCAACTCATTACTCATGTCACTCCTCCATGTCGCTACTCCATGTCACTCCTCCATGTCGCTCTAACAACTCACTCGTCCATGTCACTCCACCATTTCACTCCTCCTTGTCACTCCTCAAAGACACTCCTCCATGTCACGACACCAACTCACTCCTCAATGTCACTCCTCAATGTAACTACTTCATGTCACTCCTCCATGTCGCTACACAAACTCAATCCTCCTTTACACTCTTTCATGTCACTCCTCCATATCGCTCCTCCATGTCCCTCCTCCATGTCACTCCATGTCATTCCTCCATGTATCTCCTCCATGTCGCTACTCTATGTCACTCCTACATGTCACTCCTCCATGTCAATCCTCCATGTCGCTACACAAACTCACTCCTCATGTTACTACTCTATGTCACTACTCCATGTCACTCCTCCATGTCGCTACACCAACTCACTCCTCCATGTCAAAACTTCTTGTCACTCCTCCATGTCATTCCTCCATGTCACTCCTTTATGTCAGTCCTCCAATTTTCTCCTCCATGTCACCTCTATATGTCTTCCATGTCACTCCTCCATGTCCATCCTCTATGTCGCTACTCCATGTCACTCCTCCATGTCGCTACACCAACTCACTCCTCCATGTCACTCTTCCATGTCTCTCCTCCATGTCACTTCTCTATGTCACTCCTCCATGTCACTCCTCCATGTTACTCCTCCATGTTTGTCCTCCATGTCGCTATAACAACTCACTCCTCCATGTCACTCCACCATTGCACTCCTCCATGTCAATCCTCCAGGTCACTCCTCCATTTCGCTAATCAGTCACTCCTCCATGTCACTATACCAACTCGCTCCTCAATGTCACTCCTCCATGTCACTACTTCACATCACTCCTCCATGTCGCTACTCCATGTCACTCCTCCATGTCGCTCCACCAACTCACTCCTCCACGTCGCTCCTCCATGTTGCTCTTCCATGTCACTCCTCCATGTAACTCATCTATGTCCCTCCGCCATGTCACTACACCAACTCAATCCTTCTTGTCACTCCTCCATTTCACTCATCCATGTCACTTCTCCATGTCACTCCTCCACGTCGCTCCTCTATGTCACTCCTCCATGTCACACCTCAATGTCACTCCTCCATGTCGCTACACCAACTCATTACTCATGTCACTCCTCCATGTCACTTCTCCATGTCTCTCCTCCATGTCGCTCTAACAACTCACTCCTACATGTCACTCCACCATTTCACTCCTCCATGTCACTCCTCCAGGTCACTCCTCCATGTCGCTACTCAAAGTCACTCCTTCATGTCACTACACCAAGTCATTCCTCAATGTCACTCCTCAATGTCACTACTTCATGTCACTCCTCCATGTAGTTACACAAACTCAATCCTCCTTTACACTCTTTCATGTCACTCCTCCAATTCACTCCTCCATGTCACCTCTATATGTCTTCCATGTCACTCCTCCATGTCCATCCTCCATGTCCCTCCACGATGTCACTCCAACATATCAACCATCCTTCCTGATCAACTCTGTCACTTCTCCAAGTCACTCCTTCATGTCCATCCTCCATGTCACTACTATACATCAATCTTCTATGTCACTCCTCCATGTCACTCCTCCATGTCACTCCTCCATGTCGCTATTCCATGCTACTCCTCCATGTTGCTCCACCAACTCCTTCCTCCATGTTACTCCTCCATGTCACTCCTCCATGTCAATCCTTTATGTCACTCCTCTATGTCGCTCTAACAACTCACTCCTCCATGTCACTCCTACATATCACTCCTCCATGTCTCTCCTCTATGTCGCTCTAACAACTCACTCCTCCATGTCACTCCTCCATGTCACTCCACCATTTCACTCCTCCATGTCACTCCTCCAGGTCACTCCTCCATGTCGCTAATCAAAGTCACTCCTCCATGTCACTACACCAACTTACTCCTCAATGTCACTCCTCCATATCACTCCTCCATTTCTCTCCTCCATTTCGCTATAACAACTCACTCCTCCATGTCACTCCTCCATTTAACTCCTCCATGTAGCTACTCCATGTCACTCCTCCATTTCACAACACGAACTCACTCCTCATGTCACTCCTCCATGTCACTCCTCCATGTCACTCCTCCAAGTCACTCACCCATGTCCCTCTGCGATGTCACTCCACCATATCAACCCTCCTTGGTTATCCACCCTGTCACTTCTCCATGTTTACTCCTCCATGTCGCTATACCAACTCACTCCTCCATGTCATTCCTCCATTTCACTCTTCCATGTATCTCCTCCATGTCGCTACTCTATGTCACTCCTCCATGTCACTCCTCCATGTCACTCCTCCATGTTTGGTCCTCCATGTAGCTACACAAACTCAATCCTCCTTTACACTCTTTCATGTCACTCCTCCATATCGCTCCTCCATGTCCCTCCTCCATGTCACTCATCCATATCATTTCTCCATGTCACTCCTCCATGTCGCTACACAAACTCACTCCTCATGTTACTACTCTATGTCGCTACTCCATGTCAGTCCTCCATGTCGCTACACCAACTCACTCCTCAATGTAACTCCTCCATGTCACTACTTCTTGTCACTCCTCCATGTCACTCATCCATGTCACTCCTCCATGTCCATCTTCCATATCCCTCCACGATGTCACTCCAACATATCAACCATCCTTCCTGATCAACTCTGTCACTTCTCCAAGTCACTCCTTCATGTCCATCCTCCATGTCACTACTACACATCAATCTTCTATGTCACTCCTCCATGTCACTCCTCCATGTCACTCCTCCATGTCGCTATTCCATGTTACTCCTCCATGTCGCTCCACCAACTCCTTCCTCCATGTTACTCCTCCATGCCACTCCACCATTTCACTCCTCCATGTCACACCTCCAGGTCACTCCTCCATGTCGCTACACCAACTCATTCCTCATGTCACTCCTCCATGTCACTACTTCATATATCTCCTCCATGTCGCTCCTCCGTGTTGCTCCTCCTTGTCACTCCTCCAAGTCACTCACCCATGTCCCTACACGATGTCACTCCACCATATCAACCCTCCTTCGTGATCAACCCTGTCACTTCTCCAACTCACTCCTCCATGTCACTCCTCCAGGTCACTCCTCCATGTCGCTACTCAAAGTCACTCCTCCATGTCACTCATCCATGTCATTTCTCTATGTCACTCCTCCATGTCGCTCCTCTGTGTTGCTCCTCCTTGTCACTCCTCCAAGCCACTCTCCCATGTCCTTCCACGATGTCACTCAGCCATATAAACCCTCCTTCCTGATTAACCCTGTCACTTCTCCAAGTCACTCCTCCATGTCCATCCTCCATGTCACTACTTAATGTCACTCCTCCATGTCGCTCCTCCGTGTTGCTCCTCCTTGTCACTCCTCCAAGTCACTCACCCATGTCCCTCCACGATGTCACTCCACCATATTAACCCTCCTTCCTGATCAACCCTGTCACTTCTCCAAGTCACTCCTCCATGTCCATCCTCCATGCAACTCCTCCATGTCGCTATAACAACTCACTCCTCCATGTCACTCAAATATTTTACTCCTCCATGTAACTCCTCCAGGTCACTACTCCATGTCGCTACTCAAAGTCACTCCTCCATGTAACTACACCAACTCACTCCTCAATGTCACTCCTCCATGTCACTACTTCATGTCACTCCTCCATGTCGCTACACAAACTCAACAATCCTTGTCACTCCTCCATGTCACTCATCCATGTCATTCCTCCATGACACTCCTTTATGTCACTCCTCCAATTCACTCCTCCATGTCAGTCCTCCATGTCACTCCTTTATGTCACTCCTCCAATTCACTCCTCCATGTCCATCCTCCATGTCACTACTCCACATCCATCCTCTATGTCACTCCTCCATGTCACTCCTCCATGTCACTACTCCATGTCACTCCTCCATGTCGCTCCTCCTTGTTGCTCCTACACATCAATCCTCAATGTCGCTCCTCCATGTCACTCCACCATTTCACTCCTCCATGTCACTTCTCCAGTTCACTCCTCCATGTCACTCCTCCATGTCATTCCTCCATGTCACTCGTTTATGTCACTCCTCCAATTCACTCCTCCATGTCACCTCTATATGTCTTTCATGTCACTGCTGCATGTCCATCCTCCATGTCACTACTCCATGTCACTCCTCCGTGTTGCTCCTCCTTGTTGCTCCTCCACATCAATCCTCTATGTCACTCCTCCATTTTGCTCCTCCAAGTCACTCCTCCATGTAACTCCTACATGTAGCTACTCAATGTCACTACTCCATGTCACTCCTCCATGTCACTCCTCCTTGTTGCTCCTCCAAGACACTCCTCCATGTATCTCCTACATGTAGCTACTCCAAATCGCTACACCATGTCACTCCTCCATGTAACTCCTCCAGGTCACTCCTCCATGTCGCTACTCAAAGTCATTCCTCCATGTAACTACACCAACTCACTCCTCAATGTCACTTCTTCATGTCACTCCTCCAGGTCGCTACACAAACTCAATCCTCCTTTACAATCTTTCATGTCACTCCTCCATAACGCTCCTCCATGTCCCTCCTCCATGTCACTCCTCCATGTCATTCCTCCATGTCACTCCTCCATGTATCTCCTCCATGTTGCAACTCTATGTCACTCTTCCATGTCACTCCTCCATGTCGCTACACAAATTCACTCCTCACTGTCACTCCTCCATGTCAATACTTCTTGTCACTCTTCCATATCATTCCTCCATGTCAGTCCTTTATGTCAGTCCTCCAATTCACTCCTCCATGTCACCTCTATATGTCTTCCATGTCACTCCTCCATGTCCCTCCTCCATGTCACTCCTCCACGTCGCTCTTCTATGTCACTCCTCCATGTCACACCTCCATGTCACTCCTCCATGTCGCGACACCAACTCATTACTCATGTCACTCCTTCATGTCACCACTCCATGTCACTCCTCCATGTCGCTCTAACAACTCACTCCTCCATATCACTCCCCATTTCATTCCGCCATGTCACTCCTCAAAGTCACTCCTCCATGTCACTACACCAACTGACTCCTCAATGTTACTCCTCAATGTCAAAACTTCATGTCACTCCTCCATATCGCTACACAAACTCAATCCTCCTTTACACTCTTTCATGTCACTCCTCCATATCGCTCCTCCATGTCCCTCCTCCATGTCACTCCTCCATGTCATTCCTCCATGTCACTCCTCCATGTCACTACACCAACTCACTCCTCAAAGTCCCTCCTCCATGTCACTCCACCATGTCATTCCTTTACACTCTTTCATGTCACTCCTCCATTTCGCTCCTCCATGTCCCTCCTCCATGTCACACCTCCATGTCATTCCTCCATGTCACTCCTCCATGTATCTCCTCCATGTCGCTACTCTATGTCACTACTCCATGTCACCCCTCCATGTCACTCCTACATGTTACTCTTCTAGGTCATTCCTCCATGCCACTCCTCCATGTAACTCATCCATGTAGCTACTCCATGTCACTCCTCCATGTCACTACACAAACTCACTCCTCATGTCACTCCTCCATGTCGCTCCTCCGTGTTGCTCCTCCAAGTCACTCCTCCATGTAACTCCTCCATGTAGCTACTCCATGTCACTCCTCCATCTGGCTACACAAACTCACTCCTCATGTCACTCCTCCATGTCACTCCTCCATGTCACTCCTCCAAGTCACTCACCCATGTCCCTCCGCGATGTCACTCCACCATATCAACCCTCCTTCCTGATCAACCCGATCACTTCTCCAAGTCACTCATCCATGTCCATCCTCCATGTCACTACTCCACATCAATCCTCTATGTCACTCCTCCATGTCACTCCACCATTTCACTCCTCCATGTCACTCCTCTAGGTCACTCCTCCATGTCGCTACTCAAAGTCACTCCTCCATGTAACGACACCAACTCACTCCTCAATGTCACTCCTCAATGTCACTACTTCATGTCACTCCTCCATGTCGGTACTCAAAGTCACTCCTCCATGTCGCTACACCAACTCATTCCTCATGTGACTCCTCCATGTCAATACTTCTTGTCACTCCTCCATGTGATTCCTCCATGTCACTCCTCCAATTCACTCCTCCATGTCACCTCTATATGTCTTCCACGTCACTCCTCCATGTCCATCCTCCATGTCACTACTCCATGTCACTCCTCCATGTCGCTCCTCCGTGTTGCTCCTCCTTGTCACTCCTCCAAGTCACTCACCCATGTCCCTCCATGATTTCACTCCACCATATAAACACTCCTTCCTGATCAACCCTGTCACTTCTCCAAGTCACTCCTCCATGTCCATCCTCCATGTCACTACTCCATGTCACTCCTCCATGTCGCTCCTCCGTGTTGCTCCTCCTTGTCACTCCTCCAAGTCACTCACCCATGTCCCTCAACGATGTCACTCCAACCAAATCAACCCTACTTCCTGATCAACCCTGTCATTTCTCTAAGTCACTCCTCCATGTCCATCCACCCTGTCACTTCTCCATGTCACTCTTCCATGTCTCTCCTCCACGTCACTCCTCTATGTCACTCCTCCATGTCAGTCCTTCATGTCACTTCTCCATGTCTCTCCTCCACGTCACTCCTCTATGTCACTCCTCCATGTCACTCCTCCATGTCACTCCTCCATGTTTCTCCTCCATGTCGCTACACCAACTCAACCCTCCTTGTAACTCCTCCATGTTACTCCTCCATGTCACTCCTCCATGTCGCTACTTCATGTCACTCCTCCATGTCGCTACTCCATGTGACTCCTCCATGTCGCTCCACCAACTCATTCCTCCATGTAACTCCTCCATGTCACTCCTCCATGTCACTCCTCCATGTTTCTCCTCCATGTCGCTACACCAACTCAACCCTCCTTGTAACTCCTCCATGTTACTCCTCCATGTCACTCCTCCATGTCACTCCTCCATGTCACTCCACCATATCAACCCTCCTTCCTGATAAACCCTGTCACTTCTACATGTCCCTCCCACATGTAGCTACTCCATGTACTAATGCATGTCACTCCTCCATGTCGCTCCTCCGTGTTGCTCCTCCAAGTCACTCCTCCATGTATCTCCTCCATGTCGCTACTCTATGTCACTCCTCCATGTCACTCCTCCATGTTTGGTCCTCCATGTAGCTACACAAACTCAATCCTCCTTTACACTCTTTCATGTCACTCCTCCATATCGCTCCTCCATGTCCCTCCTCCATGTCACTCATCCATATCATTTCTCCATGTCACTCCTCCATGTCGCTACACAAACTCACTCCTCATGTTACTACTCTATGTCGCTACTCCATGTCACTCCTCCATGTCGCTACAACCAACTCACTCCTCAATGTAACTCCTCCATGTCACTACTTCTTGTCACTCCTCCATGTCACTCATCCATGTCACTCCCCCATGTCCATCTTCCATATCCCTCCACGATGTCACTCCAACATATCAACCATCCTTCCTGATCAACTCTGTCACTTCTCCAAGTCACTCCTTCATGTCCATCCTCCATGTCACTACTACACATCAATCTTCTATGTCACTCCTCCATGTCACTCCTCCATGTCACTCCTCCATGTCGCTATTCCATGTTACTCCTCCATGTCCGCTCCACCAACTCCTTCCTCCATGTTACTCCTCCATGTCACTCCTCCATGTCAACCCTTTATGTCACTCCTCCAAGTTACTCCTCCATGCCACTCCACCATTTCACTCCTCCATGTCACACCTCCAGGTCACTCCTCCATGTCGCTACACCAACTCATTCCTCATGTCACTCCTCCATGTCACTACTTCATATCACTCCTCCATGTCGCTCCTCCGTGTTGCTCCTCCTTGTCACTCCTCCAATTCACTCACCCATGTCCCTACACGATGTCACTCCACCATATCAACCCTCCTTCGTGATCAACCCTGTCACTTCTCCAACTCACTCCTCCATGTCACTCCTCCAGGTCACTCCTCCATGTCGCTACTCAAAGTCACTCCTCCATGTCACTCATCCATGTCATTTCTCTATGTCACTCCTCCGTGTCGCTCCTCCGTGTTGCTCCTCCTTGTCACTCCTCCAAGTCACTCACCCATGTCCCTCCACGATGTCACTCCACCATATTAACCCTCCTTCCTGATCAACCCTGTCACTTCTCCAAGTCACTCCTCCATGTCCATCCTCCATGCAACTCCTCCATGTCGCTATAACAACTCACTCCTCCATGTCACTCAAATATTTTACTCCTCCATGTAACTCCTCCAGGTCACTACTCCATGTCGCTACTCAAAGTCACTCCTCCATGTAACTACACCAACTCACTCCTCAATGTCACTCCTCCATGTCACTACTTCATGTCACTCCTCCATGTCGCTACACAAACTCAACAACCCTTGTCACTCCTCCATGTCACTCATCCATGTCATTCCTCCATGTCACTCCTTTATGTCACTCCTCCAATTCACTCCTCCATGTCCATCCTCCATGTCACTACTCCACATCCATCCTCTATGGTCAATCCTCCATGTCACTCCTCCATGTCACTACTCCATGTCACTCCTCCATGTCGCTCCTCCTTGTTGCTCCTACACATCAATCCTCAATGTCGCTCCTCCATGTCACTCCACCATTTCACTCCTCCATGTCACTTCTCCAGTTCACTCCTCCATGTCGCTACTCAAAGTCACTCCTCCATGTCACTCATCCATGTCATTCCTCCATGTCACTCGTTTATGTCACTCCTCCAATTCACTCCTCCATGTCACCTCTATATGTCTTTCATGTCACTGCTGCATGTCCATCCTCCATGTCACTACTCCATGTCACTCCTCCGTGTTGCTCCTCCTTGTTGCTCCTCCACATCAATCCTCTATGTCACTCCTCCATTTTGCTCCTCCAAGTCACTCCTCCATGTAACTCCTACATGTAGCTACTCAATGTCACTACTCCATGTCACTCCTCCATGTCACTCCTCCTTGTTGCTCCTCCAAGACACTCTCCATGTAT